>OX297885.1:2500-1202500 GCA_946478455.1 Eupithecia vulgata
CCTAACCTAACCTAACCTAACCTAACCTAACCTAACCTAACCTAACCTAACCTAACCTAACCTAACCTAACCTAACCTAACCTAACCTAACCTAACCTAACCTAACCTAACCTAACCTAACCTAACCTAACCTAACCTAACCTAACCTAACCTAACCTAACCTAACCTAACCTAACCTAACCTAACCTAACCTAACCTAACCTAACCTAACCTAACCTAACCTAACCTAACCTAACCTAACCTAACCTAACCTAACCTAACCTAACCTAACCTAACCTAACCTAACCTAACCTAACCTAACCTAACCTAACCTAACCTAACCTAACCTAACCTAACCTAACCTAACCTAACCTAACCTAACCTAACCTAACCTAACCTAACCTAACCTAACCTAACCTAACCTAACCTAACCTAACCTAACCTAACCTAACCTAACCTAACCTAACCTAACCTAACCTAACCTAACCTAACCTAACCTAACCTAACCTAACCTAACCTAACCTAACCTAACCTAACCTAACCTAACCTAACCTAACCTAACCTAACCTAACCTAACCTAACCTAACCTAACCTAACCTAACCTAACCTAACCTAACCTAACCTAACCTAACCTAACCTAACCTAACCTAACCTAACCTAACCTAACCTAACCTAACCTAACCTAACCTAACCTAACCTAACCTAACCTAACCTAACCTAACCTAACCTAACCTAACCTAACCTAACCTAACCTAACCTAACCTAACCTAACCTAACCTAACCTAACCTAACCTAACCTAACCTAACCTAACCTAACCTAACCTAACCTAACCTAACCTAACCTAACCTAACCTAACCTAACCTAACCTAACCTAACCTAACCTAACCTAACCTAACCTAACCTAACCTAACCTAACCTAACCTAACCTAACCTAACCTAACCTAACCTAACCTAACCTAACCTAACCTAACCTAACCTAACCTAACCTAACCTAACCTAACCTAACCTAACCTAACCTAACCTAACCTAACCTAACCTAACCTAACCTAACCTAACCTAACCTAACCTAACCTAACCTAACCTAACCTAACCTAACCTAACCTAACCTAACCTAACCTAACCTAACCTAACCTAACCTAACCTAACCTAACCTAACCTAACCTAACCTAACCTAACCTAACCTAACCTAACCTAACCTAACCTAACCTAACCTAACCTAACCTAACCTAACCTAACCTAACCTAACCTAACCTAACCTAACCTAACCTAACCTAACCTAACCTAACCTAACCTAACCTAACCTAACCTAACCTAACCTAACCTAACCTAACCTAACCTAACCTAACCTAACCTAACCTAACCTAACCTAACCTAACCTAACCTAACCTAACCTAACCTAACCTAACCTAACCTAACCTAACCTAACCTAACCTAACCTAACCTAACCTAACCTAACCTAACCTAACCTAACCTAACCTAACCTAACCTAACCTAACCTAACCTAACCTAACCTAACCTAACCTAACCTAACCTAACCTAACCTAACCTAACCTAACCTAACCTAACCTAACCTAACCTAACCTAACCTAACCTAACCTAACCTAACCTAACCTAACCTAACCTAACCTAACCTAACCTAACCTAACCTAACCTAACCTAACCTAACCTAACCTAACCTAACCTAACCTAACCTAACCTAACCTAACCTAACCTAACCTAACCTAACCTAACCTAACCTAACCTAACCTAACCTAACCTAACCTAACCTAACCTAACCTAACCTAACCTAACCTAACCTAACCTAACCTAACCTAACCTAACCTAACCTAACCTAACCTAACCTAACCTAACCTAACCTAACCTAACCTAACCTAACCTAACCTAACCTAACCTAACCTAACCTAACCTAACCTAACCTAACCTAACCTAACCTAACCTAACCTAACCTAACCTAACCTAACCTAACCTAACCTAACCTAACCTAACCTAACCTAACCTAACCTAACCTAACCTAACCTAACCTAACCTAACCTAACCTAACCTAACCTAACCTAACCTAACCTAACCTAACCTAACCTAACCTAACCTAACCTAACCTAACCTAACCTAACCTAACCTAACCTAACCTAACCTAACCTAACCTAACCTAACCTAACCTAACCTAACCTAACCTAACCTAACCTAACCTAACCTAACCTAACCTAACCTAACCTAACCTAACCTAACCTAACCTAACCTAACCTAACCTAACCTAACCTAACCTAACCTAACCTAACCTAACCTAACCTAACCTAACCTAACCTAACCTAACCTAACCTAACCTAACCTAACCTAACCTAACCTAACCTAACCTAACCTAACCTAACCTAACCTAACCTAACCTAACCTAACCTAACCTAACCTAACCTAACCTAACCTAACCTAACCTAACCTAACCTAACCTAACCTAACCTAACCTAACCTAACCTAACCTAACCTAACCTAACCTAACCTAACCTAACCTAACCTAACCTAACCTAACCTAACCTAACCTAACCTAACCTAACCTAACCTAACCTAACCTAACCTAACCTAACCTAACCTAACCTAACCTAACCTAACCTAACCTAACCTAACCTAACCTAACCTAACCTAACCTAACCTAACCTAACCTAACCTAACCTAACCTAACCTAACCTAACCTAACCTAACCTAACCTAACCTAACCTAACCTAACCTAACCTAACCTAACCTAACCTAACCTAACCTAACCTAACCTAACCTAACCTAACCTAACCTAACCTAACCTAACCTAACCTAACCTAACCTAACCTAACCTAACCTAACCTAACCTAACCTAACCTAACCTAACCTAACCTAACCTAACCTAACCTAACCTAACCTAACCTAACCTAACCTAACCTAACCTAACCTAACCTAACCTAACCTAACCTAACCTAACCTAACCTAACCTAACCTAACCTAACCTAACCTAACCTAACCTAACCTAACCTAACCTAACCTAACCTAACCTAACCTAACCTAACCTAACCTAACCTAACCTAACCTAACCTAACCTAACCTAACCTAACCTAACCTAACCTAACCTAACCTAACCTAACCTAACCTAACCTAACCTAACCTAACCTAACCTAACCTAACCTAACCTAACCTAACCTAACCTAACCTAACCTAACCTAACCTAACCTAACCTAACCTAACCTAACCTAACCTAACCTAACCTAACCTAACCTAACCTAACCTAACCTAACCTAACCTAACCTAACCTAACCTAACCTAACCTAACCTAACCTAACCTAACCTAACCTAACCTAACCTAACCTAACCTAACCTAACCTAACCTAACCTAACCTAACCTAACCTAACCTAACCTAACCTAACCTAACCTAACCTAACCTAACCTAACCTAACCTAACCTAACCTAACCTAACCTAACCTAACCTAACCTAACCTAACCTAACCTAACCTAACCTAACCTAACCTAACCTAACCTAACCTAACCTAACCTAACCTAACCTAACCTAACCTAACCTAACCTAACCTAACCTAACCTAACCTAACCTAACCTAACCTAACCTAACCTAACCTAACCTAACCTAACCTAACCTAACCTAACCTAACCTAACCTAACCTAACCTAACCTAACCTAACCTAACCTAACCTAACCTAACCTAACCTAACCTAACCTAACCTAACCTAACCTAACCTAACCTAACCTAACCTAACCTAACCTAACCTAACCTAACCTAACCTAACCTAACCTAACCTAACCTAACCTAACCTAACCTAACCTAACCTAACCTAACCTAACCTAACCTAACCTAACCTAACCTAACCTAACCTAACCTAACCTAACCTAACCTAACCTAACCTAACCTAACCTAACCTAACCTAACCTAACCTAACCTAACCTAACCTAACCTAACCTAACCTAACCTAACCTAACCTAACCTAACCTAACCTAACCTAACCTAACCTAACCTAACCTAACCTAACCTAACCTAACCTAACCTAACCTAACCTAACCTAACCTAACCTAACCTAACCTAACCTAACCTAACCTAACCTAACCTAACCTAACCTAACCTAACCTAACCTAACCTAACCTAACCTAACCTAACCTAACCTAACCTAACCTAACCTAACCTAACCTAACCTAACCTAACCTAACCTAACCTAACCTAACCTAACCTAACCTAACCTAACCTAACCTAACCTAACCTAACCTAACCTAACCTAACCTAACCTAACCTAACCTAACCTAACCTAACCTAACCTAACCTAACCTAACCTAACCTAACCTAACCTAACCTAACCTAACCTAACCTAACCTAACCTAACCTAACCTAACCTAACCTAACCTAACCTAACCTAACCTAACCTAACCTAACCTAACCTAACCTAACCTAACCTAACCTAACCTAACCTAACCTAACCTAACCTAACCTAACCTAACCTAACCTAACCTAACCTAACCTAACCTAACCTAACCTAACCTAACCTAACCTAACCTAACCTAACCTAACCTAACCTAACCTAACCTAACCTAACCTAACCTAACCTAACCTAACCTAACCTAACCTAACCTAACCTAACCTAACCTAACCTAACCTAACCTAACCTAACCTAACCTAACCTAACCTAACCTAACCTAACCTAACCTAACCTAACCTAACCTAACCTAACCTAACCTAACCTAACCTAACCTAACCTAACCTAACCTAACCTAACCTAACCTAACCTAACCTAACCTAACCTAACCTAACCTAACCTAACCTAACCTAACCTAACCTAACCTAACCTAACCTAACCTAACCTAACCTAACCTAACCTAACCTAACCTAACCTAACCTAACCTAACCTAACCTAACCTAACCTAACCTAACCTAACCTAACCTAACCTAACCTAACCTAACCTAACCTAACCTAACCTAACCTAACCTAACCTAACCTAACCTAACCTAACCTAACCTAACCTAACCTAACCTAACCTAACCTAACCTAACCTAACCTAACCTAACCTAACCTAACCTAACCTAACCTAACCCGACGCGAACCCACACCACAATGCCACCATTGTGGGTGGGACCGGGATTCCGCGCAGCACACGTTGGAGCAATGCTCAGCGTGGTGCGAGGAGCGCGAAATCCTTGTCAACAGGATCGGGCGGGATCTCACTCTGCCAAGCGTAGTAAAAGCTATGTTGGCAGATGAGACGGCCTGGATGGCTGTGGCTTCTTTCTAACCTAACCTAACCTAACCTAACCTAACCTAACCTAACCTAACCTAACCTAACCTAACCTTTTTTTTTTTTTTTTTTTTATTATCCTGAGGGAAATGCGCACGCATATCGCACTGCCACGGGGAGACAGTACGATTATGTGGGACTCCAACCCACTAAAACCCTCAGGGTGTTTCCGTCTCTGCCGCTTGTGGTGGGAACATGGGAACGTTTTATTACCTCATCCACGAACCCACCACGGCTGCCCGATATCGGGCCCCCCCTCAATGGGGGGTGTGAAGCACCCCCCTTCGCAACACGCCAGAAACACGTGACGTGCCGCGACCACCTCGGGGACCTTACCCGCCGTAACACCGACACTCCTCTTCCCCTGCGACCCCACCGCGTCCGCCATCAAACGGTGGCGACCCCGCCAAGGCCGCGGAAGGCAGGGAAAGCGGCGCACCGCAATACCGGCACTCCTCTCCCGCCGCGGCCTCCATCTCCCTGCGGCCATGCCGCCCATACAGCACAGCCGCCCGCCTCAGTCACGGCACCGCCCATACAGCACCGCAACCTACTACCACTCCAACTGGGCTTAGAGCGCAAAACCCAGAGGAGCGGTCCATCCCGGGGCCGGCCATTTCGCCCTCTGCGTTGGCACGGCCCCATGGGTTCCTCTTAGCTTCACCGCGGGTGACCAGTCCGCGATTACTAAGCCCCCCCGCCCCGGCAAGGCGGGAACCCCTCGGGGGGGAACCTAACCTAACCTAACCTAACCCCATTTCAGAAAAGAAAGACTGATCATGTCAGAGGTAAAAAAAAAAAAAAAAAAACCTATCCTAACCTAACCCGCCGCTGGAATCTGGGCCACCCCTGCACTCAAACACAAATTTATAATTAAAAAATGCCTCTCCCTCCAAAGACTATTTGCTATTAAATGCATCAACGGATTCAGAACCCTCAGCACCGCCGCCTCGATCTCCATTGCACAACTTACCCCACTCCCCGCGAAAATTGCTGAAATTGGAGACATTGAATCCTCCAAACTCAACGGTTTCACACATTTTGCCCCCACCGACATTCCCATTGAAAAACCTGCCCCCCCAAACTCACTTCTTCACCCATTCCTCAGAAAAGGAACCTTTAACCCAATCCTATCTCACTCTGAACTCTCACAAATAGACCACACCAACACCCACCAAATATACACTGACGGCAGCGGCCATAGTGGCAAAATAGGAGCTGCCTTCGTCATCATCACCCCCAAAGGATCCAACATAACCAAAAAATTCAAATTACATGATCTGTGCAGTGTATTTCAAGCTGAAATGTTCGCCATACTACAAGCCTGCCACTGGATCCTAACTAACAAACCACCCAAATCATCGATACTCTCAGACAGTATCCAGTCTCTTAGAACTTAGCAACCCTAACACCAAAAACTCCCTAGCAGTCCAAATTCACAAACTCCTCCACAGCACTTCTCTTCACAACCTCCAAATTGACTTTAACTGGATCAGAGGTCACTCCAGCATTTCCGGCAACGACCTGGCTGACACCGCGGCCAAATCAGCTGCACTCCTCCACAAAAAACCGGACTATCTTCACATTCCCACTAGCCACATCAAAAAACAAAATAGAGCACTCTCCGCCCAATCAAAGTCAATCCTATACTCAACCTCCACTTACACTAAGACCATTTTCCCCCAACTATCCGATCTAATAAACTATTATTACTCTTATAAAACCCAATTTCGCCACAACACAACTACTCACCAATCACGGCTATCATAAGGAATATCTACACAGATTTAAAATCACCCCAAATAATCTATGTCCCTGCGACAACCAATCCACACAAACTCTCTCACACCTCATTGAAACATGCCCTGAATTCCAGTCCTCCAGAATTCCCCACCTAATAGCCTCAAAACACCTACCTAATCCCTATCTTTTTAACCTCTCTGAGATCACCTACTCACCCTTCACCATAGACACATTCCACTCCCACATCTTTAACATTATCACCAATCTAAAAACCTTTAACAACACATAAACACAATAAATCCACCTACCACAAACTCATCACTACACTCACTTCAACACCGAACCACAATAACACCTTCGCAAACTATACTTATAACCTCCGCTAATCATCAATCAACAACCTTCAGTCTGACCCACTAATCCAACTAGAAAAGACGTCTCCTCATTAATAAAACTTACCGGCAAGCCAACTTGCCAGCAAGCCAACATTTCACCCGTTTTGGCAAGTGAACTTGCCAGCAAGCCAACATACCACCCGTTTTGGCAAGTGAACTTGCCAGCAAGCCAACCAACCAGCAGCAAGCCAACAAACCATTCGTTTCGGCAAACGAACTTGCCAGCCACCATGGAACCTCTCAGGGCGCGAATTGCCGAGCATGAGGAAGAGTGCGAAATTCTCCGCAGCCGCGAAGCAATCTACAGGGCTCGCATCAGGGATATGGCGGATTTCTTGCAGTCTTCCAGCCGCCTCAGCAAAAACATGGCCGCCAGCTCCTTAAACCTGCTGTCAACCATACCACCACCTTTTGACTTCTCCGACATCGACACTGACAGGCAAGTTTCTCGCACTGACTCCCCCCTCCAACCCAACCCTAACCTTTCTATAACCCAAAGCTTCCCACCCCGCGGAGCTTCCCCAGAGCCCCAACGTTACAATCCACAAACGCACTATCATCACCCCCTCTCCCCCCTTCATCTCCCCCCTCTGCAGCCACACTCTCTCTTCTCCCCCAACTTCATATAATCTTCTTGATCATAACCCATCACCATCATCTTCCCACCCGCCTTCGGACAGCTCCGCCCGCCCACCACCCCCACCTCTCTTTTTCGGCCCCACCCCCCCTCCCAACCAAAGGCACGCAATCCCTACCCTCCTGAGCGCCCGTCCACCTCCTATAACCGTTCTGGACCCAGCTCCACAAACCCCAAACACACCCGCCTCCCCCTAATCCCTGCCAAACCCCGCCCCACCCGATCGGGAAATAACCAAGGCTGGGGCAAAGGCAAGGGTAAAGGCAAGGGTAAGGGGAAGATGGGCACACAGTGCATCCTCTGCGGGTTCCTTTTCACCGGCCCCAACATTGTCCGCCATTATAGCAGGAAGCATCCCAGCTATAATGGAGGAGAAACTAGGGGCCACCCCAATTATCCCCAGCTCTACTATTTTAAAACATTAATTAAACAAGACCACTGCCCCTCCTACCTGATCCCACCCAGGAAGTCGCTTGTTGGCGTCGGTGGCCTAAACCTGGACTTCCTCCGCCTCAACAGTCACCTTAGACCTACTACCCGTGCCCAGTCACTGCCTTACTCCGACTCAGACTCTGACTCCGATTGAACGCAAATGTGACAACGCCACCTTTTTCTTTTTCTGTTGCACTATTGTTCTGTGGCATTATCAACCATTACATGTAACTTTTCGACTACCTACTCTTTCATTTCACCCAATCCACACTTTCCCAACAATCTCAGCTGCACAACCTCTAGGCACCTAGGAACAAAAAACTGTAAAATTCGAATCGCTGCTTGCCGGTTTGGCAACTTTGGCAAAAATGACTTGGTTGCCGGATCGGCAAGTAGTAACAAGATACAAAAACCGTTAGATTCGAATTGCTGCTTGCCGGTTTGGCAACTTCGGCAAAAAGGACTTGGTTGCCGGATCGGCAAGTAGTAACAAGATACAAAAAACCGTTACATTCGAATCGCTGCTTGCCGATTTGGCAACTTCGGCAAAAAAGACTTTGTTGCCGGGTCGGCAAGTAGTAACAAGATACTAAAAACCGTTATATTCAAATTGCTGCTTGCCGGCAAGTAGTAACAATAAAATTGTTAAATTCAAATCGCTAGAGGTGGTCGTTTTTACTAACATCGTTGTTGACCAACGATGTCAGTGTACGTTGTTCCCATCGGATGGCGAATAGGTGAACAACGGATGCCGGCGACAACGAGATGCCGAACCGAGTAATGCCGATCGCCACCGACAACTAACGAACGTCACACCGACATCGGAAGAGCGGGAAGGTTAGTGGCGCGGCATCGGATGGCGAACAACGAAGTCAGCCGAGTAATGCCGATTGCCAAACCTAAGCAACGAACATCCATCCATACCTCACCGCCCGCATGCCTGCGTGTGTGTGAGCGAGAGGAGAGGACGCTAGAACATAAACTGAACGTTTTATTATATCTAACTAGATATGGCATGAACCTGTACCAATGTTATTTATTATTAAAAAAAATACGATATCTAATTTTTTTATCAAATGTCTCGTTTAAATATAAGTATTATGGTATTTTAGATTTACCCTACTACTAGGAACCAAGTTAGATATTGAATTATTTTTATTTGTTCAAATTCCGTAATTTAGGACCTACCCGTCTAAAACGCTCATGTCACTTCCAGTAAGTTTCATATGCTCAGTGTTGTGTTAGCAACCCGGCCGACATCGTTGGCGGCAACATCGTTGTTCACAACGGATGCCATTCTGACAAAAACGATGCGCATCGTTGTGGAAATTCAACGACAACGCCCATCTCTACAAATCGCAAAGCAGGGTGTTGGATGTGGGTGCGTTTTGGGGACATTGCTAGCGTGTACACCAGATACAACATATTATAATAATTGTGCTCTGAAGCAACTGGATATAAGCTGTAAAATTGCACCACCTGTAAATTGAAAATCGCTACTTTATAATATTGCCTTAAAGTAATAACAACATGCAGGTAATAAAATCGTTCTTTAAGTTTTTGTTAAACTTACAAATATTGGCAACTGCATTATTGTCTATTTTTAAGTAATTGAATTTTAACCGTAACATACTAATATCTGTAAATATACAAACCTCTACTCTTAAACATTGCCATGTATTATATTGTGTATTAAAGTATTGTCTACTAACTGCAACATTTCTATTATCTGTAGGTACATATATAAACCTCTACTCCTAAACATTTTCATGCACTTTCATTCAATGTTCAACAACTGTATTATTGTGTAACTAAATTATTGTCTATTGTTATAAAATTGTTACTGTTAATACCTATATGAACCTGTTATTAATATTTTCAAGACATTATGTTTAAAAAAAAAAAAAAAACACTGTATTATCGCCTGTCTTTTGTCTTATAATTGTGTTTTAAGTAATTTGATTTAAGCTATAAGTATCTGTATTATTGTAATAACTACTATTGCGCAACAACGGTAGTTTCGTATTAAGCCTGTCTTTTGTTATATAATTGTGTTTGCTTGTCTTCGGTTGGGTGCAAGGTGTTGCGCGCCTCATCAATGCCAGTGCGGTACTGCTGTCGAACAGCTCAGTCATCACGGATTATCGTGTACTAGGGCTGCCGGTCGGATATCTCGTCATGCCAGCCTGAACGACATCATCCGGCGGGCCTTTACCACCGCTAACGTACCAGCTATTCTCGAACCGAATGGTCTGTTGCGTGACGATGGTAAGAGGCCAGACGGCATGACTCTAGTCCCATGGGAGTTGGGGAGGCCTATTGTGTGGGACGCTACATGTGTCGACACACTCGCGCCTTCCCATCTTCCTAGGACTTCCGTGAGGGCTGGTGCGGCGGCAGATTTAGCCGAAGATCTCAAGAGGCGCAAATATGCAGGTCTCGACAGAGCCTACACATTTGCTCCCCTTGGAGTCGAGACCCTAGGTTCGTGGGGTACCGAGGCTCTCCGGGTTTTCAAAAAATTATCTGAGCGTCTGGTCGAAGCGACGCGTGACCCGAGAGCTGGTGAGTATCTGGCACAGCGCATCAGCATTGCTATACAGCGGGGCAATGCAGCCAGTGTCTTAGGCACGCTTCCAACTGGTATTGATATGGATCAGTTGAGCTACCTGTAGATTGTTTGCAACAGTTTGCAGATAGCTTAATTGTTTCTATTGTAAATACTAGTTTTATTTTAAATTTGTTATTTGATTGTTATTTTCTTTCTGAATAAAGATGTTATTTTTAAAAAAAATATTTATAATTGTGTTTTAAGTAATTTATCATTATTGTGTAAAAAAAAAACAAAAACAAAATAAAAGATAAAAAAAAGATAATATTTTAAGGTTATCTCAGGATGGCAAACTTGTATCTTTGTACTGGGTTAAGGCGCATAAAAACTTTAGATTAGTTAATTGTTAAGTTATTAGTATGTTGTTGTTTTATTAGTATATATAAATTATTCACTTTACGATTCGGCTTTATACACCGAATCACCTATAATCAGTGAGCTATTGTTTGAATCGATTTATTGTATCGGTGCCATCGAGTTAGAATACTAAAGAGTCCCAATCTCTAACTGACAGCACTCAAAAAATGTCCGAGCGCCGTTCTACATACCTACATAGATTTAAATCGTTAGATAGGCCCCGACACCAAAAACAGTGGCTTTGTTTTTGAATGTGTGCGTTAACAAAATGCCGACGCACGCACACTAATGAGTAGTCAAGAAAATCGTGTTTCTGCCATTGTACTTATCTGTTGCTATTACCATTTCGTATGCAATTGTATTGCACACACTTTTCTGAAAAAAGTATGCACTTAGATGCCCTGAAATCGAAAATGTTTGAATGTGTGCGTCAACATGGCGTCCAAAAACTGTGCAATTTGTGTAGAAGGTACGGTCCGGTAAGTAGTTAGAAATAGTGTTTTTGCCAATAAACCTAATAATTATTATTACCATTTCGTTTACAATTGTATTGCACTGACTTCTGTGAAAACATAAAGGTCTTATTTATATCCTGAAATCGAAAACGCGTCTGTCTAAAACGTGTGCAATCTACACACAACAAGTGTACTGAGAAAATAGTGTCATCTCTTTTTCTCCCACATTAGTTGCAAACACTACTTTCTCTTTCGTGCACTCGCCGTTTAAATTTGTTATTTTAGATAGTGCGGAAGGAAAAATTAAAGTTTTTAAATCAAATCGCAATACATACGAGTGAAATGTTACACCTCTGGCTTTATTTGTGTTTCTAGAATTGTTGTTGAACTTTAGAAAGGCACACGATGGCATTTTGTGACACTAAACTGCTCGCAAACGTCCTTTACAACACGTCCGGCTAACACTGTGTTTGGATGTGCACTGATTCCAGGTTAGTGAGCCTCACTCTCTTCGACCGTGGAACAACACGGCGCGGTCTCACTGCGGTAAGGGCCTATCTAACGATTTAAATCTATGCATACCTATACATTTGTTGCAAAGATTATAGTATACCTCTAGATGGATCGTTTTAAAAGCTACAATTTGAATCTGTTTTGACTCCTCTCTCCTTTGGGATAGTGCCATATGAAAGAAAGAGATAACTTTATTGTATCAGGTTATACTAAAACACAAATGTGGTCAGTTTCATTCCTGTCATTGAAATTTAACTAGGGATGAGAAATGTGCATAAGTATGGAAACTTATCGATAATATTCGGAATGGAACGTAGCGTAGGTAGGTGCTACCTATCTGCTATAGATAGGTACCTACATCTTTCTAATAACCGTGAAGTTTCAAATTAAAAGCTTCGGTAGGTAGTTACTGAAATTTAAAAGGAAAAAAAAGACGATCAGAGTAAGACTTAAGCTTTTTATACACTAACGAAACCCAAAAGATTTTATAACAAATTATGGTTGATCGTTTCGCGATGGCCGATAAAAAAATAATAATCAACTACAATAAAATAACAGGCAACACGAAACGGCAGCACTTTTGGTAATTAAAAATAATTATAACCGTTTATATTATGCCGTGACTAAGAATCTACCGAAAATGTACCTACCACAATCAATACCCAAAAAATCCTGTCATTCGATATAAGTCGGTACTTTTGTTAAGTAAGCTTACAGTCAGTCAGTCATCGATCTCACTTGAGTATGAGTAACACCTTGTCTTAGATAAGCGTTACGATGACAAAGTAAGCTTTCATAATAATTACCAGAAAAATTTACCTAGATATCTCCTAAACCAGTAACTAGTAGTCTCTACCTTATATGTTTTTACTTTAAACAGGTATTTAAGTAATTAAATGGTGATAATTGGTTAGCATTTACAAGGAGCAGGGAAAGTGCCTAGGTACTTAGTAAAAAAACATATGTGATATGGTCCATTGTAAAATTTTTACGTTATTTTTTTATTAAACAGTAATAGAATTTTATTAAACAGTAACAGTAATAGTTTCATATCCGGTTCTATAACAAGAACTATATGCACGAAAATTCTTTGTGGGCTCCCCATCATGCCTTTTCAAATTTATTTTCCATTTTGTAGATAATTGGATCTTTAGGAAATCTGGAAGCAGTGTTGCCAGTGGCAGATAGTCAAATATAACATGAGATAGCTCAAAAAGTAACATTTTCCCGAGAAAAGTTACATTACCTTAAATTATGTGGAAAACGACATAAAGTAATACTTTATTGGAACTTTATTAAAAAAAACTAAAATAAATTGTCTGTTCTGTCCCATTTCTTCAACTTCGAATTTTTTTTAATAACTGTTTATTGAATAATCGGCTGGCGATACTGAAAAATGAAAAACATACAATCAATGATGTGTGTCTAAGTAATATGACCAACCAATTTATTAATATCTTTCATCATTGCAACTTACTTTGTCATCAGTGAATATGGAAATAACGTCATAACGAGTATAATAGAGATATAATTGGAGACAGGATAGCTAATTTGAGCTGGTAGAACCTGAAAAAAAAGCGTTTACATTAGCATCGTAGTCATGAAAAATAGTTACTCAAAACGTTTTCAGATTTAAATATTGTGCAATTAGTACCTTCACCACTCTTGCTATATGTTATTTTTGCATGCATCATTGCTTTCGAAGGCTCAAATTTTGTGGCGTTTTTAATGTTTGCTTTAGTAGCCATCAAAGAAGAAATGGTTGCAGTGTTAAGCCTGTTCCTGTTTTCACATTTAATTAATTTAAGTTGACTGAAAATTCGTTCCATGCTTGCATTCGAAAAAGGCAACACAAGCAAAAGCCCGATAATTTTTTTTAAATTTGGAAATATTGGAGTACCAGTCAAATCCTTCAGCTTCAAAATTTTTCTCCAATATTCTTCAACATTTTGAGACAAATCTAAGTCATTATGGTCAAGGAATGCATGCTTTTTCCATTCTTTTTGTAGCTCCACATCATTAACATCATCTTTAATGTTTGGGAATCTGATCACCACGCTAGATAAATCTTTTATTTCAAATTTTTGTGCTACGCTCGGTTCAATGATTTCTATAATGCCGTATATTGGGTCAGCAAAATCAAATCGTTGTGTTATTTGTTTTATTGATTCTATGTAAAACATTAGACAAGTTCTTTTGAAGTCTGTGATTTCGGTTTTGGGTTCAGGGATTTCTTTTGATAGTTCTTCAATTGATGATTGTGCAGCTACTCCTAAACATATTTTCTCAAGGGGCACAAAAAATCTTGGATTTGCATATTCTATTCGGTAGGCATCGGTAGTTTTACAGTAATTGAATTGCATGTAGTTGCTGGCTATTGTTTTTATTAATTTTTGTGTTTCAGGTTTTAATTGGTGGAGTAATGGTTTTTCAGACTGGAACAGGCGGTTGAAATCGTTGAATAGATCTAGGACGTAAGACATAAATTCTAGGTAAACTTTTGTGAGTTTGTTATCAAGTACGCCAATTATTTTCTCTGTGATTTTACTAGGATCTTCTAAAACTTCGAGTCTAAAGTACTCAGAGAGTACATCGTATTGTTCTAATACTCTGTTGACGCAAGCCTGTAGAGATAACCATCTTGTAATCGAAGGACTCAGAATTTTATGGACATCAACATTAAAGAATATTTGTAATTCTTTAAGCTTTTCTTGTCTGAGTGAACTGCGGCTAAAATGTGATCCAACATTTCTTAAAAAATCTTCCACAAATCTCGGAAGCTTAAGACAAGCTTTAGAAGCCACCAGATGAATCATGTGGCAGCTACATTTTACACATACAATGTGTGGTACTTTTTCTTTCAAGTGGCTGAACACGGAATTATGATGCCCAACCATACTGTTCGTGGTATCAGAAGCAAAGCCAACGAAGTTTTTTAAAGGGATCTGTTTATTTGTAAGCCAGTTCAATAATGCATCTGTGAGGTCTTTGGCTTTTCCAGAAGTAACTTCATACATGTCAAGGAATTGAGTACGAACCAATAATTCATCCTCGTCAAAAAATATCACTGCCAGTGCACATTGCTTTTTAACGCTTATATCTGTAGTCTCATCCATGATTACACTAAATGTTGTTTTTTTGAGCTTTGATACAAGCTCGTCTGTCAGTATTGGACCAAGTACTGTTTTTACGATATTCGTTGCTTTTGTTCTTCCTAAATTAACAGATTTGATTATTGCTGAATCAGGAAATGTATTAGCCAGAAAAGGAATTAAGTCGTCTGACAACAACAGTGGCAAATTATGCTCAGCGAGAAAAGCACATAGTTTAAGTTCAGCTCTTTTCTTTAGCTCTTCTTCTTTTTTCGGTTTTACATTAAATGCTTCGTCTATGGATGTTGTTTTACTAATAGCGTTAACGTTTTGTTTATGTTTTGTTGTATTTTGATGCTTTATAAGAGCAGGCCTATGGTTGAGTACGTTACAATTACAAATTGTACAAAAGGCCGTGATAGAGCCGGTTTGTTGCTCCTTTTTTGAGAGCCAATTTTTAAATGCAATGTCAACGAGCCAGGTTTCGTTAAAATTATAAATTTGCTTTTTCCTTTTTTCAGGAGGTACCTCATTCAATGAGCTATCTACATTTTCTCGATCGTCGTTTTTTTGTTTTGAAGTCGAGGCTTTAGCAGTCAAAAACCTCTCCATTATCTTCAGATACATGTTTATTTTGTTATAAAAGCAAAACATGCAATACATACATCATTCACCACCACACCATACATGAAAAAAAAAGAGCGATAGATAAAGATAATTTAAGAGTTTTTAGATTATAGATAAAGCATTAATTAATAAATGAATAAATTAAAAACAAGACAAAAACCATGCATCCGTGAAAAATCGTATGATTCGATCGATACTTTGAGTGCGTACATCACGGCATCACCAACAAAACAACTAACGTGAAATTACAAAATACATTTTTTCAAAAGAGAAATTAACATGAATATGCTAAAAAATAATAATTTATATTAATATACTATTTAAATTTAATTTATATTAATATATTTTATTATACTAATATTGAAATCGTTCATTTCGGACAACTGTGCAACAACTTTTGGAATGGCAACACTGGTACACAAACTGGAATGGAAGTCGTCGTCGTCGTCGCGTCGTCGGTCGGTTCGATTCGAAAGGCTAAACGAGTGATAGAGTCCGCACAAGCACTGACTGATTAGATTAGAGCATTTATTTTGGTTCATATTACAGCCAGAGACAGTAAAATTTTTGATGCGGGTCAGTGGTGGTTCGGCCTCTAGGGATATTCCCGCGGGCCTATAAGTATTGTTTAGATAACCGCTAGATTGATCGCAGTCGATATGGTAAACCAGTCAAAAAAAACCTAAATTGATTATGGTCGCTCTAGTGACCAGTGTCCAACCAATGATCTGGCAATTTACGTTTTATCCACAGATGTACTAGGGATGCTAACGCATGTTTTATCTATGAATTTAACTGTTAGTCTATGGCTGATTGACGTAGTATGGGTACGTTGACAGTGAAATTTACTAAGACTTTGACACCTAACATGACATTGGACGAAAGAAACAATTTTACTATCAGATGACGGACACGGCAAAAGAAATGGTGCATTTTAATATTACGATTATTACATATTTTGTACAAAGACATCTACATCTACATTATTATGTAAGGGGGATATATTATAAGCTACGTGTAAACACCAGAAAATGTCGATAAGTGTTTAAAAATTTTAAACAACATCCTACAATTCAAAACTTCGCGCTCAATCAGCTGGTGAAAGGTTTACTCTATGATTGTAAATACATCCCGACCAAAGATTAAAAATACAGCCACAGATAAAAAAAAAGGTTACTCCAAGCACGTTCCAACGATATAAACTTCCCTACACAGTTCCACAGAAAAAATATCGACAGTAGCGGTTTTACGGCTGACACCGATTGCACGCTCGAATTCCCGCCAAAGCGCGGATCAATTTGACCGCGCGTTTCGAACTTTCGAGCGCGCGTGATCAATCTAACGGATAATATTATGTTAGTCTTATCTAGATTAGAACATTCAATCAAATTACAACTTGAACTCAACTTTTGAAACAAATAATATGTAGGTAGCTATTTTATGTGCCTATTTACCTTTGATTAGCGGAGGTCTATTGACAAAATCAAATTCTAGGGCTACGCCAGCCGACCTACTCTGCCCACTCACTCCTGGTTCCTGTAAACAAAACTAAAGTTACTAAAACATAACAATGTCTATATATAAAACAACGTCATGTTAGTTACACCATTATTTATAAATCAAGAACGACGGGACCGATTTTTATGGTTTTAGATTTGTTGGATTTTTCTTAGTCCAGAATAGGATAAGTAAGAAGTATTAAAAACATTGGAAAATTGACGAAAAAATAACTACCCGTGCGAAGCTTGTGCGGACCGCTAGTAAATACTATGCTAATTTACTTGCAACATAGATGACAATACAAAAATAAACTTATTCCAGTTGCAAACACAACTTGTTGTTGAATTACTGATTCCTTAAATATCTACTCACTTTTTAGATTAAAACTACCTAAAATAAATGCAACATTTGCTTACCAAGTAATGTTAGCAATACAATACAAGTCACTTCACTGTACAAATGGTTCACGGCAATCACTTAGGAAATAAAATAAATCAAACTCTATCCAACCAAGTTGAATCACAAATTCACAAGTTCAAACACAACAGTAATTTTGCGGGCACTCTACTCTAGTCACCACTCGCTTAAGTAAGCGGGATGGAAGATTGAAAAATACACGCGAGTGAGTATGAGGTACGACCCGTACGACGAAGTGACAGATTTTCGCGCGGACGGACGTCGCATCAGTCAGTCAGTCCACAAAACAAAATGAAGTGCGCCAACATGACGGACGAACAAAAACATTCTTGGATGCGTTCCGTTTCACGATATTTTTTGTTTGCTGGAAAATATTTTTCAATTTTATTTATATTGACCTAAAAGTAACACAAAGTAACATATTGAGTCGTGTAACATGGAAGTAACATGAGAGGGTCAAAAGTAACGTAAAATGTTACAAAAGTAACATTCTGGCAACGCTGTCTGGAAGTGAAAAATAAGTAGGTATTAGTTGTGAGCTTCTACTAACATTACGATCATTGGATTAGACTTTCATCTCACGAAATTGTTCTCAGGACACCAGCTTTAGGTGCAACCTTGGACCTATTGACTACAACGTAAACACGTCTTCGCTCAAAAACTATTGTTCTAGTGAATCCAAGTCAGTCAGTCCATATAGGTACACGTACCAATCACACTGGTTTTTTTTTATTGATGACGGTAAACCGTTTCGCCACCATGACTTAAGAATTTCTTAAATGTTATGTCTCAGTACAAGTAGGTGTACTTATGTATATTTTGTATTAAACTTATCGACAGTAATCTATCGACAACAACAGTACGTCACTAGGTAGCATCAATATGGTAGGTACATAAGATGTCATTTTATGGTTTGTTACCAAAATTTTTGTGAATTATAGAATTATAAGGCTAATGAGCTTTGAATAACTTTATGAAATAGCTTCAATATTACATTAATAAAACAATTCAACCTATTGCAAAGAAATTTATCACTAACATTAGCCAAAACACGTCAATCGACTTACCGATGGAAAGATTCTTTGGTTTAATTCCGACAAAGCCATCATCCTGCGGCTTTTGCCGCCAACAACTGCACAGGCCATGATTTATATTAGTAATAAACACCACAAAACAAAGTTTGAAACACAAAATTACATAATAAACAGTATATTTTCTGTTCACCACCTGAGCCCAGCTGGGCCCAAACAAACAACGAAAAATATCAAAATGTGACACTCTGTGTTTCAAGATGAAATTGACGTTGGGATGTTGTCTCTTTCTTTCACATAGACAATTGTCATAAGAAAAAACGAAAAGAATGACTAATTATTTGTTCATTTTTTTACGCTATATCTACCCTACGGAACGTAGGATCCTAGATCTTTGATTTGTTGTTATATAGCTCACAATGACATTTACGCGAATTAAGACGTTATATTGGTTGAATAATGTTCAATGTCGCTTGTACGCAATGTCATAATAATGCACCGAAGACATACCGAAGATTTCCGAAGATGACCGACGGCCATGCGCGTACGAACAGGGAACAGGGCGAGTGGAGGTGGAGACGCTATTTGTACTAAATAATATTATAGGTCGTATTTGTGATATCATTATGTGTATGTGAGTTTATAATGTACCTAAGAGGACTCCGAAACTAAACATCTGATTAAAAAAATATGTTAACCAATATTTAGAATGAATCTAGGTTTCAGGATGGACATAGGCTATAATTATATTATTTAGCCAGGAGGAGCTGGGGCGGGGCAGCTAGTCACACTTATTATATGAAGATAGCTTATAGGTACTCTGGACTAACACTTATGCTAGGTACCTACTTTTTATCCCGGAAAACACGGGGGTGCAAATAATTTTAAATAAAACAAATTAATCTGTATTTATTTAACAGCAAAAAATAATTACAACTAATATTTACACTTACATCTATTTACTAAAAATCTAAGCCGTCACCAGAAGGCAGAGTGCCCAGAATGCTGGCAGCATTGCCACGTTGAATGGCAATGCTAATTCGTTGACCGAAATAAAAACCAGCATTCCGATCACCTGTGGACTCTATTAGTAGTTTTGTAAGATCTTTATAGATAACGTGTGCCCCAGGACCCCAAGGACCTAGGGTTTCCACCCCAAACGGCTCAAATAGGTAACCTCTGTCAAGACTAGCGTATTTTCGCCGTTTGAGGAACTCCGCTGATGTTGCTGCGGAGCCTGCCCTTACTGATGTCCCTGCAAGATGAGAAGGTGCTAGGGTATCTACACACGTAGCATCCCAAACTAAAGGCTGACCCATCTTCCAAGGAATCAGAGTCATACCGTCAGGCCTTTTACCATCATCTCGCATTAGGCCACGTGGTTCGAGAGTAGCTGGCACACTGACGCTGGTAAAAGCCCGACGAATGATGTCATTAATTGAACCATGGCGGGACACACGTCCTGCACTAGAGACACATGCCAGTGCATGGTGACCGAACTTATCAACGGTTTCACCGCACTGGCAACGGTGTGGCACTAGGCAAGGAGAACCTAAACGCAAAGAGGTAGCCACCCGAAATGAGTTATTGTCTAAAAGGGTACCTAAATTTTTGGAAGGCAAAACATATAACCAAAGTCCTGATTCCCACTCGGAAACAGCGAGTAGACGAGCGCGTTCTGATGAGCTGGTAGACGTATTAATAAGATTTTTCCGTACCAACTCACATAGCGGCTCATCCCACAGTCTCTGAGAAGAGAGGACTTTGGGCAGATTAGTTTCAGGACAGGCTATTTTCCAAGACGCTAATGCTTGCTCGAAACCTGTTATTTGACAATTTTGTGAACATTTGGCCAAAATTTTATATATAAGATCCTTTGTACCGTGAATTGAAGACATAAAAGCAGGGAGTGAAACACTAGAAATTTCGCGGACACCTAGACCCCCCAATCTAATAGGAAGAGTGGCCTGGTGCCACGCTCTATCATCTAAAGGTATATTAAAAATTTTGATTAATGTGTCGCGCATGATGCTGTCCAACTGCTGTGTAAGTTGAGGATATTTCCAGAGTTGGGAGCATCGTAAATAGTAAGTGAATTTGGGAACAAAAAGACAGAAACGTAAAATAACAAAAGCCACGTGAACATTGATGTTTTGCAATTTGTCTGAAAACGAAAGAAAATTTTGAATTTTTTCATTTATGAAATTAGGCAAACACTTATCCATTATCGGAGATCCCAATAGGCAAAGTGAAGACTTATCTATCAACTTCAGGTTTGGGGCTAAACTTTCAAAGCTACTTTTTATATTTAAAAAATTAGGTAAAGCTCTTGCCGTTTCTGGAACATAAAGTTCACATTTTGCAAAGTTTAGCTCCAAGCCTATAAGCTTAAATTCTTGTTTTAAAACACGTAAATCTTCCAAAATCGTCTCCACCTCGCCTCCTATAGTGCCGTCATCCAGATACCAAACATTAAATTTTGACTCTAAACGTTTTATAATGGGATGTATTGCGAGACTGAAAATAGCCGGTCCTAAAGGATCGCCCTGCTGACAACCAACCTCAGAGGACAATAAGTTATCTTTATATACTAATTTTGAAGGACTACCATAACATTGCCAAAGAAAGGGATAAACATCAGGTAATTTATCTTTTATTTGTGTCAGAAGGGCGCCCCTGTCTACAGAATTGAAAGCATTTTTAACATCCACCTTCAACAAAAAATCGTTTGTGTGAAAAGATACAAACGATCGAAGCGAGTGTACCGCAGCTTCACAACCACCACGGGATCCAAAACCCAGCTGGGTCGGCTGGAATTCCGACCTCAATTCTGAGCTTTTGATTCTGCAGCAAATTTTAGCTGCAAGCCGGCGGTAGGTCGTACCAACTGCGATTGGTCTAATGCCTCCATCTTTTTTTGAAAGTGCACATAGATTTGCACCATACAAAATGTCGATGATGTCTGCACTGACCTGCCCGGATAGCATTTTGTTCACTAACGACGTAATCGCTACTATGAGGCCTTCGCCCATTTCACCACAACCAGCACCTGTTAAATCTTTTAAGTGTTGTGGTGAAAGGCCGTCGAGGCCACCAGCAGAGCCACTCTGAAAAGAGTTTATGCTGAAGATTACGTCGTCAGGAAGCACTGACAAGAAAGTGCAGGAATCATCCGGTGGTGCTGGGAGGCAAAGATCAGGCGCAGCAGGTGGATGTTTTGATGCAAGTGCCGAAAGAGTTTCACTAGAATTTGAGGCAAGCGTGTCGTTAGAAAACAAAAGTCTTGCTGCACCTCTGATATCCCCATCACTGAGTCGGTTTTCTATCATTCGATAGGCTATATCAGAGTTTGGTTTTTTTACGAAATGCCTAAAATAGTTGTTTGAACTAAAACTTGTCGGTGGATTAGAAATTTTTGTACAATTTTGCTTAATTTTGGCTGTAAGAGAAATATTTCTATTGTCTCTTTCAGCATGCAGTATCCTATAAGGGAAAGTCAACAAATGTTCCCAAGCAGTCCTTGTATTTTCCGAAACTGCACTTTTTATATCTTTTGTCAAGGACTGCGCAACACACAATCTGGCACCTCTGGGGATGCGTTTTACTATTTGAAAATTTTGTTTACAATTTGATAACTTTTGCCAAAGCGATGTGGAGTCCGAGGTTGATAATGAATTTTCAATATGATTCGAAATGGATGCAGTAGTTTGGGAATTTTTATGGATTCTACTTTCATGGATTTTAAGTCCCCGAAGGCCCTTGAAATATCGTGTTTGGGAACATTTGTGGCATGGGACTAAGTTTTCACACAACACTATGTTGCTACTTACATTTTGGGAGGCCAGATCTACAACAACCTCTGGGTCCACTAAAGCCATGGGCTGGTGGCGGCTGGGTAAATACAATTTTATATAATAGAAAAACACACACAAAGCACATACAACCAAAACAAACATAAAAAACGACACTTGTCAAAAAAATTTCTTCAGCAGCGCTAGGTGCGCTGCTCTATGGCGCGCTGCCCAGCGCCGCCCAGGGCTCCAAATCCAATGAAAAAAAAAATCCTCTTCGGTCCAAAACAAATTAAAAAACAAAACAATTAATCTGTATGTATTACGAGTTTTATTTAGGTACTTTTAACCTACTGACGAATAACTTAATTACCTTGAAACAATGTTAATTTATTGTAACGTTGTTTTGATAATATCAGTCCATTCAGAGCACCTTACGGGGTTTCGAGGAAAACTAAAAACAAGGCATACAAAATATTGTAATTTACACCATAAAATTATAGAACGCTATCGACTCATCAACTTTTTGTTCGGAAAAAATAAAGCATTTATCAACATGGTAATATTATTAAGTATAATAATTAATTTAAAATTCGTAAAAATATTAAGTATCAATGAACTCCACAGTTTTGTCGTTGGAACACAGTGTGCTCGTCACAAGCTCACGCGAGACTTTGTTTCTCTTTTACTCTTACATATTTGTTTAACGTGTGAAAGAGATACGCCTACGAAGTGCCAAGGTCAAGCTGTGAGCATTTTATTTTGCAGAAAATATTTAAAATTATTGAAATTAACATGAAAATACGTACTGTGGATACATAAATTCATAAAATTGTTATGATACTTACCTAAAATACGAAATACCATCCTTTTTTTGCACGTAGTTGCTGTTATTTGGGCAGGAAATGACCGAACACTTTGGCATCGCGAACGTTGTACGAGGACTGCGGTCGCCGTACAACTAAACAAAAACTCTGCACGTAGCGTAAGTTGTGCAGAGTTTTGGCGCGGACATTTTATTTCTGTGATTGTTACTCTTAATAGTATTCTAACTCGATGATCGGTGCATAATATTTGCTTTGTTGGGCTTGTTTCCGTTTTTATCATTTTGACTTGTCAGTCTTGTCAGTAAGATGCCGTGCCCCAGAACACCCCCTGCTTCACATTCAGATGATCGGCCACCTTCAGCTGAGTTGGAGAGCTCCCCGATTGGGGTCACACACGAAGGGGAAGGCCCCTCAGTGAATCCGCCGACAGAAGACAGGTTGTTGGTGAATTTTCTGGGAGACTCTCATACCACCCCTGACACCCCCACTTCCGCAGAACAGTGCGAGCAGAAAACAGGACCGGGACCCTCAAACCTGAATAAGACAGTGCTCCTACAAAAGAGCTTGGCCGCGCCTAACCAGACAATATCCACCTCCACCCCGACGGCCCCCTGTGCTGAAACCGAGAACATTGCCACTGGAAGGCAACGTTGCCGAGCTGGTGCGACGACACTCGCTAGAACCGCCGGGGAGTCCGCCGAGGAAAGAGGATAAACTATCTGAGGGCAGAAACATACTGAGACACCTAAAGACGACCCTGAGAATGTCTCGGAATACAAAGAAGGAACTGGTCGACAAGGTCTTCGAATTAGCAGACAAACTGTTTGCTCTTGTAAAGGAGATGGACAGTGACATTAAAAATATACAGAAAGGGGCAAAAGCAAGTGGTCTACAAAAAGGTAGAGAAATGGAACAGAATAAAAAGGAAAAGAAACAGGAAACGCATGAAGAAAAAGCTCAGAAAGATGAAACACCGCGAGAAAAGAAAGAAGACGTACTCCTGAAGAAACTGGAAGAACACACTAAGAAAATAGAGGAGAATAGTGAGAGAATGAAAAGATTAAAAGAAGAATTAGTTAGGCACAGGGATGAGTGTGAGTCACGAAGCTACGCATGTGTGGTCGCGGAACCACCAAGGGGTCACTCCCTGATGAGACCGGCACTACACTCCGTAGCCGTGACGACACAAGATGGGCAGGAAACAGGGGACCAGGTGCTGGAAAAGATAAGAAAAGCAGTGAATGCAAAAGAAGGAGGTTTAAACGTAGAAAGAGTCAGAAAAGCAAAAGGAAAGATCATTATAGGATGTAAAACGGAAAAGGACAAGAAGTTAATAACCGAAAAATTAAACAAAGCCTCACAGGACCTAAGAGTGGAAGATGTAAAAAATAAGGACCCCCTGGTTGTCCTGGTGGACGTCATGAAGTACAACACAGACGTTGACATCATGACGGCCATCAGGAACCAGAATAGAGACCTAATAAAGCAAGATGAAAAACTGGAGATAGCTTATATTAAAAAGAGAGCTAGAAACCCACTCACACAGCATGTCGTTATGAGGGTGTCCCCACAAGTATGGAGGAAGATGACAGATGCCGGCTACCTGCACATTGACCTCCAGAGAGTCAGAGTTGCTGACCAGTCGCCTCTGGTGCAGTGTTCGCTCTGCTTAGGCTACGGCCACGGCAGGCGGTTCTGCACCGGGACGCTGGAGAAATGTAGTCACTGTGGGGGCCCGCACAAGAGAGACCAATGTGGGGATCTCCTCACCGCGATACCACCATCATGCTGTAACTGCACAAAGGCTGGCATAGTGAACAGAGAGCACAATGCCTTTGACAAAGAATGCCCTGTCAGACGCAAATGGGAGGCCCTAGCGAGAGCCTCCATAGCGTATTGCTAAAGGCACCCCAGGCGCAACCAATCAGCACAAGTCGTTCCTGGGCGCCCAGGTTAACCTACGCAGGATGGACCTGGCGACAAATGAGGTGATGATCGAAGCTGAAAAACGCAAGATAGCCTTTGCGCTGCTCCAAGAGCCATATGTCGGTGCAATTCGTCGGCTGAAGGGGTACAGAGGGGTGAGGATATTCCAGAGCCACAGCCAGGTCGAGGGTCCCGTCAAGGCAGCAATAGCTGTCTTTGACGATGATCTTGATGTGATACAATACCCGAACTACACGACCAATAACATAGTGGTAGTAAAACTCAGGACTGAGGCTTGGGAAATCGTCATCATCTCGTACTACTTCGAACCCCACCCAGCACCAATAGAGCCATACTTGGAGCAGCTCAGAGCTATTGTAAGGATCCTCGACACGCCGCAAGTGCTGATTGGTGGAGACGCAAACGCAAAAAGCACCTGGTGGGGTAGCCATGAGGTAGACAGCCGAGGAGAAGAGATGGCTGGAGCGCTAGAAGAAATGGGCCTCCAGGTACTCAACGAGGGAGACCTGCCTACTTTCGAAGTTGTCAGGGGAGGCAGGCGCTACACCAGCAACGTAGACGTAACGGCCTGCACAACGGAGATGCTCGGTGCAGTAGAGGACTGGAGAGTTGAAGATGCCATGGTAAGTTCAGACCACAACGCTATACTTTTTAAAATCAACCTGCAAAAATCAAAAGGAATTAACATCAAAAGAACAACCAGGATTTTTAATACAAAAAAGGCTAACTGGGATCAGTTTCGTAAGAAAATTACCGAGTTAGCAAAAGTAAATAAATTAACAGTAGAATCAATTAAAGAAATCACATGCAAAACAAAACTAGAAGAAACAGCAGTTACATTAACGGAAATAATTAGGGAAATATATCTTAAAATTTTACCAAAGAAAAAACAAACAGACAAACTGAACTTACCATGGTGGTCGGAAGAGCGGTTTGTTCCCATTTGTCACCCTGATCTGTCCCCCTTAGGGGGACAGATGGGAAAAAAAGTTCTATCTGTCCCACCGTTGCAAATAGGGGGACAAATAGAACTTTTTTTATTTAAAAAGTTCTATCTGTCCCCTCGTGACTAACAGGGGGACAGATAGAACTTTTTTTCCTATTTGTCCCCCTACGGGGACAGATCAGGGTGACAAATGGGAATAAACCGGAAGAGCTCGAGGTTCTGAAAAGAAGGGCACTCACACTGAAGAGGAGAATCCGTTGCGCCGCACCGAGAAGAAGACAGAAGGTCGTCGACGAGTACCTGAAAGCAAAACAAGAGTATGAGGAAAGGGCAGTACAGGATGCAGTAGAGAGTTGGAAAGGGTTTTGTGGGAAACAAGACAGGGAAGGGATGTGGGAAGGGATATATAGAGTTTTGAAATGTACGGAGAAAAAGCAGGAAGACTTACCTTTAAAACAAAATGGAAGAAGTCTGAGCCCGAAAGAGTCTGCAAAAATGTTGGCAGAAGTATTCTATCCCGAAGACAAGGAGGCCGAAGACAACGAGGAACATCGACGGCTAAGAGATCTAGCTGCCAAAGTAAACGTGTCGGAGCATGATGAACAGCATGATCCACCGTTTACCATCATAGAACTTAAAGCTGCCGTTGATAGTTTTAACCCGAAGAAAGCCCCTGGTTCAGATGGACTAACGGCTGATATCTGCAAGCAAGCAGTAGACTCCAATCCCGGACTTTTCCTAGCACTGGCCAACAAATGCCTCGAATTAGGTTCCTTCCCGAAGATCTGGAAGGAAGCAACTGTGATAGTGCTGAGAAAGCCTGCAAAAGACGACTACACAGCTGCCAAGGCTTATAGACCTATCGGGCTGTTGCCAGTGATGGGAAAGGTCCTGGAAAAAATTATCGTTGGAAGACTGAAGTGGCACCTCATACCGAGCATTAGCCAAAGTCAATATGGATTCATGCCCCAGAGAAGCACGGAAGACGCCCTCTATGCTCTTACTAACCACATTAGGAATAAAATTAGAAAGAAGAAGATGGTGGTGCTGGTATCCCTAGACATAGAGGGGGCCTTCGATAGCGCCTGGTGGCCCGCTATAAAAGTCCGATTGGCGGAGGCGAAATGCCCGATCAACATTAGACGAGTGATAGACTCATACCTGGAGGACAGGGGGGTGAGAGTGAGGTACGCAGGAGAAGAGGTTTATAGGAAAACAACGAAAGGCTGCATCCAGGGATCTATCGGTGGCCCAATACTCTGGAACCTCCTTCTCAACCCCCTGCTAATAGGATTACAGCATCGAGGAGAATACTGCCAGGCGTTCGCAGACGACGTTGCCCTGGTGTTTGATGGCGATTCCGCGATGGAGATCAAGGGACGTGCAAATGCCGCTCTCGAGTATGTTCGAGGGTGGGGTGTCAGAAATAAGCTGAAATTCGCCCCGCATAAAACTTGTGCGATGTTGCTTACGAACAGGCTAAAGTACGACACCCCACACTTGACCATGGGTGGGATCGACATTTGCATGTCCAAGGAGATGAAGATCCTGGGGCTCGTGATAGATGACAAACTAACGTTTAACAGCCACGTTTCCAACACCTGCAAAAAGGCGCTGAACGTCTTCAAGCAACTGTCACGAGCAGCCAGGATCAGCTGGGGACTCCACCCGGAAATCATTAGGACGATATACACTGCCTGCGTCGAGCCAGTAGTGCTTTACGCAGCAAGTGTATGGGGTCCTGCTGCTACAAAACTGGGCGTGCAGAGGCAGCTGAATGTAGTCCAGAGGGGCTTTGCTCAGCGCCTCTGCAAAGCCTACAGAACTGTCTCTCTGAACGCCGCACTCGCTTTGGCCGGTTTGCTCCCTCTTGACCTCCGAGTTAAGGAGGCAGCTGCCCTATATGAGGCAAAGAAGGGACTATCCCGCCCGGCGGGTTTGGCGGACAGAGAGATAGAACAGATGACACCATATAGCAGCACACCGCATCCAGCGCAAAAAATGGAGCTGCATTTCCATAACCTGGACACAGACGAAGAACTCAGCGAGTAAAACCGCCAAGCAGTCAGAATCTTCACGGATGGCAGCAAGATTGACGGGGGAGTAGGTGCAGCTCTTTCCATATGGAATAAGACTGCAGAAACCGGAACCCGAAAATTGAAGCTGCCACCCTACTGCACAGTGTACCAGGCGGAAATGCTAGCTATACGTGAAGCAACCCACAAGATTCTGGAAACCTCCGAGAGTAGCTACGGGATCTACAGCGATTCCAGGTCGTCACTAGAGACGATAACGAATCACTTCGCTGTGCATCCCCTAGCTACTGAGATCCGGAGAAATCTTGCGGAGTGCAGATCCCAGCATAAAGAGGTAGCTCTCTTCTGGATCAAGGCACACGCTGGATTTGCGGGCAATGAACGAGCGGATGCCTTGGCGAAAGAGGCTGCCACAAGGTTGAAGTCCAAACCGGCGTATGATGCGTGCCCGGTTTCATTTGTCAAGCGGCTGATCCGCGGAGCAACGCTTGACAAATGGAACCAGAGGTACAAGAACGGGGACACAGCCGAGCGGCGGTCACGAAAGTCTTTCTGCCAGATGCTACATTGGCCCACAAACTTATTCGTAAGATGGGACCAGCAAATGAAATTCTGACCCAGATACTAACTGGGCACGGCGGATTCTCCGAGTATCTGTACCGATTCAAGTGCAAGGAGAGTCCGTCGTGTATCTGCGATCCGGACTCAGAAGAATCACTCCTACACGTAATTCTTCACTGCCCCGTACATTGCAGAATAAGACACGACCTTACCCAGCGGCTTGACACAAGCCTTACTATGGAAAACCTGCACAAAATCATGGAGAGTATACGGAACGCGGCATCTTCCTTCAATACTGTAAGCAAGTGGCAAAACTGGTAATAAACAGAAACAAGCTTGATAGATAAGAACTGTTGGCACCATAATTATAGTGAATATATGTCTGTGCAACAATTAAAAATAAGAGTTAGAAAATAAGAAGATGTAAAAGTACGATAAAAGTAAAGGATGTAAAATAAAAGTAATAAAAATAGAAATGTATTGTTACGCCGGTGGATTAGACCATAAACTTCAGACGGCAATTTCAGTGCTTTAGAAGCGTTTTCAGCAGTCTGAAAAGTCATTAAGGACCGTTTCAGGAGTAGCTCTATCACATACTGGAAAATCAAAAATTCACCCATGTTGCCGTCGTTTTCAGGCGCCTGAAACACGTTTTCAGTCCGTTTCAGGCCACCCTCTATCCGATGACGCAATAACCTGAAAACCCGTTTTCAGGCGTTTTCAGGACCACTTATGGGCCTTTTACTTTAAAGAACTTTTCAGTATATGGCGAAATTTGAAATAGGAGTGAAAGAGAGCACTATTAGAAAGAGACAGCCATACTTAGAACATTCGAGACGTCACCAGTGACAAGGACAGCACCATTAGAAAGAGATAGCTATACTCAGAACATTCGAGACGTCATCAGTGACAAAGATAGCACCATCAGAAAGAGATAGCTATACTCAGAACATTCGGGAAAGTTCGTGATGGGTCCTTTAGAGACAGTAATGGACGAGAACGTTCGAGAAAGTTCTTCGGAGTATAAAAGGCAGCTGACGGCCGGCACGGAGTTAGTGAGACAGAGTGAGTTCAGTGGTAACCGCGAAACAGTTAGTTCAGTTCGAAGTGCGACATAGTGAGTACAGTTTTAACCGTGATACAGTGATATTCTTTATTCGATATTTTTTTTGGGATGCTACGTGTGTAGATACCCTAGCACCTTCTCATCTTGCAGGGACATCAGTAAGGGCAGGCTCCGCAGCAACATCAGCGGAGTTCCTCAAACGGCGAAAATACGCTAGTCTTGACAGAGGTTACCTATTTGAGCCGTTTGGGGTGGAAACCCTAGGTCCTTGGGGTCCTGGGGCACACGTTATCTATAAAGATCTTACAAAACTACTAATAGAGTCCACAGGTGATCGGAATGCTGGTTTTTATTTCGGTCAACGAATTAGCATTGCCATTCAACGTGGCAATGCTGCCAGCATTCTGGGCACTCTGCCTTCTGGTGACGGCTTAGATTTTTAGTAAATAGATGTAAGTGTAAATATTAGTTGTAATTATTTGATACAGTTGTGTTTTAACCGCGATAGAGTTAAAGTTGAGTTGTAACCGCGATACAGAAAGTACAGTTTTAACCGTGATACAGTTCAGTTCGAAGTGCGACACAGTGAGTTCAGTTTTAACCGTGATTCAGTGAGTGTGATACAGTGCGTTCAAAGTGATACTCGGAAGAAGGATTGTTATAAGTGCTTACCTAGTGTGACTAGTGGATTTTTCAAGTACAGTTTGTGTGATCCTGTGTTAAAGTTGTAGTAAAGTGTTTGTTTTAATATTTCAATTTAATAATACAGACTTATAATAAATAATAAATTAAAACTTAATAATCATCTAACACTTAGATGATTAGTCATTAAATAACCCGCCCCTGATCATCCCCGGTGCAAAGGTGCCCATAATGCTTGCAGCATTACCCCGCTGAATAGCGATGGCAATCCTTTGCTCCAAGAAAGACCCGGAGCGGGAGTCTCCTGTTGCTTTGTTCAACTTCCGGCCTAATTCTCCCACTAAACACTTCGCATCCACACTCCAACAACCCAAGGTCTCCACTGCTACAGGAACAAAATGGTAAAGCTGCTCCAAGGCGGCGTACTTTAGCCTTTTTTTTGAGCAGGCAACTTCGGCAGCGGCAGATGCAGAGAGCACGGTACGACTCAGGTGACTGACGGCGACAGTGCTGACGCAAGTTGCATCCCAGATCAGGCACTTTCCATTTTTCCAAGGCACCAGAGTCAGCCCATCTGGCCTCTTCCCATCAGACCTGCTGAGACCTGAAGGCTCAAGCACGCAGGGGACATTCGCCGATATAAGGGCTCTACGAATTATGTCGTTCAGGGCATGGTGACGCGGAAACCTCCCAGTACACCGTCGACAACTCAGAGCGTGATAACCATCGGCCTCCACCATGGAACCGCAGGTGCATATATGAGGTTCACACACCTTACAGCCCAGGCGGAGAGCCACCGCCACACGCAAAGAGTCATCGTCAAGAAGAGTGCCCAGGTGAGGCGAAGGGACCGCTTGTAACCAAGCCCCGGATTCTGGTTGCGACACAGCTCGCAGTCTGGCCTTATCAGCTCCCACAGCATCCTCTAACAATTGCTCCTGAAGCCGCTCTACCCCTACGTCATCCCACGCCCGCTGAACATGCGACAATTCAGGGATTGCTGCACCCGAGTTGTCGCGAAGGCGAGGAAGTACTCTTTGCACCTAGGTAGATAGATAAGAAAACCGGTCGAGTCAACAAGGCGGGCGTGCGGGCTGAGCGCGCGCTGTCGTCGCCGGCGACGGGAGTCGGGAGTGATGGCATTCTGCGAAGGGACAGCGAGCACGTAACACATGGGTGAGCCACTTTGAGATACTAAGCATGTAATTGAGCTCCTTTATTACTGATATTAGAGTGAATCAGTTTCAGAAGGTTGTTATAATATAAATGTGTGTAAACCAATGCGTTGGACTGTCTGCGGACAGATAGATAAAGAACGAGAAGTTATAACATAAATGTGTATATACCAATGCGTTGGTCTGTCTGAGGACAGGGAGAAATAATCATAAGTGCGAGGATTGGGATGGCTATAGGGGAGGTTGGAGGCCACAAGGGGATGCGTCCCTGTAATCATAAGAATCGTAGCACAGGTGGACTAACCATCATAGCTCGATGCAAAAGAGCACAGGTGGACTAACCATCATAGCTCAAAGACCTGGAGAACAGTTAGAACAACCACCGCATTATTTCATGTACTTATTTCAGCACATTTTAATTTTCTTACTTACCTTGTCATGTTTTCTTACCAACGTAATATACCTATTCGTCATAATCCATATAAATCGTATCACTTGGCGACATGGTGGAGATGCAGGGATCTACAATTATTCGAACCTTGCAGTTTTTAAAATAACATCCGTACGAAAGTACGAACATTACTCGTGAAAAATGATGAGGGTAGTTCTACTAAAATGGTACTCGCACGAGTCGCACGGTTTGACTAAGTACCCAACTCGGTAAACAATTTATAATTAGATCATAAAACATTTTACGATTTGTCGTAACATGGTATTCTAATTTGAAGCAGATAAAAATGTTCAATTACCGTGTGGTAGGTAGGTACTATATCTATTTAGTTGTTGATTGTTCAGTGCGTTCGTTGTTTTTGTATGATCAGGAATGGGGCAGATTTTACAATTCACATAAAGTTACCTAACATTTGTGCATAAAAACCTTGTTCGTTGTTTCTCTGCCCGTTCTTAGTGAACATAATGACAATACATCGCCGCTCCAACCGAATAAAATGGTAACCGACTATAACGATACAAGTGCTTTTATTTGAAATAATTGTTCCCGAGGTGTGATTACACCTTGTGAATTTTTTTCAGGCTAATCGTACGAGTAGTTCTCGAGTTAGGCTTTTTGCAATGGATTTTACTTGAATATTAATCGAAAAATAAAAACAACACTTAGATCCGAATAACATCGTAACAGGTCACTACTCACTCCTAAGTGTTTCGCTTTTTCTTGTAAGATGCAATTGCGATTTTATTCGGGTAAAAAAGATAAAACTTATTTTATGTAAGGTATAAAACCCTCATATACCGGTTAAAATTCAAGCCTTTTATTTCAATAAAGTTTATTACAATATATTAGTCAAAAAAACTGAAATGGTTACATCGATTATTGTATTTTACCAATAAATAAAACAATCGCAATCTATGTAGCGATAATAGGTTGCGATGATTTACTCACGTAATGACAGGTTACGAGATCCCGAGACGTTGCTTTGGCAAGCAAAAGTCGTCGCTCTCATTTCGTCCTCAGGTATAAGAAAGTGATAGCACATGCCCCTAGGGTTGCCAGATACGGGCTTATCATTTCCTGGACATTTCTGGGGTTACACATGGAGTTGGAGTTTTAGAGTTCAAATCCAATTACAAATGTTTGCTGCTGGACGGGCAATAGAAAAAATATTACAAAATTACTAGTTAAAAGAAAAAAAAATCAAATTATTTTAAAAAACATTTATTTTTTGGAAAATCTATAGATATTAACTTACACACTGTATACACACCAGACAATCACATTTAGTCTTTTTATTTAAAACACTAGTTTCTACCCGCGGCTTCGCATTCCTAGCACGCGTTGTTTCTAGGAAAACGTTAAAAGGTTTTTTTTATCCTATAGGAACTGATTTATAGGATAAAGCCTATGTTTGATCAGTAGTTGTGGCGTGAAGAGGTAACAAACATCCAAACATCTAATCATCCAAACATCTATCAAAACTTTCGCATTTAGTTATAATATTAGTGTGATGTGATAATAAATATAGGTAGGTACCTAATTACCTACTACTTACCGTCAACGCACGGCGACCTTCATACTGAATTGCAATATCTGAATTACATGTTTTACAAATTGCAGTAAACTCATTTTTTTTCACTATCCAGTCTTTAAAATCAGGATCATTTATCCACTTGTCATTAAATCCCGTGAATCTCTTTTTGCTCGTTGATGGTAACGTTTCGTCCATATCGATGAATATTGTACGTACGTCAATTCCAAATCAAAACAAAACACGAATGAAAGACGAAGCGCGAGCGAGCGGCGCGCGCGGGTTGGCGCGGGCGGCGGGACGTGCCGAGCCGGGCGCTCACCTCCCCTCTCCTCACCCCGCGCACCCACGCACGCAGCTAGCGCGAGCGCGGCATGTAGGTAGTTATGCGCGCCGCCACGCAATGGCGTAACTTCGTGGAAAAAAACTAGTGTTCATGAATTTCGGGACAGTAAAGGGTAATTACTGGACACGGGACCACACGTGAAATTCCGGGACTTTCCCGGAATTCCCGGCCATCTGGCAACCTTACATGCCCCCCACCCAGCACGTGCTAAATTTCAACGATGATAATATTTACTATAATTAGTCGCCCATTTGTTTACAATGTGAAGTGACGCGCATTGATAGGTACCTGTCTATTGATTTTGAGTGCTTTTTTCTGGAGTTAGATGACAAGTTTTTCTGTGCCTTTTGTGTTTAAGTCAGTGTTTAATTATTTTCAAGAATGAATAAACAAGTCTTACGGAACCCGCGTGCCAGAAAAATGTTGAATTTACTACAACCAGGCCTCCGCGATCCAGGTAAGCTGGTACCTGACTAGGTACTAATACTAAAGGAAAATAACGTAGGTATTTTTGTGCCCGATGTGTGCCCGTCGACGTCGGGAGCACCATCGAAGCGAGCAGCGGCGCAGGAGGGACCAGCTGTGCCGTCATCACTGTCATCGTCAGAGTCCATGAAAGAATACAACTCTTGATCATCCAATAAACGGTTATGTTATGGCCTACTCTTTCATCCATCACACATTCAAGGCCTTCATTCAAACACGCTCACTAAGCTGTTTTCCCTAATTTTTACACAGACATTCATCAACTCTGCAGTAACATACATCGCCAGATACAGAATCGCTCGTCCTTCCTGACTTGTGCCTAAACGATTTATTACACACGTTAGGAACGCGTCTAAGTGGACAGGGCCACTTCCTACGGAGCTAGGGCTCCGAGAGCTCTAACACGCTAAAAGCGTTCGAGAAGCCTCCACGCGTCAGAGACACGTCTGCGAGGTAGAGCCCCCACGCGTCAGAGAAGCGTCTGCTACGGCAGAGCCCCTACGCGTCAGAGACACGTCTGCTAGGGCAGAGCCCCCACGCGTCAGAGATACGTCTGCGAGGCAGAGCCCCTACGCGTCAGAGACACGTCTGCTAGGGCAGAGCCCCTACGCGTCAGAGACACGTCTGCTGGGTATAGCCCCTACGCCTGGCAGCCAAGCAGGCCACGCTGACACGTCCAGGCCGCATACGCGCGCCGATCGCGCCACAAAGCACGCAGATCGCGCCACGCCGCCACAGCGACAGCACACGGATCGCGCCACACAGCACGCGGATAGGGCCAGACAGCGCGCGGATCACGCCAGACAGCAAGCACATCTCGTTGGAGTGCGCATGGCCACGCCGACACGCGCAGGCCGCGTAGGAGCGCGCAAGCCGCTCTGGATAGCGAGCATCCCTCGCTGGAGTGCGCAGGCCACGCCGACACGCGTAGGCCGCGCTGGACAGCGAGCAAACCTCGCTGGGGCGCGCAGACCGCGCTGGACAGCGAGCAGATCTCGCAGGTGCGCGCAGGCCGCGCTGGACAGCGAGCACACCTCGCTGGTGCGCGCAGACCACGCTGGACAGCGAGCACCCCTCGCTGGTGCGGGCAGACCGCACAGAAGCGCGTAGGCCGCGCCGCACAACACCCAAGTCGCGCAGTCCACGCTCGAGGCGTATGCCGTAGTTGCTGATTGCAAATAAAAAATATTAAGGAGTTATTCTACTTCTAACCTTATTTGGAACATACATCAATAACTTGGCTCGGCCGCACCTGACCATGTTCAATCAGCAGTCGTGCCGAGGATGTAAACAACTCACAACACAAAAATCTTCAATTCGACAAGTAGTGTTAATTTGTCAAAAATCAACAACAAATTGATTACCTACTAGGCTAAACACGCCGTATCCGATATAACTGGCGTCAGTCTGCAGCTCTGTAGGCAGCTAAGGTCGATAGGCAAGTCAAATATAATATAATGGCTCACTCATGAAACACTTGATGAGGGAGGTACTTACGTGCACTCTCGTGCAAGTTACGCCATTGGAACTCCACATTGCTGCTCGTTAGCTTGCCTATAAGTGCAGTCCTAACTCGTAGCGTGTAATGTACCTCTACGTAAATATCCTGCAAAACATAACAATAGCCAGACCTGTTTGTAATTCTTTCATCATCATGAATCCTTTGCTGTGGATCGCGATGAATCGTAAGAATCATAACGCAGCTGTTTCCGCACTACTTAAGAGTTTGTTCTCGCCTAGATGCTCACGGTTGCGCTATCTTGTTGACCAAAAACACATCAACGCAAACACTGAATCTTCCTCACTATTTGCAACTTAGCACATACCCACTCACTACCTCGTTAGGTAGGTAAATCAGACAGAACTCGAAAGATATTAGCGGGCGGATCACAATTGGGCACTTTCCTAATAACTTTTCGGTTTCACCCTATATGGCAAAAAATGCAATTGTAAGAACACGCGTTGAGGTTTTTTTGGCTCAAATACCGGGTAGGAACGGTGTTTGTGGGATAGTGGATGGTAACAACGAGTTACGCCGTCCGTTCTCTTGTAAAACTACCCTCGATTAGGTGCATTTAATCACTCCACAGTGCCTAACACTTCCTTGACAAAACCTTCGCGAGGGCGAGTCCCTGATTCGTGTCTAGTATACGACGGGATAAAAATTTAAAGATTTTAATAAAGATCTATTAAAATCTACAATTAAAGCGTTAATTTTGTATGTTTTCTTAGATTTTCATTCAAAACCGACTCTCAAAATGCAAAGAGAGTTTGACAGTAACCTATTTTCACATTTACTAAACATATTCTACTCTCCGTAGAATATAAACGTAATTCAAACTTACCTTATTCATTAAAGCTTAATTTAGTACCGAACAAAATGGTAACATTGCATTACCGATACAACCTACATCACTATTTTGATTTCAATAAGATCGCGATTATCTATTACGGTGTAGGCCATTATCGGCAATTGCCGCGAATAAAATCGTAATGTTGCTTTACGGTGTAAAGTTATGTCTTTGATTCCGGTAAAACATATTTTAATTCACAACTCTACATTCGTAAACGTAGTAATATTTTAAATTATATCACTTATATATAAAAAAAACAGCTATCTTTTGGTATAAAAATGAGGCCGATAAGTAAAATAGTTTAGCAGTTATTGGCAAAAAACGGTTTTTTATTTTTCCTGTAAAATTTTACTTTTTCGATTACGATATTATTCGCTGGGAACGGCGACATTATTGTTCAACCCAACCTATGAGATATTCAAGGTTTATTTATCGCGTAGCCTTGTTATATTATTGTATATGTTTCCAAACCGCGAAAGATTAAAAAGTATGTACCTATGAGATTTTAAAAGTTTAATAGTAAAAAGATTTGGGTACAATGGGCGGTCTTAATTATGTCGTCCAGACAACCACTTTCGTGTGAAATAGAAACCCGCGTGCTTTTGAGCATTGTAGTGGCGCGCGGCGCGGCGCGGGGCGTCTCTTGGATTAAAATACTGGCGCAGTGGCGGCCTTTTGTCTACCAGGCAACCTTTGCGTAAAATGAATTCTGATAATAATGCACTAGAGTTGCAGTATGTACCTGGTGGAATATAATTGAAATATAATTTGTGATAGATATAATAAGCATACCAAGTAAAGGTACCTTACCTACTGATACACAAACAAGTTGCGGAAACGTACAATTTTACAGATCCAGTAGGTATGGTTTTTAGCTAACAATTATTTCATTCATTGGGCTTGAATTTACATTCAAATTGATTGCCTACCTGTAGAATAAAGCTTTAGGTACTTAGTCCAGTGCTGGTTATAATGTAAACCTGGTTAAGGTTGCTGTCGGATAGCGATAAATAAATTTTAAAATTACTTAATAATAAGTTGGAAAGAAGGAAACCTACGTTGTTATGTAACAGAAACTAATATTTTATTCAAACATCAGTTAAAAACCTAATTTGCTATTTAATATTATTACTCTATTTATAATCAAACAATGCTAAAATTTCCAAGGAACTTCAGCCTATGGAAAGTTCCCTTTAGCCAGTAATTCGCCATGACGTCAGTACTCGTGTCGGTAAACAACTGTAGTGTAAGTTCAAACCCAAACGCCTTAATAAAGAAAGTGAGTCGTTGGGTAAGAGGCCGCGTCTCACATGCTGACATGCATAACATGAGACGTTGGGAAAAGCCGCGCGGTAGACGTTGGGAATAACTCGAAATAGCTACCTACCTAAGAAAGAGTGCAGAGACACAGATACGTAAAACAAAGTATACGAGTATAAAAATTTGTATAAAAATAATAAAAGTAAAAAGTACTTACCTAAAATTGTATAAGAATGTGTATAAAAGTATAAACATATAAAAGTGTAGGTACAAGTATAAAATGCTAGATTTTGGATTAAACAAGATCTTGCTCTTATGATCCTTTCCAAGTAGGAACTGTACTAAAATCCAAAATGGATGTCATCGTGACCCGTTTGGAGTTATTGTACGAATCAGTCCAATTATGCATAAACTCTGCCCAGTGTGCCCTCAAACAAATATCTGAGGGTGAAGCTATCTATAGTGAGCTAGAATTGGCCGGAGCTAAACTAAAGGGTGCTACTCAGAGGCTTGTAGCAGAAATCCATATTTACTGCAAATTAGCTCCAGAACCTCACACTGATAAGATCACCGAATATACGTCTACACAAATTCTGGCCGAAGATTTAGTGTCCGAAATCGAGATTTGCATTAAACGCAATGACCGAAAACGTACTAGTACGACTATGACAAGTGGTGATAGCATCAATATTTCTAGAAAATTGCCGAGAATGGAATTGAGTAAATTTGATGGCGATATTCTCAAGTGGTACCAGTTTTGGGACCAATTCTCATCAAATGTTGACAGTAGAAATATCAATGAAGTAGATAAGCTATTGTACCTCCAATCCGTTCTAGAGGGGGACGCAAAACAAGCCATTGAAGGTTTAGACACAACCAGCACAAATTATCGCATAGCTCTTCAAACGCTCTCAGAAAGGTTCGGTAAACCTGCGACGATTATTGACGCGCATTATGTGGCATTATATCGGATAAAACCAGTTACTACAAAGTTAGTCAAAGACTGCAGGCACGTACTCAACGAAATAGAAAGACACTTACGTGTGTTGAGCTCCCTTGGCGAAGACGTAAACCACAATCATCTTCGAGTGATGATAATGGAAAAATTCCCAGAGGATCTTATTTATGAAGTAAGAATGAAGATGACAGATGAAGAAGATAAAATAGATGGTATAAGAAAATATCTAGAATTTATAATATCTGCTCGAGAGACGGCAAACAGACTGACAAAAGACACAAAGACCGAATCGACAATTTGTGAAGGGAAGGACATGACCGAAAACGTTTCGACTGGGTTATTATACGTAAAATCAGAAGAAAAGAAAGACAATAAGCGGAATGAATATAACAATTTTAGGAAAGACAGAAACAAAAATGATAATAGACAACTTGACAAAAGACAAATAAAGAAGAGACAAAACGATGATTCAGACAGTACTAATGAGCCACCTAAGAAGAAACTTGCGAGAAATTGTATATTCTGTAGTCTAGATCATTATAACGACGAATGTACAAAATACAATACTATTCAGGACAGGAAATCGCGCCTAGGAGATCGTTGCTTTCGTTGCTTTCAAAAAGGCCATAGGGCAAGTACTTGTAAGATTAAACGCAAATGTTATCATTGCGGTGAATATGGCTCTCATAACCGCGCTTTCTGTCCAAAAGAGTTTAACCAAACGTCTTTAAAGTCATGTGAAACTGACAGTTTACATGTTAGGGCGGAAGTGAATACCACGCTATTGCAAACTTGTCTAGTCATCTTAGGCCGGCCCGAGGTAGATTCGCGGCAAGAACAATGTAGGGTTCTGCTCGACTGTGGTAGTCAGCGCTCGTACATAACTGAGTCTACTGCCAAAAGGCTGAAATTACCCGTGACCGATCAAATGAACCTCTCAATATTCACTTTTGGAGCAAACTTGCCACACCACATTGAGAGTCCCGTGGTCAATTTTAGAATAGTGACGCGCACTGGTGCAACCCGCACTATACATGCAAATGTTGTACCACATATTACGCACGCTATTAGCACCCCAGCGTTCAACGACTTAATCAGCTTAGGTAGTGAAGTGAGATTGAAAGATCTTACTATGGCGGATGATGGATCAGGCGGTGATAAGGTTGATGTCCTGATAGGTAATGATTATTATCATTCGTTCATGTTAAATGAAAAGATTTCGGTAACAAAAGATCTTTTCTTAGTAAATTCTAAGTTTGGTTGGATATGGTCGGGAAAGACAAGCAAAATGGTCGACCGTTGTGATCAATTAACTGTGCTTACGTATTTTCAATCAGATGGTGTACTTGAAAGCACATTTAACGAACCGGATCTTCCTTTAAAGATAGATGACGTAAAGAAATTGTGGGATCTCGAATCGATAGGTATAATAGATTCACCTAAATCTACACGCGATGAGGAGGCAATAAAACAATTTAATGACACCGTTCGATATCAGGACAGTAGATACCACGTCCAATGGCCATGGACAGAAACGCAACCTGAACTTCCTAACAACTTGGGTCTGGCTTGGGGTCGTCTAAATAGTTTAGTGAAACGGTTAGATGAAGCTGATATGAAAGCATATGATGATGTCATACGAGAGCAGTTACAGAACGGAATCGTAGAAATAGTACCAGAGCCGGCTAGCTCTCAAGCGCACACGGTTCATTACCTGCCGCACCACTGCGTACATAGTCGCGATGAGTCTAAAAAACTCCGTATAGTTTATGACGCGTCCGCTAAAACAGGAGATAATCGAAGCCTAAACGAATGCTTATACCGTGGACCGTTGATGTTAGAGGACCTTACTGGGTTGCTGATTAAGTTTAGGGAACGTCCAATAGCTATAGTAGCAGACGTAGAAAAAGCTTTTTTACAGTTAGGTCTCCAAGAAGTTGATAGAGATGTGACTCGGTTTCTTTGGATCAAAGACATAAAAAGCAAAGCTTGTTCAGACAACGTACTGCACTTAAGGTTCTGTCGCGTCCCGTTTGGTGTCATATCCAGTCCATTTTTACTAAACGCGACAATCCGATTTCACTTGTCAAGTTCAAACAGCATCGCCATGAAACAATTAGCCGATGATATCTACGTAGATAATATAGTAACTGGCGCGGAAACTGTCTCAGATGCCCTTAACCTATATCAGGTGTCAAAGAATTCATTTAACAGGTTGTCCATGAATTTACGAGAATGGAATTCAAATTCGAAGGAGCTAGTATCCGCGATTCCCGAAAAATATCGAGCCCATGACCATCAAGGGCCAGTAAAACTTTTAGGTTTGTTATGGAATACAAACGAAGATAAACTGTTATTGAAATCGAATTTCAACGAGCGAGAATTAAGCACCGTTCACACCAAAAGAAATGTTCTACAAATTTTAGCATCAGTATATGATCCTTGCGGTTTCGCCGTACCAATTTTACTCCCAGCAAAACTATTCTTCCAAAAATTGTGGAAAGAAAAGATTAAGTGGGATGTTCGCTTGAATAACGAGCTAATTAGTGAATGGCAACAAATAGCATTAAAGTTTAGCCTCCTGAAGGACATTAATGTTGAACGCTATTATGCACAAAACCTAAACAGCAATGAATCTGCAGAAATAGCGTATGAAATTCATTGCTTTACAGACTCGTCAAAGGATGCATATGCCGCGGTTGTATATTTACGTAGTTCTTTACACACTAATAATATTGTCAATTTTGTTATTGGCAAGTCTAGATTAGTGCCGATAAAGGACCAAACCAACTTGCAGATTCCAAGACTTGAATTGCTGGGAGTACTAATTGGGTGTAGACTGATAAATTATACCATGAACTTTTTGCGCCTAAAAATAAAATCGCAATTTTTGTGGACTGATAGCCAGATAGTGTTGAGCTGGTGTAACTCTGAAAAATTACTACCACCATTTGTGGCGCGAAGGATTACTGAAATAAAGAAAAATAAGTCACTTCAAATCAGATACGTACCAACTAAACTTAACCCGTCCGATGTAGGTACTAGGGCAGACAGAGTAGATTTGTATAGCAGATGGCTCAAAGGACCTGACTTTCTCACAAAAGATGCTGAACAGTGGCCAACGGCTGCCAAACCTAATGAAGTTCAGACTCTTTCCTTGGTTGAGGAGGGTTTTGCAAATACTTTTACCGAACCTACGAGTGAAACCGAAGTAGAATTAAACAGCACGAAACCAAAAACAGACGAACATGTTGAATACACAGATCAAGACGAAACCAAGATAATCATAGAAATTCAGACAGAATATTTTCCAAAAGAAAGTGAAGGGCAAACGACTAATTTGACGAGATCACTGCATTTGTACAAAGACCAGGAGGGAATCATTAGGTGTAGAGGTAGATTTAAGCATACTGACTTGACAGACGACCAGAAAGAACCTATTCTTTTGCCTAAGAATGCAGAATTCACTCAGAAAGTCATAAACAATCTACACATAAAAAATTATCATGTCGGAGTGTCTCACACATTAGCTCTTTTACGACTGAAGTATTGGGTTCCACATGGAAGATCGACCGTACAGAAGGTTATCAGAAGGTGTCCACAGTGTGTCAAATATGGCGGAGGACCATTCAAACTACCAGCAATGCCAGATTTGCCAGCAGAAAGAGTGAAACTCAGTCTACCTTATAGCTTCACTGGCCTTGATTATTTTGGGCCTCTATTGGTGAATGAAGGTACTCAAGAGAAACGCTGGGTTTGTTTATTCACGTGCCTCACTATTAGAGCCATACACATGGAGGTAGTAAAAGATTTATCCGCTGAAGAATGTTTGCTCGCCATAAGGAGATTTGTTGCAGTAAGAGGTTTACCGCAGTTGATTGTGTCGGATAACTCCACACAATTCAAGCTTACAGCTGATGTTCTAACTTCAGATTACTGTATTGAAAACAAGTTACGCTGGAAGTTCATACCAGAATTAGCTCCATGGTTTGGAGGATTTTATGAACGCCTGATAGGAATTGTAAAACATAGTATGAAGAGGACATTGGACAAACACTTGGTAAATCACAATCAGTTGTGTACAGCAATGAAAGAACTGGAAGCCATTGTAAATACAAGACCGTTGACCACAGTAGGGGCTGAGCTAGAGCACGTGTTGACTCCTCAAGACTTTCTCCGTGTGGGTGGCTCAGTTTCATCGCAAATCTCGGAACGGGAATTTCTTGAACCTGCTACGGAAACGAAATCAAATTTGATTGACGGATGGAAGAGAGGTCAAATGATTCTAGTTGAATTTTCTAAGATGTTCACTAATCAATATTTAACAAGTTTAAGAGAGCGAAATGACAAACATAAACAAGCAAGAGTGGTGGTCAACAGAGCACCAAAATTAGATGAAATAGTTCAAATAAAATCAGAGGGAAACAGGGCGCACTGGAAAGTTGGAAAAATAACAGAATTAGTCAAAGGATCAGATGGGCAAATAAGGGTAGCAAGAGTAAGGACTTCTAAAGGAGACACGTTCACTCGTTCAATAGGACACTTATTCCCACTTGAACTAGAAGATCAAAGTACAGTTCCAAATGTTAATCTAGTTCCCACGATCAGAGCACAAGATTCCGAGGATCATCAAACTAAGCCAGTACAGCAAGCTGCGACGCAACTAGAATCAGAAGCTGATACAGTAGAGATCTGTAAGAGACCAACCAGGGCTTCAGCTGTAAAAGCCAGACAAAAGGTCAAGGAGTGGACTACACACTTATTAATTAGACTCTTTCACCAGTAGATTCAGTACACATGTTCAGAGATTAAGTGATTAATTAGATAAAAATAATTGTTCAATAAATACATAATAATGATACTATTATAATGATTCATCTTTTTTTTCTCATTCTTCCTTGGAGGGGGGGGGAATGTCGCGAAGGCGAGGAAGTACTCTTTGCACCTAGGTAGATAGATAAGAAAACCGGTCGAGTCAACAAGGCGGGCGTGCGGGCTGAGCGCGCGCTGTCGTCGCCGGCGACGGGAGTCGGGAGTGATGGCATTCTGCGAAGGGACAGCGAGCACGTAACACATGGGTGAGCCACTTTGAGATACTAAGCATGTAATTGAGCTCCTTTATTACTGATATTAGAGTGAATCAGTTTCAGAAGGTTGTTATAATATAAATGTGTGTAAACCAATGCGTTGGACTGTCTGCGGACAGATAGATAAAGAACGAGAAGTTATAACATAAATGTGTATATACCAATGCGTTGGTCTGTCTGAGGACAGGGAGAAATAATCATAAGTGCGAGGATTGGGATGGCTATAGGGGAGGTTGGAGGCCACAAGGGGATGCGTCCCTGTAATCATAAGAATCGTAGCACAGGTGGACTAACCATCATAGCTCGATGCAAAAGAGCACAGGTGGACTAACCATCATAGCTCAAAGACCTGGAGAACAGGTAGAACAACCACCGCATTATTTCATGTACTTATTTCAGCACATTTTAATTTTCTTACTTACCTTGTCATGTTTTCTTACCAACGTAATATACCTATTCGTCATAATCCATATAAATCGTAGCACTTGGCGACACGAGTTAAGGGCCGACCAAGCTGATACAGCATCTGAAACAAAGGGTATGCTTCCCCCGTCACCATCAGAAAAAAGTAAAACAGTGACTAGGTTGGCAACCCCGTGCGCCGACGACAGAAAAGCCGGCAGACCCACCTCCTGATCGCACCGTACCCCGAGACCGCCACACCGGACAGGCAGAGCCGCCTGACTCCACTGGGGCCCATCTAGGGAGACATTAAGAACCGACTCCAACACCGATTTCAAGCTTTCATCAAAAGATGAAACTTCCTCAGGACAGAGCCAAGTTGGGGTAGTCCGTAATAAATAGGTGATCTTCGGAAGAGCGAAGCACATGCGCAACAAGATAATCGCCACGTGTGCGGAAAGACCCTTTAGACGTTTGTGAGCGGAAAGGAGCAGATGCTTTCTTGCATTGATGGCCTCAGGGACTCCTGAAAGAAATATTGGGGAACCTAAAAGATTTAAGTCATGACTAGAAATTTCCTTGAGGCCAGGTAGAAGAGATTGAAAACTTGAAATGTGTGTTCGAGCCTCAGTACCACAGGCGAAGAACTCGCACTTCGAGGGGTTCACCTCTAGACCCAAGTCTCTAAGGCGGGGAACTAAGGCCGCCAGGTCCTGAAACAAGTCTTCCGGTTTACCCCCGATTGTGCCATCGTCTAGGTACCAGACGTTAAGAGCAGATTTGAGATCATGGATTGCTTTGTGAATAGCCAGGCTAAACACAAGCGGACCAAGTGGATCTCCCTGCTGGGCTCCCACTTTTGAAAGAATTAGATTTTTCTCGAAGAAGAGGTTGGAAGGAAATCTATAGACTTGATGAAGGAAAGGATAGAGAGACGGGATTTTATCTCTGACCTCACTCAACAGAACGTCTCTTTCCAAAGAGTTGAACGCGTTGCGAATATCAAGTTTCAGCAAAATAGAGTCTTCGTTCACCGGATTCATGAGAAATGTTCGCGTGGCTTGTATGGCAGCCTCGCAACCCAGGCGTGTGCCAAATCCTACTTGGTGTGGCTGCAAGTAACTGGCCATTTCCTCTTTGACGGAGCGGCAAGCCAGTTTGGCAGTCAAGCGGCGAAAAACGCTGCCCACCGCTATCGGCCTTAAACCACCATCTTTTTTGTTCAAGGCAAAGAGGGAGGCCCCATACAGGTAAGGACACACAAGAGAGTTCAACTGACCACTGAGCAGAAAGTTAGCTAGCCTGGTTAAACACCCTATGAGGCGCCTGCCGTTCTCTCCCGCTGACATGGAGGTCAACTCTTTAAGATGTGCCGGCCGTATCCCATCCAGGCCCGCCGCTGAACCTGCGTTAAAAGAACCCAGCGCTAAAATTACGTCCTCTATCGTAACTGTTACCGTAGTAACCGTTGTGCCCGGATCTGGAGGAAAACTAAGAGGACGTGAAGGGCATGGATGCTTCAATTCTAACGCAGCTAGCGTGTCAGGATCCCGCTGTGCAAAGGAGTCGTCCGACATCAACAAGCGAGCGGCACTGAAATAGATATAAGATTGTAATATTGTAAAATTTTATAATTTTATAGGTACTTAGGAACGAAACTAATAACATTAACATAGAATAAGGATAAAAAATAAGATAGAATTAAGAATGTATTAATAAAGATATTGTGTGTTATGTTTTGTGTTGTTATTGCTTTTATTACTTTACTCTCTAGTATTTTTGGTACTGTAGGCAGTTTTGTGTTTGTAGCTGTATCTTTGTATTTAACGTTTCCGTCTGTTTGTCTGCCATACAGGTTCCTGTAGTAATCTGTGGCAATATTGAGAATATCCTGTCTTTTAGGGGAAGATGGGTAGGATTCGTACACCGGGAGGCTTCGTACAGAGGTCATATCTCGACTATCCAACATGCTGAAGCGTTCAAAGTTGTATACGGGACTGCCCCTTATAATGTATAGGCAACCCTCCAAAAATGATGGTAGTACGCTAGCAAACTTTGACAAAAAGAGTTAATATGTGTTTTGGCTACTCAAAAGTAATTTTTGGTTCCCCTTGGAAGCATCTGTCTTCAATAAGTTTTAATAGAATGAGAAAAAAATATTTGTCTAGTTTGTAAATACATGCATAAGATTGTTATAATTAACAATAGTTGAATGATTACCATAACGGTTATTTTTTTATTATAATTTTTTTGTGACAGGTTGGATTGGGGTACCTTCGTACACTTAAATTGTATGTAATTTTTATACTGTACGAATGCACCCCATGGAACTAACAAAAATTAAAATCAAGAATATAATTATTATAAAACTAGGTCAGTAAGATATGCCTAAAAGGTGACTAAAACAGGTAAAATAGCTGAGAAAATAATAAATTCCTAGAAGATACAAATGGTGTGCGAATGTACCCCACGTGTGGGGTGCGTTCGTACAATTCCCACTTTTTGGGAAAATCGTTATAACTTCGCCAAGTTTCTTTGTATCAAATCAGAAATACGCTGTTATTATAGTCAGATAAGTGGACGATGCAGTAGCATTAGATTTATATTAAATTAGCTGTTAGTTTTTATTTTAGAAGGCTCAGAACAAAAAGCGTACGAAGCCTCCCCACCTTCCCCTACTCGTTTTTGTTCCTTCCTTGTTTTTCATATTAGGCATCCAAATTTTCATCTTGTTTAGTTTTTTGAAAGCTTTCTTTGTTCCCTCATGCCTAATAAAAAGCGTATAAATATTCTCTTACGTTTTACCCTGCAATAATATTTCTTCTATGTAAATTTATTGATGTAAATAAGATAAAATTGTAAATAACTACTTTATTTATTTATGCAGTAAGGCCTAATTATTTTATTTTATTATAGCTTTTTGTTTTTTTTATCCTCTTTATATTCTTATTGTAAAATCACATTGGTGTTTTTTTTTTCTTTTTCTTCTTGTTTTACCGGTCATATTCTTCAAAGATTATAGTATAGGTACCTCTAGATGGATCGTTTTAAAAGCTACAATTTGAATCTGTTTTGACTCCTCTCTCCTTTGGGATAGTGCCATATGAAAGAAAGAGATAACTTTATTGTATCAGGTTATACTAAAACACAAATGTGGTCAGTTTCATTCCTGTCATTGAAATTTAACTAGGGATGTGAAATGTGCATAAGTATGGAAACTTATCGATAATATTCGGAATGGAACGTAGCGTAGGTAGGTGCTACCTATCTGCTATAGATAGGTACCTACATCTTTCTAATAACCGTGAAGTTTCAAATTAAAAGCTTCGGTAGGTAGTTACTGAAATTTAAAAGGAAAAAAAAGACGATCAGAGTAAGACTTAAGCTTTTTATACACTAACGAAACCCAAAAGATTTTATAACAAATTATGGTTGATCGTTTCGCGATGGCCGATAAAAAAATAATAATCAACTACAATAAAATAACAGGCAACACGAAACGGCAGCACTTTTGGTAATTAAAAATAATTATAACCGTTTATATTATGCCGTGACTAAGAATCTACCGAAAATGTACCTACCACAATCAATACCCAAAAAATCCTGTCATTCGATATAAGTCGGTACTTTTGTTAAGTAAGCTTACAGTCAGTCAGTCATCGATCTCACTTGAGTATGAGTAACACCTTGTCTTAGATAAGCGTTACGATGACAAAGTAAGCTTTCATAATAATTACCAGAAAAATTTACCTAGATATCTCCTAAACCAGTAACTAGTAGTCTCTACCTTATATGTTTTTACTTTAAACAGGTATTTAAGTAATTAAATGGTGATAATTGGTTAGCATTTACAAGGAGCAGGGAAAGTGCCTAGGTACTTAGTAAAAAAACATATGTGATATGGTCCATTGTAAAATTTTTACGTTATTTTTTTATTAAACAGTAATAGAATTTTATTAAACAGTAACAGTAATAGTTTCATATCCGGTTCTATAACAAGAACTATATGCACGAAAATTCTTTGTGGGCTCCCCATCATGCCTTTTCAAATTTATTTTCCATTTTGTAGATAATTGGATCTTTAGGAAATCTGGAAGTGAAAAATAAGTAGGTATTAGTTGTGAGCTTCTACTAACATTACGATCATTGGATTAGACTTTCATCTCACGAAATTGTTCTCAGGACACCAGCTTTAGGTGCAACCTTGGACCTATTGACTACAACGTAAACACGTCTTCGCTCAAAAACTATTGTTCTAGTGAATCCAAGTCAGTCAGTCCATATAGGTACACGTACCAATCACACTGGATTTTTTTTATTGATGACGGTAAACCGTTTCGCCACCATGACTTAAGAATTTCTTAAATGTTATGTCTCAGTACAAGTAGGTGTACTTATGTATATTTTGTATTAAACTTATCGACAGTAATCTATCGACAACAACAGTACGTCACTAGGTAGCATCAATATGGTAGGTACATAAGATGTCATTTTATGGTTTGTTACCAAAATTTTTGTGAATTATAGAATTATAAGGCTAATGAGCTTTGAATAACTTTATGAAATAGCTTCAATATTACATTAATAAAACAATTCAACCTATTGCAAAGAAATTTATCACTAACATTAGCCAAAACACGTCAATCGACTTACCGATGGAAAGATTCTTTGGTTTAATTCCGACAAAGCCATCATCCTGCGGCTTTTGCCGCCAACAACTGCACAGGCCATGATTTATATTAGTAATAAACACCACAAAACAAAGTTTGAAACACAAAATTACATAATAAACAGTATATTTTCTGTTCACCACCTGAGCCCAGCTGGGCCCAAACAAACAACGAAAAATATCAAAATGTGACACTCTGTGTTTCAAGATGAAATTGACGTTGGGATGTTATCTCTTTCTTTCACATAGACAATTGTCATAAGAAAAAACGAAAAGAATGACTAATTATTTGTTCATTTTTTTACGCTATATCTACCCTACGGAACGTAGGATCCTAGATCTTTGGAACGTAGGATCCTAGATCTTTGGTTCCGAGATATTCTTATATTAAACCCGCCTCCATTCCATGACTATGAAATTTCCTTGAACTAGACACTGGCAGAAAAGTGACAAACCAGACACATATTGCCAAAAATAAAGAAGTCAAGTCAAGAGTATAATCAGTGCAAAAGTAAAATAAATAGCGCCTCCTTGGTTTAAGAAATAATGACCATTGTTTGTGGGTACGCCAGCATAACGTTATGCTAGCGTACCCATTAAAAACCGAAATAGTTCCTATAGAAAACGAGGTTTTCTTAATGTAAATACGTTTTGTTAATCTATGTGTTCAGAAGTCACGTTCACCACTCACCGCTACCTAAAATACACGCCTCGTCTACAACCTTTAATGTACTGCACCTATATTTCTTTCGTCCAAGTGGGCTTGATATTTACACGGAACATAAAAAATAAGTGGAAGTGTTATATGGGCGTGGCACGCGTGCCACAATTATGCGTAGTTACGCTTAACTGATCTCAGTCGTGTTCTTACATCACGTCGAGTTGCTAGACTCGCGGCGAATTCATTTTTCCGAAGCTATGCCGTATTGTTCCATTTTAGAGTGTAAAAATTATAGTAGGCGAAAAAATCTCGAAAACGAGGGTGTTTTATACCATCAATAGGTAGCATTTTCATTGCATTGTCATAAAATCTTATTTTACTAAAATTTACAAATAATTTATTAGAACGGTTAGTCAAAATCGACCTTATGCGATTAGCATAAAGTTGATTTTGGATTGTTTCTATTCTCGAATGTTCTTCGCTACTCGTTTAGTGATGTAGTCAAGTCGGCTGTTGATTTGATCGATACTACAAATCATGTTTACTTGGTGCCTAAAACATACCTTATCAATAAATAAATACAATATCTAGACATTTATAAGTAATAAAAAGTCCTATTTACGTAATACAACCGGTAACACTAGTTTTAGGCCTAAACATTTCTTTTTGTACTGTTTTTACTACAAAATGACCATAAACAAAAAAGTATTATTTTCAACTTACGTCATAATACGATCTTACCAAATTCCTATAAAAAGTGTTTCTATGCTCTAAAATTTAGAGCATAGAAACAAAAATAAACAAAATCTTAGTTTGTGTCTATTTAGAGTCTAAATAGACACAAACTAAGATAAACTAACCAATAAGAGTGTACTTACTAATTAGATCTAAATATCCTAATACTAGGGTTCCGTCGTCGCCTACAATCTGTGGCAAAATATCTATCGATATCGATTAAGTAGTTCATTGTGCTACCTGGTGCAGCCTTAGTCGAGTCGCGACTTATAAAAAAAAATTGTTTAGATAATAAGAATACCCCCATCGACTCGACTGTCAAATGTTTGGTGAGTAGGTCCGCGACCTATCACGCGAATGTCAATCATATGATTAAGGAAATTAAGTTTACAATTGCGAGCACTGTGAATACCGCCATCTATCGTCAAATAGCAGAATTGACTCGTCAAGTTGCTGTTTGGTGAGTGTAGCTCGTAAATACGTTCTGCTGCTAAAGTAAAATAAATCTTATACAGTAGAATTCAAGGTTTATTTTCTAATCTGTGACGTTGGCTAATTTTGACTAAACATTTAACTACCAATGAAACGAATTGTTTCTTTGTAATGCACTATAAGATTAAGGGTTTATTTGTGTGAGTTTGGCGACACCGGTGCCCATTGTAACTTTGTTGCATAGCACTTCCACTTGTTTTTATGTTCCGTGATATTTACAATTTCCATCCAATATTCAATACTCGTTCTTTTCTTTCATTCATTTAATTCAATTCAAATCATTCGTTTCGAAGTGCGGTCCGTATAATAAGAAGTTTAATGCGTTAGCATCCCTCCCTAGTATACATTAGCATCCCTAGTACATCTGTGGCTACGTAGTATAGTCTGTCTGAGAGTATAGTACACTGTGTACATCTGTGGAATTAGACTAGTTCGTAAAAACCGTAGTAAAAATAGTGAATTTTATTTTACGTTATTAACATTTACATCTAAACCATGAAATAATACGAAACGGTTTGGGAACGATATTTAAAATAGCGTAGTCCGAATTTAATACTCTGCATAGGTACTATGGATGTGGACACAGCCGAAACGGGTACGTTGTCTTTTTTAGGAACATAAATAACCTCACTGAATGCTCTCTGTTAGGTAAATCCAACAATGTCTATAAGTCACTTACATATTTCCATCATTTAGAGCAAGGAACACAATAATCTCTAGGATTTAAGGCTTACCGCCAGCTCTTGCCGGTTCTGTGAAATGGAGTTCATGACACCCAAGTTCATTGCACATCTAAAGAAATATAATTCCTACCTTCCCAGTCGGTTCACGCTTTCTTCGTATATTTTATTAAATTATGACCGCTTACTGAATAAGTAGTGCAGTGCAGAATCAAGCCGATACGCCTTGATAATAGGTACTATAACATTTTACTGAGTACTGACCACAATATCAAAATGTAAAATTTGATGTTGTTCTCCACATGACACCAAAACTCTCCAGTTGTCCTGAACCCTCACCGTATTAGTTGAAGTCATAGAACTTGAGCATTTCTTACATATTATGTCATTATTGCTACTGATAAGTACTTTAAATGAGTCAGTGTCTGTGATCTGGCTGGATGTGTGCTTATTGCTTCACCATTTAGAGGACATGCCCAACAGGTCCATAACTGTGTCTGTAACCTGTGCCTACTCTCTAAAAACACCAAGTGTAAATGAGTTTGCACGCACTTTGAGGCATAATGTAGTGAGACTATTTAATGTAAGACCTATGTACTGTACCTACATTTCAGCAAATAAATAATTATGGATTATGAGTAGGGTTTCTGATTTCTCGAACTATTTTCATTCTCGATGCACGAGAATTCTCGAGGCTTAATTCTCGAGTCTTCTCGAGTCTCGAGGCTTACAAACAAAAAACCAATAATGGTTTAAAATTTAAAGAAAAAAACTCCAAAAAATTTCGAAAACAACGTATTTTTATTCCACCAACCAACTGCACTTACTAAAATGGATAAATAAACCTAAAAAACTTCTAACACACACAATTTAATAATCAAATCTAAATACTAATTAGAATTAGGAACAGAGAACTAACTAAGCGAGTAAAAATATTCATCCAGACATCTACATGTAATATATACAGAAACAAAAAACTTTCTACTCATTTCTAGTAGGCAAATAAAATAGGTAGTAGATAAATAGAATGATCATAAGTATAGTGCTTCACTTCACTTATTATAATAAAGTTCTTAAACGCAAATGCATATTTAGATTTTGTTTTCTTAGGAAATATGCTTTTAAGAAAATCAGTGCGTTGATAGACTCATCTGATAGTCTGTTTCTTAATTTGGTAACTATGTTGCCGGCTAAGCCAAATACCCTCTCGTTTTCAGTTGAAGTGGGCTTTACTGTCATTACAGCTTTGAATAGATTTTCGAGATTGGGTGTTCGTTTTCCTGTAGATTCCTGTAGATAGTGTGTGTGAGTGAAGCGACAAGCGCGCAGTGAGCGCGCGGACGATTTTATTCGTAAAAACTTATGTCGAATATTTTGAATTGGTGCCTCGAGAATTCTCGAGGCACGGTTTTATTTTTCTCGTCTCGAACCAAGGCGAATTTCTCGAGAATTCTCGAGCAGAAACCCTAATTATGAGTAGCAGTGGTGTGGCCGTATGGTGTTCATTGAGTAGTATTAGCAAGTGCAAATTTGTAACGGTAATGTGGCCTTAGAGTGTTCCTTGAAAGTGAGAACTTAATGATAATGTACGAAAATTTTGTTGTTCCATTTAATTTCTTGAAAGCATATCGCCACATGTTTAGATAAATAATGGTCAGTATGAAGAAGTCAGCTGTACCATACTGTACCGTAGACTGTATTGGACATAATGAATACTTCCGCATGATTGTACAGGGTGCTTTTTGACATGGAAGCGGATGGCTACTGCCCAAACCATTAGTGTTAGAGAAAAGTTGTGAAGGTGTCATCACCTTGATTTATGAGAAAGCAAATATTGCATATTTAGTTTTTTTCTTAATCTTTTAATTGAGCAGGAAATCGGAAAACTATCCCAACAATTTTTTTAAAAGTACATATGATGCTATGTTGTTGCACCATTGGATTTAGTTGCTGATAAGAATCAAACTTTGCCGAGAAATACACACTTAAATGCATTTCTGGGCAAAGATTGATGGACGGAAATTACTATATTTTTTCATTTTAGTTTGAACACTACACTCCCCCACTCTGAGCATCAATGTGAAAATAAATTGTAAATAACATCGTACAACTGGTGTCGTTGACACTAGCCACTCGCGGATATATTACCAGTATTTTAATAAGGTTCATCCATAGGCTTAGAATGTACAAGACCAACAGTGACAGAGTATCGGTCTTACAAGAAATAAAATTGACTCTAGCAAAATATTATCGCGAAATAGTGTTGCCTTGACTCTAGCAAAATATTATTGCGAAATAGTGTTGCCTTGACTCTAGCAAAATATTATCGCGAAATAGTGTTGCCTTGACTCTAGCAAAATATTATCGCGAAATCATAGGACACTAATGAGTTAGTTTAACCAAAACAGTGATATAAAAAACATCTTATAAAAGTCAAAAGTATGTCTCATCATCACAAAATTAATATAAAACTTATCAGTATTTGACTCCCGCTTACAAAATTTATCTCCCTTAATCACATTCACACATTGTGACTCGGAAGAATTTGTATCACAAAATAATGCCGATGTAAAACAAAAAAAAAGTAATGGTACACTTGGTTTATGTTGTACATTATTATCTTGACAATTTAACCCGCAATCAATGGGAGGCTTGCATGTTATCATCATACAAACGAAATATTCTGCCATTTTTAGCGGGAGCGGAGGAATGGGGAAAATTTGTGGTGATACTAGTATCATTATGACGACCTCTGTGGCGCGGTGAGCGAAGGTCCGCCTGCTACGCAGGAGGTTGCGGGTTCGATTCCCGCCTTGGGACAAATATTTGTACGATCTGCAGGTATTTGTTCCGGGTGTTCTGGTCGTTTTCTATGTATAATAAAAAAAATCTATCTATGTATTGTATTATATTATGTATATCAGTTATCTAGTACCCATAACACAAGCTCTGCTTAGCTTGGGGCTAGATAATGCTGTGTGAATTGTCCAGCATTATTTATTTATTTATTATTATTTATTTATTATTACATTACCCCATAATATAATCATAACAACTTACTTAAATTTATATAATTTATATATATACTTTTTGTGAAATATTTTAGTTTACATTGATAATAATTATTCTTTTTAGGGTTTCAAAGATCGGTTTTGAAACCCTTATGGTCTCGCTCTGTCCGTCCCCGCTCTTTCTTGAATATCTCAGTAACTACTGCAGCTATTAACTTGAAATTTGAAACAATGATACATTTCGTGGGCCATTACTGATTTCAAGAAAAAAATATATAAATAAATGAAAAATGAAAATGAACAATTTCAGTACAAATTTTGATGTTGAAATTTCAAAAGAGACCTAGGAAGGCGAATGGGGTATCAAATGAAAGGTATCGTTTTGTACATTTCAAAACACTTTTTGAAATTTCTGTAAGTTTCATACTTTTTGAAATATTTCAAAAAATGTCGAAAAATTGACCATTGCCCCCCCCCCCTTATCTCCGAAGATTGCAGACCGATCCATGTACAATGTATGAGGTGTTTGTAGATATCGATCTATATTTTACAGGAAAAATATAGAGAAGTCTGTAATAATAATAGTTTTTGAAATATGGTCAAAAAGGGGGGGAATTTGAATCCCGTACGGTGTGACGTGTCGTGTCGTGTCGTGAATATTTAAAAAAATTAGGCATAATGACGGTCGCCTGCGAACTTATCCACCAGGTGGCGATGTTCACCCACAAAAACATCGATGTTTTCAAACGTAGAGGCGTAAACACCACCGGCCGTGCTCTCCGCAGCAATAAGCTAGCCCATCTCCTAGTCGCACCGGCTCATAAATTGTGCAAATCGGAGAGGTCCATGTACGTCATGGGCCCCTCTGTTTATAACAGGCTGCCGGACACAGTCCGCGGGGATGCAACCTCCACGACGGCCTTATAATCGAGACTACGCAAGTGGCTTATATAAAATTCGTTTTACACAATCAATGAGTTCTACGAACTCCCTATTTGTTAAATGTATAATGAAATGAATAAATAATTTTTATAATTTATTTTAGTACCTATTACCTACCTGTTTCCTGATTCATCATCATCATCATGTCAGCCCATACACGTCCACTGCTGGACATAGGCCTCCCCCATACCTGTTTCCTGATTAATGTATATAAAATATTTAGTAGTAGGTACCTATTTTAATATAGAAGCAACTGCAACTGTACCTGTAGTACGCGACTTATATTATAACATTATGTTATTAATAAATATATAGTATTGTAGTGTCGTGTCAGGCTGGCTCTGGAACCATGGTCGTCCCTTTGGACATGTGGGGCATGTGCAGCGTGTAAGTGGCCATAGAAATCCTCTATCTCGACAGAGATCTCCGGCTTCGACAATACGGTCCTCCCATCGTGCGTTTTAAGCTTTGTCGGTGGCTCCTGCCAAGCTGCTGAGTGAATACTTTGGACCCTCGGTTTCGCTCTATTGCCTCTTCAATGAGGCGTGTGTTGGAGCTCCGAAGGTCGCGCCGTTACCATCTTCGCAATTCGCTTGTTAAGGTCTGACCATTCAGACAAAGTCGCTTAGGTGGTTTCCCGTCTTCCTGTCATCAACCCGAGAGTCTCGGCCGAGAGTTTGGATTTCCTGCCAGTACGCTGCTTTATACAAAACTTGATGCCCTCGTTCCTCAGCGTTTCGACCAAATTACAATACAATACAAAACACTTTATTGTACACCAGAAAAAGTTCTAGAAAATTCTATGCCTCTATACACTCGCTGCTACGTCTTAAAAACTTCCTCCCGATTCCTACTAAAATCACACTTGTCAACTCTCTCCTCATTCAAATTATCGATTATGCCGACATTGTCTTCCTTGATCTCAACGAGAATCTCTTAAATAAACTAGACCGTCTACTAAATACGTGTATCCGGTTCGTCTACAATCTCCGCAAGTATGATCACGTAAGCAAATACCGTGCTCTGCTAAACTGGTTGCCTATCCGCGAACGAAGGAAACTCAGGATTCTTTGTCTACTGTTTTCATGTAGAGTGTCTTCTCTATGCGGACGACCTGAAATTGTACACTGCTGTGGATTCAGAGACTGATTGTTTGACTCTACAGCAGGATATTGATGCTGTATGTCGCTGGTGCACGCAGAACAAAATGGAATTCAATCCTGCCAAGTGCTCAGTGATGACTTTCGGTCGAATGCAACACCCAGTTCACTATGACTATCAAATCCACGGTGAATTGCTCACCCGTTCCAGATTCATTAAAGACTTGGGAGTCACATTTGACCGTCACCTTAATTTTCACGACCATATGACTGCCGTTGCCAAGGAATCTTACAAGAGGCTGGGCTTTGTGCTAAGAAATGCTCGTGACTTTAAAAGCGATCAAGTCGTACGACTTCTATACAGCGCTCTGGTTCGAAGCAAGCTAGAGTCCAGTTCTTGCGTTTGGAATCCGCACGAGGTAACATACGCTCTCCCTTTAGAGAAGGAACTGTCGCACGCGCCAACTCCCCGTTACCTCGTGCTCTGAACTCTCTCAACAAGCTAGTTGCCAACTATCCACACATAGACATATTTGATGATGAATGGAAGGATTTTACCAGTGAATGCATGAGATTTTGTGAGATTGACGGATGATGGTTAACAGTGACTAGGACATTAAGTTAGTGAAATTAATTTTGTAATTTATTTTATCATATTTGTAAATTGACATTATTTATTTTAATTGTAATTTTTGCCTTTGCATGTATATTTATTTGAAATTTGTAATTTTATTATTTATTCTTAATTTAGATTTGATTGTGACATTTGTATCCTTAGTCTGTATAGTACATCGACTTTATGTATAGTATTACTTAAAATTAGTTAGTGTAAGTGGTTCAGGACCGTTCTAATTAAATAAATAAATTGAAATTGAATTGAAATTCAGTCATAAGAGAGCCTGCGAGTCCCACTTACTTAAAGGACCGCTTTAAATTCCTGGCTGAAGATCACAGTAGAAATCTCCGCTCCTCCGATAATCTTCTTTTGTCTATACCTATGCATAACACCTTCTTTGGAAATTCTTTTTCTGTAGAGGCAGTGCGGTTGTGGAATGACTTGCCTCTGGACATTAGAAAGGCAGATACACGAGATGCTTTCAAGCAATCGGTGCGCAGGCATTTTCTAAAGAGGTCTCACAAATAGTTTTTGTTCTTTTTCTTGTATTTTAGCTATTTAAGGTTTATCTATATATATTATAGTATATCTTTATTAGTATATTTTTAGTAAAACTAATATTAGCACGCCAACCATCTGTAAAACAATGTTTTTGGTCGGCAGGTAGAAAATGCCTCGGCATTAAGCCCACCATTTGTACTTTAGTGCAATAAAGTTTTAAATAAAATAAATAATAAAAAAAAGAACATTACAAAAAGACATATAACATGAGACAAGTACAATGGGCGGCCTTATCGCTTAGAAGCGATCTCTTCTAGGCAACCTTTGGATGGAAAGAACTATATGAATTTAAGAAAGGCAGGGGGTGTACAAAACATAAAATAAACATGAATATTACAGAATACCTAATGAAAAACAAAATTATATTAAATAAATAAATAAATATTACTAATTACCTAACTCAATATATTTACACATAGACTAGATAAACTCATAAAAGAAAAAGAAAAGAAAATATAAATAATATACTTAAATACATAAATAAATAAATAATTTGTACCAATATTCACTATTCCGACAGGAAAAACTCATTGAAATTGTGTAGGGTCTCTTTTTCTTTACCAATAAAAATTATTTAATAACAACGTAGACCACTCATTTTAAAGCTAAAACTAACAGCTTTGAGATGTTAAAATCAGAAATTGAATGAAAGCTTCAGATTTTTTGCCAGAGTTTTTAACCGCGACCGTGCGTTCTGAGTCGATTTTTTTGCTCACGAGTGTATTAGCCATTATAATAAAAATAAAGAAGTTTTGTAATTGTATACTTTTTTTACTCATTTGATGTCTGATTCAGGGAACTAATTGACTCCTAAGTGTACGCCTGTAGCAGTGTGCGCTTAACGAGTGTGCAATGGGCGCGTGCACGAATTGTGTTATGAATTTATTTTTAAAGTGGTGAATATAAAAGTAAATATTCTGTGAATATTTGAAGCGTCTACCTGTTGCCGATATCAATATCGAGCAAACAAAATCACATGTTGTATGGGAGTACCCTTCAATATTTATTTTATTCTGTTTTTTAGTATTAGTTGTGAGAGTTATCACGATTCGCGAGATACAGCCTGGTGAGGTGATAGACAGTCAGACGGACAATACTAAGACTCCGCTTAGTATTGGATTCCGGTTTTACGCTGTGGATACGGAACCCTTAAAGTATGCATGTATGATTCCTTTTATGACTTTTGTCTAATTCCCACCCATCTCAAAAAGGCACCCTGTCCATGGAATAATGAATAGAATATTAAGCTGTAGGTATAGTTGGCTCTTTTATGAAAATTTAGTTGGATATATTTATGAGTAGGTAAATATAGTTGGAAAGGTTGTGCATGATGATGATGATGATGATGAGCTCCCTGTGCTTGCAGGTAGTGGGAAGTCTCGCTCGCGCAGCACATCGGTGAGTTTAACATAAAATAATGGATGCTCTTTATATATTTAAAATGTGTGTTATAAAATATATTTTTAAAATGTTAATATATAGATCCTCTAATATTTTTGTTCTGTTTTATGTTTCAGGTGGAATCAACATGTAAGATGTCTCACGAAGGCTCACCTCCCTCTAGACATAGCTCTAGATCGCGTTCTCGCTCCAAGTCCAAGTCCCGCTCCCGCTCGCGGTCATCCAGATCACGCTCCAAGTCCCCATCTCGCTCCCGGTCCCGCTCCCGGTCCGGTTCCGGGTCGCGGGCATCCTCTCGCTCGGGCACTGCGCGCTCCAGAAGCAGCTCGCCAGCCAAGTCCCGCTCCGGAAGCGCCTCTCCCGTCAAATCCAAGTCCAAGTCTCGCTCGAGAAGTGGCTCCCCCGCTAAGTCGCGCTCCCGCAGCGCCAGCCCGGCAAAGTCTCGCTCGAGAAGCGGCTCGCGCGCCAAGTCTCGCTCCAACAGTGGCTCACCAGTTAAATCCCGCTCTAAATCTCAATCCAAGAGTGACTCTCCGGCCAAATCGCGATCTAGGAGCGGTTCGCGCGCTAAATCTCGATCCAAGTCACGATCCAGGAGCGGTTCACGCGCTAGATCCCGCTCCAGGTCTCGCTCCCGCAGCGGATCCCCGGCCAAATCGCACACCTCTAGGAAATCCCGCTCCAAAACCAAAAGTCCTGTCGAGACCGAGACTAAATGCAAATCTAAGTCTAAAAGCAAGTCTGCGTCGCCGGCGCGCCTGAACATGGGCGCCGCGGGGGACGTCGTGGAGGCGCCCGACAACCACCTCACGGCCAGATCCAAGTCTGGCTCCAAATCCCCAGCCGGTGAGCTTAGCTATTTTTGTTTTGGATGTAAAAATTTGCTGGTGCTGATCAAGTTTTTGTATTGCAGGTTCAAGAGCTAGCAGATCGAAGTCTCGTTCCAAATCCAGATCTAAATCCCGCTCAAAGTCTAGATCCAAGTCCCGGTCAAGGTCTCGATCTAAATCCCGGTCACGGTCTCGATCTAGATCCCGCTCAAGATCGCGTTCCAAGTCTCGCTCCAGATCTAGATCTAAGTCACGATCTCGCTCTAAATCTGCAGAAGTCGGTGAGATATTTCACTTCATTTAATGACTATCTTAAATAAATATACCTGGGTGATTTCATTATTCATTTATTTGTTACAGAAGGTGAAAGAAAAAGCCGATCTCGTTCACGGTCTCGTTCGCGGTCCGGGTCCCGCTCCCGCTCTCGGTCTGGATCTCGTTCTAAGTCTCGTTCAAGATCTAAGTCTCGTTCAAGATCTAAGTCCCGTTCAAGATCTAAATCCCGATCGCGTTCTGGATCTGCCGTTAGGACAAAAAGGTACGTGTTATCAACGTTTCATTTTGGATTCGACTAGATTTAATGTTTTAGTGTCAGCTTAAGGTTTTGTTATTATAGTGCGTAAGCTGACACTCGGGATCATCATCATCAGCCTACATCAGTCCACTGCTGGACATAGGCCTTTTATATAATATATATATAGAAGCGTTTTACATAAAATAAAACGCATGTTCATACTTACCTTGTTCAAAACTTACGACCTTATTTGTTACAATGTACTCGACATGTAAGATGGGTCACTCCACTCATTTACAATGTGCCTCTTCCGAAGAGCTCCGCGTACCTACGAGCGAGACGTACCGTACTCCCCGTCCCGATACCCCGTCCCGTCTACTCGTCCCGTCACTGCTACGTCACTATGTGCTAATGAAACAGTAGAGCTCCGCGTACCTACGAGCGAGACGTACCGTACTCGTCCCGTCACTGCTACGTCACTATGTGATGTGCTAATGTACAGTACACAGTAAACAAACGTTTATCTACGAGTAGTAGTAGGTACCTACTTAGTTTTGTGAAGAGATCTCTTGTTATGTCCAAGTTCTGATGATACTGTTTAGGATTAAGTATAATATAGTTGCGCTGCAATGCAACTCGGAAGCAGATATGGCACCATAGACCACATACACACAGTGAGGCAGATCATACAGAAGTCCGAAGAGTATAATCAGCCCCTGTGTCTGGCCTTTGTGGACTATGAAAAAGGCCCAACTCAGTGGAAACGTAAGCAGTTCTGGAATCCTTACAGCGATGCCAAGTAGAGAATCGTTATAACGAAGCGCTGAGATGTCTTTATGATGCCGCCGCCATGAGTGTCCAAGAACAGGGCCCGCAGTCTTAACCTATCCAACTGCGCAGAGGAGTGAGACAGCGGGATGTTACTATATCCCCACTGTTTGACGACCTCTGTGGCGCGGTGGGCGAAGGTCCGCCTGCGACGCAGGAGCTTGCGGGTTCGATTCCCGCCTCGGGACAAATGTGTGTACGATCTGCAGACATTCGTTCAGGGTGTTCTGGTCGTTTTCTATGTATAATAAAAAATATCTATCTATGTATTGTATTATATTATGTATATCAGTTATCTAGTACCCATAACACAAGCTCTGCTTAGCTTGGGGCTAGATAATGCTGTGTGACTTGTCCAAAATTATTTATTTATTAAATATCACTCGTTCATGGGTATTTATCGCGTCCATTTTTATTTTTTCCCGACGTTTCAACAGGTTTACACTATCAGTCGTCACAACAGTTAGTGTTTTGAAATGTAGGGAAAAATAGGGTAAAAAACGGGTGAATATCTACACGTGAATAGTTATTATATTGTTTTCTGATACAGTTTGTTAATATGCTCATTAGGGGCGGCCTGTGTCCACACTGTCCACCCGTGGACTGATATAGCCGATGATGATGATGATAATCTGTGTAATGTTATTGTTCCAGGTCTCGGTCCCGCTCGCGCTCCGGCTCGCGCTCCCGCTCGCGCTCCCGCTCGCGCTCCGGCTCGGGCGAGCCCGACCGCAAAGGTATTTTTGCTCTTATCTATTAAGGTGGGGGCGCGATACAAACGTACTTTTCGATTCATTTGGAAACCACGTCCCCGATTTTAATGAAATTTTGCATAGATAATCGGAAAAGGAATAGCTATGTTGCTTAGAGGTTCGCCCCCACGACGAAGTCATGTTTGTAAAGTAGTTACCTACAATGTCATTGGTGAACATTGTCGACGAAACTGAGGCCCCTTAGACGATATTAACGAGGCATATGTAAGTCCAGCAGTGGACTCGTATAGGCTGATGATGATGATGATATGGAAGCTAACACGTCGTTGTACTGCAGCAAGCAAGAAGCGACGCACGGTGCGCCTGGACTCGGAGTCCGACCCGGAGGGCGCCGGGGACGTGCCGCCGGGCGAGGGGCAGGGGCAGGGCGAGGCCGGGGCGGAGGCCGGGGCGGAGGCCGCCGCTGCCGCCGCCGTCGCTCCCGCCGTCGACGATGACTCCTCGGACGACGACGTCGGACCGGACTCGAAGCGGTCGGTATCGATACACTACACAGTGCTCTTGTTCCTACGAAGCTACGATTTTTCTGAAAATAAATCTTTACTTTCAGTTTGAGTATAAAAATAAAACGTCAAGTGCGAGTTACACTCGCGCATCAAGGGTTCCGTACAAACTCCCACGCTTCAGCAAAGAAATCAACCCAGACGAATAAGGCACAATAATTTTGTGATTTGATAACGATTATGACGTAAACCTCGAACTATTTGCCAAACCCCGTCTCGACAATAATTAAGTAACGTCCAACCCTAGTGTAACAATGTTATACTATTTTCTATGAATAAACCACAAATTTACGGTTTTCACATTTTTTCCTTTACTTGTGCTATAAGACATTGCTTCTTGCCAAATTTCATGGTTCTAGGTCAACGGGAAGTACCCTACAGGTTTTTGGTCCATGGAGAGATTCGAAAATTATTTTTTCTGTGAATTAACTACAAATTTACGGTTTTCGGATTTTTCCCTTTACTTGTGTTATAAGAAGTTCTAGGTCAACGGGAAGTACCCTATAGGTTTTGTGTGCATGTGATTCCCTTGGAAAAAAAAAGACATAAACAGCTGTAACTTTTGATTGCGTTGACTTAGAAGTTTGGTTTATATCGTGGGTCCAAGAGGTTACGAGCCTGCGTATATGATGTGAATATAACTCCACGCGTTTTTGAGAAAACAGGGTTGACAGACGGAGTTTCTTTTTTCCTTTTCAAAATTCAAAGTGCTTTATTTCCTTTAGACCTTACAGGACTCTTGGACACGTCACAAAAACTCAGATTACATAAGTAAAACTAGGAAATAAAGTGATCACTTTGATTTTTTGTCCACTTCAATCTTTTTAAGGTAAAGTAAAGAAGCGAACAAGAAACCTTTACCTTGTTAGAATGTTAGTTTTCGAGTTGGAGCAAAACTCGTCCCAAGCTTTTTTATCGTCTAGATAATCTGATATTTTATAGTAAGCCTTTTTACAAAGGATATTTTTGACAATTTGTTTGAATTTATTTATTGATAATTTTTGCAACTCACTTGGAGTTTTGTTGTAGAAGCGTATACATTGTCCTTTAAAAGATACATTAATCTTGTGTAGCCTAGTTGTGGGCACAGCGAGTTTATTCTTATTTCTAGTATTTAAATTATGTATATCGCTATTTTTGGGGAACCGATTGATATTCTTGTGAGTGTACAACAAGTTTTCATAAATATTTTACACACACGGTACTGTCATTATGTTTATTTCTTTAAACTTATCACGTAGGGACTCTCTGGGACCCATATCATAGATTGCACGAACAGCCCTCTTCTGCAGCACAAATACGGTGTTAATATGCAGATATTAACACCGCGTTCCCGTTTTTGAGGTACGGAACCCTAAACGGCTCTGTCGGAAGACCAGCGTTGGCTGTAACGTGTTTACAACTATCTCATGCTGAGACCGAGACCGTTTTGTGACTCTTATCGAAAGAAACTTTGTCCTTTCATTTTAAGTCATGTTTGTTTTAGTTGGTATGGTTACAAATAAATAAATTCTATTCTATTCAAAAAAAGCTGGATTTTCAGATTTTCACAAAATAACCAAGCTCGCATTAAAATAAACATTTCTCTTTCCCATCAGGAACACATTTATGAAAGTAAATTGGAATAAAATCCATAAAAACTAATAAATAACTAGAATTATGCAACAAAAAATGTGATTGGATTCGTGTGTCAGTGGTGTTCGCCACAAGCTGTCCCCCTGGCCCCCTGGCCCCCTGGCGCGGTGTGTATGTGCGGGCTTGTGTGTTGCAGGGCGGAGATGGCGGGCGGCATGTCCGACTTCGAGCTGATGCTGGCGCGCAAGAAGGAGGAGCGGCGCGGCCGTCGGCGGCGCAGGGACATCGACATCATCAACGACAACGATGACCTCATCGCGCAGCTGCTGCAGGACATGCGACAGGTACCGACAGTGACCAGTGACCAGCCCCACACGCCTGCACCGCCGCGCAGCGCTCGACCCTCCCCCTCCCTCTCAGCCCGTGGATCTCGTCGGCGCCGACTAGCTGTCCTGGTAGCTTCCTCTGAGGCGCGGCGGGCGAAGGTCCGCCTGCGACACATGAGGTTCGATTCCCGCAGCGGGACAAATTTTTGTACAATCTGCAGCTATTTGTTCCCGGTGTTCTGGTCGGTATGCATTGCCCTTTAAAAGATACATAAATTTTGTGAAGCCTGGTTGTGGGCACAGCGAGTTTATGTTTATTTCTATTATCAATATTATGTATATCGCTATTTTTAGGGAAGCTATTAGAATAGAATATTAAATAGAATATTTGATGAGTGCACAACAAGTTTTCATAAATATATTGACCGGGGACTATCGTTATGTTTATTTCTTTAAATTGATCACGTAAGGATTCTCTGGGAGCCATATTATAGATAGCACGAGCAGCCCTTCATGAGACCACTGCAATAGCCTTCAGTTAGAGAGGCATGTGCGACAGTGGCTGCGCCGGCCACCTGCCGCCTGGACCTCAGGAGCTGTTCCAGAGAGTGGAGTGTGTTACTGAGGTTGTGTCCGTTGCAGGCGGCGGCGGACGACCGCGAGCTGAACAAGCGCAACCAGCCCGCCGTGCGCAAGGTGTCCATGCTCAAGTCGTGCATGTCGCAGCTCATCAAGAAGGACCTGCAGCTCGCGTTCCTCGAGCACAACGTGCTGAACGTGCTCTGCGACTGGCTGGCGCCCATGCCCAACCGCGCGCTGCCCTGCCTGCTCATCCGAGAGAGCGTGCTCAAGCTGCTGCAGGACGTGAGTGTACTGCTCCCCCGCGCACCCCGCACACCCCGCACACAAAATACAGAGTGGAGGCGGCCTAAGCAACTGTGCACTGTGATTCTCAACTAGGTCCTGACGTCATCACAGTGGGCGTGGCCTTAGTCAGTGTACTGTCGTCGTTCGTCCTGTGCACAACTTTATAAACGGTGGCATTTTCGTGTTATTAAGTAGAAAAGGAAGAAGTGTTGTGTTTTATCTTGTAAAAACTACTCGGACAGACGTTCTGATGCTATGAATGGCATCACTTTTCTTGTGTAAGTAATTTTATGCGTAATTTCGGCGGCGTCTCCAAATATACTTATTCTACTTGACTATAGATGGCGAGAGGCGACACTTTATGTCATGGGAGCTAAAATTAAATAGGTAAGTAGAGCAGTACTATTATATTTTAATAATCATACGTACCTACTTAAATTTATTCTACTGACATCCCTAAAGACTAGTCGCCAAAATATGATTTTTCCAGTTATTAAAATCATTTTTTAAACATGCCGCCATCTATCTTCATCTATGAAAAACAACCATGAATTTAACAAAAAGACAGGAATCCAATTATTTTACAGATTGTCCCACGGCTATGTTTCATCAATGGAAAGTCCATGTTTTTGGTACACGGCGCTCCGTGCAAATAGCACTGCACGCGCCATCTGTAGTAGACTATTCCTACGTAATAAGTAATAAATAATTCACTCAGCATTATCTAGCTAGCCCCAAGCTAAGCAGAGCTTGTGTTATGAGTACTAGATAACTGATATACATAATACAATACAATACATAGATAGATATTTTTTATTATACATAGAAAACGACCAGAACACCCTGAACAAATGTCTGCAGATCGTACACACATTTGTCCCGAGGCGGGAATCGAACCCGCAACCTCCTGCGTCGCAGGCAGACCTTCGCCCACCGCGCCACAGAGGTCGTCGAGGGTCGAGAGGAGGTGTTTGTAAATAAAATTTATTTCTATATAATTTATTTATTATTTGTTCTGCCTCTGAAATTAATATTACTTTACTACATAATAGGTAATGGTACGAAAAGTCTGAGTACGTCCCTGTTATATTATATCCTACACTTGTGACATCTAGTGTGAGGTAGTTAAACTACTTGGTAACATCGATACAGAACGACGCAAGCAGTATTGCTATTGCCCGGTAGATGGAAAACAAAAAAGTGGGCGGGATCTGACACCCCCTCATCCCGCAACTTGTCACGCGTTGTTTCTTAGGGAAATGTAATAACAACATCTCTCTGTATTTGGTCCGTGCGCGCCCTGTGCTGTCCATGTGTGTGTGTGGCACTGACCACTATGTTTCTGTTCCTGCGCGCCCTGTGCTGTCCATGTGTGTGTGTGGCACTGACCACTATGTTTCTGTTCCTGCGCGCCCTGTGCTGTCCATGTGTGTGTGTGGCACTGACCACTATGTTTCTGTTCCTGCGCGCCCTGTGCTGTCCATGTGTGTGTGTGGCACTGACCACTATGTTTCTGTTCCTTGTCTTTTCTCATTACATAATGTTTTATTTATATTTTGTTGTACTTCAGTTCCCTCCGATCGACAAATCCCTGCTGAAACAGAGCGGCATCGGCAAAGCTGTCATGTACCTGTACAAGCACCCCAAGGAGACCAAGCTGAACCGCGAGCGCGCCGGCCGGCTCATCTCCGAGTGGGCCCGCCCCATCTTCAACCTCTCCACAGACTTCAAAGGTACCTTTGCATCATCAGCAGCCTCAAATAGTCACTAGTTGACCCTGCCTCTAGCCGCATCCACTATCTGTCACCAGTCTCTCGGTCTTCCTCACACCTGACCACAGCCACATCTAGTCACTAGTGGACCCTGCCTCCAGCCGCATCCAGTATCTGTCACAGTCTCTCAGTCTTCCTCACACTTGACCAAACAGGCCGTGCCAATCTTCATTTTCCGAACGGAATCTCCTTTACTCAAATACGTGTCAAAATCAACATTATGTCAGAATAATATTATTGAAACCTATATCTTTGTAAGTCAAAATTTAAGTCAAAGTCAGCGTCATGTCTGTCGCAGCGTTCAATAATTTTGGAGGAATGGGCTTCCTGCAAGACCCTGAGTCAAGTATGAGTGGTTCTGGGTATGAGTGGTGGTCCTGCAGACAAACAAGCAGTTTGGCATCGAAAGTCGACATGGCTCTTCCAGGGGGACTGTAGCATGTAGCATAGGTAGTCCAAATGTCACAACAAACAAACTAAGGCTTTTGCATAATCCATAAATACTAATGTTTAGGGGAAATGGGTATTCTATGTTAAACCAACGGCTAAGAGAATGACTCATGTGTTATCCTATGTTGAGCCAACGGCTAAGAGAATGCCTCATGTGTTATCCTATGTTGAGCCAACGGCTAAGAGAATGACTCATGTGTTATCCTATGTTGAGCCAACGGCTAAGAGAATGACTCATGTGTTATCCTATGTTAAACCAACGGCTAAGAGAATGACTCATGTGTTATCCTATGTTGAGCCAACGGCTAAGAGAATGACTCATGTGTTATCCTATGTTGAGCCAACGGCTAAGAGAATGACTTATGTGTTATCCTATGTTGAGCCGACGGCTAAGAGAATGACTCATGTGTTATCCTATGTTGAGCCAACGGCTAAGAGAATGACTCATGTGTTATCCTATGTTGAGCCAACGGCTAAGAGAATGATTCATGTGTTATCCTATGTTAAACCAACGGCTAAGAGAATGACTCATGTGTTATCCTATGTTGAGCCAACGGCTAAGAGAATGACTCATGTGTTATCCTATGTTGAGCCAACGGCTAAGAGAATGACTCATGTGTTATCCTATGTTGAGCCGACGGCTAAGAGAATGACTCATGTGTTATCCTATGTTGAGCCAACGGCTAAGAGAATGACTCATGTGTTATCCTATGTTGAGCCAACGGCTAAGAGAATGACTCATGTGTTATCCTATGTTGAGCCAACGGCTAAGAGAATGACTCATGTGTTATCCTATGTTAAACCAACGGCTAAGAGAATGACTCATGTGTTATCCTATGTTGAGCCAACGGCTAAGAGAATGACTCATGTGTTATCCTATGTTGAGCCAACGGCTAAGAGAATGACTTATGTGTTATCCTATGTTGAGCCGACGGCTAAGAGAATGACTCATGTGTTATCCTATGTTGAGCCAACGGCTAAGAGAATGACTCATGTGTTATCCTATGTTGAGCCAACGGCTAAGAGAATGACTCATGTGTTATCCTATGTTGAGCCGACGGCTAAGAGCATGACTCATGTGTTATCCTATGTTGAGCCAACGGCTAAGAGAATGACTCATGTGTTATCCTATGTTGAGCCAACGGCTAAGAGAATGACTCATGTGTTATCCTATGTTGAGCCAACGGCTAAGAGAATGACTCATGTGTTATCCTATGTTGAGCCAACGGCTAAGAGAATGACTCATGTGTTATCCTATGTTGAGCCGACGGCTAAGAGAATGACTCATGTGTTATCCTATGTTGAGCCAACGGCTAAGAGAATGACTCATGTGTTATCCTATGTTGAGCCAACGGCTAAGAGAATGACTCATGTGTTATCCTATGTTGAGCCGACGGCTAAGAGAATGACTCATGTGTTATCCTATGTTGAGCCAACGGCTAAGAGAATGACTCATGTGTTATCCTATGTTGAGCCAACGGCTAAGAGAATGACTCATGTGTTATCCTATGTTGAGCCAACGGCTAAGAGAATGACTCATGTGTTAACCTATGTTGAGCCAACGGCTAAGAGAATGACTCATGTGTTATCCTATGTTGAGCCAACGGCTAAGAGAATGACTCATGTGTTAACCTATGTTGAGCCAACGGCTAAGAGAATGACTCATGTGTTATCCTATGTTGAGCCAATGGCTAAGAGAATGACTCATGACACATGAGATCAACATAGGATAACACATGAGTCATTCTCTTAGCCGTTGGCTCAACATAGGATAACACATGATGATCAGCATGTGCCGGGGCCGTCGCAGCGTTACAGTGAACACTGCCGTTGTCGGCTTGTTCCTGTGTGGCCTGCACGGCGATCGACTTTCCGGTCCAACAGTGGACGTGCAATGCGTGCTGAAAAGGTTGATGCCCAGAGTATTATATGAGTGCGTTACTACGTGCGTTATATTTGAATTGATGATTAGTTTGTGTGTTCCAGCGATGTCCCGCGAGGAGCGGCAGGCGCGAGACGAGGCGATGGCGGGCGGACGGCGCAGGGAGGAGCCCCCGCCCAAGCGGAGCAAGCAGGACGACGACCCCGACCGGTGAGTGTACTACTGTACTGCAGGGAGGAGCCCCGGCCCAAGCGGAGCAAGCAGGACGACGACCCCGACCGGTGAGTGTACTACTGTACTGCAGGGAGGAGCCGCCGCCCAAACGGAGCAAGCAGGACGACGACCCCGACCGGTGAGTGTACTACTGTACTACAGGGAGGAGCCCCCGCCCAAGCGGAGCAAGCAGGACGACGACCCCGACCGGTGAGTGTACTACTGTACTACAGGGAGGAGCCCCCGCCCAAGCGGAGCAAGCAGGACGACGACCCCGACCGGTGAGTGTACTACTGTACTACAGGGAGGAGCCCCCGCCCAAGCGGAGCAAGCAGGACGACGACCCCGACCGGTGAGTGTACTACTGTACTGCAGGGAGGAGCCCCCGCCCAAGCGGAGCAAGCAGGACGACGACCCCGACCGGTGAGTGTACTACTGTACTGCAGGGAGGAGCCGCCGCCCAAGCGGAGCAAGCAGGACGACGACCCCGACCGGTGAGTGTACTACTGTACTGCAGGGAGGAGCCGCCGCCCAAGCGGAGCAAGCAGGACGACGACCCCGACCGGTGAGTGTACTGCTGTACTGCAGGGAGGAGCCCCCGCCCAAGCGGAGCAAGCAGGACGACGACCCCGACCGGTGAGTGTACTGCTGTACTGCAGGGAGGAGCCCCCGCCCAAGCGGAGCAAGCAGGACGACGACCCCGACCGGTGAGTGTACTACTGTACTGCAGGGAGGAGCCGCCGCCCAAGCGGAGCAAGCAGGACGACGACCCCGACCGGTGAGTGTACTGCTGTACTGCAGGGAGGAGCCCCCGCCCAAGCGGAGCAAGCAGGACGACGACCCCGACCGGTGAGTGTACTGCTGTACTGCAGGGAGGAGCCCCCGCCCAAGCGGAGCAAGCAGGACGACGACCCCGACCGGTGAGTGTACTACTGTACTGCAGGGAGGAGCGCCCGCCCAAGCGGAGCAAGCAGGACGACGACCCCGACCGGTGAGTGTACTACTGTACTGCAGGGAGGAGCCCCCGCCCAAGCGGAGCAAGCAGGACGACGACCCCGACCGGTGAGTGTACTACTGTACTGCAGGGAGGAGCCGCCGCCCAAGCGGAGCAAGCAGGACGACGACCCCGACCGGTGAGTGTACTGCTGTACTGCAGGGAGGAGCCCCCGCCCAAGCGGAGCAAGCAGGACGACGACCCCGACCGGTGAGTGTACTACTGTACTGCAGGGAGGAGCCGCCGCCCAAGCGGAGCAAGCAGGACGACGACCCCGACCGGTGAGTGTACTGCTGTACTGCAGGGAGGAGCCCCCGCCCAAGCGGAGCAAGCAGGACGACGACCCCGACCGGTGAGTGTACTGCTGTACTGCAGGGAGGAGCCCCCGCCCAAGCGGAGCAAGCAGGACGACGACCCCGACCGGTGAGTGTACTACTGTACTGCAGGGAGGAGCGCCCGCCCAAGCGGAGCAAGCAGGACGACGACCCCGACCGGTGAGTGTACTGCTGTACTGCAGGGAGGAGCCCCCGCCCAAGCGGAGCAAGCAGGACGACGACCCCGACCGGTGAGTGTACTGCTGTACTGCAGGGAGGAGCCCCCGCCCAAGCGGAGCAAGCAGGACGACGACCCCGACCGGTGAGTGTACTACTGTACTGCAGGGAGGAGCGCCCGCCCAAGCGGAGCAAGCAGGACGACGACCCCGACCGGTGAGTGTACTACTGTACTGCAGGGAGGAGCCCCCGCCCAAGCGGAGCAAGCAGGACGACGACCCCGACCGGTGAGTGTACTACTGTACTGCAGGGAGGAGCCCCCGCCCAAGCGGAGCAAGCAGGACGACGACCCCGACCGGTGAGTGTACTACCTGCAGATCTCTGGGGCATTTCCGTTAGAATTATTAATCCTATAATCTAGTTTAATTGATATCATAGCACCACTAGCACCAGCCATTTAGCTTTTATATTCAATAAAACTATTGATAGTGGCGTATTTCCTGATCTTATTAAATGTAGTAAAATAATACCACTGTTTAAATTGGGTCGTAGGTCTTACCCCACTAACTTTAGACCAATATCAGTACTGCCAACATTCAGCAAAATTATTGAAAAACTTATTTTTCATCAATTACTTAGGCATTTCAATAGCAATGACCTGCTGCATTGCGATGATCTTAAAGACAATGTAGACATAGAGAGGGAACGTAGGGCTCTGGCGGTTAGGGGTAACATGCTGGCCCGTAGATTTGCCCGGTGCTCTGATGAAGTGAAAGTTACGCTCTTCAAGGCGTACTGTCAGAGTCTGTACACGGGTAATCTATGGGTTAACTACACTCGAAAATCGTTGGACGCCCTACGTGTCCAATACAATAACACCTTTAGGATGCTGCTAAGACTTCCCCGGTTTTGTAGTGCCTCAGAGATGTTTGCTCAGAATCGAACTGACGGCTTTCACGCCGTCATTCGGAAGAAAACAGCATCCCTGATGAGCAGGACGAGGGCGAGTCACAACAGCATCCTACAAACAGTGGCAGGGCGTATGTCCCCTATATGGACACACTTTGTCCAATGTGTTGCTCCAGTGTGTGGATACAATAATTATTAATTAATTCATTTTATGTCAATTATTATTATTATTTTATTTTATTATTATCTTATTTGTATTAGCCAAATTAAAATTAATGTTATAAATTCACTAGTCTAAGTCTAAATTTAATTTAATTATAATCTCTTTTTAATGTTAATTTTAATGTTACAATATGGATTTTATTATCTGAAATAAATGAATAAAAAAAAAAAAATTGTAAGCAATTGGGTTCAATCGCTGTAGGTGACCCTATTATTTATGTATTTATAATTACAATGCACACTACACAGCATATTTATTTACGTATATAATATTAATAACACTAAAACATTCATTACTCATGTTCATACATACAGACATTCATAACACTAGACAATTAGGAGTAATGAATAAAATCTGTATTTCTGTATTTCAATTAAATATTTATATACGAACCAAGCCGCGCGATACCAGTACTCATGTTCATACATACAGACATTCATAACACTAGACAATTAGGAGTAATGAATAAAATCTGTATTTCTGTATTTCAATTAAATATTTATATACGAACCAAGCCGCGCGATACCAGCAGTAATAAAAATGTGGTGACGCCGACGTGGCAGTCTTTTGTTTTGCGCTCGGCAAAGCTCGGCACAGCTCGGCACCACTCGGCAGAGCTGCCCGCGCGCGGACTACGAGGTTCGGCTCCCGTCGACCGGCCAGTCGTTAACCTATCCACCGCGAGGCGCACGCCGCCCATTTTCCTGCTGTTTCCGTGTCTTTGTGTCGTTAATTTCTAATCTAACTTCTTCCGCTATCTGTCCTTGACTTTATGTGTGTCTCCTACTCTTTCTGTGTTTTTCAAAGCTCTTATTATACGTGTTGCGGAGTCAAAAAGTGTTTCACTCAAGCCACCGACCTATCCGAGCTTCCATACTCGCGGCAGGTCAACTACTGATGCCGGTGTAGAGTAAGTATCCCACGTATTTGATGCTTGGTAGGAGTCGCTAAATGCTTTAGGCATTTTTTTGCGACTTTTCAAAAGCATTTGATTGCGTGCACCATAAAACATTAATCTGGAAACCAAATCACTATGGAATAATGGACACCTCTTTGGATCTCTTGGCATCTTACTTGAGTGATAGGATGCAAAGAGTTGACATTAATGGGAAACGGTCTTCGGGGTCTGTAGTTACAATGGGTGTACCGCAGGGTTCTATCCTCGGTCCTTTCCTATTCATAGTTTATATCAACGACCTGCCTCATCTTGTAAAGAATAATCAGGAAATTGTACTGTTTGCTGAGGATGCTTAATTCATTTTTAAAATGAAATGAGAAAACACAAACTTCGACAATGTGAACAATGCAATCTCAAGTTCGATGTCGCGTTCCACCTTATATACCTTAACTTTTATTACGCTATGGCATGTTGCACTGGGTAATATAGGTATTGTCTTACGGATGAGAGACTTGTTTCTGCTGTAATGTGGAATGATCCATCATAATGATGGTATTCGTGATTGTTTCAGCACGGGGCTGCGGCCCGGCAGCGCGGGCTGGGTGGCGCGCGCGCGCGTGCCTCTGCCGTCCAACAAGGACTACGTGTTCCGACCCAAGTCTACGAGCGACGTCGACATGTCGCGGGTAACTACAACACATTATACTTGATCCGCCATGCTCCCTCCCTGTACGACCCGGCAGCGCGGGCTGGGTGGCGAGCCAAAGCTTTTCCCGGCGCAAGTATTACGAAGCGAGGTTCGGCATTACTTTTTTGGATAGACATTTCGTTGACTCGACATCATACATTCTTTGGACTCGTCACAACTTAATTTGATTGTTATCGTTTCAGACGACAAAGAAGAAGATGACTCGGTACGAGAAGCAGATGAAGCGGTTTATCGACCAGAAGCGCATGAAGAGCGGCTCGCGGCGCGCTGTCGATATCTCCATCGAGGGACGCAAGATGGCGCTGTAGGCGGCTTCCGACGGGGACACGAGATGGCGCTACAAGCGGCTCCCGAGAGGGACGCCAGATGGCGCTGCAGGCGCGGCCTGTGGCGCTCCTGCAACGCGAGATACGCGCACACAACATTAGCAGTATCACCACCGCTACCGACCCGGGCACAGAGCCGCTACTGAGGCGTGTCCACAAACAGAAAAAACCATTTTCAACCTTACAACTCAACACTTTCATGGACCCGGACACACGTGTCCGTGAGCACCACCGCTGCAGCGCTGGGCGAGGCTTAAGAGGATGCGTTAATAGATGCAGCGTAGTATCTAAAGCAGTGGAGAGCCCCGGTCTCCGCACTCTGCGCGCATCATTTGACAACCGGCCTCGCCTCGAAGCGCCTGCTCTTCAAATAGGTCGAACTATTTTATGTTTTAAAGTAAATATGATCGCCTGCATTATGAACCAGAAGTAGCTACCGTCCACAACGTCAGTACAGACATTATTGTTTTCACTGTATGGATATTGTAGCGATCAGCGTGCGGCCACGCGTGCCGCCGCGAGCGGCTCGGCTGGCTGTAGCCGAGTGGAGTGGAAGGAGAAGGAGTGGGCCGGCTTGACATGTCTGTGATGGCAGAGAGGGACGCGGAGGCTTACTGAGCAGAGGACGAGAGGCAGTCCCTCGCAAATTGTGATTATTTAGCTCTTGTAGATAAGTCTTAGGATAAGTTTCAAAATAAACGTGGTCGCGAGAATGAGAGTTGTTTTATGTTACGTAAATCTGCCCATTTTGAAATCCCCTATGGCCGTCCCCATGTGGGGGATTACTGGTTTTATTTTCCTGAAGACCCCAAATTAAAACGATAAGTCTGGTGGGGGATATCAGGAAAACATATTCCGGAAATCCCCCACATAGGTCCACCATAAAAATAAATTAGTCAGTAATTAATAACCTATATAGCTCGTCGCCGCTGGCTGCTGGTGGCTTGTCGCTGTGACGCATGGCGGAACGCTCACCTCATGGCGGACCGCGGAAGAACTCACTATTTTATCAGTTGATTGATGGAGTTTTGCCTGAGCCTTTATAAGGGCTCCGCTGATTGTCTGAGCCTTTATCAGAATGTGGGATGTAACCCTGTATTCACGCCCACTGATGGTTTACCTCGAATGATACTAGGAAAAGTGTGACTCGCACATCCACACCAATAATGGCGGTAGTCGCAGGCGACTTTACGACGGGAGTTCTGCGCCAGTTACCATTATATAAGTTACGTTACGTGATATTGTCAGTTCCTTTTACTATCCTATGAGAATGAGATTAACAAGTGTTATGGATGTTCAGAAATGCAATTGGTTTGTAATAGAGGTGCTGGTAAGGTCTGATCGTTGCTAAAATCATGTGTCCGTGATGGTAGCGTACACATAACCGAATTCACGTTTGTTGTTATGCCTAATAATAAAATAAAATAAAATAAAAAAAAAACTATTTCTGGATTAAATAAATAAATAAATAATGCTGGACAATTCACACAGCATTATCTAGCCCCAAGGTAAGCAGAGCTTGTGTTATGGGTACTAGATAACTGATATACGTAATATTATACATTACATAGATAGATATTTTTTATTATACATAGAAAACACCCAGACCAACGGAACATTACATTTGGTTTTTTTTCTTATCCTAGATCCTTAATTCTATTTTCCCTTTATTCCAGTTTGTCCTTCGACATAGGCCTCCTCTAAGGTTTTCCACTGGTTCCTGTCCTTTGCAGTGCGTGTCCATTCTGGGCCGGCCACCCTTTTGATATCATCTTCCCATCGTTTGTTTTGCCTATCTTTACTTCTTTTACTTTCTCGGGGATACCATTCCGTTATAATTTTTGTCCATTTCTCCTTTTCTTCTCGTAGCATATGTCCTGTCCAGCGCCATTTCAGTTGTTTGTATACTGTTTGTATGTTTTTGAATTTAGTTTTACTTTTTATGTTTTCTAATCTAACTTTGTCTCTTCTTTTGACTCCGATTACACTCCTTTCTATTCCATTTTGACATACCTTTATTTTGTTTAACTGTTGTTCGGTTAGTGCCCAGGTTTGACAACCATAAGAAAGGCAAGGTAGGATGCAGGTGTTGAACACTTTTCTCTTAGCTCTGATAGGCATATGTTAATTTTTCATGATTTCACTTAAGGACCAAAAGCGTTTCCAGGTATTCACTACTCTTCTTTCTGTTTCCTTTTCCATCGTATCCTCTGTCGATATTAGTTGACCCAGATATATGTATTCTTTCACATATTCTATAAGTTCTCCATTCACTCTGATATTTTTTTGTGTTGAGTTAGTCATTATCTTTGTTTTGGTAGTGTTCATTGACAAACCTGTTTTTGCGCTTTCATTTGCTAGTTCTTGTAGCATCTCTTCTAAGCTTTCCGGGTTCTCTGTAAATAGAATAAGGTCATCTGCGAAACGTAGTTGATATTCAGTCCTTTTTTATTCCATTCTAAGTTTCTGAAAATCATCTCCAGGACTGCCGAGAACAGCTTAGGTGAGATAGGGTCGCCTTGTCTGACACCTCTTTGTAATGGAAACTCTTCCCCTGCTTTTTCTAGCTTCACTTGAGCTGTGGCATTTTTGTATAGGTACATTTTTTAGTAGTTGTATGTATTTGGCTTCTACACCTTGGCTTCCTAGTGCCATCCAGATGCAATCGTGTTCCAGAGAGTCAAAAGCTTTGTTGTAATCCACAAATCCCAAGTAATAGACTTTGTTGTATTCCTTGTATTTTTGGAGAACTTGTCTTAGAACATGTATATAGTCTTGAGAATTTGCTTCGGAAACCGGCTTGTTCTTTGGGTTGATTATCTTCGAGTGTGATCGAAATTCTTGAAAGGATTATTTTTGAGAAAACTTTATAGATATTGGACATAATACTTATTGGCCTATAGTTGTTTATATCTCCTTTTTTGTGGATTAAAGTTATAGTTGACTTTGCCCAGTCATTGGGGATATCTTCTGTTACTATAATTTCATTGAATATTTTTGTTAGTATTGGGGCAACAATAGGCGAGGTTGTTTTTAGAAGTTCATTTGTTATATGGTCCAAACCTGGTGACTTGTCTAGTTTTTGTGTTGTTATTGCTTTTATTACTTCACTCTCTAGTATTTTTGGTACTGTAGGCAGTTTTGTGTTTGTAGCTGTATCTTTGTATTTAACGTTTCCGTCTGTTTGTCTGCCATACAGGTTCCTGTAGTAATCTGTGGCAATATTGAGAATATCCTGTCTTTTACTCGTTTTTGTTCCTTCCTTGTTTTTCATATTAGGCATCCAAATTTTCATCTTGTTTAGTTTTTTGAAAGCTTTCTTTGTTCCCTCATGCTTAATAAATAGCGTATAAATAGAGTATAATCAGTGCAAAAGTAAAATAAATAGCGCCTCCTTGGTTTAAGAAATAATGACCATTGTTTGTGGGTACGCCAGCATAACGTTATGCTAGCGTACCCATTAAAAACCGAAATAGTTCCTATAGAAAACGAGGTTTTCTTAATGTAAATACGTTTTGTTAATCTATGTGTTCAGAAGTCACGTTTAGCGCCATCTAGCAGACCACGGCGGAACTACATTGCAACGGACAGCAATAACCCTTGGACTCTGCAATGTAGGTATTGGTCACAATGAAAGATAGAGAAAGATGCGTGTGAATTATCCATGGAAGTGAAAGAGATAGAGATAATGCGTCGTCATGTTCCTAGAACTTTACATCAACTTTTTAGTGTTTGATTACGAATTTGCATAAAGTATGACTACTGGGAGAGGAAGTACTTCACGCACTATTTAGGTATAGGTAGATAATAAGCTAAAACTTGATGTTTGGCTTGCGTTGCTATGCTATGCCCTGTACCACTCCTATGAACGCAAAATCCTATGTCCATCCTTTTTCACAAAAATTTAGGTTGTATACTTTAATGTATAGACCTTTTAATGTATAGGCCCTTTAATGGGAGAAAGTAAACAAAATAATATGCAAAATTTCAACTTAATTATTATTGCGTTATTCATTATTTTTACAAAAATAAATAGGTATTTTATAATGAAACTGTACAATATAAAATCTACGATAAAAAGCACGTTTTGATATTCACTAGCAGGTATCACCAGAGTTCAGTTTATCACTTGATATTTTATCCCGTGATACTGCGTATCACTCGATAAATATCACGTGATACTCAGAATTGGCCCCCAGATCTTCAGCGAACCGCGCCGCTGCCGCCGCGCCGCTGGGGCGAAACCGCAGGCACAGCAACCAACCGTTTGATAGAGGTACATTACTCGACACTTGTACTTATACCAAGGTGGGTGCTTGTTTAACCAAGTCATTAGTCTAACTAGGTATAGGTACTTTTTCAGTTTTTCAAAATCTGAAAGTGGTTCGTTTCGTAGGTAGGTAGTTAAAAATAGTCGTTGAAATGGTTGCCTGCTGGGGTATTCAAATCGATCTCAATCGGTTGCGTTGCGACTGTAGTAGGTAGGTACATAGGTTCTCATATTATTATGTCGTCTGTCTCAATCCTCCATTAAATCGAAACTACTAGTTAAAACTTAAAACATGGTTTCACAGAAAATGGTGCAAGTTTGATTTGTGCAATGGCAAAGTACTTTTCCACTAGTTTTCTTAAATATTTGATTTCCACGTGAATCCATGTCAGGATCCACGTGAATCCATGTCAGGATCCACCGAAATCCGAGTTAAACACCATTTCGATCGACAAAACCCTACTGGATTGGGGTTTGCCTCGGCGCGGTCGGTCTCGGTCCGCTGCGTCCGGTTCAGATGCAGACACACCTTGCGGCGGGGCGGCGGGCTAGTCCTTCTTGCGCTTGTCATCATCGGGGTCGGGCGGCGAGCTGGAGGCGGAGGCGGGTGCGGCGGGCAGGGCGCGCGCGGCGGCGCATCCCCCCAGGTAGCCGAGCAGCGAACCGGCGAGCGCGGCCGCAGCGCCAGCCTTGGCGCCCAGCACCAGCCCCGCCGGCCCGCCCGCTAGGAGCCCCACGCACGCGCCGCCCAGCGCCACGCTGCTGCCGCGCAATCTGCGACAACCAAAATAACTGCGCTGCGGCCAAACTCTATACTTTAGTATTTTATACAACCGATGATGACACAGATGGTGATGTGAGGTAAATTTTGTCTTCTGTCCTAGTCAACAATTCCTGTGCTTGGACTTTGGACTAATGCAGTCTCTTTGATCAACCACAACTAGACTGAAACTAAAATTTAAACACATAGGCTGTCCAAGTTGAAATACTTACCAAACAAGTAAATTTAAACACATAGTTTGTCCAAGTTTTAATACTTACCAAACAAGTAAATGTAAACACATAGGCTGTCCAAGTTGAAATACTTACCAAACAAGTAAATGTAAACACATAGGCTGTCCAAGTTGAAATACTTACCAAACAAGTAAATTTAAACACATAGGCTGTCCAAGTAGAAATACTTACCAAACAAGTAAATTTAAGCACATAGGTTGTCCAAGTAGAAATACTTACCAAACAAGTAAATGTAAACACATAGGCTGTCCAAGTTGAAATACTTACCAAACAAGTAAATGTAAACACATAGGCTGTCCAAGTTGAAATACTTACCAAACAAGTAAATGTAAACACATAGGCTGTCCAAGTTGAAATACTTACCAAACAAGTAAATTTAAACACATAGGCTGTCCAAGTAGAAATACTTACCAAACAAGTAAATTTAAACACATAGGTTGTCCAAGTAGAAATACTTACCAAACAAGTAAATGTAAACACATAGGCTGTCCAAGTTGAAATACTTACCAAACAAGTAAATGTAAACACATAGGCTGTCCAAGTTGAAATACTTACCAAACAAGTAAATGTAAACACATAGGCTGTCCAAGTTGAAATACTTACCAAACAAGTAAATTTAAACACATAGGCTGTCCAAGTAGAAATACTTACCAAACAAGTAAATTTAAACACATAGGTTGTCCAAGTAGAAATACTTACCAAACAAGTAAATGTAAACACATACCTAGGCTGTCCAAGTTGAAATACTTACCAAACAAGTAAATGTAAACACATAGGCTGTCCAAGTTGAAATACTTACCAAACAAGTAAATGTAAACACATACCTAGGCTGTCCAAGTTGAAATACTTACCAAACAAGTAAATGTAAACACATAGGCTGTCCAAGTTGAAATACTTACCAAACAAGTAAATGTAAACACATACCTAGGCTGTCCAAGTTGAAATACTTACCAAACAAGTAAATGTAAACACATAGGCTGTCCAAGTAGAAATACTTACCAAACAAGTAAATTTAAACACATACATAGGTTGTCCAAGTAGAAATACTTACCAAACAAGTAAATGTAAACACATAGGCTGTCCAAGTTGAAATACTTACCAAACAAGTAAATGTAAACACATAGGCTGTCCAAGTTGAAATACTTACCAAACAAGTAAATTTAAACACATAGGCTGTCCAAGTAGAAATACTTACCAAACAAGTAAATTTAAACACATAGGTTGTCCAAGTAGAAATACTTACCAAACAAGTAAATGTAAACACATAGGCTGTCCAAGTTGAAATACTTACCAAACAAGTAAATGTAAACACATACCTAGGCTGTCCAAGTTGAAATACTTACCAAACAAGTAAATGTAAACACATAGGCTGTCCAAGTTGAAATACTTACCAAACAAGTAAATGTAAACACATACCTAGGCTGTCCAAGTTGAAATACTTACCAAACAAGTAAATGTAAACACATAGGCTGTCCAAGTTGAAATACTTACCAAACAAGTAAATGTAAACACATACCTAGGCTGTCCAAGTTGAAATACTTACCAAACAAGTAAATGTAAACACATAGGCTGTCCAAGTTGAAATACTTACCAAACAAGTAAATTCATCAAAAAAATGATGTTATTGGATCATCATCATCATTAATTTGGGAGATAAGATGTGACACAAATATACACAGATCGACACGCGGAAGCTAGGTGTGAGTTTGTGTCAGGGTTGCGCAGGCTCACCTCTCGGCGTAGGAGAGGTGCGCGCGCGCCGCCTGCACGTTGTCAGCCGTCTCCTCCAGCAGCGTGCTTGTGGACTCCACCTGTGGACAGCGGCGACCGTGAGAAGTCTGTGTGTCTGTCTTTATTCCAGTCTCCATCTTTCAGAACTAATTGACCATGAGGTTTTATCTAGGCAGGAATAGAGAAAAATGCCACACAATCCGGAAATTATGAAGGTTTAATTTGAGACGTTTTATATCACTTTTGGATATTCTACAATTTCTACATAGACAAATCCTCGTCAAGAACTCGCTTAGCACAGATACCTATGCTAAGAGGCACCTGCCCGTTAGTTGGTGAGCTGAACCCTTTTAGGGAAAAACCCCTTGTCCCTGAGACTGGTGAGAAAACAAGGACAAGTAGAAGTAATGGTTAGTGTGATCACCTGCGTCCGAGTTCGTGGTGCTGATGAGACTGGTGAGAAAACAAGGACAAGTAGAAGTAATGGTTGGTGTGATCACCTGCGTCCGAGTTCGTGGTGCTGATGAGACTGGTGAGAAAACAAGGACAAGTAGAAGTAATGGTTAGTGTGATCACCTGCGTCCGAGTTCGTGGTGCTGATGAGACTGGTGAGAAAACAAGGACAAGTAGAAGTAATGGTTAGTGTGATCACCTGCGTCCGAGTTCGTGGTGCTGATGAGACTGGTGAGAAAACAAGGACAAGTAGAAGTAATGGTTAGTGTGATCACCTGCGTCCGAGTTCGTGGTGCTGATGAGACTGGTGAGAAAACAAGGACAAGTAGAAGTAATGGTTAGTGTGATCACCTGCGTCCGAGTTCGTGGTGCTGCAGCTGATGAGACTGGTGAGAAAACAAGGACAAGTAGAAGTAATGGTTAGTGTGATCACCTGCGTCCGAGTTCGTGGTGCTGCAGCTGATGAGACTGGTGAGAAAACAAGGACAAGTAGAAGTAATGGTTAGTGTGATCACCTGCGTCCGAGTTCGTGGTGCTGCAGCTGATGAGACTGGTGAGAAAACAAGGACAAGTAGAAGTAATGGTTAGTGTGATCACCTGCGTCCGAGTTCGTGGTGCTGCAGCTGATGAGACTGGTGAGAAAACAAGGACAAGTAGAAGTAATGGTTAGTGTGATCACCTGCGTCCGAGTTCGTGGTGCTGATGAGACTGGTGAGAAAACAAGGACAAGTAGAAGTAATGGTTAGTGTGATCACCTGCGTCCGAGTTCGTGGTGCTGATGAGACTGGTGAGAAAACAAGGACAAGTAGAAGTAATGGTTAGTGTGATCACCTGCGTCCGAGTTCGTGGTGCTGCAGCTGATGAGACTGGTGAGAAAACAAGGACAAGTAGAAGTAATGGTTAGTGTGATCACCTGCGTCCGAGTTCGTGGTGCTGCAGCTGATGAGACTGGTGAGAAAACAAGGACAAGTAGAAGTAATGGTTAGTGTGATCACCTGCGTCCGAGTTCGTGGTGCTGCAGCTGATGAGACTGGTGAGAAAACAAGGACAAGTAGAAGTAATGGTTAGTGTGATCACCTGCGTCCGAGTTCGTGGTGCTGCAGCTGATGAGACTGGTGAGAAAACAAGGACAAGTAGAAGTAATGGTTAGTGTGATCACCTGCGTCCGAGTTCGTGGTGCTGCAGCTGATGAGACTGGTGAGAAAACAAGGACAAGTAGAAGTAATGGTTAGTGTGATCACCTGCGTCCGAGTTCGTGGTGCTGCAGCTGATGAGACTGGTGAGAAAACAAGGACAAGTAGAAGTAATGGTTAGTGTGATCACCTGCGTCCGAGTTCGTGGTGCTGCAGCTGATGAGACTGGTGAGAAAACAAGGACAAGTAGAAGTAATGGTTAGTGTGATCACCTGCGTCCGAGTTCGTGGTGCTGCAGCTGATGAGACTGGTGAGAAAACAAGGACAAGTAGAAGTAATGGTTAGTGTGATCACCTGCGTCCGAGTTCGTGGTGCTGCAGCTGATGAGACTGGTGAGAAAACAAGGACAAGTAGAAGTAATGGTTAGTGTGATCACCTGCGTCCGAGTTCGTGGTGCTGCAGCTGATGAGACTGGTGAGAAAACAAGGACAAGTAGAAGTAATGGTTAGTGTGATCACCTGCGTCCGAGTTCGTGGTGCTGCAGCTGATGAGACTGGTGAGAAAACAAGGACAAGTAGAAGTAATGGTTAGTGTGATCACCTGCGTCCGAGTTCGTGGTGCTGCAGCTGATGAGACTGGTGAGAAAACAAGGACAAGTAGAAGTAATGGTTAGTGTGATCACCTGCGTCCGCTGTGAACTGGTCGCGTCGTGGAGATGTGCCCACGTGGCGTGCAACGCACGCACCTCTTCCTGCAGGGAGCTCCAGCCAACCAGGACGTCTTCGCGCTGTTTCAAGCTCAGCTCCTGGACAGAATACTTGCAGGTTATTGTAGGACTGTAGGTGTGCTGGGCCGGCTAGGATACCTACCCGGGCCGGTTGTTTGTATACCTACTACTGAATGTAATATCATTTATATGGATTTATAATGGATTTATTTGACTACAGATTTGATCATTGATTATGATTAGTGAACCAGCGCGCGTTGAAACAACCGGACGTTTATGTCGGAGAAATAAGGTTACCTGTTCATCAATCTGCAGTTGTATGAGCTGCGGAGGCTCGTCGCCCTCGGGCAGCGGCAGCACGCCCACGGACTCCGTGGACAGCACGCTCCCGGACACCTCCGTCGCGCGCGCGCTCTTCTCCGCTAGGGGGGATGTCTCTGTGTGCAGTGTAGGGACTTTGCTCAGCCATTTGCAAAAACTTTTGATTAGGAGTTAACTTAAATCACAAGCGTAGGTATTCTATTTTTTTTTCACGTATTCGCCAGTAACAGGAGTAGTAGTAGGTAGTAGTAGTAGTAGAGAGTAACCGGAGTAGGTAAGGAATGGTAATAAATTTACAAAGAAAAGTCAGTAATGGAAATTAATATGAAATAGCAATTATTATGGGGTTGATTAAAATTGTTTGACCTTTCGTAATGAGATGGCAACAAAGCATAAATATTTATTATTTATTTATTAACACTTTATTGTACAAAAAAAGAGAAAATACATGAATAACATAAAAATCTTATACTTATCTAAATATAAATTTACAGTAAGTACAAAAGGCGGCCTTATCGCTGAGAGCGATTTCTCCCAGGCAACCTTAGGATGGACAAAGAAGATAAGATAAAGTGGAAGTGCACAGACAGTAAATAGCTGAACTAATTTAGTACAATACATGACATACATAATATTATAGATTTATACCAATACGATAAGTAGACTAGACTAGGGACACAAGGTAAGGGTGGGCAAATTAGTAACCAATTTAAGCTGCAATCACACCTAGAAGTGCATAATGAAAATAATGAATTTGGATTAGACAGCTGAAGGAAGCAAACTGGTTTGTGTCATACATAACATTAGCCAAACTGTTCTTTAACCTGTAAAAGGTGTTTTTTTTTATTGGAAGACGCGGTAGTGACAATGTGATTATTTACCATGCCTCAATTTTTTGCCCACGGAAGTAAGCGTACACAAAACAATTGAAGAGTGAGTTTAGTGAGCCAGTGGCGAACGAATTGTTAATGTTATATTGAATTGCACAGCGATGAGTGATCTCTCTCACCGATAGGGCGCGGACTGCTCGATGCCACAATCGCTCTACAACCATTTTCTATTATACCTAGAAAATCAGCAAATTTTGAGTCACGGCGAACGAGCAACAATAATTAACTCGAACAAACTACATAGTTGTATTTGAACTCGGGCTTAGATTAGAGATCCCACTAAGACATAGGCACTGATACTCCGTTTCCTGATATGTATGTAATGTACCTAGACGTTTTACGTGAAAAAAATAGCCTATATGACATTCCATTCCAGGTCCAGTACTTTATATACTTTATGTAGCGGTTACTAGCTGCGATACAAGTTCCACCCAAATTATTCAGTAGTTTTACCAGCAAGTTCCTGCGATAGTACCTAGCATACAGACAAACGCGTACAACATTCAACATCGGTATAATGATGTCACATTGTCACCTGTGTGGCACTTACCTAGATAGTCAGTGATGGCTTTGAGCGTGAGGTCCGTGTGCGGACGCGTGCTGCGGTCGAAGGCCGGCAGGTCGGCGGCGCGCACGCGGCTCCGCAGCGCCTCCAGCTCCTGCAGCAGCGCGCGCAGCTGCCCACACACTCGCCGCGCCGCCACCTGCTCGCCGCGCACGCGCCCGTACGAACCGCTCTCACTGTACTGCCCACACACAAATACCTTAAATCGCATTCACTGCCTGCCTCGCTGGAGGGAGGAGGGCAGCGTACAGCGTAATAACAGTTACTTGAGCACTTGGGGATTATTATGGACTAGGTATCGTTTTTCTGCGTTCCACAACCAATAAAACTAGCGGATAGTACATTTTATTTTTATTGTAATAAAACTTACAAAGCAGGTTACAATCAATTCACGGTCTAAAAATAATAAATTAACAGGTTTGTATCTAGACTGTAATGTTTTTGTAAACCCGCAACGAAAACGTTGAAAGGTTACGAGACCTGTAATCTATAATATAAAAATGAATCGCAAAATGTGTTGGTAAGCGCATAACTCAACAACGCCTGGACCAATTTGGCCAAATCTTTCTTTGTTGTGTTTGTTATTGTCAGGAGAAGGTTCTTATGAAAGAAAAAATTAAGAAAGTTGGAAACATAAATTTCCACGGGGGCGAAGCCGCGGTTCGCAGCTAGTAGGTTATAATAATGTCAATAGATGACAATAGACTAGGACAGTCTATGGAAGAGTGTAAGATTTTATGAAGGTAGGTAAGATCTATGTGTTTCCTGCGATCCTTAAGACGAATAGTAAGGCATTATGACCTTGGTCCTTTCCGCGCGCCTTTATGCAGCAAAGAGTGCTTGTTTTCGGTTCAGCATACTATGTAGTGCCATAATCAACTAAATAATAGGATCCTCTGCGGTTGGGCGACGTGTAACTGGTCAGGTTTGAATCACAGATTTTGTAGGTGCAAATACGTTTTTACGTTTGATTTCATTTATTTGACTGTTTTTCGAAGCTAATGGACCTCCAAGCGGTATATATGAACTATGTGAATCACTACACTGAATTTGGTACTAATCGAATTTGAGACGCCGATAAAAAGTGGGTTCGAAGCCGCTACACATGCACTATAACTAAAAGTATAACAACTACACTATGATTAACAGCAAATATTTGGATCTCCAAGGGACCTTTCAGGATGTGTGTTACAGGATAATATATAAATTTCAGAGCTCCACAATTAATATTTTCGTCGGAAAACGGGTTCGAAAACACCTAATTTTCTTGTTTTTGCCTTAGTATGCGCCTTAAGAGGTAATTTTAAAAAAATGCAAGCTGTAGTGTTTGCAGGAACTCAATGCCATGCAAACATACACTATCTCGTGGTCCATGTATTGCCAAAGCAAGCTGTCACTGTCATACGTCATTGACGGGTGACAGACAGTCAGTTGACATAGTCAACTGACGTGTCAGGCAAGTCCGTATCGCGGGAACGCCAGTTGCTCGGGAACCGTCGGCGGGTCGTGTGCTGCTTTGCAATACGTGGATGTAGCGAGCCAGTGTTCATCTAATGGGATTCAATATCGGTCATAAGACCTCTACACAAGCGATCATCATTAGTCCTTGAGTGTACGCCCCATGTTGTTGTGACGAATGCTAGTAATCTCAGGTATTTCTTTTGGATGCTCTCAATTCTATTATTATTGATGTGATAGTATGGTGACCAGATGACACTGCCGTATTCTAAGATTGGTCTGATGAGACTCTGGTATAAGTGTAGAACGCTGTTTGGTTTCTAAAAGCCTTTTGTTATGCGGTTAATAAATCCAAGAAGACGGAATCCTGTTTTAATTATATAATCATAGTGATCTCTAAAAGTCAGTTTTTTATCAAAAACGATTCTTAAGACTTTTGCAGTAGAGGTGCAAGTCAAAATACGTTCAAATATTGAATAATCAAACCGAGTTAACTGTTTTTTTTTTTTGCATAGAATGTAGTTACAAAACATTTGTGAGGTACAAGCAATTAGCAGAGCACCAATCGGCTATTTTATTAAGATCATTCTGCACCACAAGGCAGTCGTCTAAGCTTTCAATTAAGCGTATAATAAAGATGCACATTGTAAGCGCTCCACCAAATCATTAATAAATATAATGAAAAGTAGTGGGCCTCAGTGCGAACCTTGAGGTACACCCGAGGGAATGCGTACAGGTACAGGTGCTGACGAGTGACCTTTAATAGTAAGTAACTAGCTTCTGTTATTCAGATAGGACTGAATCCATCGTAGGAGACTTCCGTGTATTCCGTAATGCGAAAGCTTTGCGCATAAGCTCTGCTTAGCTTGGGGCTAGATAATGCTGTGTGAATTGTCCAGCATTATTTATTATTATTATTATTTATAGAATGCTATGATTTACTTTATCAAAAGCGTTACGGAAAATGGAAATGTGTATACCGAATCTACCTGACCTGATGTTGCAGAAGCCTGGCACAAGTAGCTTTTGTAAAATAGTATGTTACTGACTGTTGATCTGCCCTTAACAAAACCATATAACATTGTTTATCGAGAGATGAAAATGACCAATTCCGAATCGCATTTTCTTCCGAGTTATACACAGTGCTTTATACTACACCTATGAGGAAAATAGAAAACATTTTTAGTTAAAATTTCAACTGAATAGAGTGTAATGAAAAAGAAAATTCGCGCGTACAACCCGTTTTTTTTTAATACTGAGGAAGCAAATGAAATAAAGCACATACTGCCAAGTTTTCTTAAAAAATGCAAGTGGCTAGGCCAGTAACATTTTGGTGGGCTTCGAGATAAAATCTTTTTATTTTGGCATCCGCCTGTTTTAGCCTTGAACTTTGAATTAAAAAAAGGAGGGGATAAAGTGATAACTTTTTCCCCGCTGCAGCAGGGAAGAAAGTGAATCCCATATATTTTTCCGCCCACATATTTGTTTGCTTGGATTTAAGTACTTTCTTCCCTTCTTTTTAGGGTTTCAAAGATCGGTTTTGAAACCCTTATGGTCTCGCTCTGTCCGTCCCCGCTCTTTCTTGAATATCTCAGTAACTACTGCAGCTATTAACTTGAAATTTGAAATAATGATACATTTCGTGCGCCATTACTGATTTTAAGAAAAAAATATATAAATAAATGAAAAATGAAAATGAATATTTTCAGTACAAATTTTGATGTTGAAATTTCAAAAGAGACCTAGGAAGGCAAATGGGGTATCAAATGAAAGGTATCGTTTTGTACATTTCAAAACACTTTTTGAAATTTCTGTAAATTTCATACTTTTTGAAATATTTCAAAAAATGTCGAAAAATTGACCATACCCCCCCCCCCCTATGTCCGAAGATTGCACACCGATCCACGTACAATGTATTAGGCGTTTGTAGATATCGATCTATATTTTACAGGAAAAATATAGAGAAGTCTGTAATAATAATAGTTTTTGAAAAATAGTCAAAAAGGGGGAGAATTTTTTTTTAAAAGGGGGGGTACCTACCTATGTGGGGTATCAAATGAAAGGTATCGTTTTGACCATATCAAAACACTTTTTGAAATTTCTGTAAGTTTCATACTTTTTGAAATATTTCAAAAAAAGACGAAAAATTGACCATTCCCCCCCCCCCCCCCCTAGCTCCGAAGATTGCAGACCGATCCATGTATAATGTACTAGGCGTTTGTAGACATCAATTTATATTTTACAGGAAAAATATAGAGAAGTCGGTAATAATAATAGTTTTTGAAAAATGGTCAAAAAGGAGGGGGATTTTTTTTCAAAAGGGGGGGGATTTTTTTTCAAAAGGGGGGGTACCTACCTATATGGGGTATCAAATGAAAGGTATCGTTTTGACCATTTCAAAACACTTTTTGAAATTTCTGTAAGTTTCATACTTTTTGAAATATTTCAAAAAAAGACGAAAAATTGACCATTCCCCCCCCCTAGCTCCGAAGATTGCAGACCGATCCATGTACAATGTATTAGGCGATTGTAGATATCAATTTATATTTTACAGGAAAAATATAGAGAAGTCTGTAATAATAATAGTTTTTGAAAAATAGTCAAAAAGGGGGAGAATTTTTTTTCAAAAGGAGGGGTACCTACCTATGTGGGGTATCAAATGAAAGGTATCGTTTTGACCATATCAAAACACTTTTTGAAATTTCTGTAAGTTTCATACTTTTTGAAATATTTCAAAAATAGTCGAAAAATTGACCATTCCCCCCCCCCCTAGCTCCTAAGGTTGCAGACCGATCCATGTATAATGTACTAGGCGTTTGTAGACATCAATTTATATTTTACAGGAAAAATATAGAGAAGTCGGTAATAATAATAGTTTTTGAAAAATGGTCAAAAAGGAGGGGATTTTTTTTTCAAAAGTAGGGGTACCTACCCAAGTGGGATATCAAATGAAAGGTATCGTTTTGACCATTTCAAAACACTTTTTGAAATTTCTGTAAGTTTCATACTTTTTGAAATATTTCAAAAAAAGACGAAAAATTGACCATTCCCCCCCCCCCCCCCCTAGCTCCGAAGATTGCAGACCGATCCATGTACAATGTATTAAGCGTTTTTAGACATCGATCTATATTTTACAGGAAAAATATAGAGAAGTCTGTAATAATAATAGTTTTTGAAAAATGGTCAAAAAGGGGGGGAATTTTTTTTCAAAAGGAGGGGTACCTGCCTATATGGGGTATCAAATGAAAGGTATCGTTTTGACCATCTTAAAACACTTTTTGAAATTTCTGTAAGTTTCATACTTTTTGAAATATTTCAAAAATAGTCGAAAAATTGACCTTTCCCCCCCCCCTATCTCCGAAGATTGCAGACCGATCCACGTACAATGTATTAGTCGTTTGTAGATATCGATCTATATTTTACAGGAAAAATATAGAGAAGTCTGTCATAATAATAGTTTTTGAAAAATGGTCAAAAAGGGGGGGAATTTTTTTTCAAAAGGGGGGGTACCTACCTATGTGGGGTATCAAATGAAAGGTATCGTTTTGACCATTTCAAAACACTTTTTGAAATTTCTGCGAGTTTCATACTTTTTGAAATATTTCAAAAAAAGACGAAAAATTGACCATTCCCCCCCCCTAGCTCCGAAGATTGCAGACCGATCCATGTACAATGTATTAGGCGATTGTAGATATCAATTTATATTTTACAGGAAAAATATAGAGAAGTCTGTAATAATAATAGTTTTTGAAAAATGGTCAAAAAGGGGGGGAATTTTTTTTCAAAAGGAGGGGTACCTGCCTATGTGGGGTATCAAATGAAAGGTATCGTTTTGACCATTTCAAAACACTTTTTGAAATTTCTGTAAGTGTCATACTTTTTGAAATATTTCAAAAATAGTCGAAAAATTTACCTTTCCCCCCCCCTATCTCCGTAGATTGCAGACCGATCCACGTACAATGTATTAGGCGTTTGTAGATATCGATCTATATTTTACAGGAAAAATATAGAGAAGTCTGTAATAATAATAGTTTTTGAAAAATGGTCAAAAAAGGGGGGAATTTTTTTTAAAAGGGGGGGTACCTACCTATGTGGGGTATCAAATGAAAGGTATCGTTTTGACCATTTCAAAACACTTTTTGAAATTTCTGTAAGTTTCATACTTTTTGAAATATTTCAAAAAAAGACGAAAAATTGACCATTCCCCCCCCCCTAGCTCCGAAGATTGCAGACCGATCCATGTACAATGTATTAGGCGTTTGTAGATATCAATCTATATTTTACAGGAAAAATATAGAGAAGTCTGTAATAATAATAGTTTTTGAAAAATGGTCAAAAAGGGGGGGGATTTTTTTTCAAAAAGGGGGGGGATTTTTTTTCAAAAGGGGGGGTACCTACCTATATGGGGTATCAAATGAAAGGTATCGTTTTGACCATTTCAAAACACTTTTTGAAATTTCTGTAAGTTTCATACTTTTTGAAATATTTCAAAAAAAGACGGAAAATTGACCATTCCCCCCCCCCCTAGCTCCGAAGATTGATGACCGATCCATGTACAATGTATTAGGCGTTTGTAGATATTAATCTATATTTTACAGGAAAAATATAGAGAAGTCTGTAATAATAATAGTTTTTGAAAAATGGTCAAAAAAGGGGATTTTTTTTCAAAAAGGGGTACCTACCCATGTGGGGTATCAAATGAAAGGTATCGTTTTGACCATTTCAAAACACTTTTTGAAATTTCTGTAAGTTTCATACTTTTTAAAATATTTCAGAAAATTGATTGTCCAAATAATTGGCAAATGTTTGAAACCCTCGGCGCGCGAGTTACACTCGCACTTGGCGAATCTTGTTTCAAGTAAGAACTAATATACTTTCCGAATAGGTGTAGTATAAATTGCCGCAAATCGTAAACCATTTTCTATGAACTCATGATAAAACAACATCCATTTACTAATATTTTTGGAGCATTTGGGAATATTCGTAATTTTGTGCTAAAAATCTACATTTTCCCAAATGTAGTGTGTGTACTGTGTAAATTTTTAGCAAATTAGTACCTAATCAAAGTCATTTACCTATAACGGGATATTTACCATGATTCGATTTTTCAGTTTTCCAATTTTTCACACAGTTTCATGCGCCATGATCACGGAAGAACTAAAGTCACTGCGAGTTGGTTTTTATTGGCAGATAAATCGATCTACCTTCATTCTGTCTTTTGCTACGAATGTTACCACTACCACCGGTTTCATTTACGAACGCAATTCGATCACGACACACAACACCAACGGTATCTGAACACGGCTTGGTTGGTTCATCACTTCTTCGGTTTTTACACATTCTCACCACAGGGTTCCGTTCCGTGTCCGTGATGGTAGCGTTCACATAACCGAATTCGAGTTTGTTGTTATGCATAATAAATAGCGTATAAATAGAGTATAATCAGTGCAAAAGTAAAATAAATAGTGCCTCCTTGGTTTAAGAAATAATGACCATTGTTTGCGGGTACGCTAGCATAACGATCAAGCTAGCGTACACATGACCGTTCTCAAAAACGGCTTATACAATAGCAATAAAATTTATACACAAAAATAGAGTATGAAGATCGTCCGAGCTATGCAAAATTTCTTAGTGATTGCTCTGATAGTAACAGAGATATGGAACAAGACTAACACCCAAGCTGGCATTATGCTAGCGTACCTACCCATTAAAAAGCGAAATAGTTCTTCTAGAAAACGAGGTTTCCTTAATATACATGCTATACGTATAAATAGAGCGTGAAATACTTCCTCTCCCAGTAGTCATACTTTATGCAAATTCGTAATCAAACATTATAAAAAGTTGATGTGAAGTTCTAGGAACAAATTTGTTGTGGTACCACCACAGAGCAAATACAAAGAGGTGTTGTAATTAGATTTCCCTATAATAGCAAAACTGCTTGCGTCGTTACTAAGTAGTTTAACTACCTCACACTAGATGTCACTAAGTGTAGGATATAACAGGGACGTACTCAGAACTTTTGTACCATTACCTATTATGTAAACAAGTAATACTTGCTACAATCAAAAGTAGCATTACGCGAATGAAGCTTCATACTTAACATAGATAAGTCTTTTGTTATGGTCAAGTAATATTAATTTTAGAGGCAGAACAAATAATAAACAAACTATATCGAACATAATTTTATTTACACACACTTATTATTACGTAGGAACGTAGGAATATAATACAGATGACGCGTGCAGTGCTATTTGCACGGAGCGCTGTGTACCGAAAACATGGAATCCTCACCCACCACTCATCCGCATAATTTTGATCGATCGAAAAAATTCCCCATTTTTCTGAAAAGTACTTTCCATTGATGAAGCATAACCGTGAGACACTCAGTAAAATAATGGATTCTAATTACGACCCTGTCGTTTTGGTAAATTCATGGTTGTTCTTCATAGATGAAGATAGATGGCGGCATGTTTAAAAAATGATTATAAAAACTGCAAAAAAAATATTTTGACGACTAAAAAGTCTTCAGGGATGTCAGTAGAATAAATTTCAGTACGTATGCTTATTAAAATATAATAATAATAATACTGCTCTACTTACCTATTTATTTATAGTTCCCATGACACAAAGTGTCACCATCTATTGTCAAGAAGAATAAGTATATTTGGAGATGCCGCCGCCGAAATTACGCATAAAATTACTCACACATGAAATGTGATGCCATTCAGAACGTCTGTCCGAGTAGTTTTTACAAGATAAAACACAACACTTCATCCTTTTCTACATAGTAACATGAAAATAACACGAAAATGCCACCGTTTACAAAGTTGTGCATAGGACGAACGATGACAGTACACTGACTAAGGCCACGCCCACTGTGATGACGTCAGGACCTAGTTGAGAATCACAGTTGCTTAGGCCGTCTCCTCTCTGTATTTGCTCCGTGGGTACCACAATGCATATTTTGTTCCTAGAACTTCACATCAACTTTTTATACTGTTTGATTACGAATTTACATAAAGTATGACTACTGGGAGAGGAAGTATTTCATGCTCTATTTATACATATAGCATTTATATTAAGGAAACCTCGTTTTTTTTCGTCTCTCGTCTTGTTCCTTATCTCTGTTCCTATGACAGCAATCATTATGAAATTTTGCATAGCTCGGAAAATCTTCATTGGTACTCTATTTTTGTGTACAAATTTTGTTGCTATAGTATAAGCCGTTTTTGAGAACGGTCGTGTGTACGCTAGCTTGATCGTTATGCTAGCGTACCCACAAACAATGGTCATTATTTCTTAAACCAAGGAGGCACTATTTATTTTACTTTTGCACTGATTATACTCTATTTATACGCTATTTATTAGGCATAACAACAAACTCGAATTCGGTTATGTGAACGCTACCATCACGGACACCAGGGTTCCAGGTTCCCGATAATTGAAAACCTTCTTCTCGGTTGAAGTTTCTGTGTTTGGTTTGGTTCATTCATTAAATGATAATCACTCATTTTCTATTTTACATACTTGTGATAAGGGATTTAGGTTGTCAGTCTTAGAAAATTTAGAAAATTTAGAAATTACAAAATACAGTACCTACCTAATAATACATTGTTGAATGAATTAAGTACGGGTTTACCTAGGTCGCCGTTATTACGATTTTTTCAAATGGTGGCGCGCGCGGTACCGGCACGAGCGCAGTGACAGGCACCAGTGACAGTATAAAAAGGGGGGTTTTGCGGGCAATGCTTCACTCACTTGGCGCGCGGAGCTCGGAGTGGTAACATCTCTGGTGGGACCCTGCCGCTGCCGGTGTTGCTTAGTGCTCTCAATGTCAAGGTCGAGTATTGTGGTGTCCTGATGATGTCTCGTGGAGAAACGAAACTAGTTGACGTCTTGCTTTGATAGATTTCTTTTCATTTTGTAGTTGGTGTGGTTTTTTCTTCTACAACGCATTTTGTTAGAGCCGGTGAAGGTTTTGCGCGGAATTGTTATGAAATATTTTCATCTTTATATTTAACATGATTATGAATTTAAAAAGTAAAATGACTTGCAAAGTTTGTGTGTGAAATTCTGAAATAGCTTCTAAAAGGATCTCTTTTTGTGATCTAATAAATCAAATAGAACTTGATCTCATTTCTGGTTCATTGATATAGTTTTTGTTGTAACGTTTGATATTCTTTCAATAAAAATGTTTTTATTATTATCGTTGTGTCATTCATTACGCTAATCTTACATGCAGTTTAAAGTTTACTCCTTTTCGATTTTCCTTTTTGTTCTAAAATCTGTAACGTACGCGAGTAGGTAGGTAGGTACCTACTATAGACTCGAATTTTCATACTACAGTTCTCGACTTGAATTTATAGACTCAAGTCCGGGAGTCCCGAGTCTTGGACTCGGGTCTAGAATTTCGAGTCAACATTCGAACACCCAAAATAGAACTCGAGTACTTGGCTTGAATCTCTGAAATTAAAAATAATATTGCCCTTTATAAGATAAGTACATTAATTTTGTGAAGCCTGGTTGTGGGCACAGTGAGTTTATGTTTATTTCTACTATCTATAAATAAATAAATAAAATAAAAATAAATAATGCTGGACAATTCACACAGCATTACCTAGCCCCAAGCTAAGCAGAGCTTGTGTTATGGGTACTAGGTAACTGATATACATAACACAATACATTACATAGATAGATATTTTTTATTATACATAGAAAACGACCAGAACACCCGTAACAAATACCTGCAGATCGTACAAATATTTGTCCCAAGGCGGGAATCGAACCCGCAACCTCTTGCGTCGCAGGCAGACCTTCGCCCACCGCGCCACAGAGGTCGAATATTATGTATATCGCTATTTTTAGGGAAGCTTTTAATATTTTATGTGTGTACAACAAGTTTTCATAAATATATTGACCGGGCATTATGTTTATTTCTTTGAATTTATCCCATAGGGTTTCTCTGGGATCCATATTATAGATAGCCCTCTTCTGCAGCACAAATACAGTGTGAATAATCTGCAGCATCTCCCAAAGAAGTAGGTATACCATATGACATAGGTAATACTGTGGAAGTAGCTGAAATAAACTAGTCTACATGTATCCACATCTGTAAGATGATGGATTTTTTTTACTACATAAGCTGCAGAACTAAGTCTCTTCGATAACCTATCTATGTGTGCACCCCATTGAAGTTTATTGTCTACGATTCCTAAGAATACAGTACATGGTAAAAAAAAAAATGTTTCTCCTTTTTATGTTTACCTAACTTGTTTAACATGAGGTAGAATAAATATAAAAGGTATATTTGTTTGGTTTCGTTATGCATAAGATTATTATTCTTATTTTTTATGAAGTATCGATGCGAGGTCACGAGCAAGCAAAATGTTAAATAGATTTTTGTACAGTATGGAGCGTTTTCTGTTTATTATGAATTGAATTATTAGAATAGGTAGCCTTTATGATGATACAATGTTACACTACTTATAAACAACTTATAAAATGCAGGAATAAGTCTGGAATACCTATGTAAATGTACCTATTCAAAGATATAAATCTTGTGTTTTGGTATAACATTGTAAGCTCATGTTTTTATCCATCATTCGTTGTTCAAGCCAAAATTCTAAAACTATTTGAACTCTATAAATAGGTGTTGTGACGTTGGAATACAAAGAAATTACGCGATAAGAACCTGGCTGCGAGCAGGAACGAGAAAACTCTCGTCCCTGGCTGCGAGTTATGTATTTCAGTGGCTACCACCTTGAATAGCTTACGATTAGTCATTTTATCACATTTAGGCAGAACAAAGGAAATACAGGTAACAACAAAATACATACTTTGATGATGTTAGCCTTGTGTTGTCTCAAAAGATCTAGGTGGTGTGGAATTGCCACTTCGTTGAACTTAGACAATGAAAGTTCAACTCTCTTCAAAGGTAACTTGTCTGATTCCTCCATTGCCTCGCTTTACTACAAAATAATGCAAATACCACTACAAATAGAAAATTGAGAATCACATTGAAAGAATAACAAAAACAAAGACCTTACGAAGTTATTGTATACTCATTGAATGAAAGACAGCCAAGCAGCAGCCAGCTGATTGTGTAAGCAGCTGATTTGATGACTTCTTTGTTAATGGCAACATGTGTCTGGTAATCTGGTTTGCCAGTTTTCTGCCAGTGTACGGTTCATGGAAATTTCATAGTCATATAATGGAGGCGTGCGTGTGGTGATTACTTACATAGAGAATTTATAACGGTGATTCTTAGAGCATATAAAACAAAATTCTAAATTCTTTATTGATACCTACCATGTTGTTTGTAGGACCTAACTAGAGATTATAGAGATTATATATGAGATATTGTAGGACCTTACTGGAGATGTCATCGTAAGACGTACCCCTCTGCCGGCCATAAGGCGCTCTTGGTCATACGCGTTATACAAAACTACTTCACTCGTTACCGCGCGGCCATTAGAGCTGTCGTTTTGTGTCACGAAGTAGTGCTTAGTGAAAACGGTGAATTGTGCGGTATTTTGGGGTAAAACTCGATCAGAGACATCAAACTTAAGGGAACACGGTATTTCCTATCACAAGTAAGTGATATTTTTGTCAATTGTTTTTGTAATTTTGTATATTTCGATTTAAATGGAATACTAGTTGCGACAGTTTCAAGCGTCTTGGTAGGAGGTGTAGGTGAGTATTGATTTCTTGGTAGAAGGCGAAGTGCGTGTTAGTGTGTAACTCAATAATGGTGTAACAACCATAGACATAGAATTTTTTCACAACGGTAACAACAGTCATTGGGTCTTAGAGGAAGAAGGGTATAGAGCTCTGCATATGCCCATCTCATTCACACAAGAGAGAGACTAAAATATGCTTCTAGCCTGAGAAAAAATGAGATAGAATGAGCCCTATTCCTATTTCATCCGCGTGGCCAGTTTTTTCATTGTTTAGTTTAGCTCATCTATGTGCTAAACAAATATGCCGGGCACATCGATGGACTTCAACACAGTATTTGTTTATTCGACCTTTATAATGTTTTTTGCTAATTAAATGTGGTAAAGTGACTCTGCGGACATTCCTGCATCTCACAACAATATATACCTGAAGCAAAGATGATGTGATGCAATGTTATTTGATGTTAAAGTGAAGGTGAACGAAAAGTGCCAAATTTATCATTCCACTTGTAAGTACAAGTTCGTTCGACTTAAAAAAGGTTCAAAACTTATAGATTCATAGATTTCCATTGAGACAAGGCTCAAAAATTATGTTTTGTGCCAATTCTAATGAACATAACCTAAAATTACGTAAATTTAGGGTTGCCTGCACTCGACAATAAAATTCCCCAAACATGGCGCAAAATATTCTCAAATACTTACATCCACATTAACTTAAAATAATGTTTTTATTTTTTACAGATTTCCCAAAAACAATGAACCGTCTCGTAGTAATGAAAACGTCTGCTTTGGATAGATAGAAGCCCCTCGGGTCGCAAAAATTTGGGAACCCAAAAAATATTCAAGAATTTGTATCAAACCATTCATGAAAATGTTTTCATAAAAAGAAACAGCGAACATATCTGTTCCTTCGTGCTGTTACAAGACTGATAAGTAAAATAAATAAATACATAACTAATGGCTCAGTGCAACAGTGGTTGAAAGTTTTTTTGAGACTTGGATTAAACAATATTCTTATCTACTTTGTGTTTTAGTCTACCTGCCTTCCATTCAAATCAAATTCAAAAATATTTAAATGATATTGGAATTTGGTGTTACTAATACTTGCCATATTTAAAGTAGGTACTATGTGTATAAAATATTCATATTTCCTTCAACATTTTATTTCAGACATGTAAGATAAATACTACGGGAAAGTTACGTGAAGGAAATCATGAAAACTTTGAGTTTGTAAGAGAAATACAATCCAGAACACACAAACAACCACACAGTGAAAATTAATAAGTACAGTTTAATAGAGTACGTACAATATTATGATTAATACTAATGTATATAAGTACTAATAATATTAATATAATTGAATATAAGACTAATAAACCTACATTTTGATAAGTTGGGTATGCAGTTGATTTGTGATCCTATGATTTGTGGAGAATAAATATTAATATAACTGTCTTAAGAATCAAAAAAGTCATTATTACATAATAATATTTGTTTAAATAAGCAAGGACGTAGGTAATACTGTGTTTGAGGTATAAATAGTGTCATTTATATGGTTTTCTCTGCACTTTTATCTGAAGTAGGCAGGCCAATAATGTAAAAGTGCTTTTGAATTTCTTGTTCTGGTTGTCTTATCTTGGCAATTCTTGTGTAATATTAAATACTTAGCAGAAATGTGATTTCCAAAGTGCAATTTTTATTGTAAGTCTGTGCCTGTTTATCGTGTTTGAATAGATTCCCGAGCAATAATAATTTTTTCAAAATGTTTTGTATAAGTTAATAGTACCTATATTTTAAAGAGTTTTAAATTATTTCTTCACGTAGCTAGTAGTATAAGTAGAGTGTTATTTTCTTTCTGAATAAAGATTTTATCAAAAGAATGAGAAAAGAATGATAAAAAAAAGTATAAGTAGGGGTGGTAATAAATTTCAGAAAATAAAATTGATACCTAAACGTAGTTTTATTTCAATGCTCAGTTTACCTATTCCCGCATACTAAGGTAGGTACTTAATTAAATAAATTTTAGGAATCCGTATTCAGCAGTGGACTGGTATAGGCTGATGATGATGATGAGGGGTAATGCTTATAATCCTCACGCTGGGCATGCGGGTTGCGAATCGCAGTTCGGTTCGGTGGTAGATCTATTCTACTGCTCCATTCTCCATGCTGCCCGCCCCTCGGTGTATGTCCCTCAGTCGCCTTATACGACACCCACGAGAAGAATTCGGTTAGTGCAAATTCTAAGCCTGCACCATACGGCTCTACCAGACATGAAATTACGAACCTAGTCAGGGTAAAAAAATTGCATGGCAACACCACTTCGTATACTCTGTCTCTCTTCACGGCCACGCATGCCAACCATCTAGGTATAATTCATCTAAGCCACAGAGGAAGAAGGGTATAGAGCTCTTGTATATGCCCATCTCATTCACACAAGAGAGAGATCAAAATATGCTGCTAGCCTGAGAAAAAATAAGATAGAATGAGCCCTATTGCTATTTCATCCTGCGTGCCAGTTTTTTCATTGTTTAGCTCATCTATGAGCTAAACAAATGTGCCGGGCACATCGATGGACTTCAACACAGTATTTGTTTATTAGACCTTTAAAATGTTTTTTGCTAATTAAATGTGGTAAAGTGACTCTACGGACATTCCTGCATCTCACAACACTATATACCTGAAGCAAAGATGATGTGATGCAATGTTATTTGATGTTAAAGTGAAGGTGAACGAAAAGTGCCAAATTTATCATTCCACTTGTAAGTACAAGTTCGTTTGACTTAAAAAAGGTTCAAAACTTGTAGATTCATAGATTTCCATTGAGAAAAGGCTCAAAAATTATGTTTTGTGCTAATTCTAATAAACATAACCTAAAATTACGAAAATTTAGGGTTGCCTGCACTCGACAATAAAATTCCCCAAACATGGCGCAAAATATTCTCATAAATACTTACATCCACATTAACTTAAAATATTTTTATTTTTTACAGATTTCCCAAAAACAATGAACCGTCTCGTAGTAATGAAAACGTCTGCTTTGGATAGATAGAAGCCCCACGGGTCGCAAAAATTTGGGAACACAAAAAAAAACAATAATTTGTATCAAACCATTCATGAAAATGTTTTTATAAAAAGAAACAGCGAACATAATCTGTTCCCTCGTGCTGTTACAAGACTGGTAAGTAAAATAAATAAATACATAAATAATGGCTCAGTGCCACAGTGGTTGAAAGTTTTTTTGAGACTTGGATTAAACAATATTCTTACCTACTTTGTGTTTTAGTCTACCTACCTTCCATTCAAATCAAATTCAAAAATATTTAAATGGTATTGGGATTAGGTGTAACTAATACTTGCCATATTTAAACTAGGTACTATATTATGCATATAATATTCATATTTCCTTTAACATTTTATTTCAGGCATGTAAGATAAATACTACGGGAAAGGTACGTGAAGGAAATCATGAAAACTTTGTGTTTGTAAGAGAAATACAATCCAGTACACACATACAACCACACAGTGTAAATTAATAAGTACAGATAAAGTGTACGTACATTATTATGAATTATGTGCATATTATTTTATTTACAAAAAATAGTATTTAGTACTAATATTATAAATTACTTGTTAATACTAATGTATATAAGTACTAATAATATTAATATAATTGAATATAAGACTGATAAACCTACATTTTGATAAGTTGGGTATGTAGTTGATTTGTGATCCTATGATTTGTGGAGAATAAATATTGATATAACTATCTTAAGAATTAAAAAAGTCATTATTACATAATAATATTTGTATAAATAAGCAAGGACGTAGGTAATACTGTGTTTGAGGTATAAATAGTGTCATTTATTTGGTTTTCTCCGCACTTTTATCGGAAGTAGGTAGGCCTATAATGTAAAAATGCTTTTAAATTTCTTGTTCTGGTTGTCTTATCTTGGCAATTCCTGTGTAATATTAAATACTTAGCAGAAATGTGATTTCCAAAGTGCAATTTTTATTGTAAGTCTGTGCCTGTTTATCGTGTTTGAATGGATTCCCTAGCAATAATATTTTTTTCAAAATTATTTGTATAAGTTAATAGTAAATAAAGTATAATATTTTAAAGAGTTTGAAATTATTTCTTCACGTAGCTAGTAGTATAAGTAGCGGTGGTAATAAATTTAAGAAAATTAAATTGATACCTAAACGTAGTTTTATTTCAATGCTCAGTTTACCTATTCCCGCATACTAAGGTAGGTACTTAATTAAATAATAATAAGGAATCCGTAGTTAGCAGTGGACTGGTATAGGCTGATGATGATGATGAGGGGTAATGCTCATAATCCTCACGCTGGGCATGCGGGTTGTGAATCGCAGTTCGGTTCGGTGGTAGATCTATTCTGCAAGAGGCGCTGCTGCCCGCCCCCCGGTGTATGCCCCTTAGTCGCCTCATACGACACCCACGAGAAGAGTTCGGTTAGTGCAAATTCTAAGCCTGCACCATACGGCTCTACCAGACATGAAATTACGAACCTAGTCAGGGTAAAAAAAATTGCATGGCAACACCACTTCGTATACTCTGTCTCTTTTCACGGCCACGCATGCCAACCATCTAGGTATAATTCATCTAAGATCTAAGCATTACGTGATTACTTGGTGACTTTGACATATTATTATTATATTAAACCCGCTGAGAAACCCGCCTCCATTCCATGACTATGAAATTTCCTTGAACTAGACACTGGCAGAAAAGTGACAAACCAGACACATATTGCCATAAATAAAGAAGTCAAGTCAAGTAATAATATCGAAATCTTGATCGAAATAGAGCTGACAACACCACAGTCAAATAAAGGGCACAGCGTACAATGTGAAAAGTACAGATATGGATAAGCCTAGATTCTCAATCCACGGGGCCGGGCGCAGCTAATATGCATAAATACATAAACATAATCGATTTTATTTAATTTATTACAAAATGCTTTTACAGTTTACCTACTGGTGGTCCCGCACTAGTACAGAATAGACGGGGGCCAAAGATTATAGTACGGAACGTAGGATCCTAGATCTTTGACGGGGGCCAATACTGAGTATCACGCTTAGATAATTTATAACTGGAGATGTCATCGCAAGGCGTACCCCTCTGCCGGCCATAAGGCGCTCTTGGTCATACGCGTTATGCAAAACTATTTCACTCGTTACCGCGCTTCTAATAGCTGTCGTTTTGTGTCGCGAAGTAGTGCTTAGTGAAAACGGTGAATTGTGCGGTATTTTGGAGTAAAAGGCGATCAGAGACATAAAACTTAAGGGAACACGGTATTTCCTATCACAAGTAAGTGATATTTTTTCAATTGTTTTTGTAATATCATATAATTTAGATTTAAATGGAATACTAGTTGCGACAGTTTCAAGCGTCTTGGTAGGTGAGTATTGATTTCTTGGTAGAAGGCGTAGTGCGTGTTAGTGTGTAACTCAATAATGGTGTAACAACAGTCATTGTATAATTGTGTGCTTGTTTTGTGTTTGTGTCACAGGCTCACAGCTTTTACTTGCGTGCGTTTGTAAGGACACTTAATTTTTCTGCATTAGTATGCATGTTATGTAAATGTGTGCTGTACCGTATTGCCTTCCGCGAAAAACGGCAGAAAGATTTTAGTACTAAAAGTAGCGCTTGCCAACTCCCGTTATAAATTCTCTAAGGTATCACGTGATTTTTATCGAGTGATACGCAGTATAAGCCCCGCAAGTTGATATTGCGATGGAACCTTGTCACAATAACAGCTGCGTGACGTCATCCGTCGCAAAAACGTACAGATAGCAAAAAAAAATATTAAAATGTAATAATGTACATTGTACATAATATGTCCTCCGTAGTGTTCGAAGCACTTTTTAGGCACAGTTTATATTTTGGATAACTAACCTAGAGTCTTAAAAAAAATAATTGTCAACTTTAATTATCATTTCACGAGCACGACTGTTAATTAATTTCTTACTCATTTTAACGGGTAACAGGTAACAAAACTAAACAAAAAAACTCAAAAATAACAATAAAACAGGATAACAAAAAGCTATAACAAGTACTCGATGCGCGTAAGCACGTAAGCGCGGGCTGACCTTGCGAACGGTACTGACGGAGCGACGTCGACTACGTCACCAAGATGGCCGCCAATCGCAATATGAACTTGCGGGGATAATATCACGGAATAAAATATCAAGTGTTATGTATGTAGACGAGGCGTGTATTTTAGGTAGCGGCGAGTGGTTTTATTCTCATACGGTCGTTGAGATGTAAATCTATCCTCTGTTCGTGGTTTTGTTTGTCCAAAAGATGACATTGACAATCTTTGGAAAACTGACACTGACAACTGATTGTGTTGTCTTACCCGGTCGGTGAAAAAAAGAGAGGAGGCATGAGGGCGTGGCGGGCATGGGGCTCCTTTTTGGTATCGGCCTAGGGAAGAAATCACATTTTTATCAGTTGTAGGAGTTTTTCGGTGCCGCAGGGCTCTTCTGCTTGCCCGAGCCTTTAAGTATCAATTTTTCGATGATATATCGAGTTCCGCCAAAAACGGCATTCTCGTGCACTCTTCGATATTTCAAGCCTAAACAATTTGATTTCATTTTGCATGTCATTACATATTTGAATGTCACACTTCAAGAATGTCAATGTCTGGTTATTGTTTCGTCAGTAATTCCAACTTTATCTGAATGTAGAAATTTTAGCAATACTATCAAAATTGGAAACTGTTTTTATGTTCATTAATTTCACAACTTTTTATTTGAAGATAGCATAATCTGAATTGAAAAAGATTTGGCAAACAATTCTTCAATAACAGTTAGGATCAAACAAAATTGTGTTAGTTATACTGCATGCGAAGGGCAGCCTATTTCTCTCGATGGTCAGGACACACAACAAAATTTAAATTCATATAAACCATTGACTGATTCTACTGTCTACAGACTTGTAGATAGTAAACTCAGTGATGGTGATATCAAAGGTGCCTCTCGCATACTCTTCTCTAGTGACACGATGGCGCCAAATAACGATGATACGCTCATATCTCTTGAGAGTAAGCATCCACCCGCAGGGGTCGATCTCCAACTCCCCGATCCACCGCAAGAGAGTGATGGCGCTATGGGCACGACCAGCCAGGACGTGCTTAAAGCGGTCATGTCTTTTCAGAGTGGCTCTGCCGGCGGCCTCGATGCTGTGTCTCCACAGCATCTAAAAGATAATAATAAAAATAAAATAATAAAAATCATTTATTCAGATCGTTTTTACAATGGTACACTGATGCTTTTGAAACGATGACACTACCGAAGCTTAAAAACTGTGTGGTAGTGTCAACGCCCAACTCCTAGATTCTTGAATAATTATTTACAAATTACCTACATGCTAATATTAAAAGCTACCTACTTACTAATTTACAAAATGTTTGTTATTGGCGTATAATATGAGGGGTGTGTGTATATGTGTATGAGTGTGCGTGTTTGTGTTTGGGGTCTTACGAGGCACCAGTCTCTTAAGAGTCTGGGCAACATAATACCCAATGTGTGGGTTTGTGTCATGTGTGTGTGGGTAAGTGTGTATGTGTGTGTGGTTGTGTCTATGCTGCATAATGTTTCAGAATGCACAGATCTACTTTCTGGCGGGTCTGGCCATGCAGGTGAAGTCCTTCTGGAGGCCTTGACCTCTCTAATCAACCTGATGTTGTCAGGCCGAGTCCACAGCGAGATCACAGAACTCCTGTACGGTGCAAATCTTTGCGCACTAAAAAAGAAGGATGGCGGCATAGACCCATAGCCGTGGGCACCACTTATCGCCGCCTTGCGGCTAAAGTCTGCTGTCGAAAAGAAGCCGACTACCTAGGCGACTATTTCCGACCAATTCAGTTAGGCTTTGGTTCGCGAGGCGGATGTGAGGCCGCAGTACATTCCCTTCGTACATTTTTGAACCAAAATTATGGGGAGGTAGTTCTGAAGGTAGACGTCAAAAATGCCTTCAATTCCGTAGACAGGGGCGCCTTGCTAAAAGAAATTAAAGACAAAATTCCAGAAATTTACCCTTTTCTCTGGCAGTGTTATGGTTCACCCTCAAAATTAATTTATAGGCACAATGTCATTTCATCCGCTGTTGGCTGTCAGCAGGGCGACCCTCTTGGTCCGGCCATTTTTAGCCTTGCGATCCAACCTATTATTCAACGTCTCCAATCCAAGCTAAATGTTTGGTATTTGGATGACGGAACTCTGGGTGGAGAGGTGAACACAGTTTTTGATGATTTAAAAACCATCACTGACGAATTTCAAAAAATTGGATTAGCTGTTTATTTCGGACTCTTCTGTAGATAAAAACAATATCATTGGTAAATTTAATAGTTTGGCCCCCAACATTTCAATTGTAGATAAATGTTCACTTCGACTCCTTGGGTCACCAATTCTTGATGTCTTTTCAGCCATTTGTAGATGAAAAAATTCAAAATTTTAACAGAACTTCAGACAGACTTCTCAAAATTAATAGCCATATTATGGCTTTTACAATTATTCGGTTTTGCCTGTTTGTACCTAAATTTACATATTCTTTGAGATGTTGTCAACTGTGGAAAGTCTTGAAAGGCTTAGCCTTCCAAGAGCTCGCTGTGTTTCCACAACATAATAAAGAATACTTTATCATCGGTTTTGAATATATATTTGGATGACAAGGCATGGTCGCAGGCATCCCTGCCTGTAAAATTGGGAGACTTAGGTATACGCAAAATTTCAAGTGTAGCCCTACCAGCGTTCTTGTCTTCTGTCTACAGCACTAGTTCCTTGGTTGAAAAAATTTTAAAGCCCTCTCATTTGGTTATACCTGGAATTTCATTCAAAATTTCATTTTTAGACGAAGCTCGATCTGCTTGGCATAGTGCTTGCCCCGATGCTGCTCCCCCAAAATCTCTTTTGTCCGAACGGCAATGGGACGGGCCTCTGTGTGAGTTGACACGGAATTGTTTGTTACAAACGTGCTCCAGCTCTGCAGATCGTGCCCGTCTTCTAGCCGTTTCTAAATGGGAGTCAGGACATTGGTTGCAAGCACTTTCTTAACACTGGCACTTTATTGGATCCCGTAACTTTCCGTGTCGCAACTTGTCTTCGGTTGGGTGCAAGGTGTTGCGCGCCTCATCAATGCCAGTGCGGTACTGCTGTCGAACAGCTCGGTCATCACGGATTATCGTGTACTAGGGCTGCCGGTCGGATATCTCGTCATGCCAGCCTGAACGACATCATCCGGCGGGCCTTTACCACCGCTAACGTACCAGCAATTCTCGAACCGAATGGTCTGTTGCGTGACGATGGTAAGAGGCCTGACGGCATGACTCTAGTCCCATGGGAGTTGGGGAGGCCTATTGTGTGGGACGCTACATGTGTCGACACACTCGCGCCTTCCCATCTTCCTAGGACTTCCGTGAGGGCTGGTGCGGCGGCAGATTTAGCCGAAGATCTCAAGAGGCGCAAATATGCAGGTCTCGACAGAGCCTACACATTTGCTCCCCTTAGAGTCGAGACCCTAGGTTCGTGGGGTACCGAGGCTCTCCGGGTTTTCAAAAAATTATCTGAGCGTCTGGTCGAAGCGACGCGTGACCCGAGAGCTGGTGAGTATCTGGCACAGCGCATCAGCATTGCTATACAGCGGGACAATGCAGCCAGTGTCTTAGGCACGCTTCCAACTGGTATTGATATGGATCAGTTGAGCTACCTGTAGATTGTTTGCAACAGTTTGCAGATAGCTTAATTGTTTCTATTGTAAATACTAGTTTTAATTTAAATTTGTTTAATTTTTATTTGATTGTTGTTTTCGTTCTGAATAAAGATATTATTTGAATTAGTATTGTTTGTCAAAGACGTATACGGTTATAATAGCTGACGAACGACACCTCTGCTGTGTCGGGATAGCCGTGCGCAGCGGGCGAAAGTAATCTAGTCAGCAGGCAACACCGTTTACAATGTTTACAATAATTTCGTTCGGGCATACCAAAGGAAATGGAAAATATGGAATTTATACCACCCCTGACCCCAGAAATTATACTCAAAATAAATAATAATGATGCTAAAAGCTATTTTATCTAATAAGTACCTATTCATTTCTGCTGCTACAATCAATGACTGGAAGAACACAAGTCGTGACAGGTAGGAGGGGGCATGTGAAATCGAACCCAATGACGACGTTAATCGGCGTCGCACAGGGTTCATCGATTTCGAACATATTATTTTCCCTCCTGCTTAACGACCTACCTGACTACATTAACGATGCTCACGTCCTTATGTATGCTGATGATGTAGCGGCAATCGTAGAGGCACCTAGTATCGATGAACTCGAACGAAAACTGAATGCGGTAGCAGGTAAAGTGCAGAAGTGGTTCCACGGCGCTCCAGTCTCCCAATGGTTGTGAGGTTAGGTGACGAGGTCCTCGACTGTGTTGCGAGTACTTCTTTTTTAGGATTTACATTAGACAAGGGTCTAACTTGGGAGGAACATATCGACAAAATATGTTCAAAAATTAGTCGGGCTTGTTTCGCTCTGTGGCGCCTATCGGTGACATTAGAAATTTTCGCCTGATATATGGATATACCTAAGACAAAAAAAGAACATAAAACACCATGAGAAAATTATGTTTTAACACTTTCATGGCTGAAAACACAGAGTGCGATCTGCAACTACGGATACGAGCACGCTTAGAGAATTTATAACGGGAGTTGGCAAGCGCCACTTTTAGTATTAAAATCTTTCTGCCGTTTTTCGCGGGAGGCGAGGTAATACGGTACAGCACACATACAAACGCACACGCAAGTAAAAGCTGTGACACAAACACAAAACAAGCACACAATTATACAATGACTGTTGTTACACCATTAATGAGTTACACACTAACACGCACTTCGCCTTCTACCAAGACATCAATACTCACGTACACCTCCTACCAAGACGCTTGAAACTGTCGCAACTAGTATTCCATTTAAATCAAAATATACAAAATTACAAAAACAATTGACAAAAATTTCACTTACTTGTGAAATAATGAAATACCGTGTTCCCTTAAGTTTGATGTCTCTGATCGCCTTTTATCCCAAAATACCGCACAATTAACCGTTTTCACTAAGTACTACTTCGCGACACAAAACGACAGCTAATGGCCGCGCGGTAACGAGTGAAGTAGTTTTGTATAACGCGTACGACCAAGAGCGCCTTATGGCCGGCAGAGGGGTACGCCGTGCGATGACATCTCCAGTTATAAATTCTCTAAGCGAGCACGGCCTGGCTTAGGTTAGAATTTAATTTAATTTTTTATCGGTGGTAATCATTGATCGTGTCTGATGGAAACGGACCGCGCGGTACAACTGGTACCATAAGAATAATATCGGCGAACGGTGCGAGCAGCAATTTTTATGTCGTCACTTGAATGCCTCAATCCAGGTGATGATAGAAGTTAACAGCAGGTAGGTACTATAAAAGTAAACAGCGCCGAAAAAAGCATTGAGCGATTTGTTGGAAGATATTTCGAGGAGAAGGATGGCGGCGGCGCCGCGGACCACTACGGTCGGGTTCTTTTCGGACCGCTTCAGATGTTTCCACGGACCACCGGTCATGACACACAGGTCTAATTCTAATTCTAAGTGGGGGAACTGGGATCTGCACTGACATCTCGCATAGGAGTGTATTGTGCATTATCCCCCTGCCTAACCAGGCCCTAACCAGCCCAGCTCCTTGAAGTACTGGAGCAGGATTTTTGGAGATTGACAGCTTCGTTTCAGCTTTCCTATGGGTGTGGACAGGTTTGATGTCTCTATGAGACTTTTCAATCCCGTTTTCTGTCTGGCCTCCTCTGTGGCCGCGCAGTGTACCACAACGTGTTCTACAGTTTCTTCTTCCAGGAGGCAGCCACGACACAGGCTGCTGTCTGTGGCTCCTGTCTTAAAGAGATGGTGGTTAAGCTCACAGTGGCCTGAATTGATAAATGATACCCACCATTGTTCTTAAGTCCTCACGGCTCATCTTGAGCATCGTGTTTGTTGTTTTCCTATCTTTGAAAGGAAATATTGTTTTAGTGTGTTTGCAGTCTGTTCGACGTTCCCATAGGTTTTGGTGTTCCTTTTCTGAGTTAAGTTTTATTCTGTTTTTGACTTCTGCTGTGGGTTTGAGAGACTGATGTCCTGTTTTGTTGGGATCAGTCTCGCTCCCTTCTTTGCTAGTCTGTCGGCATTTATGTTTCCTGGACATGATCGACTCTCTGTCCACGTCGTTTCTGTAATTTTGAGTGCATTTATTAGTGCAGCGCTATCAGTTTTAAAGACCAGCTGCATTTGGAAGGTGTGCTCTTTGATTGTTTTGTCCAGAAGCATATGATTTGCCGCCAGTTGGAGTCCCAAGGTTTCCGCCTGAAAGGCCGTGGTGGCTGAGTTTAGTGGTTGGGCTCTCGAGAGTCCTATATCAGAACAAGAGTAGCCGCAGCCAGCTCCTGTTTTGGTCTTGGCCCCATCAGTGTAAATGTGGTATGTGGTAACGTCATGGGAGGTGATCGCTACTGTTTCCTCTTCATGCATTAATTCGTAGGTCTTGCCGTTTAAGTAGGAAGACGCTATTCTATCAGTGCCATTTGCCGCCTCTGGAAATGCAGCAATTGCTTTGCTCAATATTCTGCAGTGAGTTGTCATACCTGAACCGCCTTTCCACTGATATGTTGATATTATTCTTAGAGACGCTGCCATTGCTTCTTGTTGTATGTGGAGGTGCAAGGGCGTTAGTCCTAGAATTATGTCCAGTGCTGCAGATGGGTTTCATTTCCTGCATCCGCAGATGAGTGTGCAGGCTAGTCTTTGAACTTGCTGTAGTTTGTTGATGGTGGTGACTAAGATTGTAGGCCACCACACTACTTCGCCGTAGGTATAACCCTGGGCGGACCATGACTGTGTACAGCCACAGGCATAGCTTGGGCTTGAGGCCCCAGTCCTTGCCCACTGCCCGCGTGCATTGCCATAAAATGTTTGTGGCTTTGGTTATAGTGTGGTCAAGTTGTTTGCCCCACAGTAGCTTGCTATCTAGCCAGATGCCGAGGTATTTGACCTCTTTGCTTAGTGTCAATGTTGTGCCCAGTAGTGAGGGTAGTTCAGTCTTGGTAGTTTAGTTTTACGAGTACAGAGTACTAGTTCTGTTTTGTTCGGGTTTACTGACAGACTATGTGTGGTGCACCATGTTTCCACAATCCGTAGTGCCTTCTGCATCTTTTCGCACAGAGTTGTTTCGAAAAGCCCCGATATCATGATTGCTAGGTCGTCTGCATATGCGATCGTAAAAATACCATCTTTGTTCAGCGAGTCCAAAAGTTCGTTCGCGACCATTACCCACAGAAGCGGTGAAAGGACAAAATTATACAATGACTGTTGTTACACAATTATTGAGTTACACACTAACACGCACTTCGCCTTCTACCAAGAAATCGATACTCACCTACACCTTCTACCAAGACGCTTGAAACTGTCGCAACTAGTATTCCATTTAAATCTAAATTATACTATATTACAAAAACAATTGACAAAAATATCACTTACTTGTGATAGCAAATAGGTAGGTACCGTGTTCCCTTGTGTCCGTGATGGTAGCGTACACATAACCGAATTCACGTTTGTTGTTATGCCTAATAAAAAGCGTATAAATAGAGTATAATCAGTGCAAAAGTAAAATAAATAGCGCCTCCTTGGTTTAAGAAATAATGACCATTGTTTGTGGGTACGCCAGCATAACGTTATGCTAGCGTACCCATTAAAAACCGAAATAGTTCCTATAGAAAACGAGGTTTTCTTAATGTAAATGCTATATGTATAAATAGTGTGTGAAGTACTTCCTCTCCCAGTAGTCATACATACTTTATGCAAATTCGTAATCAAACACTATAAAAAGTTGATGTAAAGTTCTAGGAACATGACGACGCATTATCTCTATCTCTTTCACTTCCATGGATAATTCACACGCATCTTTCTCTATCTTTCATTGTGACCAATACCTACATTGCAGAGTCCAAGGGATATTGCTGTCCGTTGCAATGTAGTTCCGCCGTGGTCTGCTAGATGGCGCTTATAGTCTTGTTCCATATCTCTGTTCCTATGAGAGCAATGATGTTTTACTATTATAATATCATTGTATGAGAGCAATCATTGTGAAATTTTGCATAGCTAAGACGCTATTTATACTCTATTATTGTGTATAAATTTTGTTGCTATAGTATAAGCCGTTTTTGAGAACGGTCGTGTGTACGCTAGCATAACGTTATGCTGGCGTACCCACAAACTACAATGGTCATTATTTCTTAAACTAAGGAGGCGCTATTTATTTTACTTTTGCACTGATTATACTCTATTTATACGTTATTAATTAGGCATAACAACAAACGTGAATTCGGTTATGTGTACGCTACCATCACGGACACTGTTCCCTTAAGTTTGATGTCTCTGATCGCCTTTTACTCCAAAATACTGCACAATTCACCGTTTTCACTAAGCACTACTTCGCGACACAAAAAGACAGCGAATGGCCGCGCGGTAACGAGTGAAGTAGTTTTGTATAACGCGTATGACCAAGAGCGCCTTAAGGCCGGCAGAGGGGTACGTCTTACGATGACATCTCCAGTTATAAATGAATGAATAAATTTTTATTTCAGACAACACAGTGCTGCTGCTTTATATGCTCTAAGTGGAATCTCGACATTAACCCTCAGCATTAACCACAATCAATAGCTCTCGAGTCTCGAGAATCGATCGCGCGAAATGCGAATGTCACTCGAATGAAGAAAGAATGAACTTGTTGGATGGAATGAACTAGTAAAAAAAAACTATAATAAATCAAAATGGATGTCGATGTATCGATCGATCTCGTATAGAAAATTCTTGTGCATTCCCTTGTTTCTGATTTTGGTGACGGAAAAGTGAAAATAATTATATTCCTACTGTGTACTAGGCATCAACTCTTAGATTTGTGACATTATAATATATTCTACCACGTGCGAATCAGAAGTAATAAACAGTGTACGCGTCATTGTCGAGTCGGTGTAATTTTTCGTTAATTTTGTACTATCCTGCGGCCGGAACGCGATGTCGTTCCCGCCGCGGCCGCCGATGGTTCCCTACGGAGTAGTTGCCATGGCCACACACGTAAGTTTCTATCCATAAAGATATTTAAGTAAAGTAACCTTAATTTCCAAGGTTTTTGCATTTTAGTGCGTGAGCCCTCGCACTCTGGGTAATCTCTAAGAAATTAAATAAGTTCCCAAAAACCTTATTGTTGGTAACGATGATGTTACGAACGTAACATGATCGATGTTTCGATTCAACCGCATAGAATTCAAAGCAGTGGTTAGCATCAACTGAGGTAAAGTAGTAGTCCTGGTAAGGTAGAGGGAGAAACCTAACCTTGTAAATGGAGTAGGCAGTCAAGTTAGGCGGACACGAGAGGTTTTTACGTGTATAATTGGACGTAGTTATGCTAAAAGGAACCAACCCACAACTCGGTCAAAATGGAGTTAAGGCGAGGTAGTCTGAGAATGGACGAATCTTTTAGGTTTTTTAACAACTGTATCTCTACTGAAATGTAAAAGTTGTGCGATTTTTTTTATTTTTATTATAGTTGAACATATACTCTAGCGCTTTGTAAAGATAGAAACGTGGATAATAACAATTTTCTCGATAAAAAAAAATCATAAAGTTGACACTAAATCGATATTTCAAACGGTTGATACTAAGAGGTTTTTTTTTAAAATCATGTCAAAGTTATATCATAAGATAGGGCTTCTTATTTACAAGGGAATTGTAAAAAAATATATTTGAATATAGTTATTATTAATCTCTGTGAAAGAAAACTATGAAAATCTACCCGTTCAGACGCTCGCGCCGGGCGGCCAGTGCCCGTCTAGACGTCTTCGAGGTTGGACGCACGCCGTTTGTCTCCCGAAAACTCCCCCCGCGTTTCAAATTGGTGCAGTGCTGTTATAAAATATGGGTAATAAAAAGAATAAAAGAAAATTGAAACCTAAGACAGCATAGAAAACTGTTACTCGAAAAATACTTCTCATGATTTTATCAGATTATTGGCATGTAGGTAGCGTTATAAAGTTACCTTAGTTATAAAGTTATATTTTATATATAGGTACCTACCTTATTTCTGATATCTGTGGTACCTACACAAAGAAATAGTTTCCTTGTCACTCACTTATGTAGGTATGTAATAAAGGTACGATTCCTATTTACAATAATGTATAAATGATTTCCTACAATGCCGCTAAGTTCCAAACTTTTGTTAGTAGCTACTTACCTACATTCATATTGTTGACGCGCCACAGTACAGTATAAAAAATATAGTAGGTAGGTAGTAGGGATGTAACGAATGTCAAATTTTCGACATTCGCGAATGCGAATGCGAGTATTCGATGCTCACATTCGCGAATGCGAATGCGAATGTTGGTATTTCGAACTTGCCGCCAACTTCACGTATCGTTTATTGGCGTGCGCGTTGTCCAATTACCAACGCTTACTATCAGCTATCTTCAACTACCAATTACGTACGAGTCATCATCATCAGCCTATATTTGTCCACTGCTATCTTCGTCTACCAATCGCGTTGTTTGTTTGATAATATTTTTATCCACACATTTGTCGGTTGGAGTTGGATTTGTTTGTTTTTTATAGTTATTTTGGGAAAAATGAGTGCCTCCATGAAAACAATGAGTAAAATTTAGACCACGTTTAGACTTATTTTAATTAGTGGATGCGGAACATGCAAAATGTAAAGTTATAAATAGGGGTACTGGTTTAAAAGTTACAAGGATAACGCTACTGATATAATACAATACGCTATTGTACTGAAAATTTCTGAGTATATAAAAAACAATGGATTGAAAAACGCATATCATATTATGAGTTTTCTTGAAAATTTCTGATAGTCGTTTTTCAATCTATTGCTTTTTATATACTCAGAAAATTTCAGTACAATAGCGTTATGCGTTAGAAAGTTACAGCCCTTTTAAGTCGGAGCCCAACTACAAATCTCAAACTTTCATATACCTAACCATTTCATTAATATTTTGAAAAATCCTGAAATACGTGTTCAACGGCTTTGTATTTTTGGTAAATTTCAAGCAAATTTGGCCACATCGTAGAGTTAAAAGAAACACGTAAAAAACTGCAATCCTCTTTTCTTTTGGGGGTGTAATTTCCAAAACTCCTATGCTTCAAATTTAAAATTTCTAGCTTATGAGATTTGGGTTGGGTGTAACTAGAAATTAACTTGTTTTTTTAATATTTCAAATATACATATTTATTTATTAACCAGTATAACATAATAATGAAAAATAAAAGACGGCCTTGTCCTAGGTCCTCCAATCAAGGTCTGTGCACGCCAAAAACAAACCATAAATTTGTCAAGTGGTTCCCGCCATTAAAAGGTTACATTAACCCCTGGGTTAGAATAATCAATACATTGTCATTCAAAGCAAAGGCTAGGCTATTTTTCGATCTCACATATTAGTTCCCATGGGAAAAAAAAACATTAAACGTTAGAACGTTTAACGTAGAAACGCGTGCAAAGCCACGGACAGACACTAGTCACCCAATCAAAGTCTGTTCAACATATTTTTTTTAAGTTAAATTTTAAACCTTTGTCAAAGTTTCTTACAAAGTTCCTATTAAAGAATTAGCAATGAGAGTGCCGTAATAAAATATAGTAAAAGGCATGATGATTGATTTTGAGACTACTCCTTGATATTTTTAAACATCTACTGAATAGAAAATAAAACATATTTCTACAAAAAACATGGATTTTCAAGGTAAAATTGAGTTTTTAAAAATGTAATTTCAATTTCGCTCTAAAACGCTACAATACTCGTGGCGACTGTCTGTGACGTTACCGATGCACACATTTTTATGGTACAGAATTACCATAATATTTATTATTCATTAGTATGTCTTTACAAATAAGAAATACAATCAAATAATAAAAACAAGTATTAATAATATTGTCAAGAAACAAAGAAGCAAGCTATTGATTGAAGAAAGTCATACGTTACTTACATTACTTATTTCTGTGGTTATTCTGTGCCTTCCATTTTACTTTGTGACAACATGACGTCATGGGTCTCTAATAATTGTTGTTCAACGTGTCATGCATGGCTGATTATTGTATTTTGTTATTTATCAAAATAATAATTGATCTTGATCAAAATAAAAATTAAAATACGCGTTTTGTCATGTATGGCTCTGATATAATTTAGTAAATACATAATAATGATGCTTTTTGTTACTGTCATCATCCCTATTTACGAGATGAGAATAGTTTTTTTAAATATATTAGAGAAGTTTTTGTTCCATCAACATTCGCCAAATATTCGCATAGATTTTGGCGAATGCGAATATTGAAAATCCTGCGAATATTCGCGAATGCGAATGCGGATGCGAATATTCGTTACATCTCTAAGTAGGTAGGTAAGGTAGATGATTTGTACAAACAAATAGAATTTGTAATTAGCTTCGGCGACCGATGTGGCACGGCGGCCGAAGTTCCGCCTGCGACGCCGGAGATTGCGGGTTCGATTCCCGCATTGGGACAAATATTTGTTTGTACGATCAGCAAATATTTGTTCCAGGTGCTCTGGGTATTTTCTATGTATAGTAAAAAATATCTATCTATGTAATATAATTAGTTGACCTAGCTTTGTGACGGTACCTACTCGTAGATCTATGTGTAGATCTAGGTACAGTCACTACATCGTAATTCGTAAGTAATAAAAATACTGGTAAAATTGTTATTTATATTACCTTACCTACCTGAAGTTAGTCGCACTATAATATTATAAATGCGAAAGTTGGATGGATTGAAGGATGGATGGATGGATGTTTGTTACCTCTTCACGAAAAAACGATTCAACGGATCGTGCTGAAATTTTGCACAGATACAGTTAGTACTAAGCCTGGAATAATACATAGGCTATTTTTTAAATCCTAAATCAGTTTCCATAGGATAGAACACGCGTGCGAAGCCGCGGGAAGAAACTAGTAAGGACATAACATACTTACCTACTGCTTGATTTGCTATACTGTGGCACTAAGATACCGCGCGGTCACGCAAGATCAAGTGGCGCACAGCCTGCCGGGAGCGTAAACAAATACGTCGTGCGCTAAACATGGGGGGGGCTGAGGTAACGCAAAATGCCTAATGTTGTTGGATAACCTCGCCTTAAGTGTACAGGGAGGTTCCTAAGCATGTATTCTATATGTTCAAAAAAGATCCTGGCCATCTAGCGGCTCTTAGCAAAGATATGAGTATGTCACAAGGGAACTAACCCACATTTCGACATTTCATATTTTACAATCTAGAACCATGCTGCGTGATTTACTATAATGAGCTGATTTAATATGTTAAATGGAACCATAGCATATGGTATATAACAATGTCACAATACAACCGGTGTTATATAATATAGTAAATAACAATGTTATATAACGCCGGTCAGTGTCCGATTTTATAAAGATATTAAAAAAAGCCTAAACTATTTAACTTAACTTTTAACTTTGAATAACGTAAAAATAAGAAAACATGTTTAGCATGTACCTGAATGAGAAGATTGTTTGTGCCACTTTACTGTGTTCAATATTTAGTTTGTTTAGTAGTTAGGCATTTTTTTTTAATAAAACATGAATAAACCTAATAATTTGCTTTCATTTTTACACAATGCAACTAGAAGAACTTTTTGTAACAGGGAACCAACCCACAAAAACTGCATTTTGCATTGGAACCAACTGCAATTTAATATAAAAACAACTACTTGTGCCCAAAAAAATCTTAATTTTTTAGGCTCTGTATAAAGCCCTCATTACCCTACACAAGACTGTAAAGCAATAAAGCTACCTAGACATTTCTACACAACTTTATTCTTACTCAATTATCTCGAAAGTATCATCTTGAGGGTTGGTTCCTTTTTGCATAACTACGTCCAATTTTTAACTAAAAAACACGTTTGTACAAGTGTACCCTGGCCAATCACAGTAGCTGGAATTGTGCAGATGGTGGTGAATCCGTACAGCGGCAGTGCGAGTGGAGGTGCCGGCGGCGCGGGCGCGGGCGGGCGTGGCGCCCTGCTGCCGGCGCCGGGCAAGGCCGTCATCTCGCGTCCGCCCACACGCAACGGGAAGGACCCTGAGGGACCACCAGTGACCATATTCATAGGTAGGTTCTACCATTTGTCGGCTCGTTTTAATTATATAGCATCTCCAGTCGTAAATGACCATCCAAAATTTTGGTGAATTGAGTTATTATAGTATACAAAACAACTCAAAAAAGCTCGCTTTATCGCCTAGTAAATCAGAAACTGCCCTAAGGCTAGGAAAGGAGCTACATAATCTTGTGTGTGTCCTTTTCTTAATAACAAGTTCAGTGTCTTTCGTCATTAGTGATTAAAAGATAACGCTGTGATTGAGTTCATTACCAAAACTAGCTTTTAATCATCTACCTTCAAATAGGTTACTTTTTATAAATCCACCCTCAACTGTCAAATACATAACAATACATTCCTTCTCTATATTGGTATACATGCATAAATTAACATAATTATATAAATCAAAATACGGAAAAGGTTGCTTTATGTGTTTAGTTAACATTTTGCAGACCTATTTTCTTCATACAAGGAAAAAGGGTTAATTTAGAATCTACCTCTTATCACATTGATATTAGAAATTAGAATCAAACTCTTCACGCACAAAACTTTTTAATTTATGTAACTCATCATTCCAAACCTGGAAAATGATTTTAATTAGCTAGGTACTTACTAACATACCTATTCCTGTGGCTCGAAATCGAAAGTTAAACTTGGCCTCAGATACAGAACTTCTCCAATCATCTCAGTTCTGAGCTGTCTCTTGCTTGTAGCCTTGTCACGCTTGCACAGATAAAATAAATTAAAATCTATAATCGGTACTCACAGCGGTAATGAAATTCCAGTGGGTATCTGGAAAGCCCTACTGCCGCTAAAACACTTGGTGGAATAATACTGATCAAGAGAAACCAATCGCGAAAACCAAGCGATAGTTACTGCCATCAGTCTGGGTAAACAAAATTAAACTTATGTAGTCTTAGATTGGAAAACGTATTTATAATTGAAGCAATTGAGCTAACTGAAGACTGCAGCAATAAAATCACAGGTTCCCATGGACCTAATGTTTCCACTCCCAAGGAGGCTTAAATGCGTTGGCTGTCTTGATCTGCATATATGCGCATATTGAGGTCCTCTGCCAAAACTGGTGCAGCACGTGCAGATAATTAACTAGCTACTAATTTTTATAAGAGCAAAAACAAAGCCACGATCAGACACTACGAGTACTTACTTCAAATAGTGTTATCAAGTACAGTCGCAAATAAAACAGCAAAACCTCCAAAATAACTACAAAAAAGCTAAAATTGAATCGACACTATCAACGGTGCCAAACCTTTATACAATGGACGCAGCCATCTCTAATATTGGCCGTTTTGGAACGAACTCTTTCGTTCACACGGGAAAACTATTCACTGCAACTATACATATTTGGAGCCAAGAGTTCGTTAAATGTATCATAGGCATAGCTTTGGGGATAGTAAAAGTAGTGAACAAGAAAGGAGAATGACCATAGTGGAGTCTAATGTTATACTAATGCTATCTGATACGCCCGCAATATAATTGGCGTGCACTTTAGTAATACCCTAAGTAATATTGGTTTCCATGTAAACTGTCAACGCCAAAGTAACTAATCCTTTACGATTTTAAAATTGTTACCTATTAATCCCTCAATGTGAATTTTCAAAAATCCGTTCTTAGCGGATAGTTTTAGAGATTTTTTGAAGACTCGCTAAAATTAGATCACGCTATTAAACTCCACCGAAAAATCTATTTATTTCTATTCTTAACTACTCTAGCTAAGCTATTAGGAAAAGCATGTTTTTCTGAGTAATAAATGACTAGTAAAATATATTACAGGCAACATCACAGCACGAGCACCAGAGAACATGATCCGCTCTTTACTGAATGCATGCGGACCTGTGCTGAGCTGGAAGCGAGTGTCCACATTTGGGTTCAGCGAATTCGCATCTCCAGAGGCAGCGTTGCGCTGTGTCCGACTGCTGAACGGACGGAGGCTGGCAGATAAAGAGCTGCTGGCCAGGACAGATGGAAAGATGCAAGCACTTGTAGATACATACAAAAGTGAGTAAGAACACTCCATTTTCCACTATGTAATAATAACATATCTATATTCTCTCAAATGATAAAAAAAGTAAAGTATGCTAGGAGGGTGCAAGCCAGTCATTCCGACTACTATAGCATTTCCCAGTTTCTTTGGTTTTGGTTTGACTCCTGGTCAACACCATTGAATATTATTGAAATAGTTGTCACAAGAAAGGCATTACTTTTTTCTTATTAATATTTAAGGTTTTTAGAATTGTGTACCTACCTAATTATGTGTAATCTTATCTGACGACTCCACTGTATTGTGCCGATCCGCTCACTAGGTTTTAAGAACAATTTTGTAGTAGCTCTTTACTTTGGATAATAAACGTTGTATTTACTTGCAATTTAAAAGCTAGAATTTTGACAAATACGTCAAAAACTTGTCAAAATAGAACATATTAATAATAATGCTAATATTAAAATACCTCTAAAAATGTGAAATATAGTTTGTGAATAGAGAATTGAGTTGGAGCGGTATGTCTGTGTTTAGCGGAGCAGAGGTCACGTCTGGGCGCCAGCGGGGCGGAGGCGTCGGACGCGCGGCAACGCGGGCTGGACGAGCAGGCCGAGCGGCGCATTCAGCAGATCATGCGCGACTACCAGCACGAGATCAACAACTATGAGATACTGCAGAAGGGTACGTGTGGAGTGTAGTGCTAGTGCACGCGTCTGGGTGGCGGCTGGCGGTGGAGTGAAGCAGCGGCCGCATGGGTACGTGTGGAGTGTAGTGCTAGTGCACGCGTCTGGGTGGCGGCTGGCGGTGGAGTGAAGCAGCGGCCGCATGGGTACGTGTGGAGTGTAGTGCTAGTGCACGCGTCTGGGTGGCGGCTGGCGGTGGAGTGAAGCAGCGGCCGCATGGGTACGTGTGGAGTGTAGTGCTAGTGCACGCGTCTGGGTGGCGGCTGGCGGTGGAGTGAAGCAGCGGCCGCATGGGTACGTGTGGAGTGTAGTGCTAGTGCACGCGTCTGGGTGGCGGCTGGCGGTGGAGTGAAGCAGCGGCCGCATGGGTACGTGTGGAGTGTAGTGCTAGTGCACGCGTCTGGGTGGCGGCTGGCGGTGGAGTGAAGCAGCGGCCGCATGGGTACGTGTGGAGTGTAGTGCTAGTGCACGCGTCTGGGTGGCGGCTGGCGGTGGAGTGAAGCAGCGGCCGCATGGGTACGTGTGGAGTGTAGTGCTAGTGCACGCGTCTGGGTGGCGGCTGGCGGTGGAGTGAAGCAGCGGCCGCATGGGTACGTGTGGAGTGTAGTGCTAGTGCACGCGTCTGGGTGGCGGCTGGCGGTGGAGTGAAGCAGCGGCCGCATGGATACGTGTAGAGTGTAGTGCGTAAGTAAGTTCTTTTTCACTTCTCTTGCTCGAAAAGTGTATCATAGGTACATAATAGTGTAGCTTAGCGGGGCTAAAACTCGTGTTTAAGCCCTAGGGCTAAAAAGTATTTTTGTACAATACAAAGCATTTGTCCTCTTTCTTTCTTCTTTTTGGTGCTCCGTCAAACAATTTTTTTTAAAATAGAACCTTCTTGGTGATTGTTGGATGTTTTATGAAGGTTCAAGTCATGGTAGATTGCGCACTTTTGCGTTGTGGGTGTAGAAATAAAAAAAAAAAGATAGAATTGGCGCTAAGTCTCTAGAATTTCTTCATTCCAAATCACAGATATCTATTGTGAACGTGAAAAATGTTATCAAGTGATAGTGAAGATGCTAATTTGAATTGTTTTATTTTCTCGCAATCGAAGTGAAAAGTAGTGTTTTACTCGGGCCAAAACCACCCATTATAACTCGGTCTTGTCCTCCTCCCTCGCTACGCTACGCTCGGGAGTATAACAACCTCGTATATATGTATATAATGGGATGCGTGCGTTAGTCCCTTGCAAAACAATCTACTATTATTTTACTGCTTCCGCAGTGCCAAAAAATTGTACCTTTGTTCCGAATTTCACATTTGTAGGCCGCCGTGAGCGAGTGATGACAAAGTAGCGATACTTTGGGGTAGATATTTCACATTTGTAGGCCGCCGTGAGCGAGTGATGACAAAGTAGCGATACTTTGGGGTAGATATTTCACATTTGTAGGCCGCCGTGAGCGAGTGATGACAAAGTAGCGATACTTTGGGGTAGATATTTCACATTTGTAGGCCGCCGTGAGCGAGTGATGACAAAGTAGCGATACTTTGGGGTAGATATTTCACATTTGTAGGCCGCCGTGAGCGAGTGATGACAAAGTAGCGATACTTTGGGGTAGATATTTCACATTTGTAGGCCGCCGTGAGCGAGTGATGACAAAGTAGCGATACTTTGGGGTAGATATTTCACATTTGTAGGCCGCCGTGAGCGAGTGATGACAAAGTAGCGATACTTTGGGGTAGATATTTCACATTTGTAGGCCGCCGTGAGCGAGTGATGACAAAGTAGCGATACTTTGGGGTAGATATTTCACATTTGTAGGCCGCCGTGAGCGAGTGATGACAAAGTAGCGATACTTTGGGGTAGATATTTCCTAAACTAATTTAAAAATTATTGATTTTAGGAGTCAATTATCTACATAAGGAAGAGTACCTATTTCAGTGCCGTGTGATCACTCGTTCAGCTTACGCGTCCAACCAAAACATCGTTGGTAAAAATACGTCGTCAACTTTTGGCTCAAAATTTTATCGTACTTTTTTCGTAATTTCTAATAAACCACACCATAACCAATTCCAACTCCACATTGAAGTGTCCGATCTGCTTTATTGAATTCATTGATGGGGTTCAGTGCTCCATCTGCTGTAACCATCTGGACTTTGGATGTGCCATGATTTCCGAGACTACTTGGAGGAGATATGGCCTTGAAAAGAAGTCCCAGTGGAGATGCCCGTCGTGCCGTGCACCATCACCGTTGTCACTGACGCCCTCTGAAACTGCCTCCTTCGATTCCATCATGAAGGAACTTTGGGAGATGAAACGCCAGCTGTCAAGCCTACCGAAACTCAGTGAAGGTATGCGGTCGATCAAGCAGAAGCTGTCAGAGCTAAGGGGTACATGTGACTACACGAGTCAGAAGCTAGATGAGCTTGGTGGAAGGCTCACTAACGTGGAGAATAGGGTAACGACTCTCGAGAAGTTGCAGGATACCGTTCTCAGCCTATAAAACGAGGTGAGCAAGGTAAAACTCGAACAGTCCACGCAGGAACAGAGGTCGAGACTGAACAATATTGAGATCAAGGGAGTGCCCATCAAGAAGGATGAAAATCTATTTTCTATTGTAGACAAAATTGGTAAGAAAGTGAACTACGTCGTGCCAAAAACCCAGATAAATTATATATCTAGGGTTCCTATGCACAATTCGAAGGAGAAACTAATTATAGTCAGCTTTATAAACAGATACATTAAAGAAGATTTCATCGGAGCTGCGCGTACCGAAAAGCTTAATACTACGGACATGGGCATCTCAGGGCCTTCAAACAGAGTCTACATCAATGACCACCTCAGTGCGGACCAGAAAAAACTACTCACCCTGACGAAGACTACTGCCCAGAACATGAGCTTCAAATTTGTGTGGGTTAAGCATGGTAAAATCCATGTCCGCCGGGATGAATCTTCGAAAGTTATCGTCATTAGAAACGAAAATGATTTAAACAAAATTGTTTAACATGCTGGCAACACCAATGCATCCTAGTTTTAATTTTCGTAAACGTAGATTATTTTTATAAAATAACCTAAGTATTAATACCATCTTAATTTCACTACTTTGTAAATTGTTGTGTACCCCTGCCTTGCTAATGACTATTGTCTTTATTTGCAATCTTTATTATTTCGTCATGCTACTTCGCGTAAAAAATGTCAATCATATGTTTTGTGTCTCGCCCGCGTTTATGAATACTGCTTACCATAGCAATCTACTTCGAATGCTTTAGAAATGTTATTTTTTGATTACCTCGCATAATTACATTCAATTACTTTCCGAACGTTTTGATACATTTCGATTTGACTGTTTGTTTACACAACATGATCTTATTTCATACATTGCTGCTATTATGTTTTATGTTACTATTTTACAATGGTTTCGTTAAATAGGAATGGTCGTGACTCGTGATCTGTGTATTTATGACCAGAACGTTCGCGGATTAAGAACGAAAACTGAGGAGGTTTTTCGTAATGCTTGTTTGAGTTCCTATGACGTTATAATATTTACTGAGACGTGGATAGTCGATAGCATTTCTAAGTCCGAGTTTTTGGATGATAGGTATTTAGTGTGGCGCCGTGATCGTGATTATAGTTTGACGGGTCAATCAAAAGGTGGCGTGTTGGTAGCAACACGTAAGGACTTGCAAGATTACTTGTTACCCCAATTTGACTCCACAGCTGAGGATCTGTGGTTGTGTGTACGCATAAAACAAACCAATACGCGTAAATGGGTTGATTTATATTTATGTGTTATTTACTTATGTGGTCAAAATAATGGTTTTTGTTCTCAATTAGCTAACTTTCTTACTAAACTAAATTTTGTGGCTTCTGTTAACCCCTCAGATCAGATGCGGTCCTTGTCGTCGGGGACTTTAACCTAAGTAGTATTTCATGGTTAACTACAGATAATTTTAGTTTTTCCCCCGACAAACTTAAACAGTACAGATGAGTTTCTGCTAACTGATGAAATGTGTGCATTAAACCTCAGTCAACATAACGGTATAGTTAACGAAAGTGGTAGAATCCTTGACTTAATATTTTCTAATCAATCAGTAACTGTTTCTGAGTGTGTAGAGTAGATCCCTTCGAGATTCCCTCCCTCCTTGTGGTCTATTCAGTTGCCTAGACTCGTACGAGACTAGTGACCTCAGGAGAGACCACAAATCAATCATTCCATACCTACCTATCATGTCCCCATAACACAAATTGTCTCTAGCATACTTGTTGAACCATATTTTAGTGTATGTTTCAACCTTCTCATTTCTTGCACGAAAGAGGCTAGCTACCCACAACACAGGTTATCCTAGGGTGGGAGCTAGAGCGCTATTTACAAATTGATGTACCTAAAGTAAAATTAAGAAACAATGTTTTAATATTTACTTAGTTATAAATACTTAATAACTTCTTAGTTTAAGCTTAACTACTAGCAAACGAAATCTCATTGATTTTTTGTATCAAGTACCCTCAATTTGTAAAATGATAGATTTAGGTAATATTATTTTATCCTCTCACGCCGATTGACTCGCACCACCCTGTCTAATTAATTACTGTGAACTCGTTTGAAATGCCATTGTTGAATTATGCGCCGCGCACCCGCTACCTATTTGATAAAGGTGATTATGAGTCGATTAATAATGCGATCGGTGAGTTAGACTGGAGGGCTATGTTTTTATCGCGCTCTATTGACGAGTGTGTTACTATATTTAACACGAGTATTCATGATCTTCAAAACAATTTCATACCCATAAAAAAAATTATAACCACTCTTACCCTGTATGGTATAATTCGGCACTAAAAAATGCCATTAGGGAAAAGTATAAATTTTACAAGAAATTTAAAAAGTACGGCAATAAGTCGGATGAATTAACCTATAAAATGTTGCGTACCAGAGTTAAAAAAAAAATGGAATCAGCATGCTACCTAAGCTATATTGAATCAACTGAGAAGTCGATCTTAAAAAATCCTTAATATTTTTGGACGTTCGTGAAAAACAGATCTAAATCTTTTTCAATGCCCAGCTCGGTGACTTTTAATAATGCTACTTTCTCTGGTGGTGATTCCATTTGTGATGCTTTTTCATCATATTTTCAATCTACTTTTCTACATTCAAACAACACTAGCAATTTCGCTCCAGGTCAGATCAGCTTCATTGTAACTGATCAGTTAGAATCTGACATCACTTCTGACATCAGTAATATTGAAATTGTTCCAGCTGACATTATGATCCTACTAAAAAAGTTGGATGCATCAAAGGCGCCTGGACCTGATAACATATCTTCTAAATTTCTTATCAGATGTGCTTCTACTATATCATATTATCCTATATCACTTTTGTTTAGAAAGTATCTTTCAACGAATACTGTACCTAAATTGTGGAAATCTGCATTCATCACCCCAGTCCATAAGAAAGGGTCTAAAACAGAGGTTTCAAATTACAGACCTATCTCTAAACTTTTCATTATTGCTAGTCTTTGAAAGAATTATCTATAATCAAGTTTATTCGGCCCTTAAAAGTACGTTTAGTCCCTTTCAGCATGGGTTCATGCGAGGTAAATCAACAGTTTCAAATCTTATACTCCTAAATGATTATATCACTCAAGCTATGGAAAATGGTCACTAAGTTGATGTAATATACACCGACTATAGTAACGCATTCGATAGAATAGATCATTTTACATTGTTAAATAAACTTTCTCAAGCAGGTATAAGAGGTGATTTGCTAAGATGGTTGGCATCGTATATTGATAATCGATCACAGGCAGTTGTACTTAAGTAATAACTATATTTCTAGTTGGGTTCCTGTTCCTAGTGGGGTCCCTCAAGGGTCTCTGCTGGGACCACTTCTTTTTACATTTATATTAGAGATATTGATAGAGACGACCTCTGTGGCGCGGTGGGCGAAGGTCTGCCTGCGACGCAGGAGGTTGCGGGTTCGATTCCCGCCTCGGGACAAATGTGTGTACGATCTGCAGTCATTTGTTCAGGGTGCTCTGGTCGTTTTCTATGTATAATAAAAATATCTATCTATCTATTGTATTATATTATGTATATCAGTTATCTAGTAACCATAACACAAGCTCTGCTTAAAATTAAAAAAAAATCAAAATTCAATAACTTTATTTCTTTAGGCTTTCAAACTAAGCACTTAGACACGTCAAATATAATACTATAAACAGGTTTACAAATAGTCATTATTATCAAATAAGAATGAGATGTTATTGATTTTGGTGGAAGAAGCGAAAAAGAAACCACTAGTAAGTTTTATAAAACTTAAAATTAATACATCATCTCAGTCTAAATATAATCTGATTTATATACCTATGTCAATATTTATATAAAACTAAGCTTAACATTATTTTCCTTAAATACTATTGTCGGTGCGGAACTGGGCGACATCTGGCCAAGCATTAACATCATTGATGTAATCATCGATGGATTAATAGGCTTTCTTTATAAGATTTCGTTTTATGTATTGTTTAAATTTACGAATTGGGAGCTCAGTTGCTTCAGATGGAAGCTTGTTATAGAAGCGTACACAATTAAAAGATTATACATATGCCCATAAAAGATTTCCCTACCTTATGATGGGATGTGCAGTTTGTTCTTGTTTCTTGTATTTATTTTGTGAACATCACATTTTTTTTAAAAAGCTATCTTTATTTTTGTGCGTATACATTAGATTTTCATAGATGTATTGCGATATTACTGTCAAAATATTTATATCTTTAAATAATTCCCTCAAAGAGTGGCGTGGCTTTAATTTATAAATTGCGCGTACAGCCCTTTTTTGGAGAACAAAGATAGTCTGAATATCGGCTGCCCGTCCCCATAGCAGAATACCATAAGACATTATACTATGGAAGTAACTGAAATAAACTAACCTAGCTGTATCTTCATCGGTAATATATCTAATTGTTCGAACAGCATAGGCTGCTGAGCTAAGTCTGCCTGCGAGAGCATAAATTTGCGGTCTCCATTGAAGAGATGAATCAATATGTAACCTTAGAAAAACGGTTGAGTCTACAAGGTCAACTATCTCATCCTTAAGCATTATCTTAGTTGGGAGTTCTCTTACATTTGGTAACATGAACTTTATGCATTTAGTTTTTTTAGCATTGAGTAAGAGGTTATTGGCCGTGAACCAATCTATTATTTGTGAAAGCGAATTATTTACGTCGTCATAATTACATTTATTTCTGTCAACTTTAAAAATCAATGAAGTATCATCAGCAAATAAGACCATATCACAGAGATCTTTTGCTAAAAAAGGGAGATCATTTACATACACTAAAAATAAAAAGGAGCCTAATATTGATCCTTGTGGGACGCCTAATTCAATCTTTGAGCCCTTCTATCTTTCTTTACCAATATCTACTTTTTGGATTCTATCAGATAAATAAGATTGCATAAGGTCCAGTGCCTTGTTGCCAATTCCATAGTGTTTGAATTTTCTGATTAGTGTATCATGATCCACACAATCAAAGGCCTTAGAAAGGTCACAAAATATACCAATAGCGTTTTTTGCTTTATCCCAGGCATTCAATATAATATGTTTTAATAGAGCTGCGCCAGCATCGGTTGTCGATCTACCCTTGGTGAAGCCAAATTGATTTTTATGAAGGAACCTATTAAGGTTAAAGTGAGAGTATAACTGGGTGAGAATAATTTTTTCAAAAACTTTAATTACTTAATGCAGGAAGCATTGAAATGGGCCTGTAGTTGGCTGGATCAGTGTGACTACCAGATTTATAAAGAGGTACGAGTTTACTATATTTCATGAGATCAGGAAAAACTCCTGCGTCGACACAACTATTGAAAATATAGGCCAAACAAGGAGCAACTTCCTTAATAATTGAACTCATTACTTTGGTTGAAATACCCCAAAGATCATCAGTATTTTTGATGGTAATGGACTTAAATGTTTTCACTATATAATTAGCATTTACATGGCTAAAGATAAACACCTCCTTACATTTTTCAACACATGATTCTAATAATTTAATCGCTATTGAAGGTGAGGAGTTTAGAGACCGGGTAACAACTTTAGGGACATTAGAAAAGAATGCATCAAAAGCATCGGCAATATCTTTATCATCTATGAGTATTGAATTATTAATTTTTAACCTTATTTCTATTACGTGGCTTTGATTTGCCAGTTTCGTTATTTATTAGTCTCATGTTGCTTTTATTTTATCTGATGAGTTTACTATTTTTTTCCTCAAGAACAGGCATTTCGCGGTGGTGCAGACTTTCTTGAATATTTTTGAGTAGTTGGTTACATATAAAAAAAAACGCAGGATCATGTAACTTAGCTTCTCTAGCACCATAACCACTTAGCTTGGGTTGGAGCTAGATAATGCTGTGTGAATTGTCCATCTTTTTTATATTTATATTTTTTTTATTGACTTATGCTTGAAATCATCAAATCTGCCATGTTTTGCTGATGATATGAAGATATTCTCCACTGTTAATCTAACCTTGATATCGTTGCTCTTCAGTCAGATCTCTCCCGTCTTGAAGACTATTGCCTATTAAATAAACTTGAACTAAATCCCAGCAAATGTTTCGTTACTACTTATACTCGTAAGCCTCTGGCTATTCCGTCGTGCTATGCTCTGGCAGGGCAGCTACTTACTAAAGCTACTGGCATGCGTGATCTCGGAGTCTACCATGACTCAAAGCTACTTTTTAACGCTCATATTGACAACATAATTAGTAAGGCTTCGAGATCGCTGGGATTTGTCATGCGAATCTCTAAGAGCTTAACAAACGTCAAAACTCTTAAACTTTTATATTGCACGTAAGGAGTCATCTAGAATACGCATCTCAGATATGGAACCCGCGTTACCAGAAGTACATTGATCGTATAGAAAGTATTCAGTAGCGTTTCCTAAGATACCTGTGTTTTAGAGTAAAGATCCCTTACAAATCTTTAACCTATGATGAAATCTGCAAGAGGTTCCATTTCTTGCCACTCAAAAATAGACGGGACATAGCTGATTATCTTGACTGTCCAAAACTTCTTGGCATATTAGAATTCAATGTACCACGTAGGCAGCTTAGACACAATCCATTACTACATTTCCAACATGTTGGAACTAATTATAGACAAAATTCATTTATAGTGCGAGCGAGTGGATCTGTCAATGAATTCAGCAGAATGTTGAACATTGACCTTTTCAATACCAGCATTCACAGGGCAAGGCGATGCATAACTCTTAACTTCTTTTGCACATGATGTAGCTATACTTTTAATTTTTACTTATGTATTTGTTCATTTTATTACTTTACGAAATTGTCGACGATAACAATTTTTTTTTTGTTTTGTGTTCTCACTTAGGTATTTTATTATGTTTCTATTAGCGAGTGCCTATTATTAGCTTTCTGTATCTATTTTAAGTTCTATTGTTAAGGTTGAACAAGTTGCGCAGGCAAAGTCGTCAGTAGGCGCGGCCTAAATGAATGCTATCTCACCTGACACAGGGTGCGAAAGGGATAGCCTCAGAGAAGAGCAGTGAGGAAATATCGCGTGCGTTTACTACATACACATACACATGTGACAAACTAGCAAACGCACACATACACGATCTCATTGAACGCGCCGATTACAATAAAATTGAGTGAAAGAAAACACTTGCTTGTGGCATAACTGTAGGTTGGTTTGGTACCTATAGGGATGTAACGAATGTCAAATTTTCGACATTCGCGAATGCGAATGCGAATGCGAGTATTCGATGCTCACATTCGCGAATGCGAATGCGAATGCGAATGTTGGTATTTTGAACTTGCCGCCAACTTCACGTACTGTTTATTGGCGCGCGCGTTGTCCAATTACCAACGTTTGCTATTAGCTATCTTCAACTACCAATTACGTACGAGTAATAATGTTTATTTTATTCATTCATGACATCGACAATTCACAACCTTGATAACCACAGAATTTGAAACTGATATTGGCATAATTGTATCAAAACAGATGCAGAGCAAAAATGAAAGAAGATGAATCGCTTGATAATTGCTATCTTCGTCTACCAATCGCGTTGTTTGTTTGATAATATTTTTATCCACACATGTGGTCGGTTGGAGTTGGATTTGTTTGTCTTTTATGTTATTTTGGGAAAAATGAGTGCCTCCATGAAAACAATGAGTAAAATTTAGACCACGTTTAGACTTATTTTACTTAGAGGATGCGGAACATACAAAATGTAAAATTATAAATAGGGGTACTGGTTTAAAAGTTACATAAGCATAACGCTATTGATATAATACAATACGCTATTGTACTGAAAATTTCTGAGTATATAAAAAAGAATAGATTGAAAAACGCATATCATTATTAAGAGCTTTCTTGAAAATTTCTGATAGTCGTTTTTCAATCTATTGTTTTTTATATACTCAGAAAATTTCAGTACAATAGCGTTATGCGTTAGAAACTTACAGCCCTTTTAAGTCGGAACCCAACTATAAATCTCAAACTTTCATATACCTAACCATTTCATTAATATTTTGAAAAATCCTGAAATACGTGTTCAACGGCTTTGTATTTTTGGTAAATTTCAAGCAAATTTGGCCACTTCGTAGAGTTAAAAGTAACACGTAAAAAACTTCAATCCTCTTTTCTTTTGGGGGTGTAATTTCCAAAACTCCTATGCTTAAAATTTAAGATTTCTAGCTTATGAGGTTTGGGTTGGGTGTAACTAGAAAGTAACTTGTTTTTTTAATATTTAAAATATTCATATTTATTTATTAACCAGTATAACATAATAATAAAAAATAAAAGACGGCCTTGTCCTAGGTCCTCCGATCAAGGTCTGTGCACGCCAAAAATAAACCATAAATTTGTCAAGTGGTTCCCACCATTAAAAGGTTACCTTAACCCCTGGGTTAGAATAATCAATACATTGTCATTCAAAGCAAAGGCTAGGCTAATTTTCGATCTCACAAATTAGTGCCCATGGGGAAAAAATAAACATTAAACGTTTAGTTTCTTTAATTTCGTTGAAACGCGTGCAAAGCCACGGACAGACACTAGTCACCCAATCAAAGTCAGTTCAACATTTTTTTTTCAGTTAAGTTTTGTCAAAGTTTCTTACAAAGTTCCTATTAAATAAAATATAGTAATAGGCATGATGATTGATTTTGAGACTACTTCTTGATAAAAACATTTCTACAAAAAACATGGATTTTGAAGGTAAAATTTAGTTTTTAAAAATGTAATTTAAATTTAGCTCTGACTGTCTATGACGTCACCGATGCACAAATTTTTATGATACAGAATTACCATAAAATTTATATTCATTAGTATGTCTTTACAAATAAGAAATACAATCAAATAATAAAACAAGTATTAACAATATTGTCAAGAAACAAAGAAGCTAGCTATTGATTGAAGAAAGTCATACGTTTACCATTACTTATTTCTGTGGTTATTCTGTGTCTTCCATTTTACTTTGTGACGACATGACGTCATGCATGGGTCTGTGTTCTCTAATTGTTGTTCAACGTGTCATGGCGGATTATTGTATTTTGTAGATGTTATTTATCAAAATAATAATTGATCTTGATCAAAATAAAAATTATAATACGCGTTTTGTCATGTATGGCTCTGATTTAATTTAGTAAATACATAATAATGATGCTTTTTGTTACTGTCATCATCCCTATTTACGAGACGTGCAGAGTTTTTTTTTATAATTCCGCATGTAAAAGAGAACAGTTTTTTAAATATATTAGGTAAGTTTTTGCCCCATCAACATTCGCCAAATATTCGCATAGATTTTGGCGAATGCGAATGCGAATGCGAATATTGAAAATCCTGCGAATATTCGCGAATGCGAATGCGGATGCGAATATTCGTTACATCTCTAGTACCTACCTAGTTATAGGTATAAAGCGCTTGTCGTCGTCGACGGCGGCGGCGGCCGCGGCGCATTCTAGTTACCTACCTATTTGCCTATTTTTTTTCAAGAGACTTGAGATATTAGCCAAAATGTAGAAATAGTACTTACCTACATAAAGGTACCTTTTTATGTTTTTCGAAGGTTTTTTTGTGGGTGATATAGCAAATGATAGTGGAGAGTGATTTGATAGGATTTGGGGAGTAGGAAAAACAAAAAAACTTTTAGGTACAACATAACCTGTATTAGTTATTTTACAGGTAGGTACTAGAGATGTAACGAATATTCGCATCCGCATTCGCATTCGCGAATATTCGCAGGATTTTCAATATTCGCATTCGCATTCGCCAAAATCTATGCGAATATTTGGCGAATGTTGATGGGGCAAAAACTTACCTAATATATTTAAAAAACTGTTCTCTTTTACATGCGGAATTATAAAAAAAACTCTGCACATCTCGTAAATAGGAATGATGACAGTAACAAAAAGCATCATTATTATGTATTTACTAAATTATATCAGAGCCATACATGACAAAACGCGTATTATAATTTTAATTTTTATTTTGATCAAGATCAATTATTATTTTGATAAATAACATCTACAAAATACAATAATCCGCCATGACACGTTGAACAACAATTAGAGAACACAGACCCATGACGTCATGTCGTCACAAAGTAAAATGGAAGACACAGAATAACCACAGAAATAAGTAATAGTAAACGTATGACTTTCTTCAATCAATAGCTAGCTTCTTTGTTTCTTGACAATATTGTTAATCCTTGTTTTATTATTTGATTGTATTTCTTATTTGTAAAGACATACTAATGAATATAAATATTATGGTAATTCTGTATCATAAAAAATTGTGCATCGGTGACGTCATAGACAGTCGCCACGAGTATTGTAGCGTTTTAGAGCGAAATTTAAATTACATTTTTAAAACTCAATTTTACCTTCAAAATCCATGTCTTTTGTAGAAATATGTTTTATTTTCTATTCAGTAGATGTTTAAAAATATCAAGGAGTAGTCTCAAAATCAATCATCATGCCTATTACTATATTTTATTATGGCACTCTTATTGCTAATTCTTTAATAAGAACTTTGACAAAACTTAACTGAAAAAAAAAAAAATGTTGAACTGACTTTGATTGGGTGACTAGTATCTGTCCGTGGCTTTGCACGCGTTTCTACGAAATTAAAGAAACTAAACGTTTAATGTTTATTTTTTCCCCATGGGAACTAATTTGTGAGATCGAAAAATAGCCTAGCCTTTGCTTTGAATGACATTGTATAGATTATTCTAACCCAGGGGTTAAGGTAACCTTTTAATGGCGGGAACCACTTGACAAATTTATGGTTTGTTTTTGGCGTGCACAGACCTTGATTGGAGGACCTAGGACAAGGCCGTCTTTTATTTTTATTATTATATTATACTGGTTAATAAATAAATGAACATTTCAAATATTAAAAAAAACAAGTTAATTTCTAGTTACACCCAACCCAAACCTCATAAGCTAGAAATCTTAAATTTTAAGCATAGGAGTTTTGGAAATTACACCCCCAAAAGAAAAGAGGATTGAAGTTTTTTACGTGTTTCTTTTAACTCTACGAAGTGGCCAAATTTGCTTGAAATTTACGAAAAATACAAAGCCGTTGAACACGTATTTCAGGATTTTTCAAAATATTAATGAAATGGTTAGGTATATGAAAGTTTGAGATTTATAGTTGGGCTCCGACTTAAAAGGGCTGTAACTTTCTAACGCATAACGCTATCGTACTGAAATTTTCTGAGTATATAAAAAATAATTGATTGAAAAACGACTATCAGAAATTTTCAAGAAAACTCTTAATATGATATGCGTTTTTCAATCCATTCTTTTATACATACTCAGACATTTTCAATACAATAGCGTATTGTATTATATCGATAGCGTTATGCTTATGTAACTTTTAAACCAGTACCCCTATTTATAATTTTACATTTTGCATGTTCCGCATCCACTAAGTAAAATAAGTCTAAACGTGGTCTAAATTTTACTCATTGTTTTTATGGAGGCACTAATTTTTCCCAAAATAACATATAAAAGACAATCAAATCCAACTCCAATCGACAAATGTGTGGATAAAAATATTATCAAACAAACAACGCGATTGCAATCGCGTTATTATTACATACAATTATCAAGCGATTCATCTTCTTAAATTTTTGCTTTGCAGCTGTTTTGATACAATTATGCCAATATCAGTTTCAAATTCTGTGGTTATCAAGGTTGTGAATTGTCGATGTCATGAATGAATTAAAAAACATTATTACTCGTACGTAATTGGTAGTTAAAGATAGCTAATAGCAAACGTTGGTAATTGGACAACGCGCGCGCCAATAAACAGTACGTGAAGTTGGCGGCAATTTCAAAATACCAACATTCGCATTCGCATTCGCGAATGTGAGCATCGAATACTCGCATTCGCATTCGCATTCGCGAATGTCGAAAATTTGACATTCGTTACATCCCTAGTAGGTACCTACCTAGGTAAAATAAGTACATACAGACCTAGTACCTATACATGCTAGGTACCTGTGTTTTTACATAAGTACCTATAATAAATTAAAAAATAACTACTAAAATTAAAACTAAAACACTATTATTATGGAATTGCTTTTATCACTAACCCACATTCTGATATTTTTATAAAATATCTCAATCTTAGGAAATACCTACGGAGCTAATAATCACAGAAAAAGACAACATTGATGGACTAAGTATTGCTATAAATAAATAGTAACTCACGCTCCAGGTAAGTACATAGATAGGTATTAGGGATGTAACGAATGTCAAATTTTCGACATTCGCGAATGCGAGTATTCGATGCTCACATTCGCGAATGCGAATGCGAATGTTGGTATTTTGAAATTGCCGCCAACTTCACGTACTGTTTATTGGCGCGCGCGTTGTCCAATTACCAACGTTTGCTATTAGCTATCTTCAACTACCAATTACGTACGAGTAATAATGTTTATTTCATTCATTCATGACATCGACAATTCACAACCTTGATAACCACAGAATTTAAAACTGATATTGGCAAAATTGTATCAAAACAGATGCAGAGCAAAAATTTAAGAAGATGAATTGTTTGATAATTGCTATCTTCGTCTACCAATCGCGTTGTTTGTTTGATAATATTTTTATCCACACATTTGTCGGTTGGAGTTGGATTCGTTTGTCTTTTATATGTTATTTTGGGAAAAATGAGTGCCTCCATGAAAACAATGAGTAAAATTTAGACCACGTTTAGACTTATTTCACTTAGTAGATGCGGAACATGCAAAATGTAAAATTATAAATAGGGGTACTGGTTTAAAAGTTACATAAGCATAACGCTATCGATATAATACAATACGCTATTGTACTGAAAATTTCTGAGTATATAAAAAGAATGGATTGAAAAACGCATACTATCATATTAAGAGTTTTCTTGAAAATTTCTGATAGTCGTTTTTCAATCTATTGTTTTTTATATACTCAGAAAATTTCAGTACAATAGCGTTATGCGTTAGAAAGTTACAGCCCTTTTAAGTCGGAGCCCAACTATAAATCTTAAACTTTCATATACCTAACCATTTCATTAATATTTTAGAAAATTCTGAAATACGTGTTCAACGCCTTTGTATTTTTGGTAAATTTCAAGCAAATTTGGCCACTTCTTAGAGTTAAAAGAAACACGTAAAAAACTTCAATCCTCTTTTCTTTTGGGGGTGTAATTTCCAAAACTCCTATGCTTAAAATTTAGGATTTCTAGCTTATGAGGTTTGGGTTGGGTGTAACTAGAAATTAACTTGTTTTTTTAATATTTAAAATATTCATATTTAATTATTAACCAGTATAACATAATAATAAAAAATAAAAGACGGCCTTGTCCTAGGTCCTCCGATCAAGGTCTGTGCACGCCAAAAACAAACCATAAATTTGTCAAGTGGTTCCCGCCATTAAAAGGTTACCTTAACCTAACCCAGGGGGGGTTAGAATAATCAATACATTGTCATTCAAAGCAAAGGCTAGGCTATTTTTCGATCTCACAAATTAGTTCCCATAGGGAAAAAATAAACATTAAACGTTAAGTTTCTTTAATTTCGTAGAAACGCGTGCAAAGCCACGGACAGATACTAGTCACCCAATCAAAGTCAGTTCAACATTTTTTTTTCAGTTAAGTTTTGTCTAAGTTTCTTACAAAGTTCTTATTAAAGAATTAGCAATAAGAGTGCCATAATAAAATATAGTAATAGGCATGATGATTGATTTTGAGACTACTCCTTGATATTTTTAAACATCTACTGAATAGAAAATAAAACATATTTCTACAAAAAACATGGATTTTGAAGGTAAAATTGAGTTTTTAAAAATGTAATTTAAATTTCGCTCTAAAACGCTACAATACTCGTGGCGACTGTCTATGACGTCGATGCACAAATTTTTATGATACAGAATTACCTTATTATATTCATTAGTATGTCTTTACAAATAAGAAATACAATCAAATAATAAAACAAGTATTAACAATATTGTCAAGAAACAAAGAAGCTAGCTATTGATTGAAGAAAGTCATACGTTTACAATTACTTATTTCTGTGGTTATTTTGTGTCTTCCATTTTACTTTGTGACCACATGACGTCATGGGTCTGTGTTCTCTAATTGTTGTTCAACGTGTCATGGCGGATTATTGTATTTTGTAGATATTATTTATCAAAATAATAATTGATCTTGATCAAAATAAAAATTATAATACGCGTTTTGTCATGTATGGCTCTGATTTAATTTAGTAAATACATAATAATGATGCTTTTTGTTACTGTCATCATCCCTATTTACGAGATGTGCAGAGTTTTTTTTTATAATTCCGCATGTAAAAGAGAACAGTTTTTTAAATATATTAGGTAAGTTTTTGCCCCATCAACATTCGACAAATATTCGCATAGATTTTGGCGAATGCGGATGCGAATGCGAATATTGAAAATCCTGCGAATATTCGCGAATGCGAATGCGGATGCGAATATTCGTTACATCTCTAATAGGTATACATTAGGGCACGCAGTAGGTACCTTTCCAGTCCCGGGAATTTTAAAACGGTTATTTATGATCATAGTGGATTAGTTATTTATTAAACAAAGTGCCAATAGGTATATTGCATGTTGGTAGAGTACGTAACGTACATACCTAGGTAGGTAGGTACTGGTACCATAAAATATATTATGAAGATATTGCTATGCTTCATACAGCCTCAAAGAGTTTCGAAAGTATCGAAAGTAAAAAAACCACCGGTCCTCTAAAGTCCCGGGAATTCCCGGGACAAGTAAAATAATAAAACATCAAGTGCGAGTCGGACTCAAGCACAGAGGGTTCTGTAAAATTAAGAGTTTGTTGTGTATGTTCTTATTTCTTGCCAAATAGCAAAATTCTAGTTCAAAGGAAAATAAAATAGTGCCTTATAGATTTTGTTCCCTAAGAAGATAAAAAAAAATCTTTAATTCTATCTACAAATTTACGGTTTACATTTTTTTCTTTACTTGTGTAATTTTATGATTCTAGGTCAACGGGAGGTACCCTACAGGTTTCCGGTCCAAAGCAAGAGTAAAAAAATTTTTTTTTTGTTAGGTAATTAAAAACAAATTTCCGGATTTAGGATTATTCCTAGGTAGGTAAATAAAATAATTTTCTTTTTGTGTTCTTTGTTCGATAGGTAATTAAATATAAATGTATTACAACTTTGTGCCCAAAAGTTGTTGGAACACCTTCAAGTTGAATTAGTTTTTTAAAACATATTTTTTATGAATTTCCATTTATTCAGAATAATCTCCAGCGATACTGCACACTAATTTGACTTACACCCTGTATAAAAATTATTAACAGTATATTGAAATAGAGTAAGTACCTGCTTCAAAATCTATCTCTAAACGATAATTTACCGCCGTGCAATGAGACTATGGATGAGGACGGATAGCGGGGCGGGGCGGGGAAGTGTGGCCGGCGCACGTCTTCTCCGCCCCAGCGCTCGCCTCCCCTCCCGCTACCCGCGCGCTGGATGAAATGCACAATGATTCATTCCCAAAACGACCGCGCAAAATTATGTGAATAGACTTTTAGCACAAGGGTTATTAGAGAAAAACTATTGAGTGTATATTTTCAAAATAAATTTATTTCGACTTATGAATAACTAAACTATGTCGGAACGGGCTTTATTTTCGAGTTTTCTTTGTCCGTATATTATTTAGTTCCGCCCAAAGTTTAGCTAAAATCAGTGTTGAAATACGAAAGTTTAGAAGGTTGTATTTTTTAAATGAATACTTTTTTTACGGTTTGGGGTGTTTACAGACATAGATTATGACAAGATAAATTGATATAATTCTTAGTTTTGGATGTTCAACGTCAAACAGTGTAGTAGTTACCCTTCCACGTTTGTATGGAAAGATGACCGACTTGTTGAGCCTTAATATTAGGTCCTTACCTTACATATGAAATTGGCGTTTTTCGTACTGGCCACTTTAATCACAAATTTCTCCTCTTTGGTAAGGAATTCCAAATTCAAATTTGTACAGCTATAGACTCATGTATTTGTGCTTCGATGATCGTCATTCATTTGTTTTCTTTCTTCTGTTTTTTTCTGTTTGCGTCACTCATTTTACAAAATGGAAAACTTAAAATATCGCATTATTTACGAGTACGAGTTCCGCCGTGGCACTAGTGCTGCGGAAACAACTCGAAGGGTGAATGATGTGTATGGCGGTCGTGTTGCAAAAGAAAACACAGTTCGTTTTTGGTTCCAACGTGGCCAGCCAGCCAAATCCTGCCCCAAGCGAAAATTAACCCCAAAAAAGTTACTTGTAAGCGTTTGGTGGACTAGTGCCGGTATTGTTCATTACAGTTTTCTCAAATCTGGCCAGACTATTACGGCTGATGTCTATTGTCAGCAATTGCAAACCATGATGGAAAAGCTAGCGGCTAAACAACCTAGGCTGGTCAATCGCTCCACGCCACTGCTGCTTCACGACAACGCTAGACCACACACTGCGCAACAGACGGCTACTAAATTAGAAGAGCTTCAATTGGAAAGTCTAAGACATCCTCCGTACTCCCCGGACCTTGCTCCAACAGATTACCATTTTTTTCGAAATTTGGATAACTTCTTGCAAGGGAAAAAATTCAACTCCGATGGGGCAGTCCAAATCGCCTTCAAAGATTTTATTGATTCCCGTCCGACTGGTTTTTTTAGTAAAGGGATCAATGAACTACCTATAAGATGGCAAAAGTGCATAGAAAATAATGGTTCATACTTTGATTAATTAAATATATTATATTAAAAAATATTCGACTTTTTGTTCCTCCCATACAAAACGCCAATTTCATATGTAAGGACCTAATAGTTAAGCTGATGGCAATCCGAATAAAAATAAATAAATAAATTTGATATCACTTCCAAGTCCTAGGTTTCATTTGTAACAAAGGTACCAATACTTAAATACTGCCTTGAGACGGTTCGTGAAAAGGGTTCCCGGAGGCGGCGGGCGTCGGGCGCCGGGCGTCTAGTCGACTTGGCAGGGCCACTCACTCACTGCCGCGGTGGCGCCGCGCCGCGGTCTGTACTGACTGAACAAGCCTAGTTAATGTCACTAACATACCTATGTCCTGGGTTACAGAGGAGCAGATCTCGAAAACGGCCAAGGTGCTGGAGGAGGCGGACATCTCGGAGGAGAAGAGTGACGTCATCCTGCGCGAGATCGGCAAGTTCCGCGAGAGCATGAAGGTAACCACCGCCCCCCTCTCCCACCGCGCTCCACTCCCGCCTCTCCCCTGTCCCTGTCCCCCTGTCCCTTCTTCTGTGTTGCTAATGCGGCGCCGGACGAGCTACACACGGCTTGATGCGCGAATGAGGATTGAATGATTCTGAATTTTTCGTTTGATATAACATTCTTTATTACCAAAAAAATTACAACTAATTAAATCTAATTAAATACCTATATATTTTGCTGTCAACAAATATTGAATAACAAAGTGGTAATGAAACAAATGTGCAAAGTGTAGTGTATGTGTGAGGCAGAAAAAGACGATCATTATGAATGATTGATTATTGAGTAGAGTTACATTTACTACTGTTTTACATAATTATTGAGTAGAGTTACATTTACTACTGTTTTACATAATTATTGAGTAGAGTTACATTTACTACTGTTTTACATAATTATTGAGTAGAGTTACATTTACTACTGTTTTACATAATTATTGAGTAGAGTTACATTTACTACTGTTTTACATAATTATTGAGTAGAGTTACTACTGTTTTACATAATTAACATCAGTATGTCAATCTATGTCATTTTTATTAAGTTGATTGCTCAGATAATTTATGCGCTGGTTAAAATTTGGAGAGTTCTCTTAACAGATTAAAGGTATTTAGGAAGTGTTTGCTATAAACTAAACAACTGCGAAGTAGTTTAAATTATAAAGATTTCTGCGTAAATGCATTGAACAAAATACTGCTGTAGTCATCAGTTGTCACGATTCACGGGCTGGATAAAAGAAAAAAACTTTATATTTTATAAAATTACAGGACTATTTACTCATACTAGCTTACAATAAGAGATGGTTCTGTAACTAAGTAGGACAGCCGTCTCCCACAGTCCTAAAGTTTAAGAGTATGTACCTACTGCGGCTTCCTACTTACTGCTATTATACCTAACTTGTGGGAAATAAAGAAACACAGACGTAGACTTTTAAGTACCTTGGCTGTATTGTATGTCAAAAGCACATCGTCAATATAGGGCAAAGTCTTTATAGTTACCTAGTACAAGCAAAATAAGAAATATGAACATTGTAGGTACGTTACTATACCGTGCCTTCGCTCTGAAGCTAACTAATAATAAGAAATATGAACATTGTAGGTACGTTACTATACCATGCCTTCGCTCTGAAGCTAACTAATAATACCTAATAAATAAATAATACTAGGTATATATATTCCACACATCATCTTGCCCCAAGTCAAACAGAGCCTGTGCTACGGGCACGATGATTAATCACGAATGAAGTAGGTGGGTACATTACATTATTTTTTAATTTATCGCGTTTATTTACCTATTTTTCCCGACGTTTCGACAGGTTTACACACTAGGAACACATAGCAGCGGTCAAAAATCGACAAATTAACAAGTCAGCAATAGCTGAGCATGTAGTAGACTCAGGACCCAATCACTGGATTGAATTACACCAACCGCAGATCATCTGTAATGAGAGGCATTATTACAAGAGAATAGTTCGGGAAGCGATTGAAATTAAGAAATATCCTAATTTCAATCGTGAAGACGGTTTCAAGCTCTCTGCCTCGTGGAATCCAGTTATAGCCAGGTGCACTCGTCGAAGACCGGTTACTCAGTGCGTCGCGGACACTGTTAGCGTTGTGTGTCGTCCGAGTGTGCAGATGGACATTCCTACTTCACCCGAAAACCAAGTGAGGGTAGCTACAAATAATGCTGCCCCCGCTTTGCAGAGACGGTAGCTCCAGTACGCCAGTCATCCCGTGACCACGGCAGTGTGTAAACCTGTCGAAACGTCGGGAAAAATATGTAAATAAACGCGATAAATACCCGTTAAATAGTATATAATTATATGACTCGGTTTTCACTTTGATGCTAAATTACTACTAAAACATAGGTACATATGTATACCACGTGAATATAAGAATAGTTAACTTGATCACTGGAGCCGTGCACACAGAACAGAATTGATCCCTTTTAAGTTTAAGTTACCTCTTTTATAATGCCACACCAAGACCTATTCACCATCCTTTTTCTCCAAACATGGTCATGTTTATGGAATGACAAGAGCCAATCAGAATCAACGCCAGTTTATATTCCTAACCTAATATTGTTATTCTCAAAAATGGCTAAATTTTATCTTTGAGGTTATTACACCATTATTTAAGATTCTGATGAAGCAAATAGTTTCTAAGCTTCCAATTTAAGTTTAATTCAATTCAATTTATTGATACCATTGGCTCACAAGGAGTACTTAATCAAGTCAAGCCTTTTTATATTTATTACACAAGATAAAATAAATAGATTATTTAAAAAATACAATAATTATGGGTAAGTAGCTGCAATAGCAAGTTTAATTAAATACAATCTAATTTAATAAAGTAATTAATAATTCCAATAATATTTTATGTGTATCATTTGCTTCATGAATTGTTACGTATTAATTCAAATAAAGAGTCAAATGTCAATAATTTCGTCATAGGGCAAAGCTTCAATGAAGTAATAATTATACAAAACTGTGTGTAAATTCACATCAAGAGTTATTAATCTGATATGCTTCATGAATTGTTTACATTCGTTTTATATATTGCAAAGTAAGTACAAACAGTGTATCTTATTAAATATTAAATAAATAAATAATGCTGGACAATTTACACAGCATTATTTAGCCCCAAGCTAAGCAGAGCTTGTGTTATGGTTACTAGATAACTGATATACATAATGTAATGCAATATATTTTTTATTAAATATATAAAACAAAAAATAATATATATTAAAGGTGCCATCTGTTACATTTTGAAAACGCTAAATCAAAACTATCGTTTATTCGTAGAAGTTAGATCCATTTTCGCTAGGTGGCAGTTGATAAATTGCAAAATGTATCACGCTCATGGGCTGCAATCTAGTGTACGCTCAGGTAAAGAATAATGAACGGCGAAAATAGTGAATTAGTGAGTGAGCCAGAACAGAACTGACACCCGAATACTCAACAGCCAATCAGATAAACAATCACAATCAGAAACATATGCACATGTTGTTCACTGCTGTACAAGAGCTCTCATAAAGTAGTGTACAGTTTCTAGCTCGTCTTTAGGCATACAATTACCTACCCGTTAAAGAAAACATTCTTATTCTTCTTGTATATACAGTTGTGGTCACATAATTAAAGACACTGGAAGCATATTGAAATAACTAAGGTATTCTGTATTTGTTATATCCGACTGCCATTGTAACATTGTAACTTGCTGCACAATTCATTTTTATTTGTGTTCTTATTGTGTACATTTACAACTAAACTTGCTTTTTATTCGGTTAAACTAAAATGTAAGCAGTGTAAGTAAAAGATAAGATTAATAAGATCTGGCCATATAAATAAAGACACTTCATTTCGTAACAAGAAATTAAAAAAATGTATGACTATTCTTGCGAATAAGCCTGATATTGTACTGAGATCGGTTAGAACGGAGGGCGGTGCTTGCTGATGTCACCATACCACATGATGTTCGCCTCGTTAAAGCTGAGAAAGAAAAACTTAGCAAATATCTTGACTTGGCTAACGAGGTTGTCAGCCAGCATGTGGGATGTAGATTCAGCGACCATTGTTCCTATAGTTGTTTCGGTTAACGGCGTAATAGCGAAGAGTCTCGATCAGCATCTCAAGAGACTCTCACTAGGAAGTTGGATCAAAGGCCAAATCCAAAAGGTGGTACTCCTGGACTCGGCGCGTATCGTCAGGAAGTTCCTCTCTTTGCAGCCCTAGTCACCGGTTGCTTGAGCCTAGCTTCACAGCCGGTGATCTACCGTTTTGATATACAGTGGTGGACATATAATTAGAAACAATACCCACGGAACTTAACATTATACAAGATATTTGACCTTAATACTTTTTATTTGGAAATGAAACCACAAATAGCATAAAATATGTTCAATAACTAATCATCGGGTCATTATCATGCTGAAAGATCCAGGTTACAGGCAAATTGTCGTCAGAGTAGGGAATCATTGTCTCTTCTAAGATATTTTTGTACTGCAGTTGATCCATTGTACCTTCAATCTTACGAACGGGTCCAACTCCACATCCAGAAAAACATCCCTATACCTTGATATTGCCGCCTCTATGCTTCTAGTGTATTTATAATTAAAAGCATGGTTCATTGGACGTCTAACGTAGCGCTTTCCGTCTGAATTTACCATGTTTATTTTAGTTTCATCTGAGAATAAGACTTTTTTCCAAACTCGGACCGTCCAATAGGGATGTTAACCATAATCACAAATTAAAGTTTAGTGTTAATATTATGATCATTTGTATTATTAGAATATCGAAAATCACATTTTTATAATATAATATTACTTATTAAATTTATTAAAAATGATTTTAAATGCTATATTTATAATCTGTTGTCAAGTGACTGCAAACGCCATTATAAGCTTATGACGTCACAAGCCGCAAAACAAGCTGTCGCACTGTTTGTTTACTTCTCTGCATTTTCTCGTAACGACGAATTAGTCTGTAAATTACATAATATTAATACATGATGGAATCCAGATTCACTAGAGTTCCAAGTCCAACTTACCAAAATTCGATTCGTTGATGGTGGCAAACTTTAAGAAACGAAGACTTTTGTGGTTCAGAATTCAGGTACGTGAAAACATCTTTGTAGGTACACTTTTACGTTTAATACCATTTATCTATCTACGAATACATAAATAACAGTCAAGTACATACAGTCGTGGTCAACTAATTAGGGACTTTCAAGATAGTGAAGAGCAATAACCGGTTATGTACATATAAATATAAAACCATATTGATTTCTCAGCACCTATTATTTGCATAATTTGGTCCGATTATTATGCTATAAATGGCTGTAAATAAAAGAATAAATAAATAGAAAAAAGTATTTAATATCAAAGGTTGAACATGTATTCAATTTTAAGGTATAATTCTGTAGCTGGACATTTAATTAAGGACAGTAAACTATAATGAAAAATAGAGTTAAACAAAACTAATAATCTGCAGTATTATAATATCTTTAACAGCTCCATTTTATTGCGTGTAAAATCAGTACCCAGTAGCAAAACCTTTGTTAGTAATTACCGCTTGACACCGATGTGGCATAGACATTATCAGTTTCTGGCATGTTTCGACAGGAATGTTTGCCCATGCCTCACAAAAAGCTTCATTAAGTTCATCTAAAGTTGTGGTACGATAAGTGGCAATTTTTTTCTTGATTTGGTGCCAAAGGTGCTCGATTGGGTTAAGGTCCGGGCTATTTGCTGGCCAATCTAGCACCGATACTGACTGACTGGTAAGAAACGACTTGACTGAACGGGCGGTATGTTTCGGGTCGTTATCATGCTGAAACGTCCATATAATAGGAAGATGCTCCTCAGCATAGGGAAGCATCGTTTCCTCCAATATTGCCTTGTATTGATGTTGGTCTAAGTTACCCTGACCTTTCCTCACAGGTCCCACTCCACGTCCAGAAAATGAACCCCACATTTTAATGTTTCCACCGCCATGTTTCACCTGCTTTTTTGTGAATCTTGGATTCATTTCCGCTTTTACTGGACGCCGTACCTACGTATTGCCTTCCATCTGAAGAAATCAAATTAACCTTGGTCTCGTCAGAGAATAATACATGTTGCCATTGGGCGTAGGTCCAATGTCCATATTTACGTGCAAACGCCAAACGAGCATTTCTATGTTCTTTCTTCAACAACGGTACTTTGCGAGCCACTCCAACCTGCCAACCAGCCAACCCTGCTTCTACCAGACGTCGTCGAACGGTCCTCGCTGAGACACCAGCTCTTTCGTCTGTCCCAAATACTTCGTGTTTAATTACAATAGAGCCTAGAAACGGATCTTTCTTAGCTAACCTGGTTATCATTCTATCTTCTTGCGGAGTTGTTTTTCTCGATCTTTTTGTTTTGGGCACATTTAAAGTTGTGTTATTGCGTCTGACATGTTGCACTGCATTGTATACCATAGTTTTTGAACAATTTAAATGTTCTGCTATCCTTCGGTATGGCCAACCATGCTCGACAACAAACTTCATGATAATTTTTCGTAGTGTTGGATCGCAACTTTTATTTTTGCCCATTTTTCTTCAAAATATTTTTCAAAACTTAAAATAAAAATCGGGATTGCCGCCAAAACTACCACGAAACAATAAGAGAAGAAGTAAAAAAGTATTGAGATTCAAACTTTGAAAATAGAACGCAATATCTCAGTGTCCCTAATTAAATGGCCAGCCAGCAATATTTGAACAAATAGCACTATGATAATCTATCAGCTATACTGTAAAGAGGTTTAATGTTTAAGAAGTTGTTATTGTTTGTATAATCGGGCACATCAATGACTAATTATACTTACATGTAAAAGATATGGAATATTTTTAGGACTCGTTGAAAAAAAAAAAAAAAAAAACACAATTTGGCCTAACTAGAGATTGTCCTTAATTAGTTGACCACGACTGTATGTAATAGATAATTTTCTGCTTTTTATATATAATTTATCGTGTTTAGAACATCGTTTAAATCACTGTTTACAAAGTTAGGTTATGTGCCTAAAACAATAAATTCGTAACATTTGCTTATCATTTGGCAAATGAATAAACAATTTTTCCGGTGTAGTAATTGTTGTACTTTTACACAGGGGGCACTGCACAGGTTTTGTAAAACTTTGTGTTCATTTTGATAATTTGTATTCAAGTAAAATTAAGAAAACACATGTCCTAATCGAACAATGGACATACAACATACAGTCATGTCATGAATCACTACCAATGTTTTGCTGTTAGTGACGTCATTTCAGTTACGTGACAGTTGTTAGTGTTTTAGCGGAAAAAATTAAAATTACTCTATTTTTGTATATTTTCTTATCGAAAATAGTAATATTTTTAAAGATTTTTTTTTAATTATAAACAAGAGTCCATCTTCAAAATAAAAGCAATTCCGAAAAATTGTTAACATCCCTATTGACATACTTTTTAGCGAATAATCGCTTCTCTCGATGTTTCTTGGTAAGAAGCGGCACCTTTCAAGAAACCCTCCCAAACAAATTTGATTCCACTAATCTACGACGTACTAGTCTTGACGAGACATTTCTAGGGTCATCAGGCGAAAAAACTTCATTTTTAATGTGGTTGGAGCCTTTAAACGGGTCTTTCTTAGCAATACGTACGATTAGCTTATCTTCTCTGGGCGAAGTTTCCCTCGGTCGAGCCTTTCTAGGAATATTTTCAATAGTTCCGTGTCTTTTGTAATGGTCAATAGCATTGAAAACTTTCTTTACCGAATATTTTAAATGATTAGCTATTCTCCTGTACGTCCATTCTTGGTCGATGTGCAAATTAACAATTATTTGCCTAGTTGACGCGTCACAACTTTTATTTTTGCCCATTTTGAACAATAAATTGTAAACGGATTTTCAATTTGATGGTCAATTTCCGCCAAAACGATAGAAAATAGCTAAGAAAGAAGTTTTATTTTTTCAATTTCAAAAATGGAATGTGCCGTGGGTGCTTTTCTAAAGTGTTTCTAATTAGGCGTCCAAGAGGCCAGTAATAGAAAATAAGCTATATATGCTTTAAACTCTTTTCATGATGAAGTTTAGATAGTTTTGTTTTTTGAGTATTCTAAATTGAGTAACTATATATTGTTGCATGATTATTAAAAATTGAATTTATAAATTTTTCAAGAATGGATGACATGGACTTCAAACTTTCATAATTCATATGAAGTGTTTCTAACACTGTATGTATATTTTTTACTGTAGAATAGTTTTATAATATTATATTTTCTATAGTAAAAAATGTATTTTTTAACGAGATTTAAAATAAATGAAGTGTCGAAATAATAATCGTTTATTTCAGGCAACACAAGACAAGTACAAAGTAACCTAACTAGCGTCCATATGATAAATACCTTAGAGACTAACATACATATTGTTCGACGCTCAGGCTTATAAATACGAAAAAAATTAAAATATTTAAATGAGAGTGGACTGTATTGCGAAAGTGAACGAAACTAATGATAAGGACAAAGTGATAGACTAAGAACAATGATTTGAATGAGGGATATGATGAAATGCGTGATGTGAGGCGCAATAGGACTCCACTAACCTGTCCAGATGTGATGCGGCGTGTCGGGTAGTGCTCTGCACCTAGGGTCTGCTTACTGCGCTAACACTATACCTATCAAGTCGTACTCCCTGGTTCAGTAAAATGTAGGCCAGCTTTCCCGGGTGCAGCACAGTGTGGAGTCCTGTGGTAGCCTGGATCACTGCATCAATCACTCCTAATCCAAATCCGAAAGGGTTGCTTCGCACGTAATTATAGGAAACGAAGCGAGACGATATTTCCCGTAAATAAAATGTGCACGCACGAAAATGTCCGTTATGTCTCAAGTCCAAAACCGAATGTCATGATTTCTAAAAAAATGCGCGGGAAGAAACGAGCAGTCAGAAGTATTACGAGATGTCAGCTGTCAAAGTCAGACATAACATGTAGGTAGACGATGTCAAAGGCAGTTCGTAGCCTAACCTGATAGCCAATTCTGAACACATATAATAATAATAATCAAAACAAAGAGTCGTGTCACTGGCAATAGGTCAATGACGTGCGCGCGGTGTCGTGTATCAGCCTTCCACTGAACTTCCTGAACACGACACCCTTCGCCCAAAATCCGCTATCCATGAAAGTTGAGAGACGATCCGTCGGCACTCTCACCATAAATGACGCGAAGTTCACGTTACGGCGTGACTCCAACTTGTCGACTCTCAAAGAGAAGCCGGATTTCTGTCGCACGTACTTCACCACATCCTCGATTGTCACAGCGTAGTGGACACGTGACACGTAGAGTTGCGTGGTGGGTACTTCGGCACGTAGCGGGCACGGGTGCCCCGATGCGGTCGGTGCGGCAGTTCCGCACTGATTGCGACAAGAAGGTTCCTCTTGTTACGCTCTACAAGCACAAAACCATCCTTGTCGCATCGGTCCTTCGCAGGACCCGAAGGCACAGCGGTCCGGCTAGGTTCGCGGCCGCTCTGTTTCTACCCCTTGTGATGCTGTTGCCGCGCGGCGTAGTCACGTTGCGGGGTACACGTGACACGTGACGGCTCGGTGACGCGGTGAGCGGGTCGAGCGGCGGGGGCGGCGGGCGCATGCGCCAGAGCGGCCTCAATTATTATGAATGTAGGATCCACAACAACAAGGAAACATCATAAATCAAAGGATTATTTTTTTGAATTAGCTTGTTAATTAAAAGTAAAGTAAAAGTCATTTATTTGCAAAACACGTGTAAAAAGGTGACAAATAGTTATTTTTGAGTCAACATATTTGACCAATATAATTGGTGTGCAAAATAATTAAGAGTATGGCATGCAGGTTTTAATTTAATTGTACATAGCAACAGCAGATTTATAAGAGTATTAAATTATCAATTTGAATTTAGTATACCTACCATAAAATTAGATTACATCATTTAGAAATTTGTCAATAATAGTAGCATTTTTCTCATATTTTTTTTTAAAATTTGGTCTTAAATAAGTTTACATTCCAGTCTTTGTAGCTCTTAAAAAAAAAACTCAAACTCAATAACTTTATTTCTTTAGGCTTTCAAAATAAGCACTTAGACAAGTCTTAGGTACTTAGGTATTTTATTATAGATTACAGGTGCCAATTTATTACTAAATATGTAATGTTTTAGTGGGGAAGCTTATTGAACATAATCCTGGCTTGGAGGAGAGTGCTTTTGTGATACTTATAGTTAGACTGATATACCTTCATCGCAAAGTTAAGCTAAAGATCATTTATTGTCAATAAGTACACCACAGCTATACAAATTATACGGTATACTTGTATAGACTATCACTTGTTATACTTGTATAGGCTATCACTTGTCAAGAACGTTTAATACAACTTTTCTGTAGATAGGCGATAGCCGAGAGATAAATTTACATTATATTATTTGACGCTCGGGGGTAGCTGTTGCTAGGTGGCTTCACGAGAGTGTTGGAGTGTGTGTGAGTGGTGTGTGAGGTAACTTTGTGTGAAACTGATGTCTAGACGACTGTAGTCGTTTTCTAAAATCTCTTTGATGCCGCATAGCGTTTTGTCAGTTATATATTTCTTAATTCTAAATAAAACCTATTTTCGTTTTTAACCACCTTGAAACCCACAGGGAGCTTATCTTAGAGTTCGTTAATTGGAAATATTCGGGGCTGAAGAGCATAATAAATAATAATAGCTATGATCTGAGCGCTAGTTAAGTGAGTGTTTAGAATATGTGATCAGGGTAAGTTGTGCGAATGTTAGGATAGGCAGTGTGGTCGATCAACGCTGTGTGTGGTTTGGGCCTTGAGTGACGTTGTTGCGTGTAGGTGGGGAGTGCAGGCGGCCGCCGCGACCCAGCGAGGAGACACGGTGAGTGCAGCTGACCCGAGTACAGTACAGTGCAGTAACCACCACCGCCCACCGCCCACCGCCCGCGCTCTCTCACCACCCCGTCCTTCACAATGTGGACACACCCCACCCCAAGCAGATCTAGTACTTTTTACAAATACTGCCTTTCTTCATTTAAAATCTAAATTAATGTACTTTATAACGATAAGACTATTCGGGACATTTAGATGCGACAGATATTGCTGCCAATTTCTTAATACTGCATTTGCTCAGAAAGTGGCTTATTCCTTTTCGAAACATAAGGTAGAAAGTACGTTATTGCAAGTGTACTAAAATTCGGAACGGAAAACTATGAAATTTAATACAAGAGTAAATATAATATAACTATATGATATATAAAGTAATAATCAGATATTAAGACCTCATAAATTTAGTATATCAATATACAAAGTTCATTTACATAATTATACATGTCATCATTTTACTGCACTTCGGCTGCGCTTCACGCCTCACGCCTTACATGACACACTAGATAGAAATTGGACAATTTCTCGCCTAGGTGTACAATGTACTATTGTTTAATAAAGTCTTGATACAAAATATATCAAATATATTAATAAAATATCTGGTCCCAAATGTGTCAAGTTCATGCTACATACATTTGGTAACGGTATAACTTTACCTACTATAGTAGTGAAGTTGGTGCGGGGTGCGGGGGCGCGCGGCCGGCGGCCAGCGGAGAGCTCTTTTCATATTTTGATTCCATATTCTATTACACATTGCAATCTTTGAATGTTATATTTAGTCATCTACCCGTCTGCTACTAACACAGCGATCTTGAGCTCACTTCACACATTGACGACTCCTTCAGTAGGTACACTCTCTGTCATCACTATCAGTCTCATTCACTTGATACGTTGAGGCCACAACCACAAAAGATCTTGTTTTATATTTGACACATCGTTCTATTAACCTTTAGTTGTAAAATGTGGACGGCTCCATTCCCATCGCAACGGAGCGAACCAACCAACGATCGAAACTCCGAAAGTCATTCTTGGAAACTGGAAACAGTGAATGCGGTTTGTTGTCTTAATGTTACCTTCCCAATGAATGGTCGACATTGTCGTGGTGCTGTACCGCGGTACCGTGGTCAGGCCACAATGTGCGCTGGTATATCTGGTTGTGCCGTGTCCGTTGCGTTGCGAAGGGCCGGGTCGTTGGGCCGCATTCGTGAGTTGCGGTCAAGCGACGTGGGCGGCCCCTTCGCGCGCCGCACATCACGTCCACCACTCACTCTTATATCTGTTCATTTGAAACATTTGCTTAAAGAATACAAGGTGTTTAATATTTAATACCTTACCATGGTTCTCCTGCTAGTAATAACAGACAACTGCAAAGTTACAAGTTACAACTAAAGAAAAGCTTATAATTTTTGTCGTAATTGCACTCGCGCAGCGAAATAAGTGCATATTCGAGCTCAAAACTGGACGTGATACGAATGAAACGATGAATGTATCTACCTAAACTAAAAACTTTACAAAAAAAAAAACAAAAGAAGTTGGACAAGTGCGATTTGGTCTGATGATACCATTGCCGTATAATATTTGTTTGTGGTTGTATTGTAACCTTGTGGCTTGTCTGTCGAGCACATGATGTTGTGTTGTAGAAGCGAGTATAGAGTAGTGTAAATACAAAGTGGTGTGTGATGGTGTGCGGGCGCGAGGAGGCGGCCGCTAGGTGGCGCGGCGGCGGCGGGGCGCGGCGGCGGCGGCGGCGCGGCGGCGGCGCAGCGGCGACGCAGCGGCCTGACGTATGAACACATTCTCTCTTGATATATCTACTCGCGTCCATGACACACCGATTATCTAACCTGCATTTTCCTCACGCAGAATATCATAACAGTTTGAAAGAAAATTAAAATTTAGTAAATAGTCACTGAAATCAATAGATTGCATTTATTATTTGAGGCCGGCGGCGGTGTGCGGGTCGATACCAAACAGATGTATGGATTGAATGAACCTCACTGTTGTAGTACGGCACGGCAGGCTGCGAGCTGGTGCTCTGAGCGCCTGGCTGTGCTGGCACTAAGTCGTACATGAGGACCGTGTATCGGTTGTGGTCATGGGCGCGCCCTCTGACCCGTGCTGTACTATGTGCCTTGTTCCTTGCAGGTGGTTAGTTAGCGACCCCACACTTACCTCCACTGTTTTTTCTCCGTGAGTCTTAGAAATGCATTAAGCTGTGATTCAAGTTCACACTGATTTTTATCAGATTGTTCGTACATCCACTAGTTTTAATAAGTTGTACACTGACCACAAGCCTTGTATTCTCCGCGTGGGTTACGTTATTTTGATATTTGACAGACGTTAGGTAGACAGGAATACTATTTTTTTCTTCTGCTTTGGAGCTAGATTAAATCCAAATAAGAGGTTGTATTAACACCGCTTCGATTGCCGTCTAACTTTACCGAACTGACGGTATTATTATCTAAAATGTATGCGATCTCCGCGGTGAAGTTCGCTTTCTGCATCTCCAAAGAAATACGTGATGCTTGTCTCCGCCATGGAATCAGTGAAGCCATTCAGTGTAGATGGAACTGTCTGCCGACAAGTCAATGACTGCGGCGGGCCGGACCACCCGGTCCAGACTACACTACTTATTATTCATATAATGTTGAAGTCAGTGCGCAAGTGTCTGAGCGTGAAAATTAACTAAACATGCTTTATTTGTATAAAGTCTTAAAGGACACTGAAATCGCTCATAACTGGATAGCGGTCATGTTAAATGTTGTGTGATCTTAGAGTTGACAACCGTAATAACAAAAAATGAGAACCGTATAGCGGAGAAATGATGAATGTCTCTCGGGTGCCGGGAAGCGAGATAGTTGGTGGTTGTGGTCAGTGTGTACTGGGTCGCGGGTAGTGCGCGGGCAGTACGAGGAGGTGTTGGTCACGCGGCGTGTCCCCCGCAGGACGAGGCCGAGGTGGTGGTGCGGCGCAAGAAGGACGACGCCAAAGACAAGGAGCCCGCGCCCGCGCCCGCCGCGCCCGACAAGGACGACAAGCGACGCGACCGCGCCGACGAGCGCGACCGCGACCGAGACAAGGAGCGCGACCGTGACCGCGACCGCGACAGGGAGCGCGACCGCGAGCGGGACAGGGAGCGCGACCGCGAGCGAGACAGGGAGCGCGACCGCGACCGCGAGCGCGATGACAAGGACAAGGAACGGGACAAGGAGCGGCGCCGCAAGAGTCCCTCCAGGTGAGTCTGCACTGCACGCCACCACTATGCGATGTCCATCTCATTCACTCACATCCAGAGACATTGGAATGTACTCTCCTCATTGCAAGAGTCCCTCCAGGTGAGTCTGCACACCACCACTATTCGATGTCCATCTCATTCACTCACATCCAGAGACATTGGAATGTACTCTCCTCATTGCAAGAGTCCCTCCAGGTGAGTCTGCACACCACCACTATTCGATGTCCATCTCATTCACTCACATCCAGAGACATTGGAATGTACTCTCCTCATTGCAAGAGTCCCTCCAGGTGAGTCTGCACACCACCACTATGCGATGTCCATCTCATTCACTCACATCCAGAGACATTGGAATGTACTCTCCTCATTGCAAGAGTCCCTCCAGGTGAGTCTGCACACCACCACTATTCGATGTCCATCTCATTCACTCACATCCAGAGACATTGGAATGTACTCTCATTGCAAGAGTCCCTCCAGGTGAGTCTGCACTAGGGCTTGCAAATATTCGAACATTTAGATATTCGAATATTCGATTTTTTATCGGGTACTATTCGAATTATTCGAATAATAGAAAAAATCTATGTTTTTTATATAATCACATCTGCTTTTATTCTTATAAGTGGTCATTTGCCAAAACAAATTAAAATTATTAGAAGGTTGTGTGTGTCGCCGTAACGAGGCATTGACGATTTACAGGCACAATCAACCACAAATTCTTAGTAAAAACAATTTTCAAAATCTAGGTAAGTAGGTATTGTTACGAGTGTGGGGTTCGGGTTTAATAGAAAAATGCACTAATTAATCCACTAATTAAAACAAACACTTTACTACAAATTTAACACAGAACTAACATTGTGTTGTAAAATTCACATTACACACATTGTTTTGTATGGTGTGTATTATATTGTATCGCGCGAGCTCGTATGTGGCATTCTAAGCACATCCGAGTATTCATAGTGCTGAGTTTGATGTTTTTGATTTTAATCGAATATTCGAATATTGCAATTTCAGTATTCGAATATTCGATCTAATATAATATTCGAATAATTCGAATATTCGAATGCAAGCCCTAGTCTGCACACCACCACTATGCGATGTCCACCTCAATCACTCACATCCAGAGACATTGGAATGTACTCTCCTCATTGCAAGAGTCCCTCCAGGTGAGTCTGCACACCACCACTATGCGATGTCCATCTCATTCACTCACATCCAGAGACATTGGAATGTACTCTCCTCATTGCAAGAGTCCCTCCAGGTGAGTCTGCACACCACCACTATTCGATGTCCATCTCATTCACTCACATCCAGAGACATTGGAATGTACTCTCCTCATTGCAAGAGTCCCTCCAGGTGAGTCTGCACACCACCACTATGCGATGTCCATCTCATTCACTCACATCCAGAGACATTGGAATGTACTCTCCTCATTGCAAGAGTCCCTCCAGGTGAGTCTGCACTCCACCACTATGCGATGTCCACCTTATTCACCTAATAAAAATTAAAGCCACGCCACTCTTTGAGGGAATTATTTAAAGACATAAATATTTTGACAGTAATATCGCAATACATTTATGAAAATCTAATGTATACGCACAAAAACAAAGATAGCTTTTAAAAAAATGTGATGTTCACAAAGTAAATACAAGAAACAAGAACAAACTGCACATCCCATCATATAGATTACGAAAAGTAGGGAAATCATTTATGGGAAATTGCGTACGCTTCTATAACAAGCTTCCATCTGAAGCAACTGAGCTCCCTATTCGTAAATTTAAACAGTACATAAAACTAAATCTAATAAAGAAAGCCTATTACTCCATAGATGATTACATCAATGATGTAAATGCTTGGCCAGATGTCGCTCAGTTCCACACCGACAATGGTATATAAGGGATATAATGTTAAGCTTAGTTAGTTTCATATAAATATTGAGTTATATACAAATTAGATTATATTTAGACTGAGACAAGTAATGTATTAATTTTAAGATTTATAAAACTTACTAGTGGTTTCTTTTTCGCTTCTTCCACTAGTGGACAAAAAATTGAAGCAAATAAAATCAATAAAATCAATAACATCATATTTCTTATTTGATAATAATGACTATTTATTTATAAACCTGTTTATAGTATAAAATTTGACTTGTCTAAGTGCTTATTTTGTAAGCTTAAAGAAATAAACGTTATTGATATTTGATTTGATATTTGCGCGCCCTCGGCTGCTCACTGCTGCACTCAGGCACGTTCTCGTCTCCGTCTACAATGTGCGCCCTCGGCTGCTCACTGCTGCACTCAGGCACGTTCTCGTCTCGGTCTACAATGTGCGCCCTCGGCTGCTCACTGCTGCACTCAGGCACGTTCTCGTCTCGGTCTACAATGTGCGCCCTCGGCTGCTCACTGCTGCACTCAGGCACGTTCTCGTCTCGGTCTACAATGTGCGCCCTCGGCTGCTCACTGCTGCACTCAGGCACGTTCTCGTCTCGGTCTACAATGTGCGCCCTCGGCTGCTCACTGCTGCACTCAGGCACGTTCTCGTCTCGGTCTACAATGTGCGCCCTCGGCTGCTCACTGCTGCACTCAGGCACGTTCTCGTCTCGGTCTACAATGTGCGTCCTCGGCTGCTCACTGCTGCACTCAGGCACGTTCTCGTCTCGGTCTACAATGTGCGCCCTCGGCTGCTCACTGCTGCACTCAGGCACGTTCTCGTCTCGGTCTACAATGTGCGTCCTCGGCTGCTCACTGCTGCACTCAGGCACGTTCTCGTCTCGGTCTACAATGTGCGCCCTCGGCTGCTCACTGCTGCACTCAGGCACGTTCTCGTCTCGGTCTACAATGTGCGTCCTCGGCTGCTCACTGCTGCACTCAGGCACGTTCTCGTCTCGGTCTACAATGTGCGCCCTCGGCTGCTCACTGCTGCACTCAGGCACGTTCTCGTCTCGGTCTACAATGTGCGCCCTCGGCTGCTCACTGCTGCACTCAGGCACGTTCTCGTCTCGGTCTACAATGTGCGTCCTCGGCTGCTCACTGCTGCACTCAGGCACGTTCTCGTCTCGGTCTACAATGTGCGTCCTCGGCTGCTCACTGCTGCACTCAGGCACGTTCTCGTCTCGGTCTACAATGTGCGTCCTCGGCTGCTCACTGCTGCACTCAGGCACGTTCTCGTCTCGGTCTACAATGTGCGCCCTCGGCTGCTCACTGCTGCACTCAGGCACGTTCTCGTCTCGGTCTACAATGTGCGTCCTCGGCTGCTCACTGCTGCACTCAGGCACGTTCTCGTCTCGGTCTACAATGTGCGCCCTCGGCTGCTCACTGCTGCACTCAGGCACGTTCTCGTCTCGGTCTACAATGTGCGCCCTCGGCTGCTCACTGCTGCACTCAGGCACGTTCTCGTCTCGGTCTACAATGTGCGCCCTCGGCTGCTCACTGCTGCACTCAGGCACGTTCTCGTCTCGGTCTACAATGTGCGTCCTCGGCTGCTCACTGCTGCACTCAGGCACGTTCTCGTCTCGGTCTACAATGTAGTGCATGTCTTATATTTGTAAGGCTTACAAAATAAGGACATAGCATAGATAGATAATCAAATTTCAAAATAAATTATTAGTAAATAAGAATGAGTGTTAATTGTTTTTTGTCGACTGCCGACAGAAGTGTAGTGTTTTGTTCGGGCTAACCTGGAATCGGTGTATGTTTTGTTCGGGCTAACCTGGAATCGGTGTATGTTTTGTTCGGGCTAACCTGGAATCGGTGTATGTTTTGTTCGGGCTAACCTGGAATCGGTGTATGTTTTGTTCGGGCTAACCTGGAATCGGTGTATGATTTGTTCGGGCTAACCTCGAATCGGTGCGCGGTGTATGTTTTGCTCTTCCTCATACAAAACTAGCTCGAGCCATTATCTGGTATTTAGCGAGCGTCGTGTCGCGTCCCGTCGCGTCGCGTTGTGTCGTGACGCGTCGCGTCGGTCGATGATTCCACTAAACCAATGAGTACGTGCTCGGAAGCATGTTTCAGCTCACTTCGGTCCGACTGAAACCATTCACCAACTATCTCGGATACAGTATTACAGTCAAACATTTAAAATTGCTCTTCCTTTTCAGAGGTAAGGACCGCCGCGAGGATCGGGAGAAGGAAAGAGAACGCGAGCGCGAGCGGGAGAGGGAGGAGAGGGAGAAGGACAGGGAGCGCGAGCGCGAGAGGGAGCGGGAGAGAGAGAGGTGAGTGCTAATACCAATAGAGGAGTATTCTGCATCTCAATATGGATGGTGTGCTCTGAGATGCCGAGAGAAGGAACAGCGTCTGTAGACTTTCTGTTGTCGTAAGAAGTCCGACTATTAACCTAATGCACCAGGGCACCAGTGTGTATTGTGTTGTGACATTAACCTAATGCACCAGGGCACCAGTGTGTATTGTGTTGTGACATTAACCTAATGCACCAGGGCACCAGTGTGTATTGTGTTGTGTCATTAACCTAATGCACTAGGGCACCAGTGTGTATTGTGTTGTGACATTAACCTAATGCACCAGGGCACCAGTGTGTATTGTGTTGTGACATTAACCTAATGCACCAGGGCACCAGTGTGTATTGTGTTGTGACATTAACCTAATGCACTAGGGCACCAGTGTGTATTGTGTTGTGACATTAACCTAATACACCAGGGCACCAGTGTGTATTGTGTTGTGACATTAACCTAATGCACCAGGGCACCAGTGTGTATTGTGTTGTGACATTAACCTAATGCACCAGGGCACCAGTGTATTGTGTTGTGACATTAACCTAATGCACCAGGGCACCAGTGTATTGTGTTGTGACATTAACCTAATGCACCAGGGCACCAGTGTGTATTGTGTTGTGACTTTAACCTAATGCACCATGTCACCAGTGTGTATTGTGACATTAACATAATGCACCAGGGCACCAGTGTGTATTGTGTTGTGACATTAACCTAATGCACCACACCAGTGTGTATTGTGTTGTGACATTAACCTATTGCACCAGGGCACCAGTGTGTATTGTGTTGTGACATTAACCTAATGCACCATGTCACCAGTGTGTATTGTGACATTAACCTAATGCACCAGGGCACCAGTGTGTATTGTGTTGTGACATTAACCTAATACACCAGGGCACCAGTGTGTATTGTGTTGTGACATTAACCTAATGCACCAGGGCACCAGTGTGTATTGTGTTGTGACATTAACCTAATGCACCAGGGCACCAGTGTATTGTGTTGTGACATTAACCTAATGCACCAGGGCACCAGTGTATTGTGTTGTGACATTAACCTAATGCACCAGGGCACCAGTGTGTATTGTGTTGTGACTTTAACCTAATGCACCATGTCACCAGTGTGTATTGTGACATTAACATAATGCACCAGGGCACCAGTGTGTATTGTGTTGTGACATTAACCTAATGCACCACACCAGTGTGTATTGTGTTGTGACATTAACCTATTGCACCAGGGCACCAGTGTGTATTGTGTTGTGACATTAACCTAATGCACCATGTCACCAGTGTGTATTGTGACATTAACCTAATGCACCAGGGCACCAGTGTGTATTGTGTTGTGACATTAACCTAATGCACCATGTCACCAGTGTGTAATGTGACATTAACCTAATGCACCAGGGCACCAGTGTGTAATGTGACATTAACCAGCTTGTGTGATGCAACAGCTTACAACATTTTATTATTTTGCAGACGATGTAAACCTATGTAAGTTTTTCTGGTTTTTTTCGGCTTCATATTAATTGTAACACATTTCCCAAGTTATTCAAGACAAATATCTTGTTTTCTTTCAGAGAAATACGAGAAAGAGAAAGGGAACGCGAACAGCGAGAGAGAGAACGAGAAAGAGAACAAAGGTACGTCGTACCTATACCTACTGTTACGAGACGTTTAGTGAGACTGTTCTCTTTAGCCAGTTTCTTGAACCTTGGTGAGTTTACTGATCTAACAACAGCTACGTAAACAAATGCCTGCATAACGTTCCTCGAAACAAAAAGGGCAGTGAATGTGTTAATTGATTTGAACATTGAAGGATTTAAGAAGTAAACTGGTCAACTAATTTTCGTTCATATCAAATATCAATAACGTTTTTTTCTTTAAGCTTACAAAAGCACTTGTAAGCTTAAAGAGCTCTTGGACAAGTCAGATGTTATACTATAAACACGTTTATAAACGGTAATTATTATCAAATAAGAAACAAGCTGTTATTGATTTAGTCCACTTAATTTTTTTGTCCACTTGTGGAAGAAGTGGAAAATAAACCAGTAGCCACACATAATACATAACATAGATATATACTCATGTGTTGTACTGATGTGTTGTGAAGAGATTGGACGACTACTCGCAAATATAAATATTGAGGGCAAGTTATTTTCCTTAGTAGTTGGGTTTACGTGAGTTTTTATTAGCGACGTTATCAGGCGAGCAACAGTAGGTAGGTAGAGAGAGAACGAGAAAGAGAACAAAGGTACGTACCTATACCTACTGTTACGAGACGTTTAGTGAGACTGTTCTCTTTAGCCAGTTTCTTGAACCTTGGTGAGTTTACTGATCTAACAACAGCTACGTAAACAAATGCCTGCATAACGTTCCTCGAAACAAAAAGGGCAGTGAATGTGTTAATTGATTTGAACATTGAAGGATTTAAGAAGTAAACTGGTCAACTAATTTTCGTTCATATCAAATATCAATAACGTTTTTTTCTTTAAGCTTACAAAAGCACTTGTAAGCTTAAAGAGCTCTTGGACAAGTCAGATGTTATACTATAAACACGTTTATAAACGGTAATTATTATCAAATAAGAAACAAGCTGTTATTGATTTAGTCCACTTAATTTTTTTGTCCACTTGTGGAAGAAGTGGAAAATAAACCAGTAGCCACACATAATACATAACATACATATATACTCATGTGTTGTACTGATGTGTTGTGAAGAGAGGACGACTACTCGCAAATATAAATATTGAGGGCAAGTTATTTTCCTTAGTAGTTGGGTTTACGTGAGTTTTTATTAGCGACGTTATCAGGCGAGCAACAGTAGGTAGGTATCGGCCGCGCGCAGCTCTTTAGAATAAGAAGGAAGCCGATAAGCGCGATAACGGACCTACTCAGTCTCGGGCTGGGCTCACGCGCGGCCGGCGGCTCCGTCCGCGTGTCAGTCTGGTGATGCGAGGGGTTCCCTCGGCGGGGGCGCAGCCGGTGCAGGCGGCTCAGTTGACTATCGAGGAGCTGTGCGTGGCGCTGTGGGGTCCGCCGCCGCCGCTGCACCCCTTCATCCGGACACGGAAGGAGATCGCAAGGGAGCGCAGGATACTCAAATATGGGTAACAATACAGTTATTCACCAAGCAAGATCATACATACATAACCTGCCTCCCTTGTCTGGGGGAAGCATGTTCAGACAGGGCGCAGGGCTACCATCCACCACAAAAAAGTGCATAGGTATCATATTAGGCTAGGCAACGAAAATGTATAGATGGAAATGTAATATGTTGGGATGCAGAATGAAACGCCATATAAACGAGACTGACAGTTATTCATATCTGTATGTTTGGGGCATATGTTTATACCGTATGTCCACTTGGGGGGGGGGGGGGGGGTCTCATTTTTCGGTTTTTCGTTTATAACTCGGAATCTATGCGCCCTAGCGACACGGGTACGCGACCACTGTAGACTAAATGAAAGCTGATTAAATTTCCTACGTTTTACTCAGTCAAGCAAGTTTTTCGATAACTTACACAATTTTCGAGATATCTGGTTCAATTATTTTTTGGTGCTTCAATGATGCACCAAAAAATAAATGCTTGGAAAATAAAAGTGTTGTACAGATCTATTGTTGCAAATGTTAAAGCAATTGGGTGTCATTTTTTTAAATTATATTTTGTACATGTTACTAATACAATACATGTACCTACCTGTCCCGCGCCCGCGCGAGGGCCATACTCGCACGCACAATACATGTACCTACCTGTCCCGCGCCCGCGCGAGGGCCATACTCGCACGCACAATACATGTACCTACCTGTCCCGCGCCCGCGCGAGGGCCATACTCGCACGCACAATACATGTACCTACCTGTCCCGCGCCCGCGCGAGGGCCATACTCGCACGCACAATACATGTTAGTGCTGCGCCGCACCGCCGTCTGTCAGGTGCGTCAGGTGTGACGAGTTAACATAGCTTGTTGATGATGATGACGTTCTTGGGCTGACGCAGAGGAGGAACGAACCTAGAGCGTAGGGCGAGTGCGAGAGAGACGGGGCAGGACAATGTGCAACACGTTCGTGCGGTGCGGTGCAGTGCGGTGCGTGTTCTGTACACGCATGTACGTAGGTACGAATGTACCTACATAGTGACACTTGCACTGGGACTATCATTACATTACATTACATTGGTGAATCGATAACGGTATGAACGGTGACGTCATTGTTTGTTACATACAGAGAACGAGAGCGAGAACGGGAGCGCGAGCGAGACAGAGAACGAGAGCGCGAGCGGTCCCGCGAGAGGGAGAGGTCGCGGGTCGGCAGTCGGAGCGAGACGGACTCGCGGCGAGACAAGGAGATGGAGGAGGAGGCGCGCGAGAACAAGCGCAGAGACAAGAAGGCGAGAGAGAAGGAGGCTGCCTACCAGGAGAGGTGAGTGCGAGAGGGAGGCGAGTGAAAGCGCAGCCAGCAGCGTCTGTTACACCAACCTCGTGTTCCTTGCAGGCTGAAGAACTGGGAGGGGCGCGAGCGGCGCAAGCAGAAGGACTACGAGAAGGAGAAGGAGCGCGAGCGGTGCCGCGAGGAGGAGCGGGAGAAGGAGGCCAAGCGGCTCAAGGAGTTCCTGGAGGACTATGACGACGAGCGAGACGACCACAAGTACTACAAGTTAGTCCACTGATACTTTAATTATACAAAAATAGCAAGTAAAGGAATCCATAACTCATAAAACGAGTACGTGGAAGTGTCTGTCCGGAAGGCAGGAGCCTGGTGTCGGGAGTGCCGCAAGACATCTCTCCACATGGACTCCAACTACAATCCATAACTCGTATAACGAGCACGTGGAAGTGTCTGTCCGGAAGGCAGGAGCCTGGTGTCGGGAGTGCCGCAAGACATCTCTCCACATGGACTCCAACTACAATCCATAACTCGTATAACGAGCACGTGGAAGTGTCTGTCCGGAAGGCAGGAGCCTGGTGTCGGGAGTGCCGCAAGACATCTCTCCACATGGACTCCAACTACAATCCATAACTCGTATAACGAGCACGTGGAAGTGTCTGTCCGGAAGGCAGGAGCCTGGTGTCGGGAGTGCCGCAAGACATCTCTCCACATGGACTCCAACTACAATCCATAACTCGTATAACGAGCACGTGGAAGTGTCTGTCCGGAAGGCAGGAGCCTGGTGTCGGGAGTGCCGCAAGACATCTCTCCACATGGACTCCAACTACAATCCATAACTCGTATAACGAGCACGTGGAAGTGTCTGTCCGGAAGGCAGGAGCCTGGTGTCGGGAGTGCCGCAAGACATCTCTCCACATGGACTCCAACTACAATCCATAACTCGTATAACGAGCACGTGGAAGTGTCTGTCCGGAAGGCAGGAGCCTGGTGTCGGGAGTGCCGCAAGACATCTCTCCACATGGACTCCAACTACAATCCGTCTGTTTCAGAGGCAAGGAGCTGCAGCGTCGTCTGGGCGCGCGCGTACGCGAGGCGTCGAGCGACGCGCGCGAGCGAGCGCGCGAGCAGGAGGAGTTGCGCGCACTGCGCGACCACGTGTACCGGGGCCGCGCGCCCGACGACCCGGCCGCGGCGCAGGACTACGAGCAGGTGCTTGTTTGGTTGTCACCGATGCTCGTGCATGTTGATGGTAGTGGAGTGACCCTTGCTTGGTGTGGTTGCAGGCTCGCCTGGAGCGCGAGGAGCAGTACAAGCCGCGCCTGCTGATCGACGTCAGCCTGCAGGCGCACCAGCAGCGCGAGCGCGAGCAGCTGCGCGCGCGCCAGCGGGAGGACGCGCGGAAGGAGGTACCACCCGGCTCCTACACATACTACACGTGAGCGACAAGGTGTCACCGGCATGCCGCATGCTGGCGACACCTTGTCGCTCACTCCACAACCCTAACATAACTGAAACTTAACTAAAACTACACAACTGTACCTTTTAGTTGAAGGTACAGTTGAAGCGCTCCACCACACCAGTATGCCGCGACATGTAACTACTATGGAAGTAAATGAACTGCTCCTGAAGACGTGTCATCTTACATTTATTTATGACGACCGACCTCTGTGGCGCGGTGGGCGAAGATCTGCCTGCGACGCAGGAGGTTGCGGGTTCGATTCCCGCCTCGGGACAAATGTGTGTACGTTCAGGGTGTTCTGGTCGTTTTCTATGTATAATAAAAAATATCTTTCTATATATACAATACTGATGTTAGATGTTATTTATGTAAGTATATTTGCCACTTGGAGGATTCGCCGAGCGTCCTGTTTCGAGATGCGATGTACTGTAGTAGTGTTGCGCAGGCTGTATGTTTGTTTGTTTGTTCGTCAGGCGCGCGAGCGACTGGCGCGCGAGCGGGAGCGGTACCTGCGCGCGCACGCCGAGCGGCAGCTGCCCACCGAGGCGGAGCCCATCGACTCGGACGACAGGTACGACTAGCGCGCCCCGCACCCCGCACCCCACACCCCACACCGGGGAACTACTTGTGTCTTTATCATTTGACATGATTTGTTCGCTTATGGCCAACTTAGCAAACCGTCCACTATTTGTTCGCTTATGGCCAACTTAGCAAACCGTCCACTATTTGTTCGCTTATGGCCAACTTAGCAAACCGTCCACTATTTGTTCGCTTATGGCCAACTTAGCAAACCGTCCACTATTTGTTCGCTTATGGCCAACTTAGCAAACCATCCACTATTTGTTCGCTTATGGCCAACTTAGCAAACCGTCCACTATTTGTTCGCTTATGGCCAACTTAGCAAACCATCCACTATTTGTTCGCTTATGGCCAACTTAGCAAACCATCCACTATTTGTTCGCTTATGGCCAACTTAGCAAACCGTCCACTATTTGTTCGCTTATGGCCAACTTAGCAAACCGTCCACTATTTGTTCGCTTATGGCCAACTTAGCAAACCATCCACTATTTGTTCGCTTATGTATGGCCAACTTAGCAAACCGTCCACTATTTTTCACGACTTCGTAATCGGTAAAGTTCGCAATCAGTCAACTTCTTGATCGGTCAACTTAGCAACTAGTCATCCTCGCAAACGGTCCTCCTAGCTTTCTTATTATAGCGTGGCTTAGCGGGCGTACAACTCGAGAATACGAAACAAGTAAAATATTTTGTTAATTATACTTTTTGTATGAAATCATAGCCAGTACAAGACATTGTTCCTCTTGCATAAAGACTAGTCTTTTTGGTGTTCCATTTACAAAGAACATGCTTTTTATTTAACAGAGGCGCCTTTTTGATCATCGTTGGATGTTTGTATGGTGTTCTTCATCCATGGTAGAATGCTACTGCTAATGGTTAGGTAGTAACTTTGCGCTGTGCGTAACGATGACACATACACAACTGGTAACAATCAGCGCGAAATCTCTGAAATATATGTTTACTACAGATTTGACTGAAGTGAATCTTATATATAATTTAAAATGGCATCAAACGAACATTTATTTTATAATGTGCAAATGGGACAGAATGAAAAAAGAGCTGTTGCGGTCGAAATCACACGAAATATGGTATTTAAAGACAAAATCGTGTAGTAGAGAAGTGAAATTAGTGTGCAATATTAACTGGAGGTATGTTTAGATTGTTCTATTCTCTCACACGAGAAGTGAAAAGTATAGTTTTTCACTCGGATCAAAACCACCCAGTATATCTCGGTCCGGTCATGCTCCCTCGCTACACTCAGGTATAAACAACCTCGTCGACAATGGGGTTCTTTAGTCCATAGTTAAAAAATATAGTATGTTTTGTCTTGCAGCGGCGGCGCAGCGTCGGCGGGGTCGCCGGTGGGGTCGAGCACCCCCCCGCTAGAGGGCGGCGCGCCCCCCGCGCCCCTCGCCCCCGCGCACCACCACCGCCACCACAGGCACCACCGCCCGCAGCACCACCACGCCGCAGAGAACAACGACGTACGTATGTCTGCCCCGCACCCCGCACCCCGCACCCCACACAGTACAACATCTGCTTGTTCACTAGGTAGTTTGATTATAAAGGGTGTGCGTTACCCCAGCGACATGTAGACTCGGATCAAGATGAATATATATAGAAAAATCAGAGCGCTATGCCCTGTGAATGAGCCCCAAAAATTAAATTTGTGCGCATTAAGGTTTCAGAGTAATTCGAGAAAATAACATTTCGCTGCAGTAACGTCTGAAAACGTTACTGCAGCGACATGGTTTTTACCTATTAGCCCTAGAAAGTTTTGAAATAGCTTAAAAGGTAGCTTATATTTGAGCATTTTATTGGCCAAACAGCGACATCGGTGCGCCCTGTGGTTTTTGAATAAATTGCAAATTTCGCTGGAGTATCGTTTGGCAGATTTCCATATCTTCGGAATGGCTGAACGAACAAAAATGAATTTTGGTAAGCAGAGGGGGTTTAACTTGGTTTAATGTGGACCCTAGTAGTTTTTCCAAAAAAGTGCACGGTTTATGAATTAGACGACTTTTTCTGAAAATCAAAAATAACCTCTTTTCTCTTGAATTACACAAGAAAGACGTTCTGTGATTACATTGGCTGATGCGTATTAAGAATATGTATCTTCTGACAAAATTGTGAAACCCTACAACTTATTTTCGACGAAATAAATCAATTTTACTGATTTTACAACTGAAAATGGTCTACTTATTTCGAACCTCAAATAAGGGAGTTTGAACAAGATAACTAAGATAACTTTACATGATTTGCCAATAACTAGAGCGCATATTCAAATTCACTCACGCTGAATTTCAGCTTTTTACGCCTTATAATTAACCGTTAATGAATAAAAACAACAAACGAGAACTTTTAGACTGTTATCCGACCAATTTCGAAATGCCATAAAAAAATAGAAAAATAGAGTTAAACAAAACTAATAATCTGCAGTATTATAATATCTTTAACAGCTCCATTTTATTACGTGTAAAATCAGTACCCAGAAGCAAAACCTTTGTTAGTAATTACCGCTTGACACCGATGTGGCATAGACATTATCAGTTTCTGGCATGTTTCGACAGGAATCTTTGCCCATGCCTCACAAAAAGCTTCATTAAGTTCATCTAAAGTTCTGGTACGATAAGTGGCAACTTTTTTCTTGATTTCGTGCCAAAGGTGCTCGATTGGGTTAAGGTCCGGGCTATTTGCTGGCCAATCTAGCACTGATACTGACTGACTGGTAAGAAACGACGACTGAACGGGCGGTATGTTTCGGGTCGTTATCATGCTGAAACGTCCATATAATAGGAAGATGCTCCTCAGCATAGGGAAGCATCGTTTCCTCCAATATTGCCTTGTATTGATGTTGGTCTAAGTTACCCTGAACTTTCCTCACAGGTCCCACTCCACGTCCAGAAAATGAACCCCACATTTTAATGTTTCCACCGCCATGTTTCACCTGCTTTTTTGTGAATCTTGGATTCATTTCCGCTTTTACTGGACGCCGTACGTATTGCCTTCCATCTGAAGAAATCAAATTAACCTTGGTCTCGTCAGAGAATAATACATGTTGCCATTGGGCGTAGGTCCAATGTCCATATTTACGTGCAAACGCCAAACGAGCATTTCTATGTTCTTTCTTCAACAACGGTACTTTGCGAGCCACTCTTCCGAACAACCCTGCTTCTACCAGACGTCGGCGAACGGTCCTCGCTGAGACACCAGCTCTTTCGTCTGTCCCAAATACTTCGTGTTTAATTAAAATAGAGCCTAGAAACGGATCTTTCTTAGCTAACCTGGTTATCATTCTATCTTCTTGCGGAGTTGTTTTTCTCGATCTTTTTGTTCTGGGCACATTTAAAGCTGTGTTATTGCGTCTGACATGTTGCACTGCATTGTATACCATAGTTTTTGAACAATTTAAATGTTAAAAACAAACTTCATGATAATTTTTCGTAGTGTTGGATCGCAACTTTTATTTTTGCCAATTTTTCTTCAAAATATTTTTCAAAACTTAAAATAAAAATCGGGATTGCCGCCAAAACTACCACGAAACAATAAGAGAAGAAGTAAAAAAGTATTGAGATTCAAACTTTGAAAATAGAACGCAATATCTCAGTGTCCCTAATTAAATGGCCAGCCAGCATTATTTGAACAAATAGCACTATGATAATTTATCAGCTATACTGTAAAGAGGTTTAATGTTTAAGAAGTTGTTATAGTTTGTATAATCGGGCACATAATAATTATACTTACATGTAAAAGATATGGAATATTTTTAACTCGTTGAAAAAAAATAAAAAAAATCACAATTTGGCTTATGAGGGTACACCTTTCCATGCGCAGATTGGCTCGTAAACAGTACTTTTCAAAGTCGTTAATGTCGTAAACTACTTATCTTACACTATATGTTATTTGCTAATAATTTTAGGAATTTTTTTTGTCCAAATAGTTAGTTAAAAAAATATTTCGATTAATATAGTATGCACGCGTTTTATCAAGATAACTCGTTAGAGGTTTTCTTAATTTCCCTTTCAGCGTCAGTTTCGAAGCCCAAAATATTATAAAAATACTGACATATCAAAGTAACAAAAAATAATTACCAATTATTAAGATCCTTGGGAAAATAGTTAGTTAAAAAGATGTTTGGTTTTGGTATATATACGAAATTAATGTTATAAGAAATCATAAGAAATTAAAATACAAAAAATGTGAAATATTACGAATTTTAAACGATTTTTTCACCGATATTCCTTATTTAATTTAATATAATAATAGCTTACCAATAAAGTAAAGCATCTTCTTTAAATTCCTACATTTAAAATTTTAATTATATTGTTGTTATTATTTTTCTGTAAATATTTTAAAGCTACTATAAAACGCTGCGCGCAATTCAATTCAAATTCAAATCAGTCCGCCGCGAGGCTTTCTAGAGTGTGGTCATGTCGCTCGGCGCTCTGACTGACCTGTGTTGACCTTTGTCGTGCGTATAAGGCGAGCGGACATTTATAGCGCAATTGAAAAGTTTTGGTACTTTGGTAAGTAAAATATTTTATGATTATTTTTGATGGCAAACTTATTTGTAGAATGTATTTATATTGTAACAAATTATATTTCAGACATAATGGGAAATAAAATAAAGTTGTTTTTACAGAAGAAACGAAAGCGCAAAAATGTAGCAAACATTGAAATGCAAGAGCTAAAAGGTTATGGTATACACGTTATTATGTTATATTTATTACTTTATTAAGTACGCAATTGCTGACAAAAAAAAATTTTTTAGTGTTCTCATTTAGGTAGTTTATTATGTTTGTATTAGTGAATGCCTATTATTAGCTTGCTGTATCTATTTTAAGTTCAATTGTTAATAGTTAAGCTGATGGCAATCCGAATAAAATAAATAAATATTGTTATAATTATACATGTACCTAATCTACTGATATGTTTATTTTATATTATATTATATAAAAAATATATATTTTGTAGGTCTATGTGGCTTCTAAGCAAATGTGCCAAATTTCATAATTAATGTATTTAGATGGTTTGTCGCGGATTGGCGCGAAGTTCAAATATTTTTGTGGTTTTTATTTTTTTTGCTTTCCTCAAGCAATAAAACTAGCGAATAAGTAATTTGCCGCAAATCGTTTTATTTTTTATGAATTTATGGTAAAATCAATCAACTTTGATTAATTTTTATTTTAGTAGATTATTAGCACAAAATTTTGTATTTTCCCAAATGCTCCAAAAATACTATTAAATCGATGTAGGTTTTATTTATCATGAGTTCATAGAAAATGATTTACGATTTGCGGCAAATTACTTTTTCGCAAGTTTTATTTGTTGTGGAATGCAGAAAAAAATATAAACCACAAAAATATTAGAATTTCGCGCCAACGTATGTTTGTCCGCGCATTTCTCTGAAACTATAAGGTAGACTTTAATAATTCTGGGCATTTCTGGTTTAAAAAGAACCAAAGAATTTTTTTGCTTTTGAGTGTTTCTACGTCTTTAAGTCTGTTTAATAATTTCCTTTGTTTGTTTTATTAACATCATTTTATTTATTTATTGCATAATACTTGCTTTCAAATAAAAAGGTGTGTCTTATTGGTTGATGGTTCACTTCAGGCAATGTAAAGAAAACACAAATGAAGAAGTTTCTAAAATAGTTGTGTGAAAACCAAAATATGGAGGTAGGTACTATTAGTCATTTTAAACTTTTAAAATTTAAATGATTTTTTTTCTCCTTTCACGTCATAATACGCCATTACAGACGATTTCAGATAGAATTCTATATTGGTCTCACCAACTGGTGAGATGAACTGAACATAGAAATGTCGAATTTGGTAAGTCATCGTTGTAGTAAAAAAAACAGACCACTATATTCTTTATAATTATCATAATAATTTTACTATTTTATGTTTAAGTTTATAAAAAAAAATATGTTATATAAATTCTTTTGTTTTAATTTGTAGACCATCGAGCCCGAAATTCCAATTCAAATAAACATGGTTTATGAGGGACGCAGAATAGTTGAATTTCAATATTTTTTAACTATTTATACTCACTGGATTATATTCATTAGACAATCTTAAAAGTATAAAATAAAACACCGTAAAGTCAATGAAGCAACTTGAAGAAATCAAAAATATCACTTTATTTCCGTGTCGGTGGTTTATTTTAAGAATTTGACGTTTTCTAAATTTATATTTTTGTAGATGGAAAGAAAACATTTTTGATTGATTGACATAAATGTTGCCTGTTCTGCAGCTTTACCCGATGGCATTTCTGATGAAAGAATTGTTGAAATCAAATTTCCGATTTCAGCTTTCGGAATGAATGCAGATGATGCTGATAATTAAAGAAAATAAAATTTTAGAATTCTAACAACACGAGTGGTTTTAACAAATTCAAGGACAGTTACATTTCAGGAAGAAGATTTTATGTTTGTTACCCAATGATGTTTTACTAAAGATGACGTATATTCATACTGCGCGGTGCTCAGATTTAGGTCCTCTACGACATATGCATACCTACCTCTACCTCTCGCGTATCCATAGGTTACAACAATGAATGCGACAGATAATACAATACAAATGATATAGAAAGGGATAGCTATCTGTTTAGACTTGCGCTTGAAATCCGCGAGAGCTACATAGATTAGGAGAAATGTTGTAACAGAAGGGACATTTAATGAAACAATTTGTTTGTTTGAATATTAGTATATAATTTCAAGGAACATATGAGACATTACCTTAGAAAGGTATTATTATTCGTTTGAAACATTCTAAGTAAATGTTTAGTCAATGAAACTATTAACATTGTTCTGAGAATAGACTAACAGATGACAAAAATATTTTATTGTTCAAACAAAACCGCGCGCCCTGCTGATGAAATACCTAAGTATGGTATGATAGCTGCAATATTTATTTTTTCTAAGTTCTTTGGGGAAAGTTGTTAAGTTTAATGGATTGAACTTGCTCTTGTAATATTTTTAAATGAATTTCACGAGTACATGTAAGTAAATATTTACATAGTCATCCATCAGTGAGTGTTATATCTATAATAATATTATAAAGAGGAATGATGTTTAGTGCTACGCTATTAAAGTAAATTTTGTGCCTACGAGTATGAGATCCCTTCTGAATACTTCTGATTGATTACTCTATGACGCACGCCCGGCGCACGCTATCTGTCCCTATCGCGCTGCGGTTGTCGTCAATATTCTCTATCCCTTTTTAACATCACTTAAAATATTTGATTATGTACCGATAATTTGCTGTAATGTCGAAATAAAACGTAAATTATGAGGTGTTTTATATACTTACGTGTGGTACGTAACTCCTTCATCCTTTTTTACCTTTGTACCATAGTTTTTGCATTGTCGGAACACACAGCTAGGCATATAAAAAGCACAAAGTCACGCGCGGTCACTCGCTCGCAGCTGTTATTCGACTAAATCAAAATTACGACAATTGTCTTAATTTGGCCGCCTCAGTTTTCACGCGCTAGTGCGACATCTACCTCATTTATATTATAATATCATTGTTGTTACCTATCTGGACAGGTAAAGAATTTCCCCTCGAACTTGAAAAAATCGGTTGAAACGATAAGTTTTGACGTAACCAAATGGAAACCAGGCTAATTAAGTATTATAATGAGTGTCTGCTTCCCGAAATCGTAGACCAACGAAAGTCTAGGTTGATGCCGCTGAGAACCACGACATATTAATATTAATTAATAAAATATTAAAAACAAATATAAAATGATCTCGTTTTTATCTGTACCAAGTGTTTCATTTGTACCTACTCGTAGCTTAGTCATCTCTTTAAGTTTAAATTTAAATTAAATTATTGCTAAAACAATTTCACTTCAATAATGGATCAAATTGGGTTTGTTTGACTATAGCACAATAGAACGCGCCAGCGCTACTCACACTGCCACGCTCGCTTCTGTGTGGGTTTGAATTACCTAAACTTGACATCGCGCGCTAGGCGTACACTGGCGTACAGGCTCTTAACTAGAGATTGTCCCTAATTAGTTGACCACGACTGTATATGACTTACTTGTATACAGTATTTATCTAAGTCTAAATATAATGTGATTTAGATACAGGTCAATATTTATGTAAGACTAGCTAAGCTTATCATTATTTCCCTTATATACTATTGTCGGTGTGGAACTGAGGGACATCTGGCCAAGCATTTACATCATTGATGTAATCATCTATGGAGTAATAGGCTTTCTTTATTAGATTTCGTTTTATGTACTGTTTAAATTTACGAATAGGGAGCTCAGTTGCTTCAGATGGAAGTTTGTTATACTGCCGTCCGTTATCTAAAAAGCGGCTAAGTGACATTTGGTCAATTTTGACTTTTAAATGCCTCGATAGACAGTTCAAAATTCTCTATCGATCTGTCTAGGACACGTGTTCGTATCTTTTATAGTTTCCGATTTAGCGATGGGAAGAAAGCCGTTAAAAAATGCAAAATATTAAAATTGCAACGCTAAATCGCGGCTATCTGCAAATACTTAGCTAAAAAGCATTTAAAGTCATATAACTAGTTTTGTTTTTCTATTATTTATTGCAGTTCTAAACTACAAAGCGGTTAGGTGCAAATTACTACGCTACAAAGAAGTTAAAGTCTCCTAACCACTTTATAGCTTTGTGTTTTGATTTGATTTTGATACAACCACAATACTATATGGCGGTTATGTCGCACTCCTTCGCTATAAAGCCGTTATCTACGCTCGGCCATGCGCCCTCCCGGCTACGTTCCGCCAGGTTTTTGATTTGAATTTAGTGCGTTACAAGGAGCCGTCGCGAATGCACTCCTGTCACCGTGGGACGGGATAATTGCAGTGTCCAAAATAAAAATTGGTTGCAGTATTCGTTGTTAGTACACTTGATAAATAGTGACCTAATTGCCACTGAAAGTATCATACTGTATTATTTTGAACCATACATTGATGAGCGCTGACCAGGTACACCACCAAATAGAATTAGCTATGAAAAGGAAGGTGAAGATATACTACTTTGAAGATTTGGAAGAAGCAGTGGCTACAATAAATAACTCTAAAGTGGTAGTAAAATCAATGACGCCAGAAAATTTCATCATCTTCTTAAATATTGTATCTGATAGGCGCATTCAAATTCTACCCCCAGAGCGTATTTGAAAAATATGGTAGAAGTATGTTTCAAACGAAATAATTATGATCTCCTGTACAGAAACGATTTCAGTGAGGATTTTAAGTCATTGAGATTTTAAATGATCGTTATTTAAAGAATAACAATAATTATGTCGATAGTAACTTTCTGATCAGAGTACAAAGGTGTGCAGCCTGAAAGAAAAGAAACTCTTTTGAGCAAACTCTCTACAATTATTCCACCACACAAATTAACATTTTGGCAAAATTTACCTGTCCGCTAAAATGCACAGACAAGCACTCCAAGGAGTAGGAGAACACTATAATTTCTCAACTTACAGATTAATAAGTAGTAAAAAAGTGCCATTTTATGTAGAAGTAAGAATCTAGTGGATAAGAATGCATGTTACGCAATAAATGTGATTATTTTATTTTTAAGATTTTTATTGTAGCTCTAGAAGAGCATACCTAATTAAGTACTTAACCTACTATGTGCCTTGATTTAAAAGTACCTTCCTACCCAAGTACAATTTAGTATAAGTTTTGTTAGACTGATTTTTTGATAAGCATTTAAGTAGGATAAATTATGGGCGTACGCGATAAGTACGTATCTTGTCTAAGAGATTAGTCTGTAAGTACATAATTGATCTCAGAAAATTTGATTTTAAGTAATAAACCATTGCAATTTGCAATATTTTTTTTATTATTTTAGCATTTAATGTTGTTTTATAGTAGAAACCCTGAATTATCAATAAAGGAATACTAAACTATAAAGCGGTTATTAAAACAGGTTTTGCATGTAGCTGCCTTTTAGTCATGTGTATCAAGATATATAAATAATAAAAAATACAATTTACGTGCTAATGCTAAGCTTAAAAGCCGTAAAATACAGAAACCCTGTTTTAGCTTTGCAGGAGCCACAAGTCAAAATAAACTATCCTACGCAATAAAGCAGTTATGTGCAAATCCTTAACTACAACGCCGTTAAGGTATACATAGCCGCTTTATAGTGGTGTAAACTTAGCATTTTCATTAAATCATTGCTAAAACTAAATGCAAAAAATCATTTCGTGAATTATTGTTATCAGGAATTGAGTTTATAGCGAAGCTATTCGATAGTACTCACGTCATTCTGTCTTTCAGTGTCAAAAAATCTGTTATACGAATTATAGTAATCAAATGGCAGCAATTTCAAAATTCTTACCGCGTTTTTTGCGTTTTTCTCGAAACTTGGTTTTGCGACTTAGCCGCTTTTTAGATAACGGACGGCAGTATAGAAGCGTACGCAATTTCCCATAAATGATTTCCCTACCTTTCGTAATCTATATGATGGGATGTGCAGTTTGTTCTTGTTTCTTGTATTTACTTTGTGAACATCACATTTTTTTAAAAAGCTGTCTTGGATTAATGTATCTTTTAAAGGACAATGTATACGCGTATAGTTGCAAAAATTATCAATAAATAAATTCAAACAAATTGTCAAACATATCCTTTGTAAAAAGGCTTACTATAAAATATCAGATTATCTAGACGATAAAAAAGCTTGGGACGAGTTTTGCTCCAACTCGAAAACTAACATTCTAATAAGGTAAAGGTTTCTTGTTCGCTTCTTTACTTTACCTTAAAAAGATTGAAGTGGACAAAAAATCAAAGTGATCACTTTATTTCCTAGTTTCACTTATGTAATCTGAGTTTTTGTGACGTGTCCAAGAGTCCTGTAAGGTCTAAAGGAAATAAAGCACTTTGAATTTTGAATTTTGCTAAACCGAAAATAGGCGCGCATGATTATATGTAAACATATAAACCGCGTGGTGTGTTTACGCAAGTTATACTTTGCGAACTTTCATGGATTCTTATCTGATTATATGCCATTGATAAATCTAATTTACGAAATTCCTCACCGCCGCGCCGTGTAATTTGGTAAATAATTCTTGTGATGTAGGAAGTGGGTATTTCTCTACAAGCAGTTGCTTATTGATGGTAACCGAGTAATCAGCACAAATGCGCACGGTACCGTCTTTTTTTAACACTGGTACAATCGGCGATGCATACTCAGAGTAGGTAACCGGTTTTAGTATACCTAGCGCTTCTAGCCTGTTTTTAACACTGGTACAATCGGCGATGCATACTCAGAGTAGGTAACCGGTTTTAGTATACCTAGCGCTTCTAGCCTGTTTTTAACACTGGTACAATCGGCGATGCATACTCAGAGTAGGTAACCGGTTTTAGTATACCTAGCGCTTCTAGCCTGTTTTTAACACTGGTACAATCGGCGATGCATACTCAGAGTAGGTAACCGGTTTTAGTATACCTAGCGCTTCTAGCCTGTTTTTAACACTGGTACAATCGGCGATGCATACTCAGAGTAGGTAACCGGTTTTAGTATACCTAGCGCTTCTAGCCTGTTTTTAACACTGGTACAATCGGCGATGCATACTCTGAGTAGGTAACCGGTTTTAGTATACCTAGCGCTTCTAGCCTGTTTTTAACACTGGTACAATCGGCGATGCATACTCAGAGTAGGTAACCGGTTTTAGTATACCTAGCGCTTCTAGCCTGTTTTTTTTTACAAATTGCTTACAATGCAGCAGGTCATTGCTATTAAAATGCCTAAGTAATTGATTTAAAATCAGTTTTTCAAAAACTTTGCTGAAAGTAGGCAGTACTGATATCGGTCTAAAGTTAGTGGGGTCAGATCTACTACCCGATTTATACAGTGGTATAATTTTACTACATTTCATTAGATCAGGAAATACGCCACTATTAATGGATTCATTAAATATAAAAGCAAGATCTGGTGCTATGGTATCAATTAAAGGTTTAATAATTGTAACGGAAATGCCCCAGAGATCTGCAGTTTTCTTTACATTTAAAAGCTTAAACGCTTTTTTAACATCTATTTCACTGACATGGTTGAAATAAAATTTATTATCGCATTTAGGTACATTTTCTATGAGTGATGACTCGGCGACTACTAGAGAAGAGTTTAGACACTTTGTAGAAGAGATTGGAATGTCAGTGAAGAAGCCTACATCAACATCGTTTGTGACTGAGCAGTCATTAACCCGTTAACAGCTCCAGAAGTTCGATTTCGCGAATGCATCGTGCGCGAGGATGTTTTCGCCGGCAAAAAGTTTTTCGCAACGTCATCAGGAAAATCAATTTTACGGGATTGTGATATAATTATATGTTATAAATTATACACCATTCTTTTCGTTGTTAAATTTCCTAATAGCTTAGGCCCTCTAAATAGTTTCAAAAAACTTACCTGATACAGAAAATATTCAATTTCTTTCCAAGTTCATGATTTCGAGACAAAATCGCGACACAATTTGCATTATTTTTCCACTTCACAATAGATATTCACCGAAACTAACACTTTAACTCTGTAGCATAGGTATTTATGCATAATTACATGTATTTACATCACTTTCTAACACAATAATTACACCGCAAACCTGTTTACAAACAAAAACAAAACACTGCGGCCATTACGGCAGCGACCGCTCACAATTCAACGGAAAAGTACTGTTCGCACAAAAATTATCGTGCATTTTTGTGATTTTTATTTTAGTAGATTTCATAGTAGGTACCATTTTTTTTGTGTGCCGAAATTTTTAATATGTAATGATAAACTCTAAACACATGTATCTACATATACCACATAAATAAAATAAAATAAATAAATAAATAAGCAAGTTTATTTTTTGATATTTGTTTTAGAGTCTGCGGACGGTACCGGACATAAAATGGCTCCGTCGTATGGCCGTTCAACTTTACGCAAAATCATATCTTTCTGCTTTTCTTTTTAGCAAGTACTTAGATATGTAGGTATTTCTAAATATTCCTTGATAAATTACCCGCCTATTCATGTATATAAATAAGCCTAAAACCCCATAATTTGAAAGAAAATAGTACAAACACAAAGCGTGCATGTAATTTAGGCGCGCAAAAAAACCTGGTCTGCAAAAGTTAGGCACATTTTTTCACTAGAATTTTATCACTTTTTGTGTTTCTATAACTTTACACGTAATCTACAGTCTTTAACCAGTAAATACACATATTAACAGAATACACACTGTTTCCTACTTGAATCCATTTTTAAAAAAATCACGACACTCCCGTTCGAACACAAAGCAATCAAAAAGATGGCTGACTGCCGACACGGAGTAATTAGGTGATGGTTTAGAATCCCAATCCAATCTCAACCGTTCGAATCGATTTGTGTATGATAATAATAATAAATCAATACATGGACCTAAGCACAAGAGTTTTGGTATTTGCAAATGTCGGACAAATGAGATAGGCTGGGGGATGAGCGCGTTCTTCTTTGGAGAAAGGATCAAGACAGTACGTGACACTCACCTCGTCATTACATACAACTGAATGTAGTAGAGTGAACGACTACTTGTACTATTCCAGAGCTCGGACGGAGGCACCACGCCCCCGCGTCCCCCCTCCGCCGCGTCCACGCCCGCCGCCACGCCGCGCTCGCCGCGCGACGCGGACAGAGAACACACGCATAAGCGGAGACATGTAAGTACTGTTCCAGAGCTCGGACGGAGGCACCACGCCCCCGCGTCCTCCCTCCGCCGCGTCCACGCCCGCCGCCACGCCGCGCTCGCCGCGCGACGCGGACAGAGAACACACGCATAAGCGGAGACATGTAAGTACTGTTCCAGAGCTCGGACGGAGGCACCACGCCCCCGCGTCCCCCCTCCGCCGCGTCCACGCCCGCCGCCACGCCGCGCTCGCCGCGCGACGCGGACAGAGAACACACGCATAAGCGGAGACATGTAAGTACTGTTCCAGAGCTCGGACGGAGGCACCACGCCCCCGCGTCCCCCCTCCGCCGCGTCCACGCCCGCCGCCACGCCGCGCTCGCCGCGCGACGCGGACAGAGAACACACGCATAAGCGGAGACATGTAAGTACAAGTACTGTTCCAGAGCTCGGACGGAGGCACCACGCCCCCGCGTCCTCCCTCCGCCGCGTCCACGCCCGCCGCCACGCCGCGCTCGCCGCGCGACGCGGACAGAGAACACACGCATAAGCGGAGACATGTAAGTACTGTTCCAGAGCTCGGACGGAGGCACCACGCCCCCGCGTCCCCCCTCCGCCGCGTCCACGCCCGCCGCCACGCCGCGCTCGCCGCGCGACGCGGACAGAGAACACACGCATAAGCGGAGACATGTAAGTACTGTTCCAGAGCTCGGACGGAGGCACCACGCCCCCGCGTCCCCCCTCCGCCGCGTCCACGCCCGCCGCCACGCCGCGCTCGCCGCGCGACGCGGACAGAGAACACACGCATAAGCGGAGACATGTAAGTACTGTTCCAGAGCTCGGACGGAGGCACCACGCCCCCGCGTCCTCCCTCCGCCGCGTCCACGCCCGCCGCCACGCCGCGCTCGCCGCGCGACGCGGACAGAGAACACACGCATAAGCGGAGACATGTAAGTACTGTTCCAGAGCTCGGACGGAGGCACCACGCCCCCGCGTCCCCCCTCCGCCGCGTCCACGCCCGCCGCCACGCCGCGCTCGCCGCGCGACGCGGACAGAGAACACACGCATAAGCGGAGACATGTAAGTACTGTTCCAGAGCTCGGACGGAGGCACCACGCCCCCGCGTCCCCCCTCCGCCGCGTCCACGCCCGCCGCCACGCCGCGCTCGCCGCGCGACGCGGACAGAGAACACACGCATAAGCGGAGACATGTAAGTACTGTTCCAGAGCTCGGACGGAGGCACCACGCCCCCGCGTCCTCCCTCCGCCGCGTCCACGCCCGCCGCCACGCCGCGCTCGCCGCGCGACGCGGACAGAGAACACACGCATAAGCGGAGACATGTAAGTACTGTTCCAGAGCTCGGACGGAGGCACCACGCCCCCGCGTCCTCCCTCCGCCGCGTCCACGCCCGCCGCCACGCCGCGCTCGCCGCGCGACGCGGACAGAGAACACACGCATAAGCGGAGACATGTAAGTACTGTTCCAGAGCTCGGACGGAGGCACCACGCCCCCGCGTCCTCCCTCCGCCGCGTCCACGCCCGCCGCCACGCCGCGCTCGCCGCGCGACGCGGACAGAGAACACACGCATAAGCGGAGACATGTAAGTACTGTTCCAGAGCTCGGACGGAGGCACCACGCCCCCGCGTCCCCCGTCCTACATTATTTTATACATTGTTTCTGAAAGATTTTGTTTAAGGCGCATACAGCACCTAAACTAGCGCCACCATCTACTTTATGTTATTATTCTGTTTAACAAAGGAATTTTCAAAAATCCTTCTTCCAGTTTGTGATGCCTATCATAAGCTTTTTTTTAATGCCTCTGTAATAGTTTTATTCTATTTAGTTTAGGAAGAGATACGAAGTTGCACTTGGTGGCCACCAAAATCTATTTTCGTATCTCTTCCTAAACTAAATACAATAAAACTATTACAGAGGCATTAAAAAAAAGCTTATGATAGGTATCACAAACTGGAAGAAGGATTTTTGAAAATTCCTTTGTTAAACAGAATTATAAGACAAATAAGGTGGTGGCGCCACTTTCGGTTGGGTATGGGCCTTAAATCAAAAGAGTGTTATCGTTTGTGAGTACTACCTGTGACAGGTGTTATGTTATTTTCAGAGCGGTGCGTCTGGCGGCAGCTCCCCCATCTCAATCAGCTTCAAGAACGTGCAGCCCGCGCGCAGCCCGGCGCCGCATGCAGCGGACACGCACACCGGTACCTACTGTCTCTAATACAGACCTAACTACCTATGTATATGTACATCTCGATCAGCTTCAAGAACGTGCAGCCCGCGCGCAGCCCGGCGCCGCATGCAGCGGACACGCACACCGGTACCTACTGTCTCTAATACAGACCTAACTACCTATGTATATGTACATCTCGATCAGCTTCAAGAACGTGCAGCCCGCGCGCAGCCCGGCTCCGCATGCAGCGGACACGCACACCGGTACCTACTGTCTCTAATACAGACCTAACTACCTATGTATATGTACATCTCGATCAGCTTCAAGAACGTGCAGCCCGCGCGCAGCCCGGCTCCGCATGCAGCGGACACGCACACCGGTACCTACTGTCTCTAATACAGACCTAACTACCTATGTATATGTACATCTCGATCAGCTTCAAGAACGTGCAGCCCACGCGCAGCCCGGCGCCGCATGCAGCGGACACGCACACCGGTACCTACTGTCTCTAATACAGACCTAACTACCTATGTATATGTACATCTCGATCAGCTTCAAGAACGTGCAGCCCGCGCGCAGCCCGGCGCCGCATGCAGCGGACATACTTTTTTTTTATTTATAATTTTTTATATTTATAATGCTGGACAATTCACACAGCATTATCTAGCCCCAAGGTAAGCAGAGCTTGTGTTATGGGTACTAGATAACTGATATACGTAATATTATACATTACATAGATAGATATTTTTTTATTATACATAGAAAACACCCAGACCAACGGAACAAATTTCTGCAGATCGTACACAAATTTGTTCCGAGGCGGGGATCGAACCCGCAACCTCTTGCGTCGCAGGCAGACTCTCGCCCGCTGCGCCACTGAGGTCGTCAGTGGCGCAGCGGTTCAGTGTACGCTTGCTCATCAGCTATGCTATCTCTGTATTCCAGGTAACGTGAGCATGACGGTGAGCGCAGCGGCGGGGGGCGGGGCGGGGCGAGTGCGGCGCGCGCACGCGGCCTTCGCGCACGACGACGACGCGGACCCGGCGCCGAGGCCAGAGGAGAAAGGTACGTGTGCACACACTGTTTACATGTACATTGTACATTATGTATGTAGTACATATTACATTGATATAGCTACCGGGGTGGAATAACATTATTTGTCATAGTAGAGTAAGCATGTCTGCATCTGCATTCAGATCGCAACAAGAAGGCGCTGGCGCGGAAGGAGAAGGAGGGCGCGGAGAAGGAGAAGGAGAGCCGCAACGCGGAGGAGAAGAGGAAACACATCAAGAGTCTCATTGACAAGATACCCACCAGCAAGGAACAACTGTTCCACTATAAGCTGGATACCACACAGGTACACAATCAAACGACACTAATACTTAAGGTGCCCCCGAACATCGAAGCTCCCATACAAACGTACTTTTCGATTCATTTGGAAACTACATGCCCTACTGATAGGAAATTTTGCACACATAATCGGATAATAAATAGCTATGTCGGTATCGGCTTGGTTTTTCAAAAAACATAATCATGATTAAATGAGAGCGAAACTAATTTTCCATATTTTAACCACCAAATCGAGTAGTTTTCAAGCGCTTTTATTAGCATGATAAACAACTTTATTCGAAAATCTGACTGGATACCGACATCGTAAATATATTCAATATTAGAAATGAACAATAATATTTAGGAAATCAATCCTTTATACAAAATGAATCGAAAAGTACGAAAAATTATCAAAAAATGGTGAAATTCCTTATAGATTCTGCAACCGCTCGCTCACACGCGGGGGGCTGTAAGACGCGGAGGAGGTGAAATCCCGAAATTAGGCGAGCGACGCCGAAGGGGCCAAGCCGATCGAGAACGACCTGTCGTCGGTCGCACTGTGTGTGATTTGACCTCATTTGCGGACAGCCTCGTTTTATATAAATTTTGAATACAACAAATCATTCAAACAAAACCAGGAACACTAATAAACTCCCGTGACCTTATCTAAAACAGTTTTTGAGATATTTTCAACTTGCTAAATTTTACTAAGGGAAAAGTTTCTTTCGGAAATATAAATAAATTAATTTTTTACGAATGATAATGAGAATTCATCAAAAAATCTGTATTTCTAAAGCGATGTAAAATATCCGCACGGGTGTTCGATTTATTAATACAAAATGCACTAAATTTAAATATAAATCGAAGCTAAGGTCAAATAACACACTGTGGGTCGGCTCGGCCCGGTTGGTCGGCGCCAAAGAGTACCTACATTGAATGGACGGCGGCGACTGACAGACAGTCTCTGTCACAGTTCTCTGTTGTTACTTGCTACGCGCTCACTAAAATTTTAATAAAGGTTTTTCTAGTATTATAATCAACGGATTCAATTATCGGACGAGAATTAGACTAAATCGCCAAGTGCGAGTGTCACGACTATCACACGCGCGTCGAGAGTTTCGAACATTTGCCAATTACCTATACAAATATATTTTAGGTACCGGTTAGAAACTTTGCTATTTAATTCAGACTGTAAATTCGACTTTATTTATTCGACATTAATTATTATTAATTGAAAGTAAAGAAATTTACTACACATAATTTACTCCATGTCGTTATTTTAAAATTTCAACATCGTAATTTGTACCTACAGAAAATTTTGGTTTATTTTTTAAATTTAATTTTTTAAAATCAGTACCTACCTACCTAATGGCGCACGAAATTTATTGTTATAAATTTCAAATTGCAAGTCAATAGCAGCAGTAGCCGAAACCGACCTCGAACCTCTAAAAACGTCATACGAATAGGTACCTAGGTAGGTATCTAAAATTCTAAAGAAAAATTAAATAAATGGCACACTTTACTCCGCGAGTTCCCGCCAAAAAGCCTCAAACACGAAACACGTTACAAAATTAATGATACCTACTAACTTTAGTATTGTAATAGTACACGTACCTATATAGTCGGTAGATGCAATAATTTATATGTTTTTCAAATTAGCAATTTATTTGGCGAGAGTCTGCCTGCGACTCAAGAGGTTGCGGGTTCGATCCCCGCCTCGGAACAAATTTGTGTACGATCTGCAGAAATTTGTTCCGTTGGTCTGGGTGTTTTCTATGTATAATAAAAAATATCTATCTATGTAATGTATAATATTACGTATATCAGTTATCTAGTACCCATAACACAAGCTCTGCTTACCTTGGGGCTAGATAATGCTGTGTGAATTGTCCAGCATTATTTATTTATTTTTATTTTAAATTCAAATTGTTTTATTGCCGTAATGTCATACGTTACCGTACTAACTAGTAACAATTCTGTGCCGACGACGCAGAGTACCTACTACACACACATGCACGCAAGCTTCACATACAAAGCAGACAGCTGTATTTGATGGTTATCGCGCTTTCTCACTCATAACGCGCTCTATTTCATTCGAAGTGAAATAGCAACAAATACTCACGGGCCGGCCGCTGAGATTCGGGACATGTTCTGGCCATTCTTAACGGGGGCTGAGCGTTACCAATAATAAATTACTTTTAACTTATTTCATTTTAAAAGAGAAGTGAAAACTGACTTCTTACTTTGACCAAGTGTATCTACCCGTCCTAGATGAGACATGTATGAGACAGATAATAGAAAATATTTGAGGCCGCGGTCGAAGAATCGACCCCTCGAACACAGTCCGTGCACGTGGCATGAGGTGTGCGCGATGCGCCCGAGCAAGGTCAGCAGCTTCCTCATCCCCGTGGACTGTGGACCACACGAGGCGGCAGGTTATCTCTCGAGCTCTTCCTCATCTCCGTGGACTGTGGACCACACGAGTCGGCAGGTTATCTCTCGAGCTCTTCCTCACCCCCGTGGACTGTGGACCACACGAGGCGGCAGGTTATCTCTCGAGCTCTTCCTCATCTCCTTGGACTGTGGACCACACGAGGCGGCAGGTTATCTCTCGAGCTCTTCCTCATCCCCGTGGACTGTGGACCACACGAGGCGGCAGGTTATCTCTCGAGCTCTTCCTCATCCCCGTGGACTGTGGACCACACGAGGCGGCAGGTTATCTCTCGAGCTCTTCCTAAACTAATAAAAATAAAATAAAATATATAACCCTACGCACAAAACACATCCACATAGGGGAGGAGATTCGATCTGCAATAGTTTTCAGGATGCTGTTCGGACTCCCCCGGACTCTGCTCTGCGCATCAGGGAGGCGGTCTTTTTGCGAAGAATCGCTGCAAAGCCATCTACTTGGTACTCCGCAAACATCCCTGACGCACTACAGTAACGAGGCAGTCCCAACATCATCCTAAAAATATTGTTATATTGTATGCGCAGGGTCTCCAGCGGTTTTTTGGCATAACGAACCCATAGGTTTCCCATGTAGAAGCACTGGCAGTAAGCCTTAAAAAGGGTTATCTTTACCTCTTCGCTACAACGGGAGAACCTACGAATCAACATATTTCCTCGAACCGCCAGAGCCCTACGCTCCCTCTCTATGTCCACATTGTCTTTAAGGTCTTCGGTGACATGATGCCCAAGATATTTAAAAGAAGTGGCTTGTTTGATATTAATGCCTTCAAGACTAATGCTGGGAAAACTTTCAGCCTGATTGCCAGCAGCCTTAAAGACAATGTGTTCACATTTGTTTATGTTGTAGCGGAGTCCGTGAGAAGCAGCATTGTACGAAGCACAATGTTTAATTTGTAAAATCTAGATCACCTAAATTCTTACATTTCCTATCGGCCTCGCACGTATTGCCTACTTGCAATACGTGATGCGGTAATATTGTCATAACTTTCATACTTACCTAAATCTAAGAAATAAACCAGTTCCGAATCAACATCGTTGGAGTTATCATTTCCCGGTACCTCTAACAAGCATATTTCGCGCAGACCCTCAACATTTCCTCGAGCGAGCCCGCAGTCGGTCCCAGCAGCACCATGTCATCCGCGTAGCTGATGTTATTCACGCAGATACCATCCACGCTACAGCCGACACGCATGCTGCTGAGTTCGACTATGAGCTCAGTCCATCATGACCGGGAGATTTGCCTCCAGTCATATTCTTTATTGTCGCTATGACTAGCTTTGAGGACAATTGTATTGTACTATTGTCTCCACTCCCGTTCCGCTGCACCCAGCATCCAACTCCTCATCCGAAGGTCCAAGGTAGGATTTTACCCTGAAATGTTCCATGAACATCTTCGCAATTTTGCCCCTTTCACTTATGCCTTCAATGCTCACAGGAAGGCCTAATGTTTAACCTATTTGTGGACTTCCAAAAAGATTTAAAATCTTTCCCCTCTCTCTCAATGGCTAATTTGTCCATTAAAAGCTGATTCTGGTTGCTCTGGCACCACTTCAGGCGACTTTTAAAGATTTTACGAGATTCATACATATCTTCGTAGATATTGCCGGAAGTGGGTCTATTATGAAACATCCATTTTTAGGGTTTCAAACATCGGTTTTGAAACCCTTATGGTCTCGCTCTGTCCGTCCCCGCTCTTTCTTGAATATCTCAGTAACTACTGCAGCTATTAACTTGAAATTTGAAATAATGATACATTTCGTGCGCCATTACTGATTTTAAGAAAAAAATATAAAAATAAATGAAAAATCAAAATGAATATTTTCAGTACAAATTTTGATGTTGAAATTTCAAAAGAGACCTAGGAAGGCAAATGGGGTATCAAATGAAAGGTATCGTTTTGTACATTTCAAAACACTTTTTGAAATTTCTATAAATTTAATACTTTTTGAAATATTTCAAAAAAAGTCGAAAAATTTACCATACCCCCCCCCCCCCTATCTCCGAAGATTGCAGACCGATCCACGTACAATGTATTAGTAGGCGTTTGTAGATATAGATCTATATTTTACAGGAAAAATATAGAGAAGTCTGTAATAATAATAGTTTTTGAAAAATGGTCAAAAAGGGGGGGATTTTTTTTTCAAAAGGGGGGGTACCTGCCTATGTTGGGTATCAAATGAAAGGTATCGTTTTGATCATTTCAAAACACTTTTTGAAATTTCTGTAAGTTTCATACTTTATGAAATATTTCAAAAAAAGACGAAAAATTGACCATTCCCCCCCCCCCCCCATCTCCGAAGATTGCAGACCGATCCACGTACAATGTATTAGGCGTTTGTAGATATCGATCTATATTTTACAGGAAAAATATAGAGAAGTCTGTAATAATAATAGTTTTTGAAAAATGGTCAAAAAGGGGGGGAATTTTTTTTCAAAAGGGGGGGTACCTACCTATGTTGGGTATCAAATGAAAGGTATCGTTTTGACCATTTTAAAACACTTTTTGAAATTTCTGTAAGTTTCATACTTTTTGAAATATTTCAAAAAAAGACGAAAAATTGACCATTCCCCCCCCCCCCCCCCCTAGCTCCGAAGATTGCAGACCGATCCACGTACAATGTATTAGGCGTTTTTAGATATCAATCTATATTTTACAGGAAAAATATAGAGAAGTCTGTAATAATAATAGTTTTTGAAAAATGGTCAAAAAGGGGGGGAATTTTTTTTTCAAAAGGGGGGGTACCTGCCTATGTTGGGTATCAAATGAAAGGTATCGTTTTGACCATATCAAAACACTTTTTGAAATTTCTGTAAGTTTCATACTTTTTGAAATATTTCAAAAAAAGACGAAAAATTGACCATTCCCCCCCCCCTAGCTCCGAAGATTGCAGACCGATCCATGTACAATGTATTAAGCGTTTGTAGATATCGATCTATATTTTACAGGAAAAATATAGAGAAGTCTGTAATAATAATAGTTTTTGAAAAATGGTCAAAAAGGGGGGGAATTTTTTTTCAAAAAGAGGGGTACCTGCCTGTGTGGGGTATCAAATAAAAGGTATCGTTTTGACCATTTCAAAACACTTTTTGAAATTTCTGTAAGTCTCATACTTTTTGAAATATTTCAAAAAAAGACGAAAAATTGACCATTCCCCCCCCCTAGCTCCGAAGATTGCAGACCGATCCATGTACAATGTATTAGGCGTTTGTAGATATTAATCTATATTTTACAGGAAAAATATAGAGAAGTCTGTAATAATAATAGTTTTTGAAAAATGGTCAAAAAAGGGGATTTTTTTTTCAAAAGGGGGTACCTACCCATGTGGGATATCAAATAAAAGGTATCGTTTCGGCCTTTTTAAAACACTTTTTGAAATTTCTGTAAGTTTCATACTTTTTAAAATATTTCAGAAAATTGATTGTCCAAATAATTGGCAAATGTTTGAAATGTTTGAATAGCGCGCGAGTTACACTCGCACTTGGCGAATCTTGTTTAAATTTAAGCCTGGCCTCCTCGTGTGCACATCGAACATAAGTATTCCACCCACAGAGACTTTTTTTTTGCCTTTCTTGGGCCTGCTACTTACACACCGCTTCGTCTGGACCGCCGCATCTATCATAGTACTGACTATGTCATCATACAATTTATCCTAAACTATTCTATGTTCAGTCAAGGTACACGACCCATGACCGCACTCCACTAATTCCTGAGGAAAGGTAATTTCGCGAAAAACTGCATCACAAAGATTTCGATATGTTTTAATCTGATCGTTAGTCCTCTCTCCCCATAGAACAGCAGTCGGAGGCATGTCCTGAGTCGCTAACCTCTGCCTAACAGCATACAAGTCACATACCATGAATATAGGGAGATGGTCCGACGTGTAAACGTCCTCATATATACCTACATTTAATACAGTATGCCATGCTGCAAGAGATACGACGCAGTGGTCCAACCATCTCCTACTACCAGATTTTTGACATACAAATGTATATACATCTGAACCTACTCCTAATTTCTCAATATCGGCTAATGAGCACTAGTAAGGAAGGGCGTCAGTATGGCGTCGCGATCCGTAAATAGAGGGATACTGACGCCCTTCCTAATTAATGAGCACTAGTAAGGAAGGGCGTCAGTATGGCGTCGCGATCCGTAAATAGAGGGATACTGACGCCCTTCCTAACTAATGAGCACTAGTAAGGAAGAGCGTCAGTATGGCGTCGCGATCCGTAAATAGAGGGATACTGACGCCCTTCCTAAACTAATGAGCACTAGTAAGGAAGGGCGTCAGTATGGCGTCGCTATCCGTAAGTAGAGGGATACTGACGCCCTTCCTAAACTAATGAGCACTAGTAAGGAAGGGCGTCAGTATGGCGTCGCGATCCGTAAATAGAGGGATACTGACGCCCTTCCTAACTAATGAGCACTAGTAAGGAAGGGCGTCAGTATGGCGTCGCGATCCGTAAATAGAGGGATACTGACGCCCTTCCTAAACTAATGAGCACTAGTAAGGAAGGGCGTCAGTATGGCGTCGCGATCCGTAAATAGAGGGATACTGACGCCCTTCCTAAACTAATGAGCACTAGTAAGGAAGGGCGTCAGTATGGCGTCGCAATCCGTAAGTAGAGGGATACTGACGCCCTTCCTAAACTAATGAGCACTAGTAAGGAAGGGCGTCAGTATGGCGTCGCGATCCGTAAATAGAGGGATACTGACGCCCTTCCTAAACTAATGAGCACTAGTAAGGAAGGGCGTCAGTATGGCGTCGCAATCCGTAAGTAGAGGGATACTGACGCCCTTCCTAAACTAATGAGCACTAGTCGCGATCCGTAAATAGAGGGATACCGACGCCCTTCTTAAACTAATGAGCACTAGTAAGCAAGGGCGTCAGTATGGCGTCGCGATCCGTAAATAGAGGGATACTGACGCCCTTCCTAACTAATGAGCACTAGTAAGGAAGGGCGTCAGTATGGCGTCGCGATCCGTAAATAGAGGGATACCGACGCCCTTGTTAAACTAATGAGCACTAGTAAGCAAGGGCGTCAGTATGGCGTCGCGATCCGTAAATAGAGGGATACTGACGCCCTTCCTAACTAATGAGCACTAGTAAGCAAGGGCGTCAGTATGGCGTCGCGATCCGTAAATAGAGGGATACTGACGCCCTTCCTAACTAATGAGCACTAGTAAGCAAGGGCGTCAGTATGGCGTCGCGATCCGTAAATAGAGGGATACTGACGCCCTTCCTAACTAATGAGCACTAGTAAGCAAGGGCGTCAGTATGGCGTCGCGATCCGTAAATAGAGGGATACTGACGCCCTTCCTAAACTAATGAGCACTAGTAAGGAAGGGCGTCAGTATGGCGTCGTGATCCGTAAATAGAGGGATACTGACGCCCTTCCTAACTAATGAGCACTAGTAAGGAAGGGCGTCAGTATGGCGTCGCAATCCGTAAGTAGAGGGATACTGACGCCCTTCCTAAACTAATGAGCACTAGTAAGGAAGGGCGTCAGTATGGCGTCGCGATCCGTAAATAGAGGGATACCGACGCCCTTCTTAAACTAATGAGCACTAGTAAGCAAGGGCGTCAGTATGGCGTCGCGATCCGTAAATAGAGGGATACTGACGCCCTTCCTAACTAATGAGCACTAGTAAGGAAGGGCGTCAGTATGGCGTCGCGATCCGTAAATAGAGGGATACCGACGCCCTTGTTAAACTAATGAGCACTAGTAAGCAAGGGCGTCAGTATGGCGTCGCGATCCGTAAATAGAGGGATACTGACGCCCTTCCTAACTAATGAGCACTAGTAAGCAAGGGCGTCAGTATGGCGTCGCGATCCGTAAATAGAGGGATACTGACGCCCTTCCTAACTAATGAGCACTAGTAAGCAAGGGCGTCAGTATGGCGTCGCGATCCGTAAATAGAGGGATACTGACGCCCTTCCTAACTAATGAGCACTAGTAAGCAAGGGCGTCAGTATGGCGTCGCGATCCGTAAATAGAGGGATACTGACGCCCTTCCTAACTAATGAGCACTAGTAAGGAAGGGCGTCAGTATCCCGATTCTAATTACATTCGTAGGTACTAGAGAGGTGTACGCACCAGGAGATAAAATAATAAGTAGCGTGTTGTGATATTGAGGTGTGTGTGGTATGTTCGTAGATCGACAGTACGCTCATGGAGAAGAAGATCCGGCCGTGGATCAACAAGAAGATCATCGAGTACATCGGAGAGCCCGAGGTTACGCTGGTCGACTTCATCTGCAGCAAGGTGCTGGCCGGCTCGCAGCCGCACCGCATCCTGGATGACGTGCAGATGGTAACGCCTATCAATATATCACTTATCTAACATCTGCCGAGTTTCATTTACTGCATGGATACTCTGAGCATACTGTCATTTCCCCAGGTCCTGGACGACGAAGCGGAAGTGTTCGTGGTGAAGATGTGGCGCCTGCTCATCTACGAGCTGGAGGCGAAGCGCGCCGGCCTGCACAAGTGAGGCGGGGGCCCGCGGGGGGCCGTCCCCCCGCCGGGGGCGCCGCGTCTCGCTCACACCCGCCGCGCCGCCGTCTGGCTCTGGGTGCAGGGACTCACTCGCATCGTGCACTGCAAGGCCTCCTACCTAGAGAGGGTTCAGCGCTCCGTGGGGAATCTGCCCGCGCCCTGCGACTGCAGCGAGTACTTCCACGCGATGAACGAGGGCATAGCACGCTCGGGCCGGCCGCCCGGCACGCCCAGCCCGCGCCCTTCGCCCAGCCCGGTCCAGAGTCTGCCCACCCCGGGGAAAGACACCGTAGTTATCTGCAACACGAGGGAAAATACGAGACAAGTCAAACGGAAATACCTCGTGGATTTCATCGACAGTGACGACAGTTCTGAAGAGGGACAAATTAAAGATGACACTTCTATCATTTATTGTGCTAAAAACGATATCCCTACCGATACACCTCAAGCAGAGACACCAGATATCGACGCTCCGGAACAGCCCGTGCAAGTGGCAAGTGAACAAGCTGAGAAACACTTCCAGTTCAAACTGGACATATTCGGCTCGTACGGCGCCGAGGGCGGGCGCACGCGCACGCTCAGCGACCCGCAGCCGGACAAGAGAGAAGTGGCCGCAGTCCACAGACACTCGTACAATATGCCCTATAACCCAGTTAAAATAACACTGGACTCACCGAATTTATATAAAACTCCGCGTCTTGTCTACTCCAGACATGCACAGATACAGACTCCAAAAGTTGTTATTGCGCCTCCAAAATGTGTTTCACAATCTCCAAAAGTTACACAGACTACAAAACTTGTTTCACAGAAGCCGAAAACTACGAAACTTGTCTCACGAACTCGAAATCTGGCTTCGCCGCCTCGAAAACGTGACTCAGGGATTCCGAAATTAGCTTCGCTAGCCTCTAAACTGTTCTCACAAACTACACTAGTCAAAATGACCCCGAAACTTGTTTCACACACTCCGAAAATCGTCTCAGCTGTTCCGAAACTAGTTACGCTGGCTTCTAAACTCGCCTTACAAACAAGTCTTGTTTCAGCGATGCCCCAGCCCATTTCAGAAACTCAAAAAGATGTCCCACTGACTCCAAAACCTGTTCCGAATCCAAAACTCGTTTCACAAAATCTAAAATTAGTATCAGAGACTCTCAAACTGGTTTCTCAGTCTCCAAAACTTGTTGCAGAGATTCCGAAACTAGTTTCGCTGACTTCGGAACTCGTCTCACAGACTCAAAAACTAGTTTCACGGACTCCGGAAGTAGTCTTAGAGACTCCAAAAATTGTTTCACAGATCCAGAGTCTTGTCGCACAGAATTCAAAAATTGCCTCGCATACTCCAAACCGCGCATTACCGACAAAACTAGACTCGCAGACTAGAAAACTTCTTTCGCAGATATTTGTCGCACAGACGCCAAAACTGGTATCACAGGCCCCGGAAGTCGTAGCAAAGATCCCAAAACTGGTATCACAGGCCCCGGAAGTCGTAGCAAAGATCCCAAAACTGGTATCACAGGCCCCGGAAGTCGTAGCAAAGATCCCAAAACTGGTATCACAGGCCCCGGAAGTTGTAGCAAAGATCCCAAAACTGGTATCACAGGCCCCGGAAGTCGTAGCAAAGATCCCAAAACTGGTATCACAGACTTTAAAACGTGTCTCACATAGTCCAAAACGTTCAATACCTACTACGAATCTAGACTCGGAGACTCGAAAACTGCTTTCACAGATATTCGTATCACAGACTTTACAAGCTGTATCGAAACTCACACCACTGGCTCAGAAATTAGCCTCACAGACACCTAAAAGCGTCACACAGACTCCTAAAAGCGTCACACAGACTCCTAAACGCGTCTCACAGACTCCTAAACGCGTCTCACAGACTTCTAAACGCGTCTCACAGACTCCTAAACGCGTCTCACAGACTCCTAAACGCGTCTCACAGAGCAAACGCGTCCGTCGTCCACGGCCCAAAGTGTACCCGGTGCGCCTCGAGCACATTGCTGAGGCGTACGACCTGACGTCCGGCGACGCGGACGACGACTGCAACAACAACCGGAGCCCCGGCCACGCACACAACTACAATATATCCAACATCCCCATACCCCCCCAGTTTACTAGGATTGACGTCTCCAAGAGCGATATTGACATGTAGACATGACAACACTGCAAGAGATGTCAATGTGATTCTATCGGAAACGCGAACACCCACTGCCGGCAAGACGGAGATAGAATAACGCACTCGAAATAATGACTTGAGATTTGTTACAAACTAAGACGAGAGTGCAAAAGTATATAACTAAGAATGATATAGTGGTTCCGTCTACTAGCATATTCATTCAACATTTTGTTGCTTCGTGTCTCAGACAGTGAATTAAATATTACAAGTGGTTGTTTGTAAGACCCGCGACCCTACTTATTGTTTTTTTAAGCTCATTCGAATTACTGAAGCTAAACAAAACTGCTTGAAATTGGTCCCAAACCGAGACGAGATCATTTAGAGTTAGTTCTACATCGATGCGTTTGCTGTTGCAGTGCTTTCAACCAATCGGGGTTGTTTTAATTTAATGGAAAATGACTGACAAATACGGGAAATGTTAAACGTTGACCCTGGCTGGGCCGGCGCTCGCGGCGCGGTACTTGCCGGCGGCGGAGTGCGCGGTGGGCCGGCCGCCGCGCCGCCGGTTCATCGCGTACATAAATATCTAGTGTAGTTAGATAGAACTAGCATTAGGGTGGAGTCCTTTGTGTCATAGAATTGCTTTACTTTTATTACTGAAGATTGTGTTCTTCTAATGAATAATCGGACGGTTACATTTTAATTGTAGTTCGGGACAGAAGTTTTGACACAATGCCGAAGTTTAAGAAAAGGCCGTTAATCTCTCGGAGGACACCACCTGACCCTTAGACGTGGTTCTAGTTAGCCACTTGAACGGGTATCTTGTATGTACTGTATTTTGTTATTGATAGAATTTGTAAAAAGTCAGTATGAAGAGTTAATTGTGAAAGATGTTATTTAAAAGATTTCAGAAGTTGTGTTTATATTGCAATGCAAGGTTAGTCGCGAACCAGCAAAGAACGATTGTTTATTAATGCTACGTCATACGACTCTATTAGGAATTATTGTAACTAGATTTATTATAACATTTTTATAACAAACGAATAACATTGTAAATAGTTAACAGAATAGTTTAATTATTTAGTAATTGTGAGTTGTAGGGGCAGGCGGTCTGTCGTGTTGTGCTGCAACTCTGACTGTCGTAGTTGTAGGGGCAGGCGGTCTGTCGTGTTGTACTGCAACTCTGACTGTCGTAGTTGTAGGGGCAGGCGGTCTGTCGTGTTGTACTGCAACTCTGACTGTCGTAGTTGTAGGGGCAGGCGGTCTGTCGTGTTGTACTGCAACTCTGACTGTCGTAGTTGTAGGGGCAGGCGGTCTGTCGTGTTGTGCTGCAACTCTGACTGTCGTAGTTGTAGGGGCAGGCGGTCTGTCGTGTTGTACTGCAACTCTGACTGTCGTAGTTGTAGGGGCAGGCGGTCTGTCGTGTTGTACTGCAACTCTGACTGTCGTAGTTGTAGGGGCAGGCGGTCTGTCGTGTTGTACTGCAACTCTGACTGTCGTAGTTGTAGGGGCAGGCGGTCTGTCGTGTTGTACTGCAACTCTGACTGTCGTAGTTGTAGGGGCAGGCGGTCTGTCGTGTTGTGCTGCAACTCTGACTGTCGTAGTTGTAGGGGCAGGCGGTCTGTCGTGTTGTACTGCAACTCTGACTGTCGTAGTTGTAGGGGCAGGCGGTCTGTCGTGTTGTGCTGCAACTCTGACTGTCGTAGTTGTAGGGGCAGGCGGTCTGTCGTGTTGTACTGCAACTCTGACTGTCGTAGTTGTAGGGGCAGGCGGTCTGTTGTGTTGTACTGCAACTCTGACTGTCGTAGTTGTAGGGGCAGGCGGTCTGTCGTGTTGTACTGCAACTCTGACTGTCGTAGTTGTAGGGGCAGGCGGTCTGTCGTGTTGTACTGCAACTCTGACTGTCGTAGTTGTAGGGGCAGGCGGTCTGTCGTGTTGTACTGCAACTCTGACTGTCGTAGTTGTAGGGGCAGGCGGTCTGTCGTGTTGTACTGCAACTCTGACTGTCGTAGTTGTAGGGGCAGGCGGTCTGTCGTGTTGTGCTGCAACTCTGACTGTCGTAGTTGTAGGGGCAGGCGGTCTGTCGTGTTGTACTGCAACTCTGACTGTCGTAGTTGTAGGGGCAGGCGGTCTGTCGTGTTGTACTGCAACTCTGACTGTCGTAGTTGTAGGGGCAGGCGGTCTGTTGTGTTGTACTGCAACTCTGACTGTCGTAGTTGTTAGTAATTGTACAGTCAGCGACACTGTCACCGCGCTGTCGCGTGCCGATGTACGAGGTGCGATCAAATCGCACACGGACCTCTTACATATAAAGTCTACTATAAGCAATAGCTAAAGGTAGAACCACACTATTGTGGTAAGTATTATGGTGTATTGTGTTGCCCCGTAAAAATGTATTTGTAACCTTACTCAACGAAAGCGCAATGTTTCTGACGGCCCACACCACTATAATAGTGTAGCTGTAGCTTTGGCATTAGCTTAGTGGAGAGATTTGACAAGTGAAGGGTCTCGTACTGCACCGTAAGCGACTTGTGCTCTTAGCACACTAATGTAACCGACTTGTGGTCGCAGCACACTAATGTAAATGATACTGTATAAATACCGAGAGCTTGTCTGTCTGTGTGTGCGAGCGGGACGGCACGAGGGGTCGCGCTCACATCGGATTAAGTTTAATTATATATGGATAATAAAGTTTGGTGAAACAATCTGTTGTTTAATTGGAGGTAAGGGCGCGGAGATAATTGTATGATTGGTTGGTTGATGCGATTCTCCACGCGTGGGCGTGGCCGCTATAAGTAAGGGTCGCGCTTGGCCCCCGCGCCGTGTTGTACAGAGATGAGGCTGCAACTGATCTGCGGAGCGCTGGCGCTGGTGAGTATGCCCTACTTACTGAACGTTACTGACGCGTCTTAGTACGGAAACGTATAGACAAGGTTATGTTACTTGATACCCGCGGGTGATCCCTCTGGCTGCACAGTCACCGGGGCCCCGGCCGGGGCGGTGCTGCAGGTGCCGGTGTGGCAGCTACTCCACCTCCGCGCTCCGGTTTGAGGCGACACCACACTGCACCAGCACTGCATGTTACCCTACCCACACCCCCGTAGGTATATCTAGTGAAAAGTAAATGAAAAATTGATTGGAAGTGATGTAATTTGTAGTGTAGGTGCGTGTTTAAACAGTACGCCAGTAGTTTGTTTGTTAGTGTACGAGTGTCCGGACGCCCGTACTCATGACCCGGAGTCCGGGCAACGGGACCTTCCAAACCAAGGGAGTTTGTGTTAGTGTGTGAGTGTGTGTGAGGTAGTGAAGTGGTAAGTGGTGTGAATGTGCTTCATGAAAAAAAAATTATGTATGTCCCCGTTTTGAAATAAAACGAAAAATATGCGGGACCATAACGTTCTTCCAACAGAAAGTTTCTAAACGAATGGCCCTAGACAACTTTAACTTATATGGGCAGATAGCTTATATTAGTGTATGAATGTGCGACTAAAAATAAAATTTGTGTGTCTTAAGGTTTTTGAGATGGTATTCATTTTCCTGCTGGGTGGGGTAACCGTTTTTTGTTTCTCGGAAACTATTGAATGTACATCTACAAAATACACATAGGTAGGTACACTAGTAGCCCTTAATTAGTGCTTAAATGTGACATACCTACTAAAATTTATAAAAAAACAGTTTTTATGTAATCTTGCTTCTTTTTAAAACTTAAAAAAACAGGTTCATTGTAAACGGTGTTGGGTTTTTTTTGTTATTCTTTGTGGACCTAGTGTTCTAGGAATAATGTGGGTAGGTCCAGCCACTAGGTGGCAGGTACCTACATGATTAAAATAAATCATTCGGCCTACTCAAGAATTACATGGAGTTTCTGTTGTGTGTCCCTGTCGAATAAAACCGAATTATCCCATACAAACCACTTTGTAACCATAAAAAGTTTCAAGAAGGTAGGTAAATACATTTAACATTAGAAAGATAAGCTAAGCAGCTTCCACACATAGAAAGAGAATAAATATTATTTTTGTAATATTATTTATACCTAACACATTTGCTCGTAAAGGGTCTCTTATTTCACCAATTTCAATACCGTAATGTATCTTATTATTATTACGCACTAGTGCGGTAATGTAATGTAAAACGCACGGTTTATCACAGTGAAAAAATTCTATGTCTATGGTTTATCAAGATGCTCTGTACGAAGACGTACCATGTATCTAATTTTACTGAATCGGCATTTTATGCCCTAACAACGCCTCCGTGCCAGTAGTACTACTAAGAAGTACAACTGATAGTACAAGTGACACACCTTTGTGTCTCTAGTATTACCAGGTAGTACTAGAGAGCCTCCGTGTCAGTATTAGGTACTGCTATGAAGTACAACTGGTAGTACAAATGACACACCTTTGTATCTCTATATAATTTATGCGGCATTGGTAGTACAACTGAATATTTAAATCACAAGAAAAGACCAATCAAAAGTGCTCAAAACGAGTATTCATGCTCAAACCTGCTTGCCTAATGAAAACGAAAATACTCTGCTCAATAATATGCGCCAGTGTCAAAACTGCAGCTCTAACTCCAGAAGAAACTGTCTCTAGAATATACAAAAAGACAGTAGCATCCATGAAGGATAAGGGACTTGATCTAATTACGAATTTACCGACGTATAGCAAATACCGATCAGGGGCTTACAGAAAAAGAAGGAAACTAGTGAAAGTTGAGAAAGTAGTGTACGATGATCTAGATAATGTTAAAGTACCTACCACCAGGGTTTGATGACTTTCTTCTCGGCGATTATAATGATGATGAAAGCAATCGTATAAGTATTCGTATTTGCGTCAAAAGAAGCAAATTTTTTTGGTGATGGCACCTTTCAGAGGTGCCCAAAACCGTTCAAATTATACGTGCTATTTTGTGATTTAGGCTGTAGTGATGAGAAAAACAATGTTGTTTCCGTGGTATATGCACTTTTGCCTAACAAGTTAAAAAAGTCTTATTATAATACATTTGAGATCATCAAGTCGCAAGTTCCGGAATGGGAACCAAATAAATTTATTCAATTCAATTCAATTTATTTATTTCAGTTTTTCACCATAACTACTTGTTAGTAAACTACTTAGATACTATGTTAGTAACCATAAGATCAATTTCAATTATTAATGTCACATCAATACACATAAAAACACATACATAATTACACAATCAAATCAAACCATAAACACATGTCACAAGAAATTCATTTAAAATTAAATTTAAGCACAAACATAAACATAAAAAAAAAATGATATAATTGGCACAATATCATTTGGCACAACGCGATGCGTTAGAGGGCAACACATGCGTCTCGGTCCAGTGTCTGAGTATGGGGCCGTCCACCCTCTCAGACACCGTGACCAGGAGGCTGTTGGGGCTGGCGCGCACCCGCTGCATCAGGGAGGCCACACGCTTGCGCATGATGCCGTGGAAATCATCCACTCGCGCCTCCGCGAACATACCGGAAGCACTGCAGTAGCGCGGCAGACCCACCAGCATCCGGAACGCGTTATTGTATTGTATCCGGAGGGCGTTGTACGCCGCTCGAGTAACGTTCATCCACAGGCTGCAGGTGTAAAACGATTGGCAGAATGCCCTAAACAGTGTAATTTTCACCTTTTCGGAGCACTTAGCAAACCTGCGGATCAACATGTTACTCCTCACAGCCAACGCCCTCCTCTCCCTCTCCACATCCATGTCTGTATAACAGATTTCGAACAATAACTATAATAATAATAATCTTTTATTTTTGTAGGTCTTACATACTGCCGTCCGTTATCTAAAAAGCGGCTAAGTGACATTTGGTCAATTTTGACTTTTAAATGCCTCGATAGACAGTTCAAAATTCTCTATCGATCTGTCTAGGACACGTGTTCGTATCTTTTATAGTTTCCGATTTAGCGATGGGAAGAAAGCCGTTAAAAAATGCAAAATATTAAAATTGCAACGCTAAATCACGGCTATCTGCAAATACTTAGCTAAAAAGCATTTAAAGTCATATAACTAGTTTTGTTTTTCTGTTATTTATTGCAGTTCTAAGCTACAAAGCGGTTAGGTGCAAATTACTACGCTACAAAGAAGTTAAAGTCTCCTAACCACTTTATAGCTTTGTGTTTTGATTTGATTTTGATACAACCACAATACTATATGGCGGTTATGTCGCATTCCTTCGCTATAAAGCCGTTATCTACGCTCGGCCATGCGCCCTCCCACCCCCGCGGCTACGTTCCGCCAGGTTTTTTACTTGAATTTAGTGCGTTACAAGGAGCCGTCGCGAGTGCACTCCTGTCACCGTGGGACGGGATAATTGCAGTGTCCAAAATAAAAATTGGTTGCAGTATTCGTTGTTAGTACACTTGATAAATAGTGATCTAATTGCCACTGAAAGTATCATACTGTATTATTTTGAACCATACATTGATGAGCGCTGACCAGGTACACCACCAAATAGAATTAGCTATGAAAAGGAAGGTGAAGATATACTACTTTGAAGATTTGGAAGAAGCAGTGGCTACAATAAATAACTCTAAAGTGGTAGTAAAATCAATGACGCCAGAAAATTTCATCATCTTCTTAAATATTGTATCTGATAGGCGCATTCAAATTCTACCCCCAGAGCGTATTTGAAAAATATGGTAGAAGTATGTTTCAAACGAAATAATTATGATCTCCTGTACAGAAACGATTTCAGTGAGGATTTTAAGTCATTGAGATTTTTAAATGACCGTTATTTAAAGAATAACAATATGTCGATAGTAACTTTCTGATCAGAGTACAAAGGTGTGCAGCCTGAAAGAAAAGAAGCTCTTTTGAGCAAACTCTCTACAATTATTCCACCACACAAATTAACATTTTGGCAAAATTTACCTGTCCGCTAAAATGCACAGACAAGCACTCCAAGGAGTAGGAGAACACTATAATTTCTCAACTTACAGATTAATAAGTAGTAAAAAGGTGCCACTTTATGTAGAAGTAAGAATCTAGTGGATAAGAATGCATGTTACGCAATAAATGTGATTATTTTATTTTAAAGATTTTTATTGTAGCTCTAGAAGAGCATACCTAATTAAGTACTTAACCTACTATGTGCCTTGATATAAAAGTACCTTCCTACCCAAGTACAATTTATTATAAGTTTTGTTTGACTGATTTTTTGATAAGCATTTAAGTAGGATAAATTATGGGCGTTACACTGTACGCGATAAGTACGTATCTTGTCTAAGAGATACATAATTGATCTCAGAAAATTTGCTTTTAATTAATAAACCATTGCAATTTGCAATATTTTTTTTATTATTTTAGCATTTAATGTTGTTTTATAGTAGAAACCCTGAATTATCAATAAAGGAATACTAAACTATAAAGCGGTTATTAAAACAGGTTTTGCATGTAGCTGCCTTTTAGTCATGTGTATCAAGATATATAAATAATAAAAAATACAATTTACGTGCTAATGCTAAGCTTAAAAGCCGTAAAATACAGAAACCCTGTTTTAGCTTTGCAGGAGCCACAAGTCAAAATAAACTATCCTACGCAATAAAGCAGTTATGTGCAAATCCTTAACTAAAACGCCGTTAAGGTATACATAGCCGCTTTATAGTGGTGTAAACTTAGCATTTTCATTAAATCATTGCTAAAACTAAATGCAAAAAATCATTTCGTGAATTATTGTTGTCAGGAATTGAGTTTATAGCGAAGCCATTCGATAGTACTCACGTCATTCTGTCTTTCAGTGTCAAAAAATCTGTTATACGAATTATAGTAATCAAATGGCAGTAATTTCAAAATTCTTACCGCGTTTTTTGCGTTTTTCTCGAAACTTGGTTTTGCGACTTAGCCGCTTTTTAGATAACGGACGGCAGCATAATCTAACATAGTTTGTACAATGTTGTGCTTAAGACCTAATTCACCATTTGGTTCATCACCTCGCTCTATCTAAGTTTAGAAAAACTTGTGTAATAGACGCGAGGGATCTCTACCTCTCGGCAAATAGCTAACAGGCAACTGTTAGTGGATTAGTTATTATTACAAATGTTACAATTCAGATGCAACATTTTTTATAAATGAAACAAACTAGAAAAAAGTGTATATTACAATAAAAACTAAAAAATAAACCTTTAGGACAAATAAATCATAATAAAATGTGAAGACAAATAATTTTTTAAATAATTATTGTCGAATCGGTTCAGCCAGATCAGTACTGCGATGAAAACAATTTTTCCCCAGATTGAACACATCGGTTGTTTTTATCATTTTCAGGATAAGCTTAAACGAAAAGCGAAGCAACTAATGCTGTTAGCATTAGTTGCTTCGCTTAAACGGATAAAAAAAAATACGAAACGGAATTTGAACAAAATTGTCAGTTTATGCATGGTGTTGCCGCTTCTCCCAGAAGCACAAATTGAAGAAGGGTTTAGATACATAGGTACTGAAGGAGAGTAAAATTGTGGGAAGCAACAACCTACAACAGTTTTTATTGAACACAAAAAAAAACTGAATTCCGAAAAAAGCTTTATGGTGTAGTTTCGGTGAACGACACCGGACAAATAATATCTGTGAGGGTTGGAACTGGTTGGAACGGTCAATTCAATAAACTTTTTAAAAGAAGACCAACAAACATGTTTTGAAAATGAACAAGGAGGATGAACAATTTAACTCTGTGAATTCTTTAACATTAGAACCAGCAAAAAGCGATCAAAGAATGTTGTAGAACGGGATCCTTATATTCTTCATGTTCATGACGAAATTGACGTACTTACCTCTCTTCTTGGAAAAATTACGCTAAGTGCAAAAGGCACAAGGGCGCGCTCCCGCTATTGTTGTTTATCTTTCTGTTATTTTTTTTTTGTACGAGATAAAAAAAATATGTTTTTTTATACTAGAGATACGTTTCCTGTTATAGAGATAAATTTTTCTGTTGTTTTTATAATAATAATAATAATTTATTTCAGACCATAGAAAAGTTACAGATCGTAGTTAACTTATACTATAAGTAAGTACTATACTTTTATACTATAGATAAAAGTTTATATCATTTTTTTGTTCTAGTTAAACTTAAGTTTTAATAATTCGATTGTCACTTGTGTTATTTGTATTATTTTGTACTAGTAGGTAACTACTAGGTAGAGATACAAACGTGTGTCATTTGTGGTACCAGTTGTACTTCTTAGTTGTACTACTGACACGGAGGCACAAAGGTGAGTCTTTTGTACTACCAGTTGTACTTCTTAGCGTCTATTCCCGATTGCCACCACCACTGGTGGCAATCGAGTAATAAAATCCCAGTCGCCACCAGTGGTGGCAACAGGTAATTTTATATTCTCAGTTGCCACCAGTGGTGGCAATCGGTAATTTTATGTTCCCAGTGGCCACCAGAGGTAGATCCTAGATGATTATTTCTCAAGGACCTGAATAAACTAAATCGTAGCTTTATGTTAACAAGATCATGAAACACGTGCACTTGAAAATACGGTACAGGACCCGAAAACTATTGTCGTTGGTGATAACAAGATCATGAAACACTTACATTAGGTAGTTACACTAAAAACAATGCGCTTAAGTAGTGAGTGCTGATTGTGCAGAAGGAAGAAATTTCAATATCTGGTTCACTTTGGTTTACCGACAGTAAGTAGGTACCTCTTGTAGGTAGGTTGTTGTCATTGTTTCTCGAGGAACTTTTTCTAAACACTAAACCGTAACTTTGTGTCAATAAGATCATAAAACACGTGCACTAAAATGCTCAAAAGAACAAAAAATAAGGATTTTCAGACATTTTACTTTTATTGTTGTTTTTTACGGTTGTTTTTCAAATGCTATTATAATTATGTACTTGCTGTTGCTCTTTAGGACAGATTATATAGGTATTTATAATGTTAATTGTATAAAAAATTACAACAAATGTTTAAGTCTTTGGACAGTTATAAGCAATGCAAGATTAAACTTAATTATTTAAAACTGTAAATTTTGAAGTGGCGTAAGACGATTTTATGTGAAAATTTTATTCTTTGTTTAATTTTTGAATTCGTTTTTATATAGGTTTTATATATGTAGTTGATTTTTTCATGTTCATTATTATCAATAATAATATCAAACTTTCACTGCAAGTATTTATGTACTGTTATATAAATAAGATAATATATCATATTATAATAATAATAATTGCGTTGTTACCCTTAAAAGACAGATTAAATACAAATACTGATTTACTTACAACAAACCACTTATTATTACCTATCCTTTACAAATTCACCTACTCATTAGGCTCATTAGAAGCTGGTGGCAATTGAGAAATAAAATGCCAGTTGCCACCAGTGGTGGTGATTGAGAATTTTTTATTCCCAGTTGCCACCAGGTTTGCCACCACTGGTGGATGAAGATATTACAAAGTTATACGAAGTTTATGTTCAAAATTTAATAATGTTTATACAAAGAATTGTATATATTAGATTGAAGAGCACTACAAATCGTATTGTCTACGCGAGCGAAGCCGTGGGCGAAAAGCTAGTCTTTTAATAAATCTTAATTAAGAAAATAACTACCAATCAAATTAAATAATTCAATTAAAACTAAGTAGTATTTATCATCCTAAAAAAGCCTCTATTGCTAACTGTATCAAAAAATTCCATGGACCCGTTGGAATAGGAAATATTATTTATTTTAAATGTCGTGGACTTGTTGGAAATCAAAGTATGAAACATTTTTTTTTGAAAACAATGGAGCTGTGGCCCTCTGTCTGAAATAAGCCCTGATTGTTTTGCACATTGATAACTAGCAAATTTAGTTTTAGTGTTGAGGGTTTCAGCAACTTTGTGTCCTTTTTTTTTTTGTAAAATATTATTATTTATTTTTGGTTATAAACACGTTATAAACATGTTATAAACACAGATATTAGATCTTTGTGGTTATAAATTAGTGTTTTTTTATGTTATTTTATACCGCAAAATGGTATGTAATGTAATATACAATTTGCCTTACGGTTAACAATCCGCTGTCATAATGGCAGGTAAACAATAAGTTTGATTCCTACGTAGTACGTATTATTGCAGAGCATGGCGGTGTCGGGGAGCGCGGCGCGGCGCGCGCGGCCTCTGCGCGAGGACGACACAGTGGTGAGTCGCCACTGTCGCCAGTCGCCACGGACACCAACACCTCATTTGTTATTGCATCACAACCAGTCGCCAGTCGCCACGGACACCAACACCTCATTTGTTATTGCATCACAACCAGTCGCCAGTCGCCACGGACACCAACACCTCATTTGTTATTGCATCACAACCAGACACCAGTCGCCCGCCGCGCCACGGACACCAACACCTCATTTGTTATTGCATCACAACCAGTCGCCAGTCGCCCGCCGCGCCACGGACACCAACACCTCATTTGTTATTGCATCACAACCAGTCGCCAGTCGCCACGGACACCAACACCTCATTTGTTATTGCATCACAACCAGACACCAGTCGCCCGCCGCGCCACGGACACCAACACCTCATTTGTTATTGCATCACAACCAGTCGCCAGTCGCCCGCCGCGCCACGGACACCAACACCTCATTTGTTATTGCATCACAACCAGTCGCCCGCCGCGCCACGGACACCAACACCTCATTTGTTATTGCATCACAACCAGTCGCCAGTCGCCCGCCGCGCCACGGACACCAACACCTCATTTGTTATTGCATCACAACCAGTCGCCAGTCGCCACGGACACCAACACGTCCAACACCTCATTTGTTATTGCATCACAACCAGTCGCCAGTCGCCACTGACACCAACACCTCATTTGTTATTGCATCACAACCAGTCGCCAGTCGCCACGGACACCAACACCTCATTTGTTATTGCATCACAACCAGTCGCCCGCCGCGCCACGGACACCAACACCTCATTTGTTATTGCATCACAACCAGTCGCCAGTCGCCACGGACACCAACACCTCATTTGTTATTGCATCACAACCAGTCGCCCGCCGCGCCACGGACACCAACACCTCATTTGTTATTGCATCACAACCAGTCGCCAGTCGCCACTGACACCAACACCTCATTTGTTATTGCATTACAACCAGTCGCCCGCCGCGCCACGGACACCAACACCTCATTTGTTATTGCATCACAACCAGTCGCCAGTCGCCACTGACACCAACACCTCATTTGTTATTGCATCACAACCAGTCGCCATTCGCCAGTCGCCACGGACACCAACAGCGTAGCCAACAGCTCATTTGTTATTGCATCACAATAGAAAACCAACAAGGACATTTCAAATTCACCCTAAGTACCTAGCACAGTAGGGAGCAGGTCACGGGCCTGTTGAGCTGGTCCTCCACAGTACTCCACACCCATCCAGCTCAGAACAAGCTACACACTTTACCTACACCTTACAATTTCTGTGGACTATAGAAGAGTAAGAGAAAATCATTATTTGTTGCATTTTCTTATTGTTCAATAACGTTCTGCAATTCCTACGCTTATTCTAGATGTAACCTAACCTAGTCAGATTAGCATCGCCCTACTTACCTACCAACCTACAGTAGATACCTATGTACCTACAGTATGTACCTTCCAACCTACGTACAGTAGGTAGGTACATTACTTCCTACCTACAGTAGGTACCTACGTACCTACCGTAGGTACCTTCCTACCATAAGACATTATACTATGGAAGTAACTGAAATAAACTATCCTAGCTGTATCTTCATCCGTAATATATCTAATTGTTCGAACAGCATAGGCTGCTGAGCTAAGTCTGCCTGCGAGAGCATCAATTTGCGATCTCCATTGAAGAGATGAATCAATATGTAACCCTAGAAAAACGGTTGAGTCTACAAGGTCAACAATCTCATCCTTAAGCATAATCTTAGTTGGGAGTTCTCTTACATTTGGTAACATGAACTTTATGCATTTAGTTTTTTTAGCATTGAGTAAGAGGTTATTGGCCGTGAACCAATCTAGTATTTGTGAAAGCGAATTATTTACGTCGTCATAATTACATTTATTTCTGTCAACTTTAAAAATCAATGAAGTATCATCAACAAATAAGACCATATCACAGAGATCTTTTGCTAAAAAAGGGAGATCATTTACATACACTAAAAATAAAAAGAGGCCTAATATTGATCCTTGTGGGACGCCTAATTCAACCTTTGAGCCCTTCGATCTTTCTTTACCAATAATTGTCTACTTTTTGGATTCTATCAGATAAATAAGATTGCATAAGGTCCAGTGCCTTGTTGCCAATTCCATAGTGTTTGAATTTTGTGATTAGTGTATCATGATCCACACAATCAAAGGCCTTAGAAAGGTCACAAAATATACCAATAGCGTTTTTTGCTTTATCCCAGGCATTCAATATATGTTTTAATAGAGCTGCGCCAGCATCGGTTGTCGATCTACCCTTGGTGAAGCCAAATTGATTTTTATGAAGTAACATGGAAGTAACCTATTAAGGTTAAAGTGAGAGGATAACTGGATGAGAATAATTTTTTCAAAAACTTTTGGCTGGGTCAGTGTGACTACCAGATTTAAAAAGAGGTACTAGTTTACTATATTTCATGAGATCAGGAAAAACTCCTGCGTCGACACAACTATTGAAAATATAGGCCAAACAAGGAGCAATTTCCTTAATAATTGAACTCATTACTTTGGTTGAAATACCCCAAAGATCCTCAGTATTATTGATGTTAATGGACTTAAATGTTTTCACTATATAATTAGCATTGACATGGCTAAAGATAGAAAGAAAATATATTTATTTACAACTACAATCATAAGATAAGACGGATGACAAGTAGTCGCTTACAACTAGGTATCACTGATTGTAATTATGAATTAGGAAACGGCTCAGCATGAATGCTGTATGTGCTGGAAGGTAGAACACACACAGCGCTGATCTTCCGCCGTTTCCTACAGACAGTAACAGGCAGCATACACACTGACAAGATAGACAACGACTAATTAGAAAGTAATATATAAGTAGGTACATAGAAGAGTGTGCTCACACATTTCACATTTAAGACATACAATTTATATATTATTTATATATTATTATTATATATTAATCAACTAAAGTAGGTAATAAACTAAAAAACAAAAATAACTATTAATTTAAGACTAAAGCTTTCATACAGAATACAGATACAGAATAGGTGCTTAAGACGTGGTAGAGTATACAGAGAGACATAATTATGATAAATGATAGTTTATGAGAGAACCTCCGCTATAAAGCCATTTGTGCGGATAAAAGTAAGAATTTGAGTTTACGCTTAAAAGTAGACTTCGAAACAGATTTCTGTAAAGGAGGTGGTAAATTATTCCAACACTTTGTGGCTTGGTAGCGAAAGCTTCCTCTAAACGCAGCGGTTTTATGCAATTTAACTACAAGCAGAAAAGAAGAAGCACGAGTTCGGTAATGATTACGTGATGAGGACCACTCGAACTTACTAAACAAGTACTTTGGGCGTTTATATTTCATGACTTCGTGCACCAGAGTAGCTAGATGTAGAGTTCGACGTGATTCCATATTCAGCAGGCCAGCTTTATTTATATAAGGAGATATATGGGTACGAGGGGGGATATAAAAAAGATAAACACCTCCTTACATTTTTCAACAGATGTATCTAATAATTTAACCGCAATTGAAGGTGAGGAGTTTAGAGACCGGGTAACAACTTTAGGGACATTAGAAAAGAATGCATCAAAAGCATCGGCAATTTTATCATCTATGAGTATTGAATTATTAATTTTAACCTTATTTCTCTATTACGTGGCTTTGATTTGCCAGTACAGTAGGTACCTTCCTACCTACGTACAGAAGGTACCTACCTTCCTACGTACAGTAGGTACCTTCCTACGTACAGTAGGTACCTTCCTACGTACAGTAGGTACCTTCCTACGTACAGTAGGTACCTTCCTACGTACAGCAGTGCGACAGTCAACTTACTCAGTCCAGTTCAGACTACTCTCGGATCGATCTAACATTAGAGGGTGTTCCAACAGGACGGAGTCTCAAACCTGCAGATGCTGATCCCCCTCCTCATCGAGGACTCTGAAGCCGAGCAGTCGCGCGCTCCCCTCGTGCGCACCGCCCCGCGTTACCCCGATGGACCCTACAGCGACATCCCCGCGGAGGCCTTCGTCATGGAACCTTCCATAGCTTCCGGCAAGCACAAGTCCACTATCAAGAAGGATCTCGGGCAGTTCCGCGCCGTGGATCCCCCCTCGTCCGCCCCCCCGCCGGACGCGGTGGTCGCCGGCTGCTTGCGATACTTCCAAGGCAGGTCGGCCGTCACCCCTCGCGACACGGAGGCGCTGTTACATCTCTGCACTGAGATACTGGACGACGCGAGCGTTGAGGAAGTGGTGCACGTCCACGCGGAGGAGCCGTGCGCGTGCTGCGCGGCGCAGCCCCCCCAGCCCCGCGCGGAGGAGCCGCTGGGGGGAGGGGCGGTCGGCTCGCTGGTGCAGACGCTACTGAAACTGTTCTCCGCGGGGACAGGGGAGGACAATCGCCGCCGCTGGCTCATCATGAACACCAACCACCCCGACCCCCAGTGAGTTGATATCTGCTGTGCTCTCGTGCTCCCTGAACAGGCTCCGTTATCTGCTCAGCTCGAGAGAGCCGGCCTACTCCTCAGTGTGATTCTCTTCTCTTCTCTATTCTGTTAGATCCTGCCCCCCACAGTTTTGTTCTTTCCGCGGCTATAGGGCTGTTTATTTAAGAGTTCGCTTCACCAATTTTCGTTAAGGGTCGTTTCTAAAACGTTATTGTGTTCCAGGATGAGGCAGTACGTCGACGTGGAAAAGTAAGAGATTTCCTCTATGTCTCTGGTCATAATATTTATAAGAAATGAATGCGAAACCAAATTAAATCAAACAAAATGAGTCTCGGAAAAACAAATATAATTCCAGCAGCAAGTTCATCTTAACATTTAGCACGTGTGAGACTTCCTCCTAGCAAACATTTGGCACGTGTGAGGCTTCCTCCTAGCAAACATTTGGCACGTGTGAGGCTTCCTCCTAGCAAACATTTGGCACGTGTGAGGCTTCCTCCTAGCAAACATTTGGCACGTGTGAGGCTTCCTCCTAGCAAACATTTGGCACGTGTGAGGCTTCCTCCTAGCAAACATTTGGCACGTGTAAGGCTTCCTCCTAGCAAACATTTGGCACGTGTGAGGCTTCCTCCTAGCAAACATTTGGCACGTGTGAGGCAAACAGTATCGAGTATGTAACTCCAACAAGCTGTCTACCTAAATAATTGTACAGTTCATTATATTTTATAGAGTTGATTATATAACGTTTTTGAATCAGCACCTGCAATCAAAAATTACTTATTAATTTGGTAATCACATAATTAATAATCAATGAATCATAAATAATATTATGCTGAAATATTCACACAACATTATCTAGCCCCAAGCTAAGCAGAGGTTGTTATGGCACAGTTATACATACCCATAACTGTGCCATAACGCAAGGTACCTACTAGATAACTGATTTATTTATTTATAACTGATAAACATAATATTAATACAATACATAGACAGACATATTTTAGTATGCATAGAATACTTAGAACACCCTGAACAAAAGTCTGCAGATACGCTTGTTCTAAGGCGGGAATCAAACCTCCTGCGTTGCAGGCAGACTTTCGCCCGCCGCGCCACAGAGGTCGTCTATACTTGGAAGAAGTCTTTAAGGAGTATGTTTGGCTATGATTTAGATAAAACTTTAAAAACTATTATGGTTATTAACATTAAAGTCATTTATAACGGCATATTTACCATGACTCGATTTTGATTCGACTTTGACTTTTGACTTTGATCATGTGCGAGTTGTCTCACACTTGGCCGGTTTTATTCCTACCCGCAAGCCTATTCTAATCGGGAAGATGCACTTATAATAGTTATCAATATTTTGTGACTAAAATGATAAAAAAATATAAAAGAAAGGCCTCTGCAACGTTTTTATTCTAATAAATAGTTATTTTTCATAAAAATTACGAATAAAAAGCAGCGTGAATTTTTTTATTGAAAGTGTCAAGTTTGCGAGTGTAGAAAGTAAAGTGGGGTCAGGCTCCGGACCATTACCAGAAAGAACGGAACGTAATCGGCGAACGGACCAAACCGAGCTCGAGTCACTCTCAGCCGAGTTCGAGTGGAGTGTGAGGAGCTGAGGTTACGAGTATCTAGCCTAGAGGCTATCGTGCGAGGTACCTGCGGGTGACGTCACTCGCACCCGAGCACAGACTTCTTGCAGCAGTTGCAGCATTTGGGCAGCAGCAGGCGCGGCTTGTTCGTCACTTCGTAGTCGGGCGATACCCCCACGCTCCGCTTGGGGGTCTTGGCCGAGAAGGCGGCCAGGTACACGGCCCCCTTGCTGTCGTACTTGGGGCCCTCCGGGATCAGCACGTGACGGGAGCACAGCCGGTTCTACAATATGAGAGAGGCTGACACACGGGATGGCTCCAAATCAAACAATGCCATTGGTTGATCAAGACACAATACTTGTATCATATTATCTGCCTCGCTCATCTCTGATGGATACGCATCCTAAAGCCTGGAGGCTTGCTTCGCAATGTGGCTAGTGGGACTCGGCGTATCGCTAGCTGCCTTGCGGAACGGAAAGCAATGTGAACTGAGTGCAAAACAAACAGAATTAAGTAGGTACTTATTATAGAAAAAGCTTTATCGGCAGTCTTTGGCTATATGTATAGTTAGGATCCGGAGAGATGTGCTAGTTCTGATGGTAGTAGATAGTAGGTACTAATGGGGTTGTTACTTGGTTCCGCATGCTGGGCAGGTGGCCCCCCACGGCCTTTGCCATGTCCAGCATGTTGGCGTCGGGCACTTCCAGCACCAGCTCGTGATCCTTCTCCTCGGAAGACACGTACGCTAGCACCGGTGGCGGGGGCTCCGCCCCAGGCTCCACACGCATCTGGGGGCCCCCCATCTCCGAGTACAGCCGCGCCTTGCGCTTTCGCAGCTCCAGTTCCAGGTTCGTGGGCCGCCTGGTGCGTAGGAGCCGGCTGATGGTTTCCTCAGCCTGCGGCAGAGTGGGCGCCAGTGGCGTGGCGGAGAGCAGCATCACCGGCTCGTGGACGTGCTTGTGCTTGCCGAGCTTCAGTCGGCTCGAGAAGACGGGACTCAGGGGGGCGTGAGTTGCTCTCGAGGGGTCATTGAACGAGCGGTGGTGGGCGGGCGGCTTAGCTTCGGGGCTCTCGTCGTTGAAGTGTATGTTCTTCCGGAAGGCATCAGCCGCGCTCTGAGCATGCGCCACCTTGCCTTCGATGCTAAGGCCTTGCTCTTTGGCGTTGCTCTTGGCGCCGGTTGCCGTGTCTCCGTAGTCATCGTTCTTCACCCGCAATTCATTCTTCCGCCTGTTCAGGATTGCCTTGTTGTCTTGAGGGTCTGTAAAGTAAGTTCCTGTTGTGTAGGATACACTAAATCACTCTTACTGCATTTCATGTAATGGAAGTAACAAACTGCATTACACAAGTGCTACTTACATCTCATGTACCTAATGGAAGTGACAAACTGCATTACACAAGTGCTACTTACATCTGAACGCAGAATTGCATTCTATCTGGTGTTGTAATACAAATAAAATAAAAAAAAGTAGCAACATTTTCCTATCACAATCGAAGCATTTGCATTCATACTAAATAAAACTGTTTTTATGACTTTATGAAAATAAATCGATTGGTAGGTAATTTTGTATATTTATGATAGGGATCATAAATAATAAAATGACCTACCCATCGAGATAAGGTAAAGCGCCGTAAGTAGCGATGACTAGCGGAGACCTATGCCAGCAGCGAGAGAGCTGATGATGAAACCCTTCACGCAGTAATCTTACCGAAATGTGGCGTTTAAGGAAAAATATGAATAGTCAGTTTGATATTTACCTACCGTCGTTTCATGCCGCACACATTCACTTCGCATTAAATATGAATAGTCAGTTTGATATTTACCTACCGTCGTTTCATGCCGCACACATTCACTTCGCATTAAATATGAATAGTCAGTTTGATATTTACCTACCGTCGTTTCATGCCGCACACATTCACTTCGCATAAAATATGAATAGTCAGTTTGATATTTACCTACCGTCGTTTCATGCCGCATACATTCACTTCGTATTAAATATGAATAGTCAGTTTGATATTTACCTACCGTCGTTTCATGCCGCACACATTCACTTCGAATAGTCAGTTTGATATTTACCTACCGTCGTTTCATGCCGCACACATTCACTTCGTATTAAATATGAATAGTCAGTTTGATATTTACCTACCGTCGTTTCATGCCGCACACATTCACTTCGAATAGTCAGTTTGATATTTACCTACCGTCGTTTCATGCCGCACACATTCACTTCGAATAGTCAGTTTGATATTTACCTACCGTCGTTTCATGCCGCACACATTCACTTCGAATAGTCAGTTTGATATTTACCTACCGTCGTTTCATGCCGCACACATTCACTTCGAATAGTCAGTTTGATATTTACCTACCGTCGTTTCATGCCGCACACATTCACTTCGAATAGTCAGTTTGATATTTACCTACCGTCGTTTCATGCCGCACACATTCACTTCGAATAGTCAGTTTGATATTTACCTACCGTCGTTTCATGCCGCACACATTCACTTCGCATTAAATATGAATAGTCAGTTTGATATTTACCTACCGTCGTTTCATGCCGCACACATTCACTTCGCATTAAATATGAATAGTCAGTTTTATATTTACCTACCGTCGTTTCATGCCGCACACACACATTCACTTCGAATAGTCAGTTTGATATTTACCTACCGTCGTTTCATGCCGCACACATTCACTTCGAATAGTCAGTTTGATATTTACCTACCGTCGTTTCATGCCGCACACATTCACTTCGCATTAAATATGAATAGTCAGTTTGATATTTACCTACCGTCGTTTCATGCCGCACACATTCACTTCGCATTAAATATGAATAGTCAGTTTGATATTTACCTACCGTCGTTTCATGCCGCACACATTCACTTCGCATTAAATAGTCGTTATTTTACCTTCTACTTGTATCTCCAAAAAAAGAATTGAAGCTTCGAGTGAGTGTTTCCAGCTTGTGCCATACGACTTATGCGTATCGAGCTCATATCCAGCATTTGCGTCTAGGGTGGGTATACTGTCTGTGCTCTAAACAAACTCTAAGAAAAAATACAAGGCATTTAGTTTTGTCTAGATAATTAATAAGGAACGAATCTATTTAAATTTTAAGGTCGTCTATTGAATTGTCAGTTGTTAGTAGATGATAGCGCAGCATCGTATCGGCACACATGCAGTATGTGCGTGAATTATGGTAAATTGTAATAGTTGTAGACGTCGTATTGGGCTTTGATGCCGGAGTCTGCCCCGGTCCCTATGATGTGTGCTTCGGGGTCTGTATCAGGGTCGCTCCCGGTGCCTGCTCTGGGGTCCGGCAGTGCGGGGTCGACACCGAGGTTGTGGTCCGAGTCGTGCTCCTGGTCCTGCATGTACTGGCGCCGCGCGGCCGGCAGCCGGAACTCGGGGAAGGGCCCCGAGCCGAGGTTGATGAGGGCCACGCCGTGCGCACCCTCCTCTTGGATGAACCGCCTCATTTCCTGCCCACCGCTCCGTCGCCCGCTGCGACGCCCGCTCCGCCGCCCGCTGCGCCGCCCGCTACGACGTCCGCTCCGCCACTTCTTGCCTGTCGGCACCTGACAATAAACACTCATTTATAAACAGGATGTCCCATAATGAGTGGATAACCTTGAAGGTGCGTATGCGTGGGGGCGAAGCATCGGGGCACGGGACGAGGTATGGCGGCGAGGCATGGCGGCGTTGAAGTTGTTGCTGCGTATGTAATATTTGGTAAATTTGAAATTTTTTGTAACAAAACAATATGTAATTCACATTTTTGGGCATCCTATAATTTAATCAATAACTTTTGTTACTAATAGAATAGAATAGAAATACATTTATTTAGTCACAGGTACACAAAAGTATAAACTAAAATAAACAGACAGAAACAAACCTTTAAAAGATACATTAATTTTGTGAAGCTTGATTGAGGGCATAGCAAGTTTATGTTTGTTTCTAGTATGTATATTATGTATATCGCAATTTTTAAGAAACCTTTTCATATTTTTATGAGTGTACAACACGTTTTCGTAAATATATTGACAGGAGACTGTTATTATTTTTACATCTCTCATGTTCGGTAAGTAGGTTCTTATTACCTCCAAATGGGGCTTGCAGGTGACTAATTAGCGCTCTAGGGTAATAATGTAGCTAGAAAAGCCCTAGTGGTAAGTAATTAAAAAAAACATTTCACTCTTTCAAAAAGTTCGCGTATACATATATATATAATATATGTATGTGTAATTGTGTATATTGTGTGATAAATACAAAGAAATAATAGTAGATTAGTAGCCAAGGGCTGTAAAGCATCAATTGCAGCCCGAGATATTTAGGCGCACGAGCGCAGCGAGCGAGGGCGCCTATAGTTCGAGGGTGCAATTGGTGCTTACACCCGAGCTAACACTACTCTGCTTTACATCTCGATTGTGATTTGTGAGGTAAGTAGAAAAAAACCGGCATTACAAGAATAAAACATTTTATTAGTTAAAATTCTCTCTTTAGAAGTTTCAGACAAAATATTGTTAATTGCTGCTTAAGCTTCCATTTTCATTGAATCGGGAGTGCAGCTTATATCTTCATAACTTGAAGAACTCATGTTTTTTAGGGTTCCGTACCTCAAAAGGAAAAAAGGAACCCTTATAGGATCACTTTGTTGTCCGTCTGTCCGTCTGTCCGTCTGTCCGTCTGTCCGTCTGTCCGTCTGTCCGTCTGTCCGTCTGTCCGTCTGTCCGTCTGTCCGTCTGTCAACCCACTTTTCTCAGAAACGCGTAGAGTTATCGAGTTGATCATCATATACGCAGGCTCGTAACCTCTTGAAGCCTCGATATAAATCAAACTTCTAAGTCAACGCAATCAAAAATTACAGCTGTTTATGTCTATTTTTTTTCAATTTTCCTAGGGAATCACATGCACACAAAACCTATAGGGTACTTCCCGTTGACCTAGAACCATGAAATTTGGTGAGAAGCAAGGTCTTATAGTACAAGTAATGGAAAAAATCCGAAAACCGTAAATTTGTAATTTATTCACAGAAAAAATATTTTTTTAATCTTGCCATGGACCAAAAACCTATAGGGTACTTCCCGTTGACCTAGAACCATGAAATTTGGTGAGAAGCAAGGTCTTATAACACAATTAAAGGGAAAAATCTGAAAACCGTAAATTTGTAGTTTATTCACAGAAAAAATATTTTTTTAATCTTGCCATGGACCAAAAACCTTTAGGGTACTTCCCGTTGACCTAAAACCATGAAAATTGGTGAGAAGCAAGGTCTTATAACACAAGTAAAGGGAAAAATTCGAAAACCGTAAATTTTTAGTATATTCACAGAAAAAATAATTTTCGAATCTCGCCATGGACCAAAAACCTGTAGGGTACTTTCCGTTGACCTAGAACCATGAAATTTGGCAAGAAGCAATGACTTATAGCACAAGTAAAGGGGAAAATCAGAAAACCGTAAATTTGTGGTTTATTCATTCAAAATAGTACATTGTTACACTAGGGTTGGACGTAACTTATTTAGTCTCGAGACGCCAATAGTTCGAGGGACTAAATAAGTTACGTCATAATCGTTATCAAATCAGAAAATTATTGTGCCTTATTCGTCTGGATTTGACTGATTTCTTTGCTAAAGAGTAGGAGTTTGTACGGAACCCTTGATGCGCGAGTCTAACTCGCACTTGACGTTTTATTCCTAATTAGCACGTAATTATAAAAAATCCCAAAAACAAACAATATTTGAAGTAAAAGTTTTCTATTCCCGCCTTTTTTCATTAAAGAGAACCAAGAACCTACCATAAAGATTTCTTTTTTCTTTTTTTCAAGAACAAAATTGAGCTTCGCCGTTCGATATTTAAAATTGATGACTATTATACTCACACGAACACAAGGCTGAATAGCAAAGCGACCTCCTTGTCATTGGGCTGAATGCATGATGTCTATTGTTGTCGCCGCCTTCGCCTTCTTCCGGAATCCACAATTAAATTAAGAACGTGGTTATTTAAATGGTTTCATAAAATGATTGATTATCTATATTATATATATATATGTATATATATATTATAATATATATCTATATTATATATATATGTATACACATTCCCTGCCCGGGCGCTGACCCAGCTGGTCCACTCGCCCGGTGGTCTTTCGACCAACAGTTGATGTCGGATAGTCCTTTCTAGGTTGGTTGCAACTGAATCAAGCGTTTGCGCGATCTAGGAATTGTGCTCTTTTTGCATTCCAATGTCCGTTGAAGCGCTCAGGTAGGTAGCTAAATTCTGTTTTCTTCGTTGAGCTACTGTATTGAGGTCAGCTTTGCAGTTCCGTTAATATTCGCTAGATCTCGCTATATCGATTCTCTGGGACCATACCATAGATTGCACGGACAGCCCTCTTCTGCAGCACATACACGGTGTTAATATCTGCAGCGTTCCCCCACCAGTATACCATAAGACATAAACTGTGGCTAAAATAAACAAGTCTAGATGTTCCACATCTGTAAAACGCCGAAATTTCATATTCATATATTTCATTGCAATCATTGTGTAGGCACATATTCAGGTCTTATTATTAGGTATTATATTAAGGTAATGTTCAAGAAACACAATGGTACCCAAATAGGGCGTAGCAAAAGGTTTCGACAGTGGAAGTGGACCGGGTTTCTAGAAAAATCTTTAGTTAGTTTTTAGCAGAAAAATTTAATCCAATTGATAAGGTAATATTATGGATAAACAGGTATCATATTATAGAATTCTAGCTCGTAAAAAAAATTAATACCTACCATGTATTATTTTTTTTAGGTATCAATGTATGAAGTTAGGTATTTATTATTATATTTATTTATATAAATAAATATGTAATAATTTATGTATAAGTAGGTAGTTTTTTTTTTTTTTTTTTTACTGCATTCGCTGCAGAACTGAATCTCTTCGATAGCTTATCTATGTGTGGGGCCCATTGAAGTTTTTAATCTAAGGTGATTCCTAAGAATACGGTACTTTCTAAAAAAATTACACTTCTCCTTTTACGTTTATAGCCTTAACTTGTTCAACATTACGTAGAATAAATCTAATACATTTTATTTTGGTTGACACTAAACCAATGGACTACTTTTGATATTGCATTATTCACATCGTCAAAGTTTGTGTTTTGTCGTTTCATTTTAAAAATTAATGAAGTATCATCAGCAAACAGTAAAATACCGTGATTTTTCTTAACAAGATGAATTGGAAAGGACCAAACCGAGCATCAGCTCGGATCAGGAAGTTCTGTGGAAGGCTGATGCGCGACACCGTGCACCGTGCACCGTGCACCGTGCACCGTGCACCGTGTCATCGACCCAGTGCCAATCACACGATTCTTTATATTATAAGTTAAGTTACTTTGTACTTGATGTTTGAAATAAATGATTACTATTTTATTCATCATCATCATCAGCCTACATTAATCCACTGCTGGACATAAGCCGCCCCTAACAAGCGCCACTAAATTACAAAAAAAAAAAAATTACAATCAAATAATAGAATCAAATTAAAACTAGTAGTTTCAATTGAAACAACTGAGCGAACTGCAGACTGTTGTAAACAATGTACAGGTAGGTAGCTCAACTGATCCATATCAATACCGTTGCCCCGCTGCTGTATGGCAATGCTGATGCGCCGCGCCAGATACTCACCAGTTCAATGTATAATATATTCATCGAAGTGGAATTGTTGCTTGTCGTCCGGATCCGGACGTCACTAAAGTGTCACGTCATGTCATGAGTCATGACCGACGACTACCAGCACGGACGTTTTGTGACTCATGTTTATGTACTTAGTTATTTCAATTGTATCTGCGATCGATCTTTTGTTGAGGTAAGCGCTTCAGATACACACGTATGTAACACATTCAACTAAACACCGGATCTCTGTGCTGAAGGCAAGTGTCAGCCACCGCTTACCTCTATAACCTTATATTTAAGTTTGGAGCTCGATGCATTGCCAAGGGCTTCTGCTTCGCTGCCGCTCTGGGCCGGTATCACTGGCAGGTCTCGGTCGAAGGTAAAGGGCACGTAGTGTCGCCTCCCGTCCACCTCGTCCAGCAGGTAGCGATGCGGGCGCGCGCGCGGGGCTTCCGGCTCGTCATCCAGCTCCTTGCTGATGGGCTGCGTGGGGTCCTCGCTAGGGGCCTCTGTGAGCCCCCCGACGCGCCGCGCCCCCACCACCTGCTCCTCCGAGACCGTGTAGTCGTAGTTTCCTTCCATCAGCTGCTTGCGGATGCTCTCTGCCAGTTTCGCTCCCTGGCCCGCGTCGGACTCCGTCGCTCCTGGACCTAATGTTTATTTATTTATTAAACAAAACCCACAGCCCTTAATTAATACAATACTATGATACATAACAAAACTTACGGCCAAAAAACGGATTTACTTTTTATACAATATTTTTATGAACACAGACAGTCAGATGATAAACAATATGTTTTAATTAAATATATATCCAAATAAATATTAATAATTAACCTTCTGTTGATAAAATCTCACAAAATGGACCGTAACCTATTTTTATACTTACAGAACAAAATTACATAAATTAAATCAATACTAAATTAATATAAAATAAAACATGTAGGTAACTATTTGTTTAACTTAGGTATACTAGCATCCTCCTCCATCACTCTAAATATTTCATTTCTAAATACTCTCTTGTCGCTGTGAAAGATATCTGCTTTGTTGAACTCTTTGTTGTAATTTCTCTGTAACCTATTAACTATGGAATACTGGGCATAGTTCGTGGACGATTGTGCGACAGCAAATAACTTAGCATCAGTATGCCTTGTGCGCAACTTAGGAGTAGAAAAACGTAATGCTCTACTGGTAAGTTCTGGACAATCGATATTACCTTTGCACAAACCATGTCATATCCAAAAGGGATCGTCGTTTTTGGAGGCTCATTAAATTGTGATAGGTGCAAGACTCAGTATAGTTTTCAGAGTAGTAGTGTTTTTTAAAATTGATATATTTAATAAATTTATTTTGTATTTTTTCTAAGTCGTGTATGTATGATAAATAATGTGGATTCCAAACAGTACTACTATATTCCAAGATACTTCTCACATAAGTAAAATAGAGTTGTTTAATACACTTTGTATCAGAAAAAGGTTTGGTAACGCGTCTGATAAAACCAAGGCTTCTATAAGATTTATTTATAATGCTTTCGATATGTTCCGAAAATGATAACTTAAAATCAAGTAAAATACCTAAGTCTCGTACTAACTCCACCTTTTCAATGTTTATTACATTCAATTGATACTGAAAATTAATAGGTTTTCTTTTCCGTGTAAATGATACTGTGTTGCACTTGCTTATGTTTATACCTATTCGATTACGCTTATAATAGTCTCCAAGTTCATCAAGGTCAGCCTGAAGTTTAATACAATCAGAGATGTTGTTAACTTTCATAAAAACTTTGGTGTCATCCGCATACATAAGAAATCTAGAGAATTTGAAACATTTACCGATATCATATAGGTAACAAGCATACAAAAGTGGTCCTATAATAGAGCCCTGTGGAACGCCAGATGTTATTTCAATATAGTCCGAGCAAGAGCTACGACAACAGCCTGTGACCTATTCAATAAATACGACTCTACCCATCTTAACAAATTTCCCTGAATGCCCAGCTCATATAGTTTACGTAAAAGTATCATATGATCTACACGATCGAAGGCCTTCTCAAAATCTGTGTAAACCACATCCACTTGGGAGCCGCCGTCCATGTTGGTTGCAACATAGTCAATAAAAACACCCAAATTAGTCGTGGTCGAGCGCCCCTTCATAAAACCATGCTGTTCAGATGGTATTGAAGATGAAACAACGGGATATATTTATGTGTGTGCACTGTCCTTTCTATTAACTTACTTAGCACATTAAGAATTGAGATTGGTCTATAATTTTCAATTGAAGTTATTGAACCTTTTTTATGAACCGGAACGACATGGGCATTTTTCCAACGTTTCGGGAAGTGACCATCGGAAAATGACCTATTAAAAATTAAAGCGATGGGAATAGCTAATGATTTTGCGCAGTTAAAGAAAAATATTGGTGGCAGACCATCATCACCTGAACCCTTGGTAATGTCCAGATTTCGCATAAGCTTGAACGCTTCAGCCGGAGTTATGCTTACGTTGGTTATCAAATTTGAATGAAAGCTATCCCGTGAGTGTGATTCGGAATAGAAACTAGTAGATGCGAGTATACTAAAATTGTCCTTGAAAAATGTATTGAACGCTGTACATATGTCAACTGGGTTGTTAAGCTGGTTATTCCCATATGTCATTTGTTGGGGGTAATTAGTTGTATTTTTTCGCTTTGCTTTAACATAACTCCAGAAAGCTTTGGGGTTTAACTTAATTTTTTGCTCAGCAAATTGTATGTACGATCTGTGACATTCTTCTTGTAAAATCTTCTGTCTTTTCCTAAGTTCAGAAAAATCTAGATAATCCTGAGGATTTCCGTATTTTTTCCAGTTCGCGTAAATTTTTCTTTTTTCTTTTATAAGGTTAATAAGTGCCTTATTGTACCATACTGGGTAAGAGTACGTACCTCCACAACGAACTTTAGGTACATATCTTTTTATTAAACGGTTAATAATTGAATAAAAATTATCAATAACATCATCCAAATTATTCATGGTGGTGATAAAAGACCAGTCTTGTATAGATAGTAAATCATTGTTTTTAACAAAATCGCCACGCTTATAATGATACTTAGTTCTAGGTCGTGGCTTCATTAATGGAATAAATAAATCAGTAGCAGTAATATGTAGAGCTGGGTGATACAAATCTTCAGGTACAACAGAGAAACTAGACTTTTTTATTTCCATAGGAAAAACAGAAAAAATTAAATCTAGTGTATTGTTACTGGCATCAGTTTCAGACAGATAGTATTACATTTACCTACTTCTTACAACTTCCGCCCGCCTCTTGCACAGTTATACTACATAGAGTATCTTTATTCTCTGCAATGTTCTTCTCGTCAATAAGTCTGAAGGCTTTTAGTTCTATCGAGTCTAAGGCTGGTGCTTGGTCGAGCCGTCCCAAACATGGCAGCAATACTCCAAACCAGACCGGACCTAAGCTTGGTAAAGGGATAGAAGTCCCGGTGTGAAGTATCGCTTAACCTTGTTATACTAGATTAAGGATTCCTAGCTTCGTGGCAGCTGTTTTAGCCTTTGACTCGATGAAGGCTCCAAAGCTTAGAGTTGATGTGAGCGTGACACCTAGGAGCTCAAGTCGGTCTTTTATAGGTCATCTCTAAAAACAGGAACCTGGACTCTCGCACTCTTTTTTGAAGAGATTGACCTTAGTTGTGACCGTTAATGTCAAATGGTGTGATTTAAAAATTACAGCATGATAGTAATGATGAATCAATGATGATGCTGTCCAAGTCGGTTTTGGCTAAGGTGACTGTGGGCCTGGTCAGGCGTTTTAACTTGGACTTGTTAGTGACAAAAAGTGACATAAGCACTTTTTGTGTAAATAAAGCAGTAAATATCAAACAAAAGTGACTGATAATGTCAAAAAATACAAAATTTGTATGAAGTGACAGAATTTATAAAAAATCTGCTGCTTGGCTTTTTTCGAACAGGATAGGGCCCATCAAAAATTACAGCAGATGTTAGTGACAAAAATAACAGATACTGTCAAAAATCACCGCAACAAAACAAGTAAAAATGATAGCAAATATCAAAACTGATAGCATTTGTCAAAAATGACAGCTGTCAAAACTAAAACTGACATAATGCAAACTAATCGTGCTAGACTTTCATTTCCTGGCTCAATTCACGATCTTGTCTTGACTTATGTCTGGCAGTTCGTCGGTGTCGGCCTTGTGTGTCAGGGTGGCTCTGGAATCGTGCTCAATGCTCATCCCGTTGGTCATGAAGGGCATATGCAGTATATAAACGGCCATAGAAATCTTCTATCTCGGCAGAGATCTCCGCCTTCGACAATACGGTCCTCCCATCGTGCATTTTAAGCTTCGTCAGGTGGTTCCTGCCAAGCTGCTGAGTGAATATTTCAGACCCTCGGATAGAGCGAATCTATCGCTTCTTCAATGAGGCGTGTGTTGGAGCTCCGAAGGGCGCACCGTACCATCTTCACAATTTGCTTGTTCAGACTGACCGCTCGGACAAAGTCGCTTGGGTGGTTTCCCGTCTTCTTGATCAACCCGAGAGTCTCGGCCGAGTGTTTGGATTTCTTGCCAGCACGCTGCTTTTTACAGAACTTGATGCCTTTGTCTCTCAGCGTTTCAACCAGATTGTTTAGGGTCTCGTTGCTTTCCAAGGCAACAAATTTATCCCCGCTGTTGGAATTTCTTGGTGCCCGCCATGATTTGAAAAAAAAAAGCGGGGGTAACCCGACAGATGACGAATGTGCTCTTACAATTTTGTGAATTTACAAATCAAAAATGACGCAAAAAGTGTTGGAAAGCGCGGTCCGTGAACTTCACAAGGTAATTGACGTCTTGACCAATAAAGTTGTGTGGCTGGAGAACAAGGTAAGCGATCAAAACGCTTTAATTACGAACCAAATAACTACCATCAAACTACTCAAAACGCAAGTTGAGGGTAGGCAGGCCCCGACTCCGCAACCTCCAAGAAAAGCACAGCGATGAAAAACAAGGTGAGGGAATCTATCACGGTCAATTCGCCAGTTTGACGAGGCGCTACAACGCCAACCAAATGATGACCTCTCCACTAGTGCCACTACAACGAATAGGTTGATCAAGCTTTCGACGAGAACAGAACAAACACACCAACCAGTAGTGAATACTTCGACTGACACCGAGTGGAAAGAAGTAACCATAAAACGTCGTCCAGTCAAGCCAAGGCCGGTCTTGATTGGCTCAGGAGTACCTAAATAACGTAGAGCTACAAACAGCAGAGCAACTAAAACTCATGCAAGCGTGTTCCTTTAGATCCGAGACTACTGTTGAAAATGTCAAAAAGCATTTCTTTCTCCGAACTTTACCAAGTTAAAAATACAAACTATGCATTTAACTTGTTTTTTGATTCATTTAAGCTTTTCTACGATCTATGTTTCCCTATTATAAAAACCATTATGTCAATCAAAAGAAAATCAAAATGGAGGAATTAAGGAAAGGAATTAAGCTCTGTAGCAAAAAACAAAAAGAACTGCTTTGGACGTATCGACGAAAGTCAAGTTTAACGTGAGTTTAACAAATAAATTAAACCTAAAAAAATACTCAATCAGACTAAAAAAAAATATTAAGCTTACACAACTGTCTCAAAACAACCACAGTGTAGGAAAACCCCAAAATAAATCTAAAACAATCTGGCAAATAATAAAAAGAACCAAAGAAAACCTGCCACGCGAAAATATAACAAGTATCACACTTAACAATAACGATTATACTGGCCCAAATGGTAAACGTGTTCTTGAGTGGAGACCGCGACTCGGCAAACGTAGTGTAGGACGCCCTCCGACCAGGTGGGATTACGATTTGCGAAAGACTGCTGGCAGATGCTGGATGCGGCAAGCTGAAAACAGGGCGCCATGGCGCTCATTAATGGAGGCCTATGTCCAGCAGTGGACTGATGTAGGCTGATGATGAAGTTACGTTTTCAACCTTGGCATAGAAGACGGCCTTTTTCCCGAAGCCTTGAAACCTGTAGTTGTGAAGCCTCTTTATGGCGGCGGCGGACGGCGGTAGCCGGGCGCCGGGCGGCAGATAGACGCCGACTGCCGCCCTGAGACTGGTCTTCGATCGCGAGGCATAGTTAAGGCCTCGCGCTCGAAGAGAGTTGGAAGGTAAGGAGTGTTCTTTCCTTTGGCTGTTTGACTGTCGGTGCTGCTGTGGGTAGCAACGGCGATCGAACGGTCAGGGGAAGGAAAGTTTTTCAATTGTTTATTTGTGTGTCTGTAGTCAGCGGGCTGGAGGCGTACTTGGCGGCGCATCTGCGCTTCCGAGTACGCCTCAGAAGTCTGCAGGATTTGGGTGCTAATTAGTAGCACCTGAACTCAGAGTGATCTTCGGGCGCGAGGCCTGGGGAAAGGCCTTTGCCGCTCGAAGAGGAGAGGGGTTGTTGCCGTATCTAGTAACCCGATACGGCGGCGCCATGAGGAAGGATAGATGTGACGACGTATGTGTGGGCCATGAAGCCATAAGGTTTTGTGTTAATGAATGGTGATGGATGGCGCGAGACACGCGGGACGCAACCTGCGGTACTCGTGCACAGGTGTGGGACACGCGGGGCAGTGATGCGCGCGCTTTTAACTGAGTGTGCGTCTGTCCTGTCTGTGTCCCAATCGGGGGGAGGGAAGGTGATGGATGAATGGGGTCGGCGAGTGTGTGGAACGGTGGGCTCGCCGGTCAAGTATGGGAGGATGAGGGGACGCCAGCCGGGCCGCGGTAGGTTTTAATGTTCCCGCGGTTTGGCACAAAAATGGCGAGAGAGGGTTACCGGAGAGGTTTTAGTGGGTATTACGTCCTTTTCAGGGCGTCGAGTCCCACATAATTCTGGTCCCCCCCAGACCAGTCTATTCGTAAACGAATTTCCTCGCCGCATAAAAAAAAAAAAAAAAAAAAAGCCTCTTTATAAGAATAAGGATTAAGGAACGACATAAAGAACTACCGCCCAATTGCACTCACTTCCACATTCTCAAAAGTATACGAGAAAATTATTATGAAACGCATTGATCTCTTTTATGGAAAAGAATAAATATTAGTGAATGAACAAAACGGTTTCAGAAGAGGCAAATCTATAAATACAGCAATTTTCAATCTGTTAAGCGAAATAATAATTATTAGAAGGGTGGATGAACGGACTCCTATATGTGCCATATATATGAGCCATATACATATATGTGCCATAATACATACAAACATGACATGGATGGACATGACAAAGGCGTTCGACTACAAGTACATAAGCTACGGAATCAGAAGCAATGCTTATAATCTTTTAAAATTTATCTTGAAAATAGAATGCAATACACAGAGATAAGAAGAGTAAGTACTAAAACGAAAGACGAAATCAAATATAATGTCTAAGGGCAGAACCTCCGTGGGCAGAACAGTCAAATACGGTGTTCCGCAGGAAAGTGTATTAGGACCATTGCTAATTTTAATTACTCACACACCTTTACGCTTTTCCTTAAAAATATGTTCATAAAATAGCTGAAGGCCTCTCGCTCCGGACACAGGGACGGTTGTGGAGCCCTACGGAAGTAAACATTACGAACGCGAAAAACAAAGCGTTTACAAGTATACCGAGGGACGGAGGGACGGAGGGACGGAGGAACGGAGGGACGGAGGGACGTGCCTCCGCAACTCTAAATAATTGATTAGTGAATACAATGTTCGTGTAGGTGTAGCAGCCACGACGCCGGAGCAAACAAACAAACAAACACTGAGACTATCCTATATCAATTCACCCTATTTCAAAAACTCCAAGAAGCTTTATTTCTGTAAATTAATACTGAACATTAAGAAATTTTACTCAGGTAAGTACTCCTTTATTTATTTTAACAATTAGGTTAGCCTACCTACAGCGAGTACGAGTACCTACACCAAAACTTACAAGGTTTTTATATTTATATTATTAGTGATGGTAAGTGCAGCAACCTCTAACAGGTAAGTGCAGCAACCTCTAACAGGTACCAAGTGCAGCAACCTCTAACAGGTAAGTGCAGCAACCTCTAACAGGCCGACACAGCATGCGTAAGGGTTCAACTATAAGCACTCTAATACGAAGCAACGGAAATAGATGTAGATAATAGTAGATAACACACCTACGTTTAAACTAACTCCTAGAGCACCATCAGTTTATTGTTATGACTAGGTGTTTAAAACCAGAAACACATATTATTCAACACAAACGATAGACAACCCACTTACCTAAGTTTAGTTAACCTAGACATTCGTAAACGGGACTAGGCGGGGGTTTTCTAGGACTACCTGACTGTGTTTACGTTCCTTGTGGAGTACGGTATATATTCTGAGAGTTTTACATTCTCCATATACCAACTGGCCACCCCCTGGACGAGCGGCTGGCGAAGACCTTATTATTTATTTTACATTCTCCATATACGAACTGGCCACCCCCTGGACGAGCGGCTGGCGAAGACCTTATTATTTATTTGCCACCTGTCACCACAACACTGACATAATACTAGATGCGCCCTAAATATGTGTGCACCACACATACACATACCCTTTAATAACACAGATTAAAATATTAGTATAAACTGGAATTACCCAGTTACTCCACTCCTCTATACCTCCACGAATACCTCATTATACCTTTGAGATCGTGCCCCCGACTCGGGGCTGGTGTCCCGGTATGGAAGCCGCACCCCTGCGCGTCCTTACTGACAAGACAAACCCCTTCACATTGTGGGGACCGCTCGGACCGCTCAATTACAGCATTGCTTGTTTGGTTTCCCAGTTCTATTCTTGCATTCATCCTACCATTAGCGAACTTCTGCAGATCATCTGTCTTATTCATGTAAATAAAGACTCCTAGGCCTAGGCGAGTTTTGGTATACTACCTATCTAGCAGACTCCTAGGTCTAGGTGGGTCCTGGTATACTACCTATCTAGCAGACTCCTAGGCCTAGGTGGGTTCTGGTATACTACCCATCTAGCAGACTGTTATTTCTAGGTGGGTTCTGGTATATACTACCTTTCTACATAGTTTATCAGTAGGCCAAGTACATGGATCACAGTGGTGTGCTGTCAAATCTAGTAGTATTATCATAATTAAAGTAAAACCAAACAAATTGATGTCTAATATAAATATGTTTAGCGTTTAAATTAAATATGTATGTTTATTGAATATTATATATTATTGGGCAAGCAGGCTGTGCAGCAGGGCTAGGTTGGTCGGGGTTTTATTGTGTTTCATTTGATTTCGTACCTAAATGCCCTGACTGTGTCGTCTGTGCTTACGGTCCTTGTGCCGAGCGGCACAGCGAGATTACTGAAAGGTGATGAACGTTTAGTACGCACGAGGACATAAACCTTTGCGATGTGGGATCACTTCCTCGTCGTACAAAGTAGAATTACAAGAGATTGCAGTGTCCTCAGACGGCGGGATCCGGCGGAGCCGTGAAGTATGGAGATCCAGCGCGGGGGCAGGGCTCGATAGCGGACACAAATGGCCGGCTCGGTTCTAATCTACCTCTCCCCCGCCTCCCCTCGAATCTCCTACTGTACCTACTGACTATCTATCTCGATCTACCATTTCTTGCATGAGTCGAGGTGAGGTAAGTTACATTGTTACCTCCATTATCCGGAACCGTTCTCTAAGATTGTTGGAAAAAAGCTTAAAAATTGGAGTCTCATTTCAGATTCTTCAGATTCTTGTTTGTAAACTATCTTGTTATAAATATCTCCAATTCATTCGTAATATCAAACCAGAGGTACTGGAGTTTTGATTGAACAGGGGCCAAATTACACTAAATTAATTGCTTGTTCATAACAATTTCATTTCATGTATTTTTTTCTCAATTTTTTTCTACTCCTGTACTTTTATCTGTCATTGACATAGTCACGAACACTAAATAAAGACATATAAAATAAGTTTGCACAAAAGTCTATACTCTATTCCTCCTATACTACATTCCAAAACGATACGGTTAGCAGGCAAAAACTGTTTTCTTAATATGGCAATACTGGCAAGTTGACATCAATTAAAAACAAAGTTAACCATTTGTCTCATTTTCATGTTTCCCGAATTCCCGCTCATTTTGACACATTCTGACCATAGGGTTGTAATAAGACGTGTTGTTGGTGTGGACCTGAAGTGCGAACGTGTGTTGAAAGGGGTATCGAGATCTCGGCTTGATAATTAAAACTAATAGAAGATAGTAAAACAGGTGAATCGATGGCTGAGTGAAGAATTTTGAAAAATGTAATCATGTCGAGGTATTGACGACGGGTTTCAAGAGACATGAGTTTGAACTTACCAAGTTTTTCCTTATCATGTATCAAAACAATAACCTTGCGGCTTTCACTCCTTTGCCCTCAGCGGACGTACAACCTGGATTTGAAAAATATGCCGTCATCTTGAACGCATTTGTTCTCGGCAGATGTTCCGATTGTGCTTTTACAAAACCAATTTCAGTCATCATCGTAGATGATTCCTAATCTCACTAGGAAGCTAAAATATGCACTAGCTATGGAAAAGACTGCGGGGAAACAATTTTCAACTACTTACATATATTTCTTTCAAACGCTATACCAACATCACACAAACTTCTATGTTGATATATGTAGCTTTTGACGTCGCATTTCGCTTTGGGCAATCATGGCGATACGTTTGGCAATTTTGAATTTCCCGCATATTTTTAACTTTTTATTTATTATTTAATGATATTAAAAAGGAACTAAATGATAGAATTATGTTTTAGATATAATGATAGAATTATGTTTTAGATATAATGATAGAATTATGTTTTAGATATAATGATAGAATTATGTTTTAGATATAATGATAGAATTATGTTTTAGATATAATGATAGAATTATGTTTTAGATATAATGATAGAATTATGTTTTAGATATAATGATAGAATTATGTTTTAGATATAATGCCCGATTGATATAGATTCGGAAAAATAATAATTGAACCAAATTTAAAGTACACGCATATCCCGTATTCTGAACGATGCCCAAGTGCTAAAGTGATGTACTAGCGTCATTCTGAACGATGCCCAAGTGCTAAAGTGATGTACTAGCGTCATTCTGAACGATGCCCAAGTGCTAAAGTGATGTACTAGCGTCATTCTGAACGATGCCCAAGTGCTAAAGTGATGTACTAGCGTCATTCTGAACGATGCCCAAGTGCTAAAGTGATGTACTAGCGTCATTCTGAACGATGCCCAAGTGCTAAAGTGATGTACTAGCGTCATTCTGAACGATGCCCAAGTGCTAAAGTGATGTACTAGCGTCATTCTGAACGATGCCCAAGTGCTAAAGTGATGTACTAGCGTCATTCTGAACGATGCCCAAGTGCTAAAGTGATGTACTAGCGTCATTCTGAACGATGCCCAAGTGCTAAAGTGATGTACTAGCGTCATTCTGAACGATGCCCAAGTGCTAAAGTGATGTACTAGCGTCATTCTGAACGATGCCCAAGTGCTAAAGTGATGTACTAGCGTCATTCTGAACGATGCCCAAGTGCTAAAGTGATGTACTAGCGTCATTCTGAACGATGCCCAAGTGCTGAAGTGATGTACTAGCGTCATTCTGAACGATGCCCAAGTGCTAAAGTGATGTACTAGCGTCATTCTGAACGATGCCCAAGTGCTGAAGTGATGTACTAGCGTCATTCTGAACGATGACCAAGTGCTAAAGTGATGTACTAGCGTCATTCTGAACGATGCCCAAGTGCTAAAGTGATGTACTAGCGTCATTCTGAACGATGCCCAAGTGCTAAAGTGATGTACTAGCGTCATTCTGAACGATGCCCAATTGCTAAAGTGATGTACTAGCGTCATTCTGAACGATGCCCAAGTGCTAAAGTGATGTACTAGCGTCATTCTGAACGATGCCCAAGTGCTAAAGTGATGTACTAGCGTCATTCTGAACGATGCCCAAGTGCTAAAGTGATGTACTAGCGTCATTCTGAACGATGCCCAAGTGCTAAAGTGATGTACTAGCGTCATTCTGAACGATGCCCAAGTGCTAAAGTGATGTACTAGCGTCATTCTGAACGATGCCCAAGTGCTAAAGTGATGTACTAGCGTCATTCTGAACGATGCCCAAGTGCTGAAGTGATGTACTAGCGTCATTCTGAACGATGCCCAAGTGCTAAAGTGATGTACTAGCGTCATTCTGAACGATGCCCAAGTGCTGAAGTGATGTACTAGCGTCATTCTGAACGATGCCCAAGTGCTGAAGTGATGTACTAGCGTCATTCTGAACGATGCCCAAGTGCTAAAGTGATGTACTAGCGTCATTCTGAACGATGCCCAAGTGCTAAAGTGATGTACTAGCGTCATTCTGAACGATGCCCAAGTGCTAAAGTGATGTACTAGCGTCATTCTGAACGATGCCCAAGTGCTAAAGTGATGTACTAGCGTCATTCTGAACGATGCCCAAGTGCTAAAGTGATGTACTAGCGTCATTCTGAACGATGCCCAAGTGCTAAAGTGATGTACTAGCGTCATTCTGAACGATGCCCAAGTGCTAAAGTGATGTACTAGCGTCATTCTGAACGATGCCCAAGTGCTAAAGTGATGTACTAGCGTCATTCTGAACGATGCCCAAGTGCTAAAGTGATGTACTAGCGTCATTCTGAACGATGCCCAAGTGCTAAAGTGATGTACTAGCGTCATTCTGAACGATGCCCAAGTGCTAAAGTGATGTACTAGCGTCATTCTGAACGATGCCCAAGTGCTAAAGTGATGTACTAGCGTCATTCTGAACGATGCCCAAGTGCTAAAGTGATGTACTAGCGTCATTCTGAACGATGCCCAAGTGCTAAAGTGATGTACTAGCGTCATTCTGAACGATGCCCAAGTGCTAAAGTGATGTACTAGCGTCATTCTGAACGATGCCCAAGTGCTAAAGTGATGTGAAACTCCAATCTCTCTGTGTCTCCTTATAGTGTTTAGCGTGTGAAGGTGATGGAGTCGCGTGACGACATGACTTATCCACACAGCCTCATCTAGCCCCAAAGTAAGCAGAGCTTTTGTCAAGGGTACTAGATAACTGATAAATTAGCCTATAGGTAATAACCTATAGCGAGATGTTGTGAAGTAGGGTGGAGGTACCTGGGACTTCACTGTCGCCGAATGTGTCACCGACGAGCGCGCAGCACACGAGTAGCACGACGCGCGCCATGCCGCGTGCACTGCACGTTGGCACGACACACCACGCTGCCGCCACTGCTCTTATAATTCACCTAAGCAACTGCTGTAAGTTTGCACCAGCGCAATATATATATATATATATTTGGGATGCACTGCGCCCGGCTGCGACGCGCGACGTGACACACAAACCGTTTCGGGTTTCAGAGTATTACAGTCACAGAGTTACTTTGATACCGATATTCCGGCCTCTTGTTGACAATTACACTGCGTGTATGCCGGTGCACTCGAGGAGTTCTGTGTTGGCTGGTGGTGCTCCGGCAGCGCGGAGAATTGCCTTTACTTGATTCATCTGTTTACGAGAAATGGTCCACGATATTTTATCGGACATTAAATATCGCTTTTATTTTTCTTGTTTTCTTCAATGCTGCTGTTTGTTTGTGGCCCCACTGATCCGTTGTAGCCTTGGCCTTACACAGAGCAGGCGAGTGAAGCCGCGCGCGCGCACACAGAGCGTCGGAAATAACCACACGATAAGCGACCACCGTGACACAACCGCACGATGTAATATACTGTGGGTACATTTATTTAATTGCGGTGCCATTTCACTTTGTTTTTATTCGCAATAACTCGCCACCGCAAGCGCGGAACTGAACCACATTCCAGATTGTATCAAAGTGGCGAACACTTAACTACTTATTTTATTAGAACTTGACGTATTTTCTGCAAAAAATTATACAATAGGGCGTCTACAACGTAGACTGTCTATAGCATACAGCCTCTGCAACGTAGACTATGCGATAAACCTTCTACAGTGTAGACCCAGCGTAGACCCTCTACGGCGTAGAGCATCTACAACGTAGACTACGAGATAAACCTTCAACAGTGTAGACCCAGCGTAGACCCTCTACGGCGTAGAGCATCTACAACGTAGACTACGAGATAAACCTTCAACAGTGTAGACCCAGCGTAGACCCTCTACGGCGTAGAGCATCTACAACGAAGACTACTAGATAAACCTTCTACAGTGTAGACCCAGCGTAGACCCTCTACGGCGTAGAGCATCTACAACGTAGACTACGAGATAAACCTTCTACAGTGTAGACCCAGCGTAGACCCTCTACGGCGTAGAGCATCTACAACGTAGACTACGAGATAAACCTTCTACAGTGTAGACCCAGCGTAGACCCTCTACGGCGTAGAGCATCTACAACATAGACTACGAGATAAACCTTCAATAGTGTAGACCCAGCGTAGACCCTCTACGGCGTAGAGCATCTACAACGAAGACTACTAGATAAACCTTCTACAGTGTAGACCCAGCGTAGACCCTCTACGGCGTAGAGCATCTACAACGTAGACTACGAGATAAACCTTCAACAGTGTAGACCCAGCGTAGACCCTCTACGGCGTAGAGCATCTACAACGTAGACTACGAGATAAACCTTCAACAGTGTAGACCCAGCGTAGACCCTCTACGGCGTAGAGCATCTACAACGAAGACTACTAGATAAACCTTCTACAGTGTAGACCCAGCGTAGACCCTCTACGGCGTAGAGCATCTACAACGTAGACTACGAGATAAACCTTCTACAGTGTAGACCCAGCGTAGACCCTCTACGGCGTAGAGCATCTACAACGTAGACTACGAGATAAACCTTCTACAGTGTAGACCCAGCGTAGACCCTCTACGGCGTAGAGCATCTACAACATAGACTACGAGATAAACCTTCAATAGTGTAGACCCAGCGTAGACCCTCTACGGCGTAGAGCATCTACAACGAAGACTACTAGATAAACCTTCTACAGTGTAGACCCAGCGTAGACCCTCTACGGCGTAGAGCATCTACAACGTAGACTACGAGATAAACCTTCTACAGTGTAGACCCAGCGTAGACCCTCTACGGCGTAGAGCATCTACAACGTAGACTACGAGATAAACCTTCTACAGTGTAGACCCAGCGTAGACCCTCTACGGCGTAGAGCATCTACAACGTAGACTACGAGATAAACCTTCTACAGTGTAGACCCAGCGTAGACCCTCTACGGCGTAGAGCATCTACAACGTTAGACTACGAGATAAACCTTCTACAGTGTAGACCCAGCGTAGACCCTCTACGGCGTAGAGCATCTACAACGTAGACTACGAGATAAACCTTCTACAGTGTAGACCCAGCGTAGACCCTCTACGGCGTAGAGCATCTACAACGAAGACTACGAGATAAACCTTCTACAGTGTAGACCCAGCGTAGACCCTCTACGGCGTAGAGCATCTACAACGAAGACTACGAGATAAACCTTCTACAGTGTAGACCCAGCGTAGACCCTCTACGGCGTAAAGCATCTACAACGAAGACCTACTACAAGATGACCCTCTACAACGAGACGGTCAACGTACAGCTGCATCGCGCCTGCGCATGTCTTCAGATTACCGCATCCAGCATCTGCCTGCTGTGTTCACAGGTTGCCTTCCCACCTAGCTGCAGAGTTTCTCACACTACGTTTGCCGAGTCGCAGTTTCCACTCTAAAACACGTTACATAAAAACCTTTAATTAACTTACGCCTAAAATCACAACCCTACTCATCTCGATATCATGAACCTGAAGCTAGACCATCCTTCACGTACTGCATCGCGTCGACTGGCTGGCTAGCTGAGGACGCCCACTTCCACAAGTCCCGGCCTCTCCGGACCGCATTAACTAATTACTCTCATGCTGAGGTTAGTAATAATACTAGCACACTTGTGCTTCCACAAGGCCATACACTGCACCCACAAGGCCCACAGTGTACTCGACTCCTCTCTGTGCACACAACTCTACAAGACACGCGTCGTCGCCCGGCCTGACGGCCCCGGCCCGACGGCCCCGGCCCGACGGCCCCGGCCCGACGGCCCCGGCCCGACGGCCCCGGCCCGACACGCGACGGTCGCTGAGGATAGTCTCGGGGGTGAGCTTCAGAAATCTTACTGATTTTCTACTGGCCAATTGTACGTAGGATTGTTTGACGCGAAAAATTTACTCCAAACAAAAGAGCGTGAGCCAAACATTCCTGTTATGTACTCGTCAATCAAAACGGCCTCTGAGCCTCTGAGGACCCGCAGTCTTAACTGATAAAGACTACCTCTAATTTCCACGCTGGGCAAGCTTGTTGGGGTTCCCAGGCCGCATCTTATTTCGCTCTGCCAACGCTGGTGTCCGTCGACGACCACTTACAATGTTCAAACTCAAAGTAAAAAATGCTTTATTTCCATAAATACAAAATTGTACACTAAGAAAAAGTCAAATTCTTTAAATAAAACACTGATACGGAAATAAAGTAATATTTTTGATTTCTGTCGCTTCGGTATGTAGACTAAAGTAAAGAAGCGACGAAGAAATCTTTAGCCTGTTAGTTGTTATTTTTCGAGTTGGAGCAAAACCCGTCCCAAGCTTTTTTATCTTCTAAATAATCTGATATTTTGTAGTAAGCCTTTTTGCACAGAAAAGTTTTGACAATTTGTTTGAATTTATTAATTGATAGATTTTGCAACTCACTAGGAGTTTTTTTGTAGAAGCGTATACATTGCCCTTTGAAAGATACATTTATCTTGTGAAGCCTGGTTGTGGGCGCAGCGAGTTTATGTTTATTTCTAGTATTAATATTATGTATATCGCTATTTTTAGGGAAGCTTTTGATATTTTTATGAGTGTACAACAAGTTTTCATAAATATATTGACAGGGGACTGTCAATATGTTTATTTCTTTAAATTTATACGTATATAACGTAGGGATTCTCTGGGGCCATATTATAGATAGCACGGACAGCCCTCTTCTGCAGCACAAATACGGTGATAATATCTGCAGCGTTCTCCCACAGCAGTATACCATATGACATAATACTGTGGAAGTAGTTGAAAAAAAACAAGTCTAGATGTATCCACGTCTGTAAGAAAACGGATTTTTTTGACTGCATACGCTGCAGAACTAAGTCTCCTCGATAACTTATCTATGTGTGGTCTATGGGTGGTGTTACTTGGTCGTACTTACCTTGACATCTCTCACACGCGCAGCATAATTATGTCTGACTAGTTTCTGCCCGCGGCCTCGCACGCGTTGTTAAAGGTAATTTCTATCTCATGGGAACTTAAATAAATTATACTAAGTTACCTTTATTGTATTCCAGGAGTAAAGAGAAGATAGGGAGAGTAAATAATACGATATAAGTCAGGTGTTAGTAGTATAGTATTGTTCATCAGTTAATAGTTAATTATAATAATTTTATTTAATAGTACATTATTGTACAAGTGTGTAATGTTGGTGATTACCGCTGAGGCGCTAGTGAGAGCCGAGCGGCGAGCCGTCAGGCGAGGGTCATGTCATGAGAGAGCCGAGGACGGTAATCATCAATAAACACGTGTATCATACGACGTTTTTCAACACACTTGTGAATGAAATAATAATTTTATTTAGTAGATAAAAAGTTTATTTGTACTATTGAACGCGATCTTTTTTGTATCAAAACTTTTTAAAGAACAAAGCAACTCAACCAATAAAATAATAGTAAAAAACCTTAGACAATTTAACCCGCTGTCAATGGACGAGGCTCACCTGTTTTCCTACAAACAAAATATTCTGCCATTTTTAGCGGGAGGGGAGGAATGGAAATGAAAATGAAATTAGAACAATTCTAATTTAATTTTTTTTATTTGATAAATAGTCAAAATTAATGCATATGCAAACTATAGCTTCCTGGTGGGCATTACTACGTATTTGTCTGAAGGAAATCATAATCATTAATGGACTTACTCAAATCATTAGATTCGTAAAAATTGTTAGTATAAATTAGTCTCCAGATATTACTTTTAACCTATGCCTAAACTACCAAAAATCTTGGGAAAATATATTCAGGTATCACTACTGCATGAAAGTCAAAAGTTCGTAGGGATTGATAAATATCGATGATTTCCAATGTCCATGTTTTTCACTTGGTAGCGAATTAAAACAACCATGACAAGTCCATTATGTATTTTTTACTATATTATTAAAATATTATTACTTAGTAATGAAAATATTTACATTAAAAAAAAATGCTAGTAATAAATTCTCTCTCATTGTTCATTTGACGCAATTTTCTGGTCTGCCTTAAAAAACCTTTTTGGTTTCTTGTTCGCTTCTTTACGTTTAAAAAGATTGAAATGAACAAAAAATCTAAATGATCACTGTATAGTTTTACTTAATGTAATTAGATTTTTTGTGACATCGTTTCTTTGTAATTACACTATTATAATAATATTATATTACATTATAATAATATTATATACATATTATTATATTACATTATATATTATATAATAATATATAATGTTTAAACTCAAATAAAAAAAAAACAGATAATGACTGAATACAGAAATTATCCAAAACGAGCTTAAACGGTTTTTATATGGTCTATACCAGGATTTCAGCTGATATCGAGCTTTTTTTATTCTAAAGTTCTGCGAATTAAATCGCAAGCGGATCAGCTGGTTATTAAATAATGTATGTAATGCCTGGCTAGACATCGCTTGATTCTGAACCGACATTATATCAAATAAACAGTTTTTTTAAAAGAATCAGTTTTGTGTGAATGTGCCTAATATATTTTTCAGGGTCGCTTTTTTGCAATATATGAGATTATGGTATCTGTATATTTTTGTTATTTTGTTTGCAGTTGTAAATTTGTTATTTAACTTTTTGTAGTCGTATAGGCCCAGTCTTATAAATTTTTCACATAAACGACTAAGCTTGATAACGCTTTCGTGCGTAAGAAATGAAATAGGTTCCCTAAAATTTTCGACTTCTGCGGGACTAGAACCTGCGTCCCACCCTTAGTACGGGTGTGCTCTAACCAACTAAGCCACGAAGTCTTCAGTCGGTTTAGTCGAAAATCTTTGAGATTGTTCATTTCTTAGAGAAGCCCAGAGTGCGGGTAAGCACTATAACAAAAATGCTATCGTTCGTTTTTGTGATATTTGTAAGGCTTTTGTCATCACGTGGACCAAATTGAACCTTAAGGCAATTATCACATTTAATATTTTTAGAGAGGGCAAATACCAAAAATCCAGATAATTATGTGCTCTACGACTTTTTCTTCAAAATGCGAAAGATAAAAAAACCTATGCCTAAGAAAATGTCAATCGGCCGGAACTAACTCAGTTATATCGATATCGATACAGAGTGAGTAAACCATCCCTTCATGTAGTCTCGGTACATAAAAACTCAAAGCTTATAGAAGTCAAAATTCAAATTTAGAAAATCGTGGGTGACCTTATGCGTTAAGCAACAAGGTCAAAAATGCATTCCTGTGATAAGGAAATTTGGCATAAATTACCATAAGTATAAAACTATCTCTTGTCAAAAACGCCCACTAGTCTCGTGGGAGTACCCATAGAGCTTGCGAAAAAATGTTAAATACTCGTTTATTTGGACATAGTTATTCAAAATAACACTTTACACAATGGTGATATGATTGAAAATAAAATATAAATACGACGCGAAGCAATTCGATTTTTTTTCATATTACTTGATTATTTCGGAAAATGGATGCACTATGAAAATAATTTGCAACGATTCAAATTGGAGGAAATTATTTTTATTTACACAAAAAAATACTCGCATGTGAAATGAACCACCATCTTTTAGTCTGTTCAAAAATATCTTATCTAATATGGTCGTATGAATTGTATTTTCTTGCATAAAATGAATAAGTTTCTTAGAGTAGGTAATGAAGGTACAAATTATTTGATCAGGTGTGAACTTAGACAATTGAACCCGCTGGTGCTGGTGCTGGTGCTGGTGCTGGTGCTGGTGCTGGTGCTGGTGCTGGTGTGAAGAATCTACTTTTAGGAAAAAAACGTTGAATGATCAACAACAAATTTACAATGAAAATAAATTTGTCCATTGTTCCTACTACATTTTAAAAACATTGCGAAACTTTAAGCTTCCATAATATCATCAAAACAGTGCTGTTTAATGCGCTTTTATACATATTCTGAACATAGGTCTTTTATTTATTTTTTGTGAGGTGAATATACCCAAAATTAGTAATTTGATCCAAGCAACTTATTATTCCTTATTTTGTGAATATTCCCAAAATCCCCCCAAATTCCCAATTCCCAGGTATACGGGGTGATCTCCACAGGTGGTTTGCCTCTTATGTTAAGGATAGATGTCAGATTGTTGTCCTGAACGGGTTTGCGTCTTCGCCAACGTTGATCACGTCGGGAGTGCCGCAAGGCTCTATCTTGGGCCCTCTCCTGTCCTCGACGGAGCTGATCTTTTTGTATATTTTCATGTCGTTAGCAAAAAGTAAAAAGTTGGAGTTAACAAAGCATTTATCGATGTCGTTAATAAATATGACAAACAGGAGAGGGCCCAAGATAGAGCCTTGCGGCACTCCCGACGTGATCAACGTTGGCGAAGACGCAAACAGGAGAGGGCCCAAGATAGAGCCTTGCGGCACTCCCGACGTGATCAACGTTGGCGATTCCTAATCTCGACTATACTGAAATTGCGCAAAGCCGCGCACCGCCGCGCCGGGCTGCCCTTGCCTGATGAGCCGGGCACCGCGCCGGGCTCCCCCTAGCCTATTGTAGAGAGATGAGCCGGGCACTGCGCCCGGCTCCCCCTATCCTATTGTGGAGAGATGAGCCGGGCACTGCGCCCGGCTCCCCCTAGCCTATTGTGGAGAGATGAGCCGGGCACATCGACTGGGTAAAATGTCGATGGCCGGGCACCACGCCGGGCTCCCCCTAGCCCAGCCTGTGCCTGCTGCAGCAACCTTAGTAACGACTAGCGCATGTCTTGCACGAACACTGCTTATGGGTTTAGAACAATTCATTTTATTCGTTCCTGGGTATATTGGTGGTGTTACGATTAATGGGGGAATACATAGAAGAGGCAGTTGTTTTAATTTACGGTGTACAAAAAACAAAACTTTAAAATCTTAAGTGCAGTTCGTGCGAAAGTAACTTTCTCTCTCTCTCTCTCTCTCTCTGTCACATTTTCGCGACTAAGCTTACCTACAAAGCTATACGCAAACGCCTAGGCTCGGCCGTAGTGCGCACGACTCGCCTTTTAGTTTATGAGATGCTGCGCTTCGCTTCTCTTTAACACAACTGTCTTACAAACAACAAAGCAACAACAATTTCATAGAATTGAATCTATGAATTGAATGACAAACAAGGCTTTGTGGAGAGGACTACGGCTTAACAATCTCTCAGGGGCGCCCGCTACTGTTACTGCTGATTTTTACTCTTGTTTATTTTAACTAACGGCTTCTTGTAACTTAGAGGATAATAGACAGATTTTAACAGTATATACTCTGATGTTTTTTGGCCCCACAATGGGCGTCAATGTAACGTTTCCTGCCTAACGTGGATTTATAGAAATTAGGTATCAAGCAGGATAGGTAACATAAAAAACATTTATTGAATGTTACAAGATATATTATATGTATATATGCAGCACTTCACTGTAGCGGAGGCTTCTATGAAAACGTAGGGCCGCAGGCATAGGTCCAGGAACGGCGAGAAGGGAAGCGACGGTCTGCAAGGGAAAGGAATGGTCCACTGAGTGAGCCGATTCGTCGATCCTTGATTTTTGCAGACCAAGCTTGGTAGTGTGCAGCTCGTGTTTAATATGGATCTATTTCAAATACCATATTACAGGTGATTGCGTCCGCTACAGATACACTCATACTGATCATATATTACAGGTGATTGCGTCCGCTACAGATACACTCATACTGATCATATTACAGGTGATTGCGTCCGCTACAGATACACTCATACTGATCATATTACAGGTGATTGCGTCCGCTACAGATACACTCATACTGATCATATTACAGGTGATTGCGTCCGCTACAGATACACTCATACTGATCATATATTACAGGTGATTGCGTCCGCTACAGATACACTCATACTGATCATATTACAGGTGATTGCGTCCGCTACAGATACACTCATACTGATCATATATTACAGGTGATTGCGTCCGCTACAGATACACTCATACTGATCATATATTACAGGTGATTGCGTCCGCTACAGATACACTCATACTGATCATATATTACAGGTGATTGCGTCCGCTACAGATACACTCATACTGATCATATATTACAGGTGATTGCGTCCGCTACAGATACACTCATACTGATATATATTACAGGTGATTGCGTCCGCTACAGATACACTCATACTGATCATATATTACAGGTGATTGCGTCCGCTACAGATACACTCATACTGATCATATTACAGGTGATTGCGTCCGCTACAGATACACTCATACTGATCATATATTACAGGTGATTGCGTCCGCTACAGATACACTCATACTGATCATATATTACAGGTGATTGCGTCCGCTACAGATACACTCATACTGATCATATATTACAGGTGATTGCGTCCGCTACAGATACACTCATACTGATCATATATTACAGGTGATTGCGTCCGCTACAGATACACTCATACTGATCATATATTACAGGTGATTGCGTCCGCTACAGATACACTCATACTGATATATATTACAGGTGATTGCGTCCGCTACAGATACACTCATACTGATCATATATTACAGGTGATTGCGTCCGCTACAGATACACTCATACTGATATATATTACAGGTGATTGCGTCCGCTACAGATACACTCATACTGATCATATATTACAGGTGATTGCGTCCGCTACAGATACACTCATACTGATATATATTACAGGTGATTGCGTCCGCTACAGATACACTCATACTGATCATATATTACAGGTGATTGCGTCCGCTACAGATACACTCATACTGATATATATTACAGGTGATTGCGTCCGCTACAGATACACTCATACTGATCATATATTACAAGTGATTGCGTCCGCTACAGATACACTCATACTGATCATATATTACAGGTGATTGCGTCCGCTACAGATACACTCATACTGATCATATATTACAGGTGATTGCGTCCGCTACAGATACACTCATACTGATCATATATTACAGGTGATTGCGTCCGCTACAGATACACTCATACTGATCATATTTTGCCATTCTGTCCCATTATAATTTTTCGTTTGATGACATTTTCAATTGAATAATCCAAGTTCATCTTTTGTTACATTTGTAGTAAACAAATATTTCAGAGTTTTCGCGCTGATTGATACAAACTTTTTGTGTCTTCGTTACGCGCAACACAAAGTTACTAGGTACCTGCAAACTCATTCCGATGGAGGAAGAATCACCACATAACATCAAACAATGACCAAAAATTAGCTTACAGTTCAATTTTAAATAAATGTTTAGATCAGCAAAAAGTCGAGTCTGTATGCAAGATGACAAATGACTTGTACTGGCTAATGAGTTCAGACAAAAATTAAAAAGAAAAATTACTTTTACTCCCAAGGGCGTATTCGTTACGCGGCTATCAAATTTGCTAGATTCTGAGATCATAAGTATAGATGGATAGATAGATGATACTTTATTCATCAGCTTAAATAACAGATTGTATTTAATTAAACATATTATAGAGAACAGTAATGGATTTGGTGGCGTTATCGGTTTAAGCGATTTCTTCCAGGCAAGCAGAGCTTTAAAAATCCCTAACTTTATTTAGGACTCTCGATAGAAAGGAAAACTTATGGACGCACACCATTATAATGGTTTGTTTCAAGTTGTTGATAAAACGATAAAACCCACAAGAATTTGGTAAAACAAAACTAAAACACAAAGCAAACTTTTCACCGAGCAAGTCTATCAAAATGTTTGTCCTCTTGTACAAAGCGGAGCTAGTAAGATGCTTCATGCGGTAATCCCTCGCCGCCGCCGCCATCCATCGTCTATCCCGCCGAGACGCTCCCTTCTACTGAGACCTAGGCCTTATACTCATATCCTATGCTCTAAGATTGGAGCATAGGGCTGCGATTCCGCCGGCGCCTCGCAGCTAAGTGCACAGCGTCAATCCATCAGGCAATTACTAGAGCTGCGCCAGTCGACGTCGACAGTTATAGACGTTTATCGACAATCGACAGAGTATCGACATGTCGAGAGCGAGCCCGCGGGACCGACTGTTCAAGATTCACTGTGAGACCTGGTGCATGGGGCGGATCATGGTCGGCCCGGCCATGGGCGGAATGTTCATAGAAACGTTCAGCTAGCGGAGTTTGCAATAACTCGGCTTGAGTTGTTAGTATTGTAATCAGTTTCAGTTGTTTGTTGGAAGTCTCACCTGTCGGGATCAGCATCAAGCGCGAGTTCATGTAAAGATTTAGAGAACTCGATGACTGCCGGGAATGCCGCTTTGCCGCGCCGATAATTAAAGTATTTATTAAGCGTTAACAACCATGTTAACCCGTGACAACCATGTTAACCCGTGACAACCATGTTAACCCGTGACAACCATGTTAACCCGTGACAACAATGTTAACCCGTAACAACTATGTTAACCCGTGACAACCATGGCAGTCGCAGGAACTCCCATCGAAAGTTGATAGGGCCGACATTTGAAAGATGCGTTACAGCATTAGAAATGAAACACAACAATTACTTTAGTACATCTTAACTAAAGTTTTACATCCTTTACGATTTTAAAGTTATTATGAGAAAACATAATAAATCCCTCCAAGTGATGTGAGTTTCCAAAAGTCCGTTCTCAGCGGATGCCTAGGCCTACACTACACAGTAACGCCTTAGAAGGAAACTCTTGTAGTTTCAGAGATCTCTTGATATGTCACCCAGTTTTCTCTTCTCGATATGGATCAGTTGAGCGTTTTGAGCTATCTGTACATTGTTTGCAACAGTCTGCAGTTAGCTCAATTGTAAATACTAGTTCTAACTTGTTTTGTTTCTATTATTTTATTATAAAAAAAATAAAATAACACATAAAACTATTATTATTTCACAAATTAGTCAAACATGTCGAAGGATTGATCGATCTATATAGCACAGTGATCGTGACTGGGAGAGGATTGTAGGCCGCCGGGGCGCCGGCGCCGTGTGACGAGGCTGCTCAGTGGTTAAGGTGTGGCGCCGCTGTACGTCTGGCACTCAGTTGTAGGCCGCCGGGGCGCCGGCGCCGTGTGACGAGGCTGCTCAGTGGTTAAGGTGTGGCGCCGCTGTACGTCTGGCACTCAGTTATTGTTAATGAATCCAATAAGGCTGAGCATACTGGTAAAAGTTATATGTTCCAATAATTATAACTGTGACGACCTCCGTGTCGCAGCGGAGGAACCCGCCCGCGGAGGGGAGCCTGCTGGACCCACACCGACACGTCTCGGCGAGCGTGTCCTGTACTGTACCTCCGGGGACGGGACGAGGCCGCGCCGGTGTACCGCACCGGAGGGGAGCCTGCTGGACTCACACCGACACGTCTCGGCGTGCGTGTCCTGTACTGTACCTCCGGGGACGGGACGAGGCCGCGCCGGTGTTCCGCACCGGAGGGGAGCCTGCTGGACCCACACCGACACGTCTCGGCGAGCGTGTCCTGTACTGTACCTCCGGGGACGGGACGAGGCCGCGCCGGTGTACCGCACCGGAGGGGAGCCTGCTGGACTCACACCGACACGTCTCGGCGTGCGTGTCCTGTACTGTACCTCCGGGGACGGGACGAGGCCGCGCCGGTGTTCCGCACCGGAGGGGAGCCTGCTGGACCCACACCGACACGTCTCGGCGAGCGTGTCCTGTACTGTACCTCCGGGGACGGGACGAGGCCGCGCCGGTGTACCGCACCGGAGGGGAGCCTGCTGGACTCACACCGACACGTCTCGGCGAGCGTGTCCTGTACTGTACCTCCGGGGACGGGACGAGGCCGCGCCGGTGTACCGCACCGGAGGGGAGCCTGCTGGACTCACACCGACACGTCTCGGCGAGCGTGTCCTGTACTGTACCTCCGGGGACGGGACGAGGCCGCGCCGGTGTACCGCACCGGAGGGGAGCCTGCTGGACTCACACCGACACGTCTCGGCGAGCGTGTCCTGTACTGTACCTCCGGGGACGGGACGAGGCCGCGCCGGTGTACCGCACCGGAGGGGAGCCTGCTGGACTCACACCGACACGTCTCGGCGAGCGTGTCCTGTACTGTACCTCCGGGGACGGGACGAGGCCGCGCTGGTGTACCGCACCGGAGGGGAGCCTGCTGGACTCACACCGACACGTCTCGGCGAGCGTGTCCTGTACTGTACCTCCGGGGACGGGACGAGGCCGCGCCGGTGTTCCGCACCGGAGGGGAGCCTGCTGGACTCACACCGACACGTCTCGGCGAGCGTGTCCTGTACTGTACCTCCGGGGACGGGACGAGGCCGCGCTGGTGTACCGCACCGGAGGGGAGCCTGCTGGACTCACACCGACACGTCTCGGCGAGCGTGTCCTGTACTGTACCTCCGGGGACGGGACGAGGCCGCGCCGGTGTTCCGCACCGGAGGGGAGCCTGCTGGACTCACACCGACACGTCTCGGCGAGCGTGTCCTGTACTGTACCTCCGGGGACGGGACGAGGCCGCGCTGGTGTACCGCACCGGAGGGGAGCCTGCTGGACTCACACCGACACGTCTCGGCGAGCGTGTCCTGTACTGTACCTCCGGGGACGGGACGAGGCCGCGCCGGTGTTCCGCACCGGAGGGGAGCCTGCTGGACTCACACCGACACGTCTCGGCGAGCGTGTCCTGTACTGTACCTCCGGGGACGGGACGAGGCCGCGCTGGTGTACCGCACCGGAGGGGAGCCTGCTGGACTCACACCGACACGTCTCGGCGAGCGTGTCCTGTACTGTACCTCCGGGGACGGGACGAGGCCGCGCCGGTGTTCCGCACCGGAGGGGAGCCTGCTGGACTCACACCGACACGTCTCGGCGAGCGTGTCCTGTACTGTACCTCCGGGGACGGGACGAGGCCGCGCCGGTGTTCCGCACCGGAGGGGAGCCTGCTGGACCCACACCGACACGTCTCGGAACTGTACAATGCTGAGAAGCATTTCGACACACATTTGACGACCTCTGTGGCGTAGCGGGCGAAGGTCCGCTGGCACGACGGACGACGCAGGAGGTTGCGGGTTCAAATCCCGCGTTGGGACAAGTATTTGTACGATCTTTAGGTATTTGTTCCGGGTGTTCTGGTCGTTTTGTATGTATAGTAAAAAAAATCTATCTATGTAATGTGTTGTACTATGCATATCAGTTATCTAATACCTACCCATAACATAACACAAGCTCTGCTTAACTTGGGGCTAGATAATGCTGTGTGAATTATCCAGCACAATTTATATCTATAATTTATACCTATTATATCTTCATATTCCTAAATATGATGTTTACGATGGAGCTGCCTTCGAGGAAGTACTTTTGGGAAAATTATAAGCTTCTGATCTAACCTGTTTAATATTCTGTTTTGTTTCCAAATTAAAATAAATTTGTGTTTTATTGCCATTTGATAATAACCCTTAGCTGGTACACTGTTAGGAGTACTTTGTAACACACGTCAGGTCTTCAAACTTTCTGAGAAAAACAGTTATCTAAATGTGAAGCTACATACTTGTACCTACTGCGGGGTAACGCTGTACATACAAACAAACGTACAACATGGCTGGCTGTGGTGTAGTTATGTTGTTCCGCGTGTTTTAGTTTTCAAATAAAGTGAGTGCGAGTAACTGTGAGGCTTTTAACGCAAATAAAACATAAAGCAAGTATTATCCAGAGCAGGTTTTAATAATTATAATGAAGTTAGTAACGTCGCGGCGGCATCCCGCCGCGACGGATCTCTCACCAAATGTTACATTTCAACATAACACGGCGTTAAGTTTAATTAACACGGTTTATTAACTTTACAACGTAACATATTATTAACACATTCCATAATTCAGGCGTCTCGAGATGTCTGAGCCCCCGCACCCCGCACCCTTGTACCCTTGTACCCCCGCACCCCGCACCCTTGTACCCTTGCACCCCGCACCCCTGTACCCCGCGACCCCGGGGGTCTATTTTTAATTTCATCAAAACTGAATTTCGCAGTCAAAGCTTTTGATCTCGTTGGAGGAAACGAACATTCATAAAACCCAACTAATTATGAAACGCGCAGTAGAGTAGGTCTAGGTAGGTATTCGCAGAAAACTTATTTCAGAGAGAATACTAAACATGTACAATTTCATTAAAGTTGTAGAAGTAGGGTATTCGTTAGGCGGCGCTAACGGCGCTAACGGCGCTAGCGCGGCTAGCGGCGCTAACGGCGCTAGCGCGGCTAGCGGCGCTAACGGCGGCGCAGCGTAAGTAATGCTATGGTAACGATGTTTTTAATCAAATCAAATCAACGTAGACGCTGGGTGCGCTCGCTCGCTCGCTCGCTACGGCGCGGCGGCGCGGCGGCGTGGCGGCGCGGCGGCGCGGCGGCGCGGCGGCGCGGCGGCGCGGCGGCGCGGGCGCTACGAGACCAAAAATGTAGGAATTTAATATGTAAAGTACATGTTTTATGATTCTAGGATGCACTGGCGTAGACTTGCGCAGACTGGAGGAATGTTCATAGAGCGGTAAGGCCGCCGTTGTATATAAAATCCTGGATGTTAATGAATTAGTATTACTTTGTTGTTATTCACAAACTGTACGCGGTGTAACAAGTGGTTATGTTTGTCGGCTCCCGACACTCGATTCTTCCGGAGTCAGGTGGACGCATCACACCGGACATCGGCGTGTCATCATCAGCCCGTTGGCACCTCTGCTGGGTAATATTCTTTTCTTTTACATGCTTGTTAAGTTTTTCACTTTAGGCTCGCGATCCGCATACCTATATGTCTGCGACTTTTGTGCGTTGTCGTATTTCCACGTTGGGTATACGATCGACAAGCATGGCGCGCTCCATGCCCTTTGAGCTACTCCGATCTTGTGCATGTATTCCTTTGTGAGCAGCCTCAGGCATGTCTCAGGCCCGTAAGTGAGAATGGGCAGGACGCATTCATTATAAACCTTGGTTTTCAGGCTTTGCGGAATTTTGTAAACGAAGTGTCAAAACTACTACGTGCGAATTTTTACACATAAGTAATCCCAAGCCTGGATTAAAACGTAAGCTACGTTTTTATCCCAATCAGTTCCCATGGGATAGAAACACCCTCAACACATTCATGGCCCGAGACGCACATGTTAGTCTGCATCAGCGCGTTGTGTGACGCTGCGCCTCTGCGGGTCGCACCGCCGAAGCTGGGCAGTGATTGCGTTAACATTTCTCTGGTATTTACCGTCTACGTTTTTATTGTGGCGAATGTTTAAAAAGTTGAAGTATTTATCTGATGAGGCCTGGTATTGCGTCGTTAGCCCGCTGCGTGGTGACGTCACAGGGGGCCGTGCGGCGTGCGCCCGCGCCGGAGTGGGCAGGTGCCGGAGTGGGCAGGTGCCGGAGTGGGCAGGTGCCGGAGTGGGCAGGTGCCGGAGTGGGCAGGTGCCGGAGTGGGCAGGCGCTAGTCGAGAGCAGTTAGTGCGTGGAAGGCCCTCGACACTTCTTTGAACATGATGACATTGACACAGACACTCACCTCAGCGCGCGGCTCCACTCGCATGTCCTACGATTTCTCGTTTCATATATATTAACAGAAAAACATTTTATCATCTGAAAGTTTACACTAACGTGTACTGACACAGTTCATTACATAGTACGCGGCGCAAGCGCTTGGTCTATTAATCATTTTCATTACCTCCGTCAATCGCTGTCCGATCCTCGTCGAATTCCGACCATCCTACCACTTGGGATTTATATAGGATAGAGTCATTTGTGTGACAACGTGATTCCGACTCTATAATACATTTGTGTGACAACGTGATTCCGACTCTATAATACATTTGTGTGACAACGTGATTCCGACTCTATAATACATTTGTGTGACAACGTGATTCCGACTCTATAATACATTTGTGTGACAACGTGATTCCGACTCTATAATACATTTGTGTGACAACGTGATTCCGACTCTATAATACATTTGTGTGACAACGTGATTCCGACTCTATAATACATTTGTGTGACAACGTGATTCCGACTCTATAATACATTTGTGTGACAACGTGATTCCGACTCTATAATACATTTGTGTGACAACGTGATTCCGACTCTATAATACATTTGTGTGACAACGTGATTCCGACTCTATAATACATTTCTGTGACAACGTGATTCCGACTCTATAATACATTTGTGTGACAACGTCATTCCGACTCTATAATACATTTGTGTGACAACGTCATTCCGACTCTATAATACATTTGTGTGACAACGTGATTCCGACTCTATAATACATTTGTGTGACAACGTGATTCCGACTCTATAATACATTTGTGTGACAACGTGATTCCGACTCTATAATACATTTGTGTGACAACGTGATTCCGACTCTATAATACATTTGTGTGACAACGTGATTCCGACTCTATAATACATTTGTGTGACAACGTGATTCCGACTCTATAATACATTTGTGTGACAACGTGATTCCGACTCTATAATACATTTCTGTGACAACGTGATTCCGACTCTATAATACATTTGTGTGACAACGTCATTCCGACTCTATAATACATTTGTGTGACAACGTCATTCCGACTCTATAATACATTTGTGTGACAACGTGATTCCGACTCTATAATACATTTGTGTGACAACGTGATTCCGACTCTATAATACATTTGTGTGACAACGTGATTCCGACTCTATAATACATTTGTGTGACAACGTGATTCCGACTCTATACATTTGTGTGACAACGTGATTCCGACTCTATAATACATTTGTGTGACAACGTGATTCCGACTCTATAATACATTTGTGTGACAACGTGATTCCGACTCTATAATACATTTGTGTGACAACGTGATTCCGACTCTATAATACATTTGTGTGACAACGTGATTCCGACTCTATAATACATTTGTGTGACAACGTGATTCCGACTCTATAATACATTTGTGTGACAACGTGATTCCGACTCTATAATACATTTGTGTGACAACGTGATTCCGACTCTATAATACATTTGTGTGACAACGTGATTCCGACTCTATAATACATTTGTGTGACAACGTGATTCCGACTCTATAATACATTTGTGTGACAACGTGATTCCGACTCTATAATACATTTGTGTGACAACGTGATTCCGACTCTATAATACATTTGTGTGACAACGTGATTCCGACTCTATAATACATTTGTGTGACAACGTGATTCCGACTCTATAATACATTTGTGTGACAACGTGATTCCGACTCTATAATACATTTGTGTGACAACGTGATTCCGACTCTATACATTTGTGTGACAACGTGATTCCGACTCTATAATACATTTGTGTGACAACGTGATTCCGACTCTATAATACATTTGTGTGACAACGTGATTCCGACTCTATAATACATTTGTGTGACAACGTGATTCCGACTCTATAATACATTTGTGTGACAACGTGATTCCGACTCTATAATACATTTGTGTGACAACGTGATTCCGACTCTATAATACATTTGTGTGACAACGTGATTCCGACTCTATAATACATTTGTGTGACAACGTGATTCCGACTCTATAATACATTTGTGTGACAACGTGATTCCGACTCTATAATACATTTGTGTGACAACGTGATTCCGACTCTATAATACATTTGTGTGACAACGTGATTCCGACTCTATAATACATTTGTGTGACAACGTGATTCCGACTCTATAATACATTTCTGTGACAACGTGATTCCGACTCTATAATACATTTGTGTGACAACGTCATTCCGACTCTATAATACATTTGTGTGACAACGTCATTCCGACTCTATAATACATTTGTGTGACAACGTCATTCCGACTCTATAATACATTTGTGTGACAACGTGATTCCGACTCTATAATACATTTGTGTGACAACGTGATTCCGACTCTATAATACATTTGTGTGACAACGTGATTCCGACTCTATAATACATTTGTGTGACAACGTGATTCCGACTCTATAATACATTTGTGTGACAACGTGATTCCGACTCTATAATACATTTGTGTGACAACGTGATTCCGACTCTATAATACATTTGTGTGACAACGTGATTCCGACTCTATAATACATTTGTGTGACAACGTGATTCCGACTCTATAATACATTTGTGTGACAACGTGATTCCGACTCTATAATACATTTGTGTGACAACGTGATTCCGACTCTATAATACATTTCTGTGACAACGTCATTCCGACTCTATAATACATTTGTGTGACAACGTCATTCCGACTCTATAATACATTTCAGTTAAAGTGTTATTCTCTTTCATTTTATATGCCGCTATCAATTTTCTGAAATATTTTAAAAAGTATGAAACTTACAGAAATTTCAAAAAGTGTTTTGATATGGTCAAAACGATACCTTTCATTTGATACCCCACATAAGTAGGTACCCCCCCTTTTGAAAAAAAATTCCCCCCCTTTTTTACCATTTTTCAAAAACTATTATTATTACAGACTTCTCTATATTTTTCCTGTAAAATATAGATCTATATCTACAAACGCCTAACACATTGTACGTGGATCGGTCTGCAATCTTCGGAGATAGGGGGGGGGGGGGTTATGGTCAATTTTTCGATTTTTTTTGAAATATTTCAAAAAGTATGAAATTTACAGAAATTTCAAAAAGTGTTTTGAAATGTACAAAACGATACCTTTCATTTGATACCCCATTTGCCTTCCTAGGTCTCTTTTGAAATTTCAACATCAAAATTTGTACTGAAAATATTCATTTTCATTTTTCATTTATTTTTATATTTTTTTCTTAAAATCAGTAATGGCGCATGAAATGTATCATTATTTCAAATTTCAAGTTAATAGCTGCAGTAGTTACTGAGATATTCAAGAAAGAGCGGGGACGGACAAAGCGAGACCATAAGGGTTTCAAAACCGATCTTTGAAACCCTAAAAATGTGAACACTATCAATAAATTCTATTGATTATTAATTTTACAGGTTTTTGGTTGTGAGATTTCTTCACAAAAATAAACGTTTTTTTTTCGACCGCGAAGTCGATCTGCTTGCCTGCACCGTCGTCCATTCGCCGCTCGCTTCACACCAGTTTGTCTTGGGCCTGACTTCAGCGTCTATCGTTCGTTTCACGAACATAAGGCAAGGATAGTGACTCCCTCCCGATGACTTCCACTCCTGCCGGGATGACGCAATATCACACAATATCTACGCACAGACACCACACGGCGGAATGCGCACCAGGTGACGTCAGCAGACTCAGAAATTACTACCGACTACAGGAACCCTATGGAGGAGCGCATGGCCGGCGTGTGAAGAAACATTGGCAGCGCATGGCCGGCGTGTGAAGAAACATTGGCAGCGCATGGCCGGGGAGTGAAGAAACATTGGCAGCGCATGGCCGGCGTGTGAAGAAACATTGGCAGCGCATGGCCGGGGAGTGAAGAAACATTGGCAGCGCATGGCCGGCGTGTGAAGAAACATTGGCAGCGCATGGCCGGCGTGTGAAGAAACATTGGCAGCGCATGGCCGGCGTGTGAAGAAACATTGGCAGCGCATGGCCGGCGTGTGAAGAAACATTGGCAGCGCATGGCCGGCGTGTGAAGAAACATTGGCAGCGCATGGCCGGGGAGTGGCTCATACGCGGTTTAGCCAACTAATTCACGCATTATAGTTTAGCGGCAGATGAAGATTTTGGAGCCAGCTCTGATGTAAACTCAATCCTGAAGAAAATTGTGTTTATACCTAATGATTCACTCAACAATATTGTCCGGTTGGGGTAGGTACGCTCACTGGAGGATCTGTGTTCGATTTTGGAGATAGGGCTCATTCCTACGAGTACGAGTTTGGATATGGTGTTCATGGCATGATGCATACTGTTCTGAAACTAGGAAAGTTTTAAACAGAATTCAAAGAACATAATTTTTAAATTTGTTTTAAGTTTAGCTCTAAATTGAATTTTCTTGTTAATAACAATATTTTTAAAGCAAGAGAGTCAGTATATCGTATGTCAATGGACACCAGCTTATGTTTCCGCTCCGCTTCCGCTTCCGTTCCGCGGTGGTCTAACGACCGCCGCAAGCCAGCTGCGGCTGCGGCTGCGGCGGCGGCTGCGGCTGCGGCTGCGGCGGCGGCTGCGGCTGCGGCTGCGGCTGCGGTGGCGGCTGCGGCTGCGGCTGCGGCTGCGGTGGCGGCTGCGGCTGCGGCTGCGGCGGCTACAGGCAAGCAAACATTTACACACCACACACGGACAAATATTTCGTTCATTAGAATGTGGAAATTAGGGTTTATTCCCATTTGTCACCTTGATCTGTCCCCTTAGGGGGACAAATAGGAAAAAAAGGTTCTATCTGTCCCCCTGTTAGTCACAAGGGGACAGATAGAACGCTTCGTAAGTGTGGATGAAAGAGAACTCTTAGCGCTGGCTCCGTGCAGGAACCAAGATACACGTGCAGGTACCAAGATACACGTCGCAACTCTATTACAACAGTAGTACATACATAATTTAGTTTAGAAGTAATATTAGACAACGATGATGTTCAAACGGTAATACTTTACTGTTGTACATCTCTTACTTATTTGGGTTATAGCTTTTTACTCTATTTTATTTGAAAGAGGATAAGAAATAAAAATATTTTCACTTCTCTTACTCAAAAACTGCGTGCAACATCGTAAAATTTGTTTTTAAGGCCTGGGGTTGGTAAAATTTGTTTTTAATTTTTGTTTGATATCATCAGCCAGTATGTAGGTACAAGACATAAGTTCTCTTGCATAAAGACTTTACTTTTTATATAGTGTTCCATTTACATCAGCATTTCATTTGAATTTATTTATGAAAATGGAATTGAAAGCGCCTTTCTTGATATTGTAAGGTGTTTTGTGCTTGTATGGTGTTCTTGTGGTGTTCTTGTAGTGTTCTTGTGGTGTTCTTGTGGTGTTCTTGTGGTGTTCTTCCTCCATGGTAGAATGCGAAGAATGCGTCGGTAGGTTAGGTAGTAACTTTGCGCTGTGCGTAACGATGACACATACACAACTGGTAACAATCAGCGCGAAATCTCTGAAATATATGTTTACTACAAATTTGACTGAAGTGAATCTTATATAATTGAAAATGGCATCAAACGAACATTTATTTTATAATGTGCAAATGGGACAGAATGAAAAAAGAGCTGTTGCGGTCGAAATCACACGAAATATGGTATTTAAAGACAAAATCGTGTAGTAGAGAAGTGAAATTAGTGTGCAATATTAACTGGAGGTATGTTTAGATTGTTCTATTCTCTCACACGAGAAGTGAAAAGTATAGTTTTTCACTCGGATCAAAACCACCCAGTATATCTCGGTCCGGTCATGCTCCCTCGCTACACTCGGGTATAAACAACCTCGTCGACAATGGTGTTGTTTAGTCCACAGTTATAATATATAGTAGGTAGGTATTACCTGCCGCATGAAGCCGGGACGGACCTCTAGTTTACAATAAAATACTGATTATTAATAAGACAAAATAATGCTTGGAAATTCTCACAACTCAATGGTTTCCTTCTACAAAATAAACAAGAATGTTGTGAGGTTTATCCCTACCTACCGGGAACTCATCAGTAGCTGCTACTGTAGGTCCAATAGTCCGCGATCATAATGAGATAGAACCATTTCCAACTGAAACAAAAGCGTTCGGACATTTACTGTGTGTGACAAAGGTCCATTCCATTTGATATTTCAACGCGTAGATTGTTTTAGAAACTAGCTTCTGCCTGGGGCTTCAAACGCTTTTTGTGGGTCAAAAGGAGCCTATAGAAGTAGTATAACGTGAAGAAGTAACACATTGTCATGGGACGTAATATATTAAGTTTGTCAAGGTCCCATCCCGTTCTGACCGCAATGCGGATTGTGCAAGGTATCCACGAGGAGATCGCAATGCTTCGGCCAGCGCCTCTGGCGGACGAATCCGCAAACCAATTAAAGAAAACACTGAAGTGAGCCATTGCGAGCCCGTACAGTGCGCGGCTGTGCGCTCGCACCTCGTATCAACTACAACAACTATCTAACTAAAGCAATAAATTCTAATTTAAGTCCTCACTGGTGCATACATACAAAAATCTAATATTTATAAACAAGATTTAGAAGAATAGTAAGTAACATGTACCTAGAATGAAAATTTGCCCGGATATAGTGATTAATCTAGTCACTAGTCTATTCACTTTCGTTTAAAAATATTTAAGTTAGAGAAAAGAAGTGATAAATAAATCTAAATAGCTAGTATGTAAGATCAACATATCAATGAGAGTTGCATAGGTACCGTAACAATAAAAACGAGCTGAGTCAACATTTCACATTTCATACAATAGCTTGATTAAGATGTTCAATATCAAACGTCTAGTTTAAAATTATTCATAGACGGAACAGTCATTAACCTCATCATCATCTCAACTAAAATACGTCCACAACTGGACATAGGGTTGCCCCAAAGATCAACACCATCAGGGAAAATAATGAACCTGTTAAAAATTTATGAAAAATGCTTTGATATGCTTTATCATTATCATTTTCTAATTTTATCATAAATGAAAATAATAAAATGGGAATAAATCCTAAGAACAGTGCCATGGTATAGTTTCGCAGTGTAATACAGTTACTTATTAGAGCAAGTTGCTACCGTAAAATGTGGCAACTTCGCCTAGCTTTGGCAACTATGCCATACAGTAAAAAAATCGAATAAATTTTAAATAATTCAAAATTCTATCCTTACGCAAGTTTGTTTTTTTGTGGGAGAATATTTTTTGTAGTTTTCGGTAGCATTTGTTATATTTTTCACACTGATAACATTTATAGTTATTCCAATATTGCGATTCTAAGCGAAGTGGTGAAAGCACGTGCATAAAAATTTCTTGCCAAATTGTGGTCGCAGAGCAGAATCTGCAGGTCTCAGGTTAGTGCAATTTTGATAGTTTACGCAGAAAATATCTAGGACCATGTCTGTAGATGCCAGGTATTTCTATTTCTTCATTTTATTGAAATATCCGCAAAGTAATGAAAATAGAGTGTGTCCGATGGCAACTTCCCCAAAACCCCAAACACGCTAGGGTTGTCAAAAATTTAAATACTAAAACTTCATCATCATTATCATCATGTTTTATCTTGATGAAGTCTACAGCATATAGGCCTCCCAAAAATCGCCACTATGGAACCTCTTATTTTCAACCGACGAAAAACAAAGGAGGTTCTCAAGTCGACGCCTTTGTATATTTTTTTTTTATTTATGACCACGCATAACTTTTTACATAGTCGTAGTCCGATTTTGTTGTTAATTCTTTTGCTATTGTATGGAGAATGAACCCGAAGCAGTCATTTTAAAAGTTTCATTCCCGAGGAATAAATATTTATCCCGAAAAACTTAAATAAAAGTATAAATACGTAGGAATTTAACGTCAGTTTTTAGTTTTTTCAAAGCAATCATATTATTACTGTTTGTCAGTGACATGCATTACAATCGCATTACGCATTGTAATCAATGATCATGATCGTTATTGATCTTGCGTACCTAGGTACCTATTGCACTACAATATTTTGAAACAAGACGAAAGTAATACTAACTGGGGGTCACTAGTCGCTAAGTAGACTAGTTACGCTTTAAGATGACGCGAAATTCATATATAATATATGAATTTCGCGTCAGTCGAAGTATTCAATAAAAAAAATACTTACAAATATCATTATTATACCTACAGATGCATGTTTTTCTATGAATCTATTCCTACAAAAAAATAAATTCGAAAGTAACTCTGTCTGTCTGTTGCCTGTGTGTCTGACCTTTTCACGCCAAAACTGCTGAATAGATCTGCATGAAATTTGTCAGGGAGGTAAATGTTATCCTAGGAGCAGACATAGGCTACTTTGCAGGAAATGGTTGACACAGAATTTTTTATGTTTTTATAAGACTTGTGATGAATCCATACCATTTTTAGAGTACGTAGTATGTGTCCTTTTAAAATTAAGGATAGGCGAGAAAATATTTTTTATTGTTACCTACATAAATATACCTGATGATTCTCGTTTCCGTGTTTGTTTTTGACAACCCTATGCATTAGGAAGTATTTGTATGGAAATGTTCAAAACTCCTTGGCAACTTTGCCTGCTGTCAGTATTGCCATTTTCTGTAATGATTTCTCCTTACCTGGTCTTTGCGTTACAAAATATACATAAATCTCCATGGTATCTTCACCCGGCGAACAATTCTACTGCAAAATTAAAGAAATACTGAGCGTAGGCAGAGTTGCCAAAATTTTGGCAACTCTGCCTATTTTTTTAATTCTCTGTAAGCTTTAATTGAATAGGGTTTTTAGAATGACACATGCATACAATGTTAGCCAAATATCTATTATATGCCATGCAAAAACAAATATTGTAATGCATCTGTTCATAAGGGAAATATTGAGATTCTTGTCCAAAAATATGGCTAAGTTGCCACGTTTTACGGTACTTGTTGTGTAACGTGCGGACCACGGAACATAAAAAATAAGTGGAAGTGTTAAGTGGGCGTGGCACGCGTGCCATAATTATGCGTAGTTACGCTTAACTGATCTCAGTCGTGTTCTTACATCACGTCGAGTTGCTAGTCTCGCGGCGAATTCATTTTTCCGAAGCTATGCCGTATTGTTCCATTTTAGAGTGTAAAAATTATAGTAGGCGAAAAAATCTCGAAAACGAGGGTGTTTTATACCATCAATAGGTAGCATTTTCATTGCATTGTCATAAAATCTTATTTTGTCAAAATTTACAAATAATTTATTAGAACGGTTAGTCAAAATCGACCTTATGCGATTACCATAAAGTTGATTTTGGATTGTTTCTATTCTCGAATGTTCTTCGCTACTCGTTTAGTGATGTAGTCAAGTCGGCTGTTGATTTGATCGATACTACAAATCATGTTTACTTGGTGCCTAAAACATACCTTATCAATAAATAAATACAATATCTAGACATTTATAAGTAATAAAAAGTGCCTAAATCTAAAACCTAACAAAACTCAACAAGAGACATTTTTCCTTCTACAAAAAGGTAAATAACTCTAAAACTAATTATCCTATTTACCTAATACAAGCGGTAAAACTAGTTTTAGGCCTAAACATTTCTTTTTGTACTGTTTTTACTACAAAATGACCATAAACAAAAAAGTACATTTTCAACTTACGTAATAATACGATCTTACCAAATTCCTATAAAAAGTGTTTCTATGCTCTAAATAGACACAAACTAAGATAAACTAACCAATAAGAGTGTAATTAGATCTAAATATCCTAATACTAGGGTTCCGTCGTCGCCTACAATCTGTGGCAAAATATCTATCGATATCGATAAAGTAGTTCATTGTGCTACCTGGTGCAGCCTTAGTCGAGTCGCGACTTATCACGCGAATGTCAATCATATGTCTAACGAAATTAAGTTTATAATTGCGAGCACTGAGAATACCGCCATCTATGGTGAAGTAGCGGAATTGACTCGACTGTCAAATGTTTGGTGAGTAGGTCCGCGACCTATCACGCGAATGTCAATCATATAGTTAAGGAAATTAAGTTTACAATTGCGAGCACTGTGAATACCGCCATCTATCGTCAAATAGCAGAATTGACTCGTCAAGTTGCTGTTTGGTGAGTGTAGCTCGTAAATACGTTCTGCTGCTAAAGTAAAATAAATCTTATACAGTAGAATTCAAGGTTTATTTTTTAATCTGTGACGTTGGCTAATTTTGACTAAACTTTTAACTACCAATGAAAAGAATTGTTTCTTTGTAATGCATTATAAGATTAAGGGTTTATTTGTGTGAGTTTGGCGACACCGGTGCCCATAGTAATTTTGTTGCATAGCACTTCCACTTATTTTTTATGTTCCGTGGTGCGGACTGTAGCAGCATAGTGGTGTGGTGTAGTGCGGGGAGCGGTGCGGGCAGAGGGGGAGATGACGGGGGGGGGGGGGCGGATTAGTCCGAGCTCGTTCTGTGAGATACATCAATCTGAACAAAAGAAGACTTGTAGAGATTCGTGAGGAAACATAATGTCCCTGGTTGTTTTGTTGGGACGAGGTATTTATTGGAAGTGGGATTTTATTGAAAATCGTCGTTCGAAGTGAATTCGATAAATGGACGTACATAGTTATAGCAATCTGCATTCATATATATATATATAAAGTGAGAAAAGAAGGAAGCCTAATATTATTATTATGAAAGTAACAATTAATCTCCTATTAACATTTTTCAAACGTTAAGTTTATTCTAGAGGTAGGACAGGTTTGAAAGTGGATTGAGTTAATGTTGAATTTCAAAGACAACTCATACATACCTATAGAGGAGAGGGACCTAAAGCGGGCACCTTCAGTCAAAATTAAAGCTAAAAACGTACTTCCTAAAATATTATTAAAATTTTATCATAGCTTGGACTGCATTTTATATCTTTAAAATTTTTAAAATGTCAATGCGTGGAAAGTCAAAACAAAACCCTTTCTGATAACCGCTTTGCCCAAGGAGTAAGCTAAAGCGGGCTCATGTTAAATAAATGATATGTCTGTCTATGTCATGCTTCTGGCAAAGCCGGCATGTAAATAAATAGTGTTTACATCATACTGCTCGGTAACTAACTAGGATTTACTTGTATGGTAAGAGGCTGTGTGAGTTGGCATGTGCAACACAGTGCATTGTTTAGATAGAACGTTCCATTTTCAAATCACTACCATTCCAGCATAGGGTGAATGCTTTAATTGTAAAGTAAACTTTACCATTCAAGCTATGTAAAACTCCTTAGTGAACCAACCTCTTTTCTTATAAAATATACTTACGAAACTTTTTACTAAAAAAAACAATGAAAATAGCGTCATTTAATTTCATTTCAAGCTATGCAAAACTCCTTGGTCAAACATTTTTTTTACATAAAGTCAATGAAAATGGCGGCATTTCATTTGGACTAAATGTTTATTCACTTGTGACTACTGTACGTATTATTGTTTCATTAACCTCGCATGAATGATGTAAAGTAGAATGCTTAACTCGGTTGTAAGTAGCTATTACACCCTCGAACTATATTCGTCTAAATATCTCGGGTGCACTCGATCCATTAGCGCCCTTTGCGAGCTTGGATCTTGTTCTGTAATAGCTCGCTTACTTCCCTTGTGTAACAAACTAGGTACTAATGCATATAAGCATGAAAAACATGAAAAATTTCTAGAATTTTCTATTAACATCTTAAAACGAAGTTTAAAATAAAAGCGTGTACCTAATATGTTCAAGCTTATACGTTTATTGATTGTGCCGAAAATCAAAAGTTGTCTTTTATAATCTACTTATTTAACATCCATCATCCATCCATACAAGCATCCATGTGAAATAGGTATTCCATAGCTTCTTTTCTCGCTCAGGGTGAAGGTTGTAGTGTGCCGTCCTTATTTATTTTAGGCAGATTCTGATTGAAGGTGTCTGTACTCCTTGGAATGCCATATTTAATGGCTGTACTTGTTACGAACTTTTCCAGTTCTTTGACATCTTTAAGGGCTTTTTCATTGATGTCTCACCCTCAACCTCACAAGCTGCCTGGGCTGTATCTACTTGCTTACCATCTACAACAAAAAAAAAAATGTCCCAGAAACCTTTTTGATTAGGTCTGTGCGGCCAGCCGTGGGGCCACCACTGCACGATCGCACGCGCCCTATCCGTCCCCGGGACCGTCTACCTCCCTGCTAACTTCCATTAGGAATCGTTCAGTCGCTTATTTGTGAAAAGGTATACTACATAATAAAAAAACAGAAAGAAAGAAGAACAAACTGCACATCCCATCATATAAAAAGTGTACCTACATACTACATACTGACAATATTATTTAAATTCACGAACTTAATTTATTTTTTAGTATTTAAATTTGTGTTTTTTTATAATTAATAAATTTTATCTTATCTTTTATCTTATCTTTTATCTTATCTTTATAGATTACGAAAGGTCCCTACCTTTCGTCATTTATGGGAAATTGCGTACGCTTCTATAACAAGCTTCAATCTGAAGCAACTGAGCTATTCGTAAATTTAAACAGTGTTAGTGATTTTGTTGGCACAAAACCTAAACTAAACTAGCGTAAAAATGTTGCTGTCCCCTTTTGTTCGATCGAAAAAAAAAGAGACGTCAACAATTTTAGGCTAGTTTTGTTTAGGTTTTATGCCAACAGAATCGCTACCAGTATCTAAATCATATTATATTTAGACTAAGATATGCAATTAATCATGTATACGTTTATATGTCACTTAAACACTTACTAGTGGTATATTTAAACACTTACTAGTGGTATATTTTCCACTTCTTCCACAAGGGGACAAAAAAATTAAGTGGACAAAATCAATAACACCTTATTTTGATAATAATATTTACTGATTAAAAACCTGTTTTTAGTATAAAATTAGACTTGTGCTTATTTTGTAAGCTTAGAGAAATAAACGTTATTGAATTGAATTTAATAGGTTGTGTTATTCGCGATATGCCTCCACTTGCACCGATCAAAGTGTTTTCGATTCTCAGAACAATCTTTTCGCACTTTACTGGATTCAACACACACACACACACAAATACACACACACAAATACAACCTCGCACACTTAGTCATACACACTCAATACACGCTATAACATAATGTATTATATTATCTATTTGTGAAGAGTAAGCACCGAGCCTTCCTTTAGGGTTCTGTCTGTCGTTTTGTTTAGCAGCAAGTTTAAATGCAGAAATAAAAATACTAACTGTAGTATATTTATAACATGTCATATGATTTCACAATAATTATAGAATCGAAAGTGAATCTGGACTCAATATCATAGTAAATCTGTGGCGTTTTCAAAGCCGAAAAAATATTCGACGTGCGTATAAAAATGTGTAGTTCTGGACGAAGAACATACAAACAATTTGATTGAACCTAATAAATTAGGTATTAATTTACTATGATTTTTCTAGAAATAAATGAGCCGAAACAACGTTTCCGTTTCGACTCGCGGCCTACGGAACCCTCTAACTAACATACTACATGAAGTGATCATGTCAATAGCTAGAGGCAATCACCCCGGCCGCCGTTAACTGCACGTGTGGTACGTCTGTCTGTCTGTCTGTATGCACGAGTACTGTGTGTACCTGTGTGGAGTATAATTACAAATGGGAATCGAATGCGCGCCTGTCGTGTGGAGTGGAGCTAACACTCATTTACAATCATCGTAAAACTACGCGAGATTCGTTTCACCTGAACTTCGTTAAATTCATAATATCAAATCTAGGTATTGTTTTTAACCGACTTCGAAGAAATGAGTAGGTAACTAATTAAAACTAACTAATTAAATAAGTCCCGTATCCCAGGCTGATGAATCATCATCAGCCTGGGATACTGGGTGATGATGATGAAATACGAAGACCCAAAAATTTTCGATTTCGGCAGGATTTCGAAATTTTTAGTAACTTATTTAATTTCATAGAGATCAACTAATTTAACTAAGGAATTGAAAGTCGATTTTTTTCTTTTTTGTACAACCAATACAGCAATTTAAATTTAGACAAGTAATCATTTAAAGAAATAATACAAAATTTAACGCCCATTTTTGATTTTTAATACAAATTTTATCGGTTCTCAGGACTTGCCACGGCTCGCCACGGCGACCTGTCCCCATTCCCGTCCACCATCCGCCACCATGGTGGAGCAGGTTGTCATTCCCACCTGGCCACAGCGCGTCCTACACTACGTTCAATACGTCGACAACTAACCAACGATAGGCGAAAACCAACGATAGAATTGAATATTTGAAACAGCAGATCAGAAATTTGCATAAATTTTTACCGAAGTAGTATACGGACGCATACTGGACGGCACTCTATGCTGAGTGAAGCAATGCATCATGTTTGTGTCGGCTAGTTTTGAATATGCAGACGTCATCGATGACTGATCCGTCGTCGGTCGGACAGGCAGACTTGTCATGCATTATGTATCTACTCGCTACCAGATGCTCTGACGACATGGGAAGCGTTTTAGTTTACAGTTAGAATGGTTTCGTGGCGGCACGCGGGGCGGCGCGGCGGCAGAGTGGTCAGTAACACAACTTCTATAGTTCAAAGATTTACCATATTGTACCATATTGTACAATAACTAATAGGTAAGTAAAGTAACAAACACGATAATTTGGTTGTTTGAGGAACTACACCAACTCGAAATCATTTTGTAAGTATACGAAATAATATTCTAAATCTGTTCATTGACGGAGAAATCGACAGACATACTACATAATTAGACATACATACAGTCGAACATAGAACCATTTTATTTTTCGGAGTCGGTTGAAATGGTTTACCAAAAAATTTTATTTACTATCGTGCATAAGTAAAGTTGTGGCTCAGCGATCTATGAAGAGAGAGCGCTGAGCTTGGTGTCTCACTACTGCGCGGTAGATCTATGAAGAGAGAGCGCTGAGCTTGGTGTCTCACTACTGCGCGGTAGATCTATGAAGAGAGAGCGCTGAGCTTGGTGTCTCACTACTGCGCGGTAGATCTATGAAGAGAGAGCGCTGAGCTTGGTGTCTCACTACTGCGCGGTAGATCTATGAAGAGAGAGCGCTGAGCTTGGTGTCTCACTACTGCGCGGTAGATCTATGAAGAGAGAGCGCTGAGCTTGGTGTCTAACTACTGCGCGGTAGATCTATGAAGAGAGAGCGCTGAGCTTGGTGTCTCACTACTGCGCGGTAGATCTATGAAGAGAGAGCGCTGAGCTTGGTGTCTCACTACTGCGCGGTAGATCTATGAAGAGAGAGCGCTGAGCTTGGTGTCTCACTACTGCGCGGTAGATCTATGAAGAGAGAGCGCTGAGCTTGGTGTCTCACTACTGCGCGGTAGATCTATGAAGAGAGAGCGCTGAGCTTGGTGTCTCACTACTGCGCGGTGGATCTGTGAAGAGAGAGCACTGAGCTTGGTGTCTACTACTGCGCGGTAGATCTTTGAAGAGAGAGCGCTGAGCTTGGTGTCTCACTACTGCGCGGTAGATCTATGAAGAGAGAGCGCTGAGCTTGGTGTCTCACTACTGCGCGGTGGATCTGTGAAGAGAGAGCACTGAGCTTGGTGTCTACTACTGCGCGGTAGATCTTTGAAGAGAGAGCGCTGAGCTTGGTGTCTCACTACTGCGCGGTAGATCACCCAGTCGCTGACACAGCTCTCATGTGTCGGCGACTGTGCAGCTGCCGACCGTGGGACGAGGCGGAGGATCGACCTCTTCAACCCTGGATTTCGGAAGAGCCGACTAGTTTCCTAACTAGAAGAAGGGCAGCAACTTCTTTCTACGTATTTTTAACACCTTAAATCACCATTCCGCCTGACATGCAGCGTGCTGTAGCATGGCTAAACCCTCCTTATTGGGGGAGGCAGGTTGAGCAGTTAAAGTAGGTAAGAATGCTCATAAAAAAATTAAACTATAACGATGAGTTTTTATAAATATAGCAGCCTGCCTATAGGTAGTCTTAAGTGAGTATAGAACATAGCAGCATTTTGGCTCTTATTATGAAAGTTATCTGGGTCATCGATCTATAGACGAACGCAACGATGATAATAATAATACGATAATTCAACGCATAAATACTAATAGAGCCTACCTGGTTCTGACTGGAAACCAGCGCTCTATAGAGCCTACCTGGTTCTGACTGGAAACCAGCGCTCTATAGATCCTACCTGGTTCTGACTGGAAACCAGCGCTCTATAGATCCTACCTGGTTCTGACTGGAAACCAGCGCTCTTCCACAAACTGCATTTTGTGGTAGAGCAATAAGCTGAGTCAGCACCAGCTACACCGACACACACACGCGCGCTCGTCTGCTTGCTGAGTGACCTACTTAGTACCAGTACCAACTCTATGGCCTTGTGTTAGTATATTATTTATTCGTGTTTTTTACTCTGTATACTTGACATCTAGTAGGTAAAACTAAGTAGTCTTACATTTATATACTTACTAAAGTTTGATTTGTATGTCGTGTATCATAAATATTTTTCTTTCTTTCATAGATTGATGAGTGAGCAAGCTTTCATAATACGACCTTTTGAGCTGGACGACTGTTCCCTCCACACACCGTTGTAGTCTCAGAGGCGCGCGACGCTCCGAGAGTGACGCTCTGGGAGTGACGTCACTCAGACACATCTCCATGGAACACAAGAAGCCGATACGCCGCCCGCCGGCTTCCGCTGTTGTGGGAAATAGTCTCATGTAGCAACAGCAACGAGTGAAATGAATATTTTGAGGGAACACATGTCTAGATCCAGAATAACAATTTAGTTTCTATAGTAATTACAAGTTATTGAGAAAATTACAATAACATAACAAATACAACTAGTATTTACAGTTAATCTATTCTAAAAAATCTAAGCCGTCACCAGAAGGCAGCGTGCCCAGAATGCTGGCAGCATTGCCACGTTGAATGTTGACTAAGCAAGCACGGCTAGCACCGACTGACGATGTTGGAGCAGTGCGTCCAAGAATAAAGATATTTAAGCTAGAGATGAGCTGTGTAGAAGCTAAGGGCTGTTTCTCTATAGCTTCGAGCTGATAAGAGGCTTGATGGTCTCCGGAGAGACTAATACAACCGAGCTAGTTGACTTATTGTAAGCTAGTGTTTAATCAGTGCTTGATGTAGATCTTAGGACAACTATCTAATCACGTAAACACGTGCTGTGAACATTTTCCGCATTCTTTCTAGCTAGCTAACTCTGTCCGGCTCGTACAGACGACATCCTTCAAATCACTTGACTCCGAGAGAGGCTCCTCCCCCGGGAGTGACTGATTCAAGCGCAGACATTTATTTGTAGCTAATTATGAGAGAGCTCCCCCTCCCTCCCCCCCCTCCCCCCCCCTCCGTCCCGCGGGAGAGGCGCCGCCGCCCCGGGGCCAGGGAACGTGTCCTGTTGTCCTGAATGCAGGTCTAGGTCTGTTATCCTCCACTGGATGTATTTTTGTTTGTTGCAGCTGTCGGATGGATACACCGATTTTCATTATAAATGCGACTCGTCCAGTGCCGCGGGGCGTCCAGTGCCGCGGGACGTCCAGTGCCGCAAGGCGTCCAGTAGCATACAGACCTCGGAACTTATTGTTATTCACATCTTTTATCGAAGAAAAATGATTGTTGTAATGCAACAAAATGTCCAGAGCGCTAACTCGGCAACTTGTAAAATATTAATGTTTCTACAATAATGCAGATTTTTGTCGTTGTTCTTTGTTGGCAACACAATGGGCGCCGGCGGGCGACGACGGCAGCGCCCTCGCTTGAGCGCGACACGTTTTGTGCGAGTTTTACATTTTAGTCTAAATACTCGTTCAATTTGCTAATGTCTCGGGCAAGGCTCGGGGGCGCTGGTGTCTCGGGCAAGGCTCGGGGGCGCTGGTGTACCTACTGGAGGCAACGGGACATGTTGGATGTTTATACTGAAAACATCTAGACCTGAGCGCTTGGTATGGGTTGTGCACTTACCTACCTATTATTACTTATGTCGGTAGATACCAACTCCTCAAACGTAAAGTGAGAGTCGCGGGTTCGAATCTCCTCTCGGGACCATTGTTTGTACGATCTATTGTTATTTATTTCAGATATTTTCTATGTATAATAAAATATATCCATTTATGGATGTAGTATATATGTTAGTTGACACATGTATCAGTTACCTGTACCTATCCATGTCACAAGATCTGTATACTTTGGGGCTAGATGATGCTGTGTGGATTGTCCAGCATTGATGATGGACAATCCAATGACAATGACAATGACAATCACCGAAATTCGGCTAGTAGGACAATGCCCTCCTAGCCGATATTCGGTGACGGCAGCCAGTCTCAAGGTAGATTAGCCACGTGCTGGACTTACAGTTCCTATTGTAGTGCACATGCCCATCATTGTAGTGCACATGCCCATCATTGCATTATTACATATTATACAGAGTTGTTGGTAACACTACGTGAACTGCAGGTTCTGACCATCATCACGGACACGTTTGTGAAGGCGCTAGTTCTTAATTTTTAAACTTGGTATTCGATTATTGAATAGGGGGGTACCCTATTCAATAATTCGATTATTGAATAGGGGGGTACCCTATTCAATAATTCGATTATTGAATAGGGGGGTACCCTATTCAATAATTCGATTATTGAATAGGGGGGTACCCTATTCAATAATTCGATTATTGAATAGGGGGGTACCCTATTCAATAATCGTTCGTTAGATCGGTTTTATTTGTAATTCAAGTTAAGAACTACCCTTACTTAACAGTGGGCATGGAAGTGGAAGATTGCTCTTTAGTAACTCGTTGGTCTCCAGACAAAGGTGTTTTTTCATTTTGTATCAGAGGTAGTTATTACTTTTTTTTAAGAATTAATACCTCCCTCCTTCACAAATGTGTTTATGATGATGGGCAGAACCTGCAGTTCACGTAGTGTTACTAATTTACCAATGAACATGTATAAACCCTCTTCTTTAGGGACTTTGAAGATGCGTGCAAGTACATTCCGTTATCGTAACTGGATATCAAGCAAGAAAAAAATTCCTTGTTCGTAACTGGTTATCAAAGATCAGCTACGAACGTGGACTAAAGGTTAACCCTTTAGTCCACCTTTATTTATTGAACTTGTAAAGCTTGTTTGGAGTTTAGATGAAAATGACATTAATTTTAATAGAATAAGAAAATCGAGTGGATCGTGTCCCGGCCCCGATAGGGTATAGGCTGCGTGGGTATAGGTACCCAGGCTGCGCGACAGACGGTCGGCTTGAACGATCTTATTTATGCATAGATTTTGTCGGAGAGATTAAATATTAGCATTGTAAAGGACTAATCTTTGTAAGGTTAAATGTTTATTACATTTAAATAATGAATAATTAATTATTCTTGGAAATTATCTTTGCTTTGGTTCGCCGCTTCAGTTTACGTTGTGTAGTTGTGTATAGGATATATAAAAAAATATTGTCATCACCATCAGGCTGCATTCTCGTGTTTTCGATACTGTTCTGGCTGTTCCAGTTAAATACTACACTGACAAAGACGACAGCTTGATAAAAAATAAAATACAATAACAGAACACACTATAGAAAGAAAATTACAATATCAAATAAAAGAAATAACTTGTATTTACAATTGAAACGATTGAGCTAACTGCAGACTGTCTCAAACAATCTACACTTTCCCCACAGAGATCTATCTTTGTTTCTGATATCTGTGATTTTCCCCGTTCATTATTGATTGCAAGTTCGCTACACATTCAGCTATTCGCTCGAGTATAGAACCCTGATAGAGCTACTTGTAATTATACTCTAGCCAAGCTCGATGTAGAATGTCTAACAGTGTATGTTAACAAACCTCCCTTACCCTTCTTTCATTAATATTGCTTTTAAATATATCCTCCTTTAACTCCATAAATGATTACATGAATGTGTAAATGCTTGGGTCAGATGTCGCCCAGTTCCGCACCGACATTAGTAGATATGTAAGGAAAATAATGTTAAGCCAAATATTGACCTGTAACTCAATCACATTATGTTTACTCTTAGATATGCAAATACCTAATAATGTATTAGATTTTAAGTGATATATATATATATATATATAAATTTGCTAGTGTTTTATTTTTCGCTTCTTCTACTCGTGGAAAAAAAATTAAGCGAATAAGATCAATAACATCATATTTCTTATTTAATAATAAAAAGTATATAAAAACCTGTCTTACTATTAAATTTGACTTGTCTAAAGTGCTTATTTTGTAAGCCTAAATAAATAAAGTTAATTGAGTTTATCATACATCGAGTTTGGCTAGTGTATAATATATTTGAGATAATGTAGATATGTAGATGTAGTTTTCTTAGCTAAAAATTAAAAAATATATAGTACAAGTATTGTAAATACTAGTTTAAATTTAATTCTATTATTTGATAGTAGGTAATTTTCTTTCTAAAGGAAGAAGAAAGTTTAACATGATGATGATTATAGATGGCGCCTGGTTGTCTACATCTCCGCATATCGTCTCCCATCTCTCTGTAACATAGTGGAAGCTCTAGGCAACTCCTCTCTGCAGAACTATTCCATTCCATCACACTGGAAGACTCGTCACAGACGCTTTGTCCTAAATTCCAGCGACATCTCGCCACGTGCCTTTCTGCGCTCACAGTCCGCGACACTCGTCCCACACGTACCACTCGTACCACTCGTCCCTCCGTTTCAATGCGGGTCTAATTAACAATCGAGAGGTATTTGTGTCCGAGGACGCTACACACGGACATTTAGAGGTACATTATTTCGAGAAAACTGCCTAATAAAAGGACGATAATGAAAAATATGTTAAGTTAAGTGTTTTATGTTAAGAGTGGGTTAACTTCGAGCCTTGTTTGGAAGAACACCAACGCTTTATTTTTAGGGTTCTGTACCCGAAAGATGAAAACGAGAAAAATTAAAGTGAACCCATATAAAAAACGTGATATTTTAAATATAGGCTCTTGATGATGATGATGATGAATATTTTGAATAATTTGAAATAATAATATCCCGTTCATCGACATAATTTTAATTCAGCCTACTATCTCCCAATTATCCTATATATTATTATTTTTTTTTTTTTTTTTTTTCAACAATCAAATATAACTTTATTCAGAAAGAAAATAACAATCAAATAACAAATTTAAATTAAAACTAGTATTTACAATAGAAACAATTAAGCTATCTGCAAACTGTTGCAAACAATCTACAGGTAGCTCAACTGATCCATATCAATACCAGTTGGAAGCGTGCCTAAGACACTGGCTGCATTGCCCCGCTGTATAGCAATGCTGATGCGCTGTGCCAGATACTCGCCAGCTCTCGGGTCACGCGTCGCTTCGACCAGACGCTCAGATAATTTTTTGAAAACCCGGAGAGCCTCGGTACCCCACGAACCTAGGGTCTCGACTCCTAGGGGAGCAAATGTGTAGGCTCTGTCGAGACCTGCATATTTGCGCCTCTTGAGATCTTCGGCTAAATCTGCCGCCGCACCAGCCCTCACGGAAGTCCTAGGAAGATGGGAAGGCGCGAGTGTGTCGACACATGTAGCGTCCCACACAATAGGCCTCCCCAACTCCCATGGGACTAGAGTCATGCCGTCAGGCCTCTTACCATCGTCACGCAACAGACCATTCGGTTCGAGAATAGCTGGTACGTTAGCGGTGGTAAAGGCCCGCCGGATGATGTCGTTCAGGCTGGCATGACGAGATATCCGACCGGCAGCCCTAGTACACGATAATCCGTGATGACCGAGCTGTTCGACAGCAGTACCGCACTGGCATTGATGAGGCGCGCAACACCTTGCACCCAACCGAAGACAAGTTGCGACACGGAAAGTTACGGGATCCAATAAAGTGCCAGTGTTATATGAAGGAAGTGCTTGCAACCAATGTCCTGACTCCCATTTAGAAACGGCTAGAAGACGGGCACGATCTGCAGAGCTGGAGCACGTTTGTAACAAACAATTCCGTGTCAACTCACACAGAGGCCCGTCCCATTGCCGTTGGGACAAAAGAGATTTTGGGGGAGCAGCATCGGGGCAAGCACTATGCCAAGCAGATCGAGCTTCGTCTAAAAATGAAATTTTGAATGAAATTCCAGGTACAACCAAATGAGAGGGCTTTAAAAATTTTTCAACTAAGGAACTAGTGCTGTAGACAGAAGACAAGAACGCTGGTAGGGCTACACTTGAAATTTTGCGTATACCTAAGCCTCCCAATTTTACAGGCAGGGAGGCCTGCGACCATGCCTTGTCATCCAAATATATATTCAAAACCGATGATAAAGTATTCTTTATTATGTTGTCTAAGCCTTCCAAGAGCTCGCTGTGTTTCCACAGTTGACAACATCTCAAAGAATATGTAAATTTAGGTACAAACAGGCAAAACCGAATAATTGTAAAAGCCATATGGCTATTAATTTTGAGAAGTCTGTCTGAAGTTCTGTTAAAATTTTGAATTTTTTCATCTACAAATGGCTGAAAAGACTCATCAAGAATTGGTGACCCAAGGAGTCGAAGTGAACATTTATCTACAATTGAAATGTTGGGGGCCAAACTATTAAATTTACCAATGATATTGTTTTTATCTACACAAGAGTCCGAAATAAATAGCTCGCATTTTGAAAAATTTAGTGCCAATCCAATTTTTTGAAATTCGTCAGTGATGGTTTTTAAATCATCAAAAACTGTGTTCACCTCTCCACCCAGAGTTCCGTCATCCAAATACTAAACATTTAGCTTGGATTGGAGACGTTGAATAATAGGTTGGATCGCAAGGCTAAAAATGGCCGGACCAAGAGGGTCGCCCTGCTGACAGCCAACAGCGGATGAAATGACATTGTGCCTATAAATTAATTTTGAGGGTGAACCATAACACTGCCAGAGAAAAGGGTAAATTTCTGGAATTTTGTCTTTAATTTCTTTTAGCAAGGCGCCCCTGTCTACGGAATTGAAGGCATTTTTGACGTCTACCTTCAGAACTACCTCCCCATAATTTTGGTTCAAAAATGTACGAAGGGAATGTACTGCGGCCTCACATCCGCCTCGCGAACCAAAGCCTAACTGAATTGGTCGGAAATAGTCGCCTAGGTGGTCGGCTTCTTTTCGACAGCAGACTTTAGCCGCAAGGCGGCGGTAAGTGGTGCCCACGGCTATGGGTCTTATGCCGCCATCCTTCTTTTTTAGTGCGCAAAGATTTGCACCGTACAGGAGTTCTGTGATCTCGCTGTGGACTCGGCCTGACAACATCAGGTTGATTAGAGAGGTCAAGGCCTCCAGAAGGACTTCACCTGCATGGCCAGACCCGCCAGAAAGTAGATCTTTTAGATGCTGTGGAGACACAGCATCGAGGCCGCCGGCAGAGCCACTCTGAAAAGACATGACCGCTTTAAGCACGTCCTGGCTGGTTGTGCCCATAGCGCCATCACTCTCTTGCGGTGGATCGGGGAGTTGGAGATCGACCCCTGCGGGTGGATGCTTACTCTCAAGAGCCAAACTGTAACGTATGAGAATATCTCTCTACGCACAAGTTATTAAAGTAACGTAAGAGACTGAAGGTCTCCGTACTATAGTTCGTAACGCAGGAGACTAAAGAGCTCCTACGTACAGCCTAATAAAGATCCTATTAGTTTCAGAAAAGAAAAGGCTTTAAGATTGTTACAGGATTTATTTTAAAAGATGGGTTTACAAATGAGATGAGTCTTAGCCTAACCTTATTTTTAGAATTGAGGGATATATATATATATATATATTACTATCCCCTCTATAAATCCCATTCATCTATATATATAAATATTAATTATCCCCCATCATAAACAGGGGGAAAGATAGGGGGACACATAGAACATTTTCAGTCAATAACAGTTTAATCTCTGCCAGGGTTGAAAAAAGGGGGACATATAAAACTGTTATGTATTGAAAGAGTTTTATCTGTCCCACCCACCGTTGCCAAAAGGGGGACAGATAGAACTTTTTAATTTAAAAAAAGTTCTATCTGTCCCCCTGTTAGTCACGAGGGGACAGATAGAACTTTTTAAATAAAAAAAAGTTCTATTTGTCCCCCTATTTGCAACGGTGGGACAGATAGAACTTTTTTTCCCATCTGTCCCCCTAAGGGGGACAGATCAGGGTGACAAATGGGAACAAACCCATTTTCGCTCTACGAGTATGTTTGTCAAGGTATCTCTTCAACTGAAATAAGTGAAATTCTGACATGAGGAGTATTTATTGCCTATTGCCACTATGACAAAAAAATAGACAACTGTCTGTATAGTATAACGTTGATTTTTTCATGTATTTATTTTTTAAGTAAAGAAATAAAGTCATTGAAATCTGAAATCAGTAACGGATCGCTGAAGCCAAGCGACGTTGGCGGCGGTCAGTACCGGGTTGGAGACCGCTTCATGTTGGCATTTTGCTTTTTTGCATCTATCTCAAATACATTGCTAGGGTTCTATTGGGAAATAGTTTTATTTCGATGGTATGGAACTCTCTGTGAGCGAGTTCACTCGCACTTAGCCTGTTTTATTATGTTTGTAGAGCTTTAGGAAATTCTCTGGAACAGCAGAAATAAATAAAAAATAAAGAAGCGCAGAAGACGAGTTTGTTTATTTGTACCAAATACTACGTGTTAGATAAAAGATGGCTACCACTCTATTGTACGAGAATAAAATTATGTACATATTTAAATAAAAAAATTATACATAAACTATGCAGAAATAAAGTAGAAATTATGGTTTGTTCCCATTTGTCACCCTGATCTGTCCCCCTTAGGGGGACAGATGGGAAAAAAAGTTCTATCTGTCCCACCGTTGCAAATAGGGGGACAAATAGAACTTTTTTTTATTTAAAAAGTTCTATCTGTCCCCTCGTGACTAACAGGGGGACAGATAGAACTTTTTTTAAATTAAAAAGTTCTATCTGTCCCCCTTTTGGCAACGGTGGGTGGGACAGATAAAACTCTTTCAATACATTACAGTTTTATATGTCAAAGTGACAGCAAATGTCAAAAATGAAAGGAGATGTCAATAATGACAGGAAATGTCAAAAATGATGGAAAATATCAAATATGACAGGAAAGTATATAACTCTTTATTCAGAAAGAAAATAACAATCAAATAACAAATTTAAATTAAAACTAGTATTTACAATAGAAACAATTAAGCTATCGGCAAACTGTTGCAAACAATCTACAGGTAGCTCAACTGATCCATATCAATACCAGTTGGAAGCGTGCCTAAGACACTGGCTGCATTGCCCCGCTGTATAGCAATGCTGATGCGCTGTGCCAGATACTCACCAGCTCTCGGGTCACGCGTCGCTTCGACCAGACGCTCAGATAAATTTTTGAAAACCCGGAGAGCCTCGGTACCCCACGAACCTAGGGTCTCGACTCCAAGGGGAGCAAATGTGTAGGCTCTGTCGAGACCTGCATATTTGCGCCTCTTGAGATCTTCGGCTAAATCTGCCGCCGCACCAGCCCTCACGGAAGTCCTAGGAAGATGGGAAGGCGCGAGTGTGTCGACACATGTAGCGTCCCACACAATAGGCCTCCCCAACTCCCATGGGACTAGAGTCATGCCGTCAGGCCTCTTACCATCGTCACGCAACAGACCATTCGGTTCGAGAATAGCTGGTACGTTAGCGGTGGTAAAGGCCCGCCGGATGATGTCGTTCAGGCTGGCATGACGAGATATCCGACCGGCAGCCCTAGTACACGATAATCCGTGATGACCGAGCTGTTCGACAGCAGTACCGCACTGGCATTGATGAGGCGCGCAACACCTTGCACCCAACCGAAGACAAGTTGCGACACGGAAAGTTACGGGATCCAATAAAGTGCTAGTGTTTGCATGTATTGACAGGAAATGTCAATACATGCAAAATCTATGCATTTTCAATGACAGCTATCAAAATAATTGTAAGACACTCACCGTCAGAACTCAGAATGACTGATTATTTTTTGGCAAAATGATTTGTTTCTTGTTTATTTATCGTTTCTTAATATGAAAGAAACTGGTTAAATGTGTATAATTAGTTTGCAGGTACGGCAATCGCCAACGAAGTCGCGGGTACAGCTAGTATTGTAATCCTTACTAATATTATAAATGCGAAAGTGTGTTTATTTATTTGTCCTTCCTTCACGCCCTAACTAAGCAACCAATCGACTTGATTTTTGACATAGAATTAGTTGAAAGGATGGAGTGGTGAGTAACACACTTTTATCCTGGTAAAACATCTAATTCCCAAGGAAGATTTATGGGAATAATTCCCCTAGAAATGTTAAAATCTAATTTAACGCAGGTGAAACCGCGGGGAGCAGCTAGTAATAATAAAAATACGAAAGTGTGTTTATTTGTCTTTATCTATATATATATAAAAATCAATTGCTGTTCGTTAGTCTCGCTAAAACTCGACAACGGCTGAACGGATTTATCTTATCTTGGTCTTGAATTATTCGTGGAGGTCTAGGGAAGGTTTAAAAGGTGAGAAAAATTCGAATAGGTACCCGTGCGAAGCCGGGGCGGACCGCTAGTATTATATATATTGTAGAGATATTAGGTTTCGATCATCTATTTTAACTAGTTTAGATTAATAGTGACGAAATGACTTTTGAATTTTGAATATTATTTTATTATAAAACCGCAATTTGCTTCGATAAATTACTTGCCATTAATAAAATAAATAAATAATATATTGAAATAAATGTTGCTACTACTTAAGTTACACAATTGACCATTCATGTCTATTCTGTTATTTTTTTAGTTTTCTGTATTCCGTAGGTATTGTCAAGAGTGAAATTTTCTGTCATTTTGACAGCTGTCATCAAAATATAGATTTAGTTTTTATTTAGACTTTAGAACCATGACTAACAGGTTAGGTCTGTCATTAATTACATTAACTGTCGTTCTGATGCGACTTACAATTATTTTGACAGCTTACATTGGAAATGGATAGGTTTTGTGTTTCAATATTTCGTCTTTTTTGACATTTCCTGTCATTTTTGACATCGCCTTTAATTTTTGACATTTTCTATCACTTGGATGTAATTAATGGTGCCGAAGTGCTTTAACGTAATGGTGGGACGAAAGGGATACTAATATTTTAAATTCTTGTGTCACTTTTTCTTCCACGGTAGGAAAAATGGTGACCAATAGAACTATTATTTATTGTAAAAGTTTTATCTGTCCCATCTTTGCAAATAGGGGGACAGATAGAACTTTTTTAAATTAAAAAAGTTCTTTCTGTCCCCTTGTGACTAACAGGGGGACAGATAAAACTATTTTTTATTTAAAAAGTTCTATCTGTCCCCTTGTGACTAACAGGGGGACAGATAGAACCTTTTTTTCCTATTTGTCCCCCTAAGGGGACAGATCAGGGTGACAAATGGGAATAAACCGAAATTATAATTAGTAGAAGTAAAAGAAAGAGCTTATCGTTTATAAACATCACATTGGTTTTTCACATTTAGTTCTTTGTACAAATAAATAAAAGCTACTTTGGGTAAGTACTTAATCAGGCTCCAAACATGAGCTTTTTAAAATATTTTATAATAAACAATACCTGTAGATTGTTTGCAATTGAAACAATTGAGCTATCTGCAGACTGCAGATAGCTCAATTGTTTCAATTGTAAATACTAGTATTAATTTGATTGTATTATTTGATTGTAATTTTCTTTCTTATTAAACAATGACCTACATCTACATATTTACGTATTTACAAAAGGCATCAGGAAGAACATTTATATATTTTTATAATTGTTAATCAGTCAGTAGTGTAGGAAAGTGGTAGAGTCGTGTGTGCGTCGGTATTATATAACCTGGACTAAAGAGCGGAGTCCGGGGGACTACCTCCTCGGCCTCGCCTGACGTCCAGTACCGTCCAGCAGACGAACACAATCACATAGTGCAACTTACATTGTCACCCTACTAATGACGTGTCTCGTGTCCATGGATAGCGATAGATAGTTTTAAAATCAATTAATATACCTAGTCGGTTTCGCCCACCTCGTATTTTATTTAGAGGGACAAATGGCAATAAATGTGTTTTAAATGTCTTATGACTTACCCGATGAAATCTTCCTCAATTTTTTTATTGTCTTCTAAATATAAAAAGAGCGAGCGGAAGAAACCTAAAATCCGATTAAAATAATCAATGAATATAAAAAAAGTTCGAGAACACATTAATTATTCATATGGTCTGGTAATACAAGTGGTTACCGAACCACTTGAATCGTCAGGTAATGTTCTAAGCCTTTATAGACTACATTTCGCACCTAAAGTGCCAATAAAGCGCACATAGACATATGTCTGTAGGTACGTGTGCCGGCGAGCCAGGTCCGCTGCACGTGCGTGATCACATCAAACGTACATAAAATGAATCTGTCGCTAATTACCCAAACTAGGACTGCGGTACATTTCACACTACAAATTCACTTCCCGGAATCTGGGCACAAACGAAACGCACCCGGTATTGTTCCTGCCAATAAACACGAGAATTCAAGCGTTGCGCTAAATGCGCTGGCAATACTGGCGGAACTAGCGCGAGCGTCATGTTAATGTTGCCAGCACGGGCGTGTGCGATGCGTTTTGAATTCGTGAATGTTTATAGCGATGTGATGTTCGCTTTATGAAGAGTCGCAGTTCACGGCACGTAGTACAGAGAGTACACTTTACGTCCTCTTGGATTTATGTATTTACGTCCTCTCGTACACGTCACACACATAACGAGTGTAGTAGGTAATAGTACGTACCTAGTACATCTGGGTGACAAACTGTCCAAACTCCTTACGAGTGTGACGATCGTATTCAATGTATAAATAAATAAATAAATAAATAATGCTGGACAATTCACACAGCATTATCTAGCCCCAAGGTAAGCAGAGCTTGTGTTATGGGTACTAGATAACTGATATACGTAATATTATACATCACATAGATAGATATTTTTTATTATACATAGAAAACACCCAGACCAACGGAACAAATTTCTGCAGATCGTACACAAATTTGTTCCGAGGCGGGGATCGAACCCGCAACCTCTTGCGTCGCAGGCAGACTCTCGCCCGCTGCGCTACTGAGGTCGACAAAATCAAAATTCAATGTATACAACAGGCATGTTTTTTTGCCGTTTTTATATGTAGATAATGGTACCGAACCCTTCGTGCACGAGTCTGACTTGCACTTGGCTAGTTTTATTTTTTATCATTTGTACTGCTAACTATAGTTATCGGCTGATAGTTATTACAGAAAACTAAAAGAGATAACACGTTAGAAATGGATTTCCATGTGACTCTCGTCGTGCGCTAAACGCGTGACAAATGAAATTCCATGAAGTTTTCCATCCCGCACGTGAGTAAACCTGCAGTGATGTACTTTCTACCACATGTTTGGAAAAGAAATAAGTTTCTTTCTGAGCAGGTGAAGTGAAGTGTAGTGTAGTGTAGTGTAGTGTAGTGTAGTTTAGAGGCTTGTTGTAGTAGCCTGGGTCATTCCAGGTCTAGAGGTACGTTGATTCCAGAACGATCCGTCTGCTAGTTGGAGAAACATCTAAACTTCCTCATTTATATAATGTATGTTGATGTGGTTGTGGTACTGACTTGTAGGTCGCGTACTCCGAGTAGGAAGGTAGCTCGTACTGAAAACATTCTATGTCTATGGGTAGCTCTCATTTTTGACACCTACATGGTCGTAAAGGAATATTGTGCTATAATCATATTTATTAACAAGATTTTTACGTTTGCATTTATTGATATATTTAGGTTTTAGTAAGAATGTAAAGGTAACTTTGCGATATTCTTCTATCGAGGATATTTTATGGAATCGTGTTTTCGAAACATACGGGCTACATACGATCGATGGAGTAAGTTCTGAACTTTAGCTTAAATACATTACAAAGTTAAATATTCAGCAGTTTGGATAGATAGATTAGAGGTAGTATAGATCAGACGGAGTTGATTAGAGGTAGTATAGATCTGACGGAGTTGATTAGAGGTAGTATAGATCTGACGGAGTTGATTAGAGGTAGAATAGATCTGACGGAGTTGATTAGAGGTAGTATAGATCTGACGGAGTTGATTAGAGGTAGAATAGATCTGACGGAGTTGATTAGAGGTAGTATAGATCTGACGGAGTTGATTAGAGGTAGAATAGATCTGACGGAGTTGATTAGAGGTAGTATAGATCTGACGGAGTTGATTAGAGGTAGTATAGATCTGACGGAGTTGATTAGAGGTAGAATAGATCTGACGGAGTTGATTAGAGGTAGTATAGATCTGACGGAGTTGATTAGAGGTAGTATAGATCTGACGGAGTTGATTATTGGTAGTATAGATCTGACGGAGTTGATTAGAGGTAGAATAGATCTGACGGAGTTGATTAGAGGTAGTATAGATCTGACGGAGTTGATTAGAGGTAGTATAGATCTGACGGAGTTGATTATTGGTAGTATAGATCTGACGGAGTTGATTAGAGGTAGAATAGATCTGACGGAGTTGATTAGAGGTAGAATAGATCTGACGGAGTTGATTAGAGGTAGTATAGATCTGACGGAGTTGATTAGAGGTAGTATAGATCTGACGGAGTTGATTATTGGTAGTATAGATCTGACGGAGTTGATTAGAGGTAGAATAGATCTGACGGAGTTGATTAGAGGTAGTATAGATCTGACGGAGTTGATTAGAGGTAGTATAGATCTGACGGAGTTGATTATTGGTAGTATAGATCTGACGGAGTTGATTAGAGGTAGAATAGATCTGACGGAGTTGATTAGAGGTAGTATAGATCTGACGGAGTTGATTAGAGGTAGTATAGATCTGACGGAGTTGATTAGAGGTAGAATAGATCTGACGGAGTTGATTAGAGGTAGTATAGATCTGACGGAGTTGATTAGAGGTAGAATAGATCTGACGGAGTTGATTAGAGGTAGTATAGATCTGACGGAGTTGATTAGAGGTAGTATAGATCTGACGGAGTTGATTAGAGGTAGAATAGATCTGACGGAGTTGATTAGAGGTAGTATAGATCTGACGGAGTTGATTAGAGGTAGTATAGATCTGACGGAGTTGATTAGAGGTAGTATAGATCTGACGGAGTTGATTAGAGGTAGAATAGATCTGACGGAGTTGATTAGAGGTAGTATAGATCTGACGGAGTTGATTAGAGGTAGAATAGATCTGACGGAGTTGATTAGAGGTAGTATAGATCTGACGGAGTTGATTAGAGGTAGTATAGATCTGACGGAGTTGATTAGAGGTAGTGTAGATCTGACGGAGTTGATTAGAGGTAGTATAGATCTGACGGAGTTGATTAGAGGTAGTGTAGATCTGACGGAGTTGATTAGAGGTAGTATAGATCTGACGGAGTTGATTATTGGTAGTATAGATCTGACGGAGTTGATTAGAGGTAGTATAGATCTGACGGAGTTGATTAGAGGTAGTATAGATCTGACGGAGTTGATTAGAGGTAGTGTAGATCTGACGGAGTTGATTAGAGGTAGTATAGATCTGACGGAGTTGATTAGAGGTAGTATAGATCTGACGGAGTTGATTAGAGGTAGTATAGATCTGACGGAGTTGATTAGAGGTAGTATAGATCTGACGGAGTTGATTAGAGGTAGTATAGATCTGACGGAGTTGATTAGAGGTAGTATAGATCTGACGGAGTTGATTAGAGGTAGTATAGATCTGACGGAGTTGATTAGAGGTAGTATAGATCTGACGGAGTTGATTAGAGGTAGTATAGATCTGACGGAGTTGATTAGAGGTAGTATAGATCTGACGGAGTTGATTAGAGGTAGTATAGATCTGACGGAGTTGATTAGAGGTAGTATAGATCTGACGGAGTTGATTAGAGGTAGTATAGATCTGACGGAGTTGATTAGAGGTAGTATAGAATAGAATAGAATAGAATAGAAACATTTATTCACAGAAAACATGTCAAATATTACAATGTTGTTGTTGTATGAGTGGTATCAATGTAATACTACCAGTAGCTAGACTGGTGTGTGAATTATAATAAACCTACCTATTTACAATAATAATAATGATTATAAATTAAATTAAATTATTATAATTATTATGAGTTAAACTAAAATTAAAAATGTCTTCCCTGTTTAAAATTAAAATATTCCTGCAGTATAGATCTGACGGAGTTGATTAGAGGTAGTGTAGATCTGACGGAGTTGATTAGAGGTAGTAAGATCTGACGGAGTTGATTAGAGGTAGTATAGATCTGACGGAGTTGATTAGAGGTAGTATAGATCTGACGGAGTTGATTAGAGGTAGTATAGATCTGACGGAGTTGATTAGAGGTAGTGTAGATCTGACGGAGTTGATTAGAGGTAGTGTAGATCTGACGGAGTTGATTAGAGGTAGTATAGAATAGAATAGAAACATTTATTCACAGAAAACATGTCAAATATTACAATGTTGTTGTTGTATGAGTGGTATCAATGTAATACTACCAGTAGCTAGACTGGTGTGTGAATTATAATAAACCTACCTATTTACAATAATAATAATGATTATAAATTAAATTAAATTATTATAATTATTATGAGTTAAACTAAAATTAAAAATGTCTTCCCTGTTTAAAATTAAAATATTCCTGCAGTATAGATCTGACGGAGTTGATTAGAGGTAGTGTAGATCTGACGGAGTTGATTAGAGGTAGTAAGATCTGACGGAGTTGATTAGAGGTAGTATAGATCTGACGGAGTTGATTAGAGGTAGTATAGATCTGACGGAGTTGATTAGAGGTAGTATAGATCTGACGGAGTTGATTAGAGGTAGTATAGATCTGACGGAGTTGATTAGAGGTAGTATAGATCTGACGGAGTTGATTAGAGGTAGTATAGATCTGACGGAGTTGATTAGAGGTAGTATAGATCTGACGGAGTTGATTAGAGGTAGTATAGAATAGAATAGAATAGAAACATTTATTCACAGAAAACATGTCAAATATTACAATGTTGTTGTTGTATGAGTGGTATCAATGTAATACTACCAGTAGCTAGACTGGTGTGTGAATTATAATAAACCTACCTATTTACAATAATAATAATGATTATAAATTAAATTAAATTATTATAATTATTATGAGTTAAACTAAAATTAAAAATGTCTTCCCTGTTTAAAATTAAAATATTCCTGCAGTATAGATCTGACGGAGTTGATTAGAGGTAGTGTAGATCTGACGGAGTTGATTAGAGGTAGTATAGATCTGACGGAGTTGATTAGAGGTAGTATAGATCTGACGGAGTTGATTAGAGGTAGTATAGATCTGACGGAGTTGATTAGAGGTAGTGTAGATCTGACGGAGTTGATTAGAGGTAGTATAGATCTGACGGAGTTGATTAGAGGTAGTATAGATCTGACGGAGTTGATTAGAGGTAGTATAGATCCTCCATCGCTCGATCACCTTGATCGAGCGATATAATATTCATTCATACAAAAGTAATAGATTAGGGATAGTGTTTGTGTGTAGGTACCGTATTGTAGTAACGTATTATAGGTACCGTATTGTAGGTATCGTATTGTAGGTGCCGTATTGTAGGTACCGTATTGTAGGTACCGTATTGTAGATACCGTATTGTAGGTACCGTATTGTAGGTAGTGGACTGTCCCTGCTGGATCTAGTTCCCTTCGCAGCAGCTTCGTACAAAATATTGAACAACTCGTTGAGGTAATCGGATTTGTCGGAACCAATAACTCCATCAATACTTCAGTTAGCTTGCTTCGCTCCGGGCCGTACTGACTGCTACCCACACTGTGGCGTGTCCCGTACTAACTACGTATTAGACTGCGGCGTGTGTTATACTAACTACGTGGTGCGCTGTGTCAGGTAAGGCGCTCAGGCTTGAATACTATTAACACACACACAGAGGAAATTGTTTTCTCGAAAAATAATTTACTTAACATCCTGCACAGAGCAATTTGATTTTTATTACCGCTCTATAAAGTTAGAATTCAGAAAAGGGACTCTACTAATTGATTGTTTTGAAAAAACTTAATCTTTTTTTATACTTAGATGTACTTATCCTTAATTTTACAGTGTTTTTGCGTTGCGCAACGAATACTGTTCCCCGGGAACGAAATGTTAACGGGATCACCATGCTATATCAATACAAAATTGAAAGAATTTTCAAAATCAGTCCATAATTGGCGGAGAAATCTACGGATCATAATATGTAAAATAAACGTACATACATACAGCCGATCATACCACCTCTCCTTTTTAGGGTTTCAAACATCGGTTTTGAAACCCTTATGGTCTCGCTTTGTCCGTCCCCGCTCTTTCTTGAATATCTCAGTAACTACTGCAGCTATTAACTTGAAATTTGAAATAATGATACATTTCGTGCGCCATTACTGATTTTAAGAAAAAAATATATAAATAAATGAAAAATGAAAATGAATATTTTCAGTACAAATTTTGATGTTGAAATTTCAAAAGAGACCTAGGAAGGTAAATGGGGTATCAAATGAAAGGTATCGTTTTGTACATTTCAAAACACTTTTTGAAATTTCTGTAAATTTCATACTTTTTGAAATATTTCAAAAAAAGTCGAAAAATTGACCATACCCCCCCCCTATCTCCGAAGATTGCACACCGATCCACGTACAATGTATTAGGCGTTTGTAGATATCAATCTATATTTTACAGGAAAAATATAGAGAAGTCTGTAATAATAATAGTTTTTGAAAAATGGTCAAAAAGGGGGAGAATTTTTTTTCAAAAGGGGGGGTACCTACCTATGTGGGGTATCAAATGAAAGGTCTCGTTTTGACCATTTCAAAACACTTTTTGAAATTTCTGTAAGTTTCATAGTTTTTGAAATATTTCAAAAAAAGACGAAAAATTGACCATTCCCCCCCCCCTAGCTCCGAAGATTGCAGACCGATCCATGTACAATGTATTAGGCGTTTGTAGATATCAATCTATATTTTACAGGAAAAATATAGAAAAGTCTGTAATAATAATAGTTTTTGAAAAATGGTCAAAAAGGGGGGGAATTTTTTTTCAAAAGGAGGGGTGCCTGCCTATGTGGGGTATGAAATGAAAGGTATCGTTTTGACCATTTTGAAACACTTTTTGAAATTTCTGTAAGTTTCATACTTTTTGAAATATTTCAAATATAGTCGAAAAATTTACCTTTCCCCCCCCCTATCTCCGAAGATTGCAGACCGATCCACGTACAATGTATTAGGCGTTTGTAGATATCGATCTATATTTTACAGGAAAAATATAGAGAAGTCTGTAATAATAATAGTTTTTGAAAAATGGTCAAAAAGGGGGGGATTTTTTTTTCAAAAGGGGGGGTACCTACCTATGTGGGGTATCAAATGAAAGGTATCGTTTTGACCATTTCAAAACACTTTTTGAAATTTCTGTGAGTTTCATACTTTTTGAAATATTTCAAAAAAAGACGAAAAATTGACCATTCCCCCCCCCTAGCTCCGAAGATTGCAGACCGATCCATGTACAATGTATTAGGCGTTTGTAGATATCAATCTATATTTTACAGGAAAAATATAGAGAAGTCTGTAATAATAATAGTTTTTGAAAAATGGTCAAAAAGGGGGGGGATTTTTTTTCAAAAGGAGGGGTACCTGCCTATGTGGGGTATGAAATGGAAGGTATCGTTTTGACCATTTTAAAACATTTTTTGAAATTTCTGTAAGTTTCATACTTTTTGAAATATTTCAAAAAAAAGACGGAAAATTGACCATTCCCCCCCCCCCCTAGCTCCGAAGATTGATGACCGATCCATGTACAATGTACTAGGCGTTTGTAGATATCAATCTATATTTTACAGGAAAAATATAGAGAAGTCTGTAATAATAATATTTTTTGAAAAATGGTCAAAAAAGGGGATTTTTTTTAAAAAGGGGTACCTACCCATGTGGGATATCAAATGAAAGGTATCGTTTTGACCATTTCAAAACACTTTTTGAAATTTCTGTAAGTTTCATACTTTTTAAAATATTTCAGAAAATTGATTGTCCATTAATTGGCAAATGTTTGAAATCCTCGGCGCGCGAGTTACACTCGCACTTGGCGAATCTTGTTTTAAATTAGTCAAAAATTTAACAAATTTCTTTAAGTATGTACCTATAGGAAGGTGCTCTGGGTGCTTTCTATGTGGGTGATACCTTCTAGGTACCTGTAGTTTATATATTCAGTGGTGGAAGTGACGCGCTGCGCGCCCCCCGGAGGAACCCTTGTTCACCACTCACTAGATCAAGTCGAGGTGGGGTGGAGGTCATGACAAGATGGCAGCACACGGACTTCACTGGTACGTCCAGCTGTTGGTGGAATCATCGGAATAGCAGAGTTTGAGATGAGAGAGATTTTTCAAATTCCATCTCATAATTCATAATGAGTATGATACTCCTAATGAAGTTATGAGTTTAAATTTGGAACCTCAAAATGTATGGAAAAGTTGGCCAAGGGACACTCGAACTAAGATATTTCATTCAATTTGTTTTTGGTAGATCCTTCACCTTTTTCAGCTAACGGGACTTATATGCCATGTAACTTTTTTTATCGTAGGTTTTGTTCTCTTAGCTCGCTAATACTCAGCCAAGAACTGACCACATCTTAAGATCCAAATAAAAGACTAAAATTATCGACAAAATAAATGTCCAGTGTACAGTTTCTTCGCCTACAAACATTGTAAAGGAAATGTCGTGTGCATCTCCAGGCGGGGACATTCAGGTCACGTTCAAAGAATCCCTGTTTATTTCAATTTGTCCGTGTCCGTGTCTCACCTCACGTGATAATGTTCGCGCCCGACACGTCCGACGTGGCGGGAGCGTGACGGCGACGGAGCGTCACGTAGGCTTCATTAAAGGTCGCAGCTCACCTGGCCTGCAGCGCTCCTGCACTGCATTGTATGGACTTGGGCCTAACCTCAAAATCTTTATTCTTTTCTTTCATTAATTCATTGCCACTGAGTACGGTTGTTATTGTCGCTTTAATGTATAGGTACTAATATTATAAATCACTACATATACATAAAACAAAGTCGCTTTCTCTGTCCCTATATCCCTATCCCTATGTATGCTTAAATCTTTAAAACTACGCAACGGATTTTGATGCGGTTTTTTAATAGATAGAGTGATTGAAGAGGACGGTATATATATGTATAATACATGCATAATATGGAAGAAGCCGGGGCGGGTCGCTAGTTATATTATATTAGATTTTATGGCACAGCGCATCAGCATTGCCATACAGCGGGGCAATGCAGTCAGTGTCTTGGGCACGCGCGCGACTGGTATTGATATGGATCAGTTGAGCTACCTGTAGATTGTTTGCAACAGTTTGCAGATAGCTCAATTGTTTCTATTGTAAATACTAGTTTTAGTTTAAATTTACTATTTGATTGTAATTATCATCTTAAAAACAAAAAACAATATAAATGTGAAAGTGTGTTTATGTGTTTGTTCCTTTCTTCAAGTCCTAACTAAGAAGCCAATCGATTTGATTTGTGGCAAAGAGTTAGTTGAAAGAGTGGAGATCAACATAGCCTTTGTCCTGGTAAAACATGCAATTCCTGGGGATTTACGGGAATATTCGTAAGAAAACATTTTTCCCTAGAAATGTTACCTCGAATTTAACGTAGATGAAACCGTGGAAAACAGCTAGTTATAAAATAAATGACAATTGGTGGTCTTATAAAGAGGGGTGCTTTATATATCTGCCACAACATTCTCAGCGGCGGAAAAACGTCCCATTGACAACTGTCACATGTCCGCTTCCTCTCCCGCTCTCGCTCAGCACCACAGACAGCCTTCCTCTCCCGCTCTCGCTCAGCACCACAGACAGCCTTCCTCTCCCGCTCTCGCTCAGCACCACAGACAGCCTTCCTCTCCCGCTCTCGCTCAGCACCACAGACAGCCTTCCTCTCCCGCTCTCGCTCAGCACCACAGACAGCCTTCCAGACAACAGAAACTTTAATAAGATAAGTTTACTTGTCCGACCGACTGTTGGCATTGTCGCCGCCGCCGCCGTCGCTGCAGAGCAGAGCTATGCAAGTGGAGGTCATAACTACCTACTTACTAACTAATTACAACTCTGTCAGCTCTGCATGGTTTGATTGTCAATAGTGTTGCTGACGAGTCATTGTTCCACTAAATATACTGGTAACACAGACAGTCTGAGGAGGAAGAACAGTTAAATATATATAGATAGATGTTTTAGTGATTTTGTTTTTAGATACTTACAGTATCAATGAAGTTTGGCAGAGTGGTATATGGTGTCCCGGAGAAGAACTTAGCTACTTACTTACTGTAAAAAGTTTCAGCTTGGCGTCTGCGAGTATATAGAGATGATTTGTGAATTCCATACACTTAGAATTTGTTCTCTACGTGAATTCCCCTCATTGTTCCAATTCTCTTACAGAAGAACACAATACAAAACAATTTTACTTCATGCTTTAGCGTAAATGTCAAAATCTCAGTAAATTTAGTTCATTTCACTAACACGCTCGTCACCGAGGCGCTACGAGCATTATCGAGTTTTACCTACAGCATACAAAACTTTAAGCTCTCTGCAGAGCTGACTGTTAACTGTAAGTGAAATTGCGTTAGTACTCATGTTGAGCTGAACTTATGGACTTATTGGAATATTCCTGAGAAGTATAAAAAGTATAAACACGTGAACAGTTTCCAGGTAGCGTCATGTCAAGTAATCTCCAATACCTCGCTACACAAAACTGCAGCTCGTAAACAAAGTATTTTTACGGCTTGCAATAAAACAACGTAGGGTCGGTACACGTACATAAGTACGTACGTACGTACGTAGCTACGACACATACATAGTAAGTAATAGTGCTCGCGGAGAAGATACAAAATGCATCAGGTCGCATCACGGCGGGGCGCGGGGCGCGAGACCGGGGCGCGGGACCGGGGCGCGGGACCGGGGCGCGGGGCAAAATTGGCAACATTTTATTAGAGAGAGTTGTCACTTTATGATGATTTGGGGGATTTCCGGAATTTTTTTCCGGAAATCCCCCACGTGGGGAATGGACGTGGGGGATTTCCGGAATAAACCGTTCGACGCGGGATGGCGCGAGTATCATTTTTTTTAGTTTTGGTTTTGAGTACTATGGGAAAATAAAAATTTGTATATTAAAAATAAATATTTTCCCAAATGCTTACATAACACAAATGACTCAAAGTTGGTTTTTGATTTGCGGCAAATTACTTTATTATTTACTTTTATTATTTGTAAAACGAAGAAAAATTTCAAAAATTACAACAGAAAACTAGCGCCAACCTGCGTCGTGACCACCCCAACCTGCGTCGTGACCATCTTAAACTAGCGCCAACCTGCGTCGTGACCACCCCAACCTGCGTCGTGACCATCTTAAACTAGCGCCAACCTGCGTCGTGACCATCTTAAACTAGCGCCAACCTGCGTCGTGACCATCTTAAACTAGCGCCAACCTGCGTCGTGACCATCTTAAACTAGCGCCAACCTGCGTCGTGACCATCTTAAACTAGCGCCAACCTGCGTCGTGACCACCCCAACCTGCGTCGTGACCATCTTAAACTAGCGCCAACCTGCGTCGTGACCACCCCAACCTGCGTCGTGACCATCTTAAACTAGCGCCAACCTGCGTCGTGACCATCTTAAACTAGCGCCAACCTGCGTCGTGACCATCTTAAACTAGCGCCAACCTGCGTCGTGACCATCTTAAACTAGCGCCAACCTGCGTCGTGACCATCTTAAACTAGCGCCAACCTGCGTCGTGACCATCTTAAACTAGCGCCAACCTGCGTCGTGACCATCTTAAACTAGCGCCAACCTGCGTCGTGACCATCTTAAACTAGCGCCAACCTGCGTCGTGACCATCTTAAACTAGCGCCAACCTGCGTCGTGACCACCTTAAACTTTGTGCTGGACTACCAACGGAGGAAGGTATCATTTAGCACCAGGCCAACAAAACTCTTCAGAAGTCTTCACCAATTGTCACAATTATTGCATCTCCTCCTAATCTAAACTATACAAAATAAAACTATGACAGATGCATTAAAAAAAGCTTATAATAGGTATCACAAATTGTCCATTGAAAATTTTGAAATTACCTTTGTTCACCGAAATAATAAGATAAAGTAGGTGGTGGCGCTAGTTGAGCCGTCTTGACCAAGTCAAAAATTTATGCTAAAAATGATTATCACATTAGAAATAGGGTGTTATTGATTTTCTCTACACTTCAGTTTTTTGCCCACAAGTGGAAGAATAATTATAATAGTGGAACTCGTTCTACTATTATAATTCTGTTATAATATTGTCCTTGTAACAACCTACCATTGATTGACCTCACAACTAACAGGTATAAGGTCATTGTGTACGTAGTTCTAGCAGGCACACACACCTACACAATGTTTTATATACGTAGTTCTAGCAGGCACACACACCTACACAATGTTTTATGTACGTAGTTCTAGCAGGCACACACACCTACACAATGTTTTATGTACGTAGTTCTAGCAGGCACACACACCTACACAATGTTTTATGTACGTAGTTCTAGCAGGCACACACACCTACACAATGTTTTATGTACGTAGTTCTAGCAGGCACACACACCTACACAATGTTTTATGTACGGTGCCCTCTGTTGGGTCGGGTCTCGAATTCCCAAATTTTCTGGAAATTGTAATTGATTTTTCATATAAATTAAATTCAATGACAGATTCCCAGGAATTAAGACTTTCTTATGAGATTCATTGTCTCGTCCAAGCACACAGTAAACAGCCCCTTTCATTATTAACTTTTCCCAGAAACGTTACAATAAACTGGAAGTGACTTTAACCATAGTAAATAACGAATGAAATTAAAAAATGGTGACTATTCAAACCGCATCACCTAGCCGGTAGCCCCAAAGTAACAGTAAGGAATAAAGATTATTACTTTCGGTCCACAAAATAAGTTCAAATACAAGTCAAATTTTAAGTAAGTATATATTATAACTATAGAATAAAGTTGATGCTTACTTAATTGATTTTCTTTCGCTTAATTTTTTGTCCACAAGTGGAGAAAGTAAAAAAGAAACCTATGTCATAAGAAGACGAAGAGTATGAGTATGTTCCCATGCTCAAACTCTTCGTATTCTGATGACAGAATTATTTTGTCAATACACTTAGATATCTTATAATACTAAAAACCCTCATAATCATTTTAGTCTATTTAATTAGCCGTTCATACAAACGATTGTACCACATCAGAAATGGAACCAGCAACTTTCTGTGACTCCTCAAGCCTTCGCAAAATACGTTATAGAGGTCTCCAATTCTCTAGTGAACACTTCACGCGGTTACTGCGGTCACGTTAACGTTTCCCGCGGTCACGTTAGCGATCACGTTAACATGCGTTATATTTAGTGTTCGTGATTGTTCCGTGGTTGTTGTGATTCTGTAGGCAGTGTGTTTGTGTCTCCATCATGAGGATTCAAATGAACGAGTGACCGGACCCGCGTAATGTCGTGACGTCACATTGTCTCAAACTCTAGATTCCAAATTATGTGATCCTCTGTATCGAGACACTGTTTCCAGTTCCAGCTGCAACAAAATGCCGACCAGGCAGGCCAATGTCTCCAACATTGGCCTGCCTAGTCGGCATTTTCATTATATATAAAAATGCCAATAAATAATGTCGTCTCGTGTTGTATGGGATCCTTAAATTTTTGTTTTATTTAATTTAATAATTTATTTTTAAAGAGAAATTAACATTCAGAATTTTTCAAACGACTACCTGTAGCCGTTATCAAAATCGAGGAAAAAAAACGTTCGTTGTATGGGAGCACCCTTAAATATTTATTTTATTAAGTTTTTTAGTATTTGTTGTTATAGCGGAACAGAAATATATTATCTGCGAAAATTTCAACTGTATAACAGTTCGTGAGCTACAGCCTGGTGGGTGACAGACGGACAGCGGATTCTCAGTAATAGGGTCCTTTTAACTTTGGGGTATGGAACCATAAAAATGATTTTCATAAAAAAAAAACGGTGTAGCATTAATCCCAACGAGTCACACTGTGACCGGATTTGGTGTGACTCGTTGGGAGTTCACCATTAGGACGAGTACGAGGTATTCCACGTTTGTCCCACTTGCCTCGGCCCAAAGTAGTATCAAAGAATTTTTTTTTTATAGTTTCAGCTCGATCCTGTCAGTAGTTTTGTCGTGAAGAACCAGGTTCAATAACCAGCCTGGGAATCGGACTGGGTACATCTTCCAGGGCTAAGTTACTAGTGATTTCTTGAGGTTTCTGCTCAAAGTCACAACGCGCTCGCCTGAGATCATCAGCTCAGCGCTAATCCCAGTGAGCCGCTGAGCCGCCTCTCGCGGCCTCCACAGAACGCGCATCGATCGACATTACATTACATACAGACATACAAACAGGACTACGCGCAGCATTCCGTATTAACTACTAAGTTTTCGGCTCTCTTCCACCACTTGGCATATTTTAGCTTATGGAAATACCATTAAGTTCTCTAGTTCAGAGTTTGTCACCAACACTTTCTACCGAGCATATCCGAGCAAAGAAAAAACAACGCTCAGCCACCAATGTCCACAGCTGGACATGTCTGCCCCAAACAAGAGGGATCAGCCATACTCACCACGCACCACGACAGTCAGTCGGGACAGGTACAGGTACGGTCGAGACAGGAACGGACACAAAAATGAAGCTGGTCCTTCCCTTAGTCGGTGCTTACGAAACTCGCAGTTAATCATAATCTTTATTGCATGAATGTATGTACAATAAGTTCTTAATCTTCTATAATATAAAAATGAATCGCAAAATGTGTTGGTAAGCGCATAACTCAACAACGCCTGGACCAATTTGGCCAAATCTTTTTTTAAAATGTTCGTTGAAGTTCAAGGATGGTTTTTACGGCGAGAAGTAGAATTATTGCTGGAAAAACCCTAAAAATAGCCCTTCTTTTTACCATACAAATGATTTGTAACTAAAACGTAGTCAATTTGAGCTTTATTGCTAAAATAACTACCCGTGCGAAGCCGGGGCGGACCGCTAGTTTTAAATATATCCAATACAAACTAACTTTAAAGGTGTGCAAAATCTTAGTAACTAGGTAAAATAAAAATCAACTATAAAATGTCAGTAAAATTAAATAATATCTAATAAAATTCATTAAAATAAAATAAGAGAAAAAAAAAGAATTAATAATAAAATGTACAACACTAAAAATATAATACGTTTATCAAAAAAATGTGTCAATCAGTTTTAAAATTTAAAAATTCTTTTACATCATAAAAACAGTTTTCTAGTAGCCAATTGAAGGTGGGGCGAACCTCAGTATTGAAGATGGGGCGAACCTCAGTATTGAAGGTGGGGCGAACCTCAGTATTTGTTAGTAGCTTAATATTAATAAGATTTGAATTGAAGAATACAATTTGTATTATCAATGAGAGTGAAACTGATAAAATCGTCTGAAAATGGATAAAAATAAATTTTCGCTCTCGTTTAATTATCACTATGTATTTTGTAAAACTATACTTTTCGATGATTCGTCCTTCCTTATCGATAACTTTTTGTTTTTAGAAGTTCTAAAAATTTAAAATATTTTTCAAGATTTACCACTTCTGTACTATTTATTACCTTAATGAATGTACCAATATGAATCTTAGCTTAGCGCAGCTGTCTGTGAACCGCCGCCCGCGCGCCCTTGCCAGACATTCCTCACGCTCCCGCTTGTCAATCAGATTGCTGGAGGATTAGCATCTGCCATTAATTACAGTCTAATGTCGATAATTAACGAGGATCTGTCACGAGCGGGAGACGAACCCGCACTGATGGTTGTGGCCTAGTGGTAACTAGGCCCGGAGATGACGTCATGACGAGTTGCAATAGTGCGATAATGATAACGATTCTAAGGTTTTTTTATTATAGTGCGTAAGCCCTCGTTCTCTGGGTAATCTCTAAGAAATTAAATAAGTCCTAAAAGTTTTCTATTTCGGCAGGATTCGAACCTGCACCCCACCCTCAGGACATGTGTGCTCTAAACAACTTAGTCACGAAATCTTAGTCGGTTTCATCGAAAATCTTTGGGAGACCTCTAGCTGTTAAGATTTTCAAGGATCAATGATGATGATGATGATGTGGAGTTTGCAGACAGCTGCGGTAGAAACCTTAGTGAACATGAGAAGTGATACGACGGGTTTCAGTAATTGTAATTGCTATTTTTAAAATTAAAGAATTAAAATGTCATTTATTTCAAACCTATTTAGTACATATAAATAAAATTAAATAAAAACCTATTTAGTACGTAGAAATATAATAGCGATAAGGCCGCCCTTTGTACTTCCTTTATTCCATGTAATGTATTTCCTTTTGTATTAAGTATATTTTGTGTTTGTGTGGTACAATAACAATAAAGAGTTATCTATGTATAATATTTGTACTTACACTAATTAAATCTAAATTCTACTTACAGTCCCATCATAACTATTAAGAGTAATTACATCAGTTTAACAATATCAGTGTATTCATTCATTTATATTATAATGTATTTACTATGTGTAGCCAGAGTCGTAGCTCTTTGGTAAATTTTGCCAAAGATCATTATTTAGATTGTGTTTTCTATGAGGACGCATTTGTAGAGAACTCTAGGTACGCGGGCGAGCTTGGTTTGTAGAGAACTCTAGGTACGCGGGCGAGCTTGGTTTGTAGAGAACTTTAGGCACGCGGGCGAGCTTGGTTTGTAGAGAACTCTAGGCACGCGGGCGAGCTTGGTTTGTAGAGAACTCTAGGCACGCGGGCGAGCTTGGTTTGTAGAGAACTCTAGGCACGCGGGCGAGCTTGGTTTGTAGAGAACTCTAGGCACGCGGGCGAGCTTGGTTTGTAGAGAACTCTAGGCACGCGGGCGAGCTTGGTTTGACATTATTGACCAGTCATTTTCTTTTCGGCATAGACATCAAGAATCAGAGAAATTGGTGAGATTTCAACCTCTCGATTTTATGATGGCAATCAAAATTATCATGGCAAATCTCGTAGATGTGTTTTTCTGAGCCAATATTCTAGAATAGAAAAAACCTTAGGGACTATAATGATTTGGCAAACTACGAGTCTTCTCGTCATCCATACCGCAATGCTTGAAAACCACAGACAAGTTTAATATAAACTGGTCTGTGTTGAAAACGAATGTTTTCAATCAGTGCGTCCTACCCGTCGTGACCTACGGAGCTGAGACGTGGACACTCACGGTAGGGCTGGTCCACCAGTTTAAAGTCGCCCAGCGAGCTATGGAGAGAGCTATGCTCGGAGTTTCTCTGTAAGATAGAATTCGCAACGAATACATCTGACAGAGAACCAAAGTTATCGACATAGCTCAAAGAATTAGCAAGCTGAAGTGGCAGTGAGCTGGCCATATCTCGAGAAGAACCGACAACCGCTGTGGTAAACGAGTACTTGAGTGGAGACCGCGACTCGGCAACGTAGTGTAGGACGCCCTCCGACCAGGTGAGATGAGGATTTGTATAAGACTGCTGGCAGATGCTGGATGCGGCAAGCTGAAGACGCTATGCGCTATGGCGCTCATTAGGGGAGGCCATGTCCAGCAGTGGACTAATATAGGCTGACGATAATGATGATGATGAATAGTTTGTTATATTAATCACCTATTCGAAAACAGCAAGAACATCATATTCCATTCGCCCTGAACGCAGCCCGTAGAAGGGTCAGAAGCCTCAACTACGGTTAGAAGCCTCGAAGAGCATTTAGCAAATAGTGCGTATTCAAACTAAGCCCAAGTAGGTAGGTACAACTAACCTACCTTCTCGTTTGTTCGCCAATTGTATTTTATTGAAAAGGCATTTCTATTCAAAGCGACCCTTATCAAGTGAACTCAAATCTAAGCAAAACGCACGCTACGGAAAAACTTGGCGATACACCGACCGACCGGGGACGGACTCAGGACCACGCCTGCCTGGCGAGGCAGTCAGCTATATTTATTTAGAACTGTACATTAAGCTGGGGAAAATGCACAGAAATGAATTCACAATACAAAACTGCTTATGAATGTGCGCTTTTCTGCAAATTAAATGTTGACCAAAGATCGTTAGAGGCAGAAATGTAAATACGAGGCTTAGTTTACATTTCATAGTAATCTCAGCACCTTGTTGGATCGGCCTCCTCGTTTTATGCTTGATCTTATCTTACTTTGTTATTTGGTCTCTTCACAAGCGCTTTCGACCACCTCGACGATAATCATTTGATAATCTGGCAGGTGGTTTGGTTCAAGGTTACTTCGCTCCTGCCAGGTGCCATTTTGTAACCGCTTTGGTCCATAAAGTAGAAGTCACGTCTAGCAACGATCTGCAGAAATTTGTTCCGTTGGTCTGGGTGTTTTCTATGTATAATAAAAAATATCTATCTATGTAATGTATAATATTACGTATATCAGTTATCTAGTACCCATAACACAAGCTCTGCTTACCTTGGGGCTAGATAATGCTGTGTGAATTGTCCAGCATTATTTATTTATTTATTATTATTATTTTTATTTAAAATTTTATAACAGATAACTAGCTAACTACTATTCTATTTTTGATAAAAAATTATGATTTAATCCAACCTTATTATTTAACTACCTACAAATATAAAATTCAAAAATTCAAAATTCAAAGTGCTTTATTTCCTTTAGACCTTACAGGACTCTTGGACACGTCACAAAAACTCAGATTACATAAGTAAAACAAAATTTGCTTCTTACTCTTGACAATAAAATGCTTTACTCCTTTAATAAATTTATGACCGATAAATTGTAGGACGTGGACATTTTTTTGTATAATTGAAACTTAATTTGCAATTTTAAATTTTAACTATTTTTTATTTTGACATTTGTTCTATTGACTGTTGTTATTATTATTCTTTCTTTTCTTTGTATATGTAAATTATGTTTTATTTATTTTAGACTTGTAACAGTGATTTTTTGTAATTTTTAAGACATTGCACGCCCAATAGGGCAGAATACATTGTGACATTCCATTCTAATATAACTACTAACTAACTTTTACTAACTTTTTTAACATGTATTTCATGCAATAAATAAATTGATTGATTGATTGATTTACCCCCGCGTGCCACGTCCTGTGTCCAGCCCTGCCTCACCTATTGTTTCAGCCACCCGCGTATCCCTGAGTGGGCACGCGCCGCAGTGTAAGCACCAGTCACCATGGCATTACACGACGCACTGTTATGTTATCTGTGACCAGGCAGCCGCGCTGTTTGTTTGTTTGTTCGAAGGAGGCTCACGGAACGTAACTTCGTCAACAAAATTAGGTATATTTTTACGGAAAAGGTCACGTGATAGAAATTGTGGCGCCACTGGTCGCTCTGGCGCTGTCTTATGCTGACAAGCGAGAAAGTGGTTTAAAGACGGCCGCGCGACCGGTGGCGCCCAAGTGGTGTCCTGAGAGAGAGCCCGCGTAAACCATAAACTGAGTAGAAAGCTTGAATAAAGAAAAACTTAGCATACGAGACGCCTTGATCCCTCGGTGGCCGTGCACACGGGCCCGCCCACCCTTCCTCGGTGGCCGTGCACACGGGCCCGCCCACCCTTCCTCGGTGGCCGTGCACACGGGCCCGCCCACCCTTCCTCGGTGGCTGTGCACACGGGCCCGCCCACCCAAAGGGTGGTTTTAAGGATAATTTAGCTAATTTAGAAACAATTTAAAATTATATAATAAATTAATAAATAATAAATAAATAATGCTGGACAATTCACACAGCATTATCTAGCCCCAAGCTAAGCAGAGCTTGTGTTATGGGTACTAGGATAACTGATATACATAATATTATACAATACCTAGATAGATATTTTTTATTATATATAGAAAACGACCAGAACACCCTGAACAAATGTCTGCAGATCGTACACACATTTGCCCCATCATATCTAGGTATAGAGCAATTTAATAATTAAATAATAAGGTAATTTCGAAAACTGTTTTAAAACTTACAAAAATGCCTTTCATTTGATACCCCAATAGGTAGGTAGCCCCCCTTTCGATAAAAAAATCTCTTTTCGACCATTCTCAGTATGTTTTCATTTTTACAGACTTCTCTATATTTTTCCTGTAAAATATAGATTGTTATCTACAAACGCTTAATAAATTATACGTGGATCGGTCTGCAATCTTCGGAGATAGGGGGGGCGGGAAAGGTAAATTTTTCGACTTTTTTTGAAATATTTCAAAAAGTATGAAACTTACCTAAAAATTTGTAGTTACAGAGATATTCAAGAAAGAGCGGGGACGGACAGAGCGAGACCATAAGGGTTTCAAAACCGATCTTTGAAACCCTAAAAATGTGAGCAAAGCTCGGGCGGAAGGTTGTTTTATATGTCACATAGATACATTCTGCAATGAAAATTATGTGAACTTTGTACGTTCAAAAACGAAACAAACTGGAATTAAAGTTCAGAAGGGTAAAAGTTGACTTGGCTTCACTATAAAAAAACATTCGAAGTTTGACTTCATAGTGAGTGTAAGCGGGTTAACTATAAACCTAGTTTGTGTTGGAAGAACACCAACGTTTCCCCCCTTACCGACGCGCTCTGCTTGTTGTTCCGGGTGAGTGCGGTTCCAGAAGCGCGCGTTGCGCGTTGCGCGTGCCTCCGAGAACACATGACTTTGTTTGTACATTTTGTGCCACTGATACGATACTGATACTGATACTGTACGGTACGAATAAAGTGCATTTCCGGCTCTGTGATCCCTTTCGTCTGACCCACGTCTAAAAGTTTATTTTCAAACATCTGTTTGCAAAAATCTTGCAGGAACAGGATTCGAACTCGCGACCTCCGGGACCGTACTGTTGATGAATTTATGATTTCACTTTACAAACTACGCCCCCTGGCGGGATTCAACTCTCGCGTTAGGTCTGAGCCCCCGACTGACGAGTGTGTCCACACCGAGATGCGCGGCGACGCTCGCGACCATCTCGCATCTCGAGCCGGAGCGCGGCGCCCGCCGCCCGGGGACAGCCGGAGCGCGGCGCCCGCCGCCCGGGGACAGCCGGAGCGCGGCGCCCGCCGCCCGGGGACAGCCGGAGCGCGGCGCCCGCCGCCGGGGACAGTTTTCGAATTATGTGTATAAAATTTGTATGTTATCGCGAGCTCTAAGTGAGTGTAGAAATAAAAGTCCCGGGTCTTTAGGAAACCGTTTATTCTAATAATCTAATAGGTAATCTTTATGTAATTGCACAATGCTTATTGAATGATGGTTGACGTGACAAGAGGTAGAGGCAAGTGTCACCTACAGCACTTGTCATAATACACATGAAGGATGTTTTGCTCCTTCAATAAGGGCAGGCGTATCCCGCGTATCTATTTGCTCCTTCAATAAGGGCAGGCGTAGGTATCCCGCGTATCTATTTGGATACATTTGCGTTCATTCCAACAGTGAGTATTACGCTTTTGAACATTTGAATTAAATGAACCACTACCTTTAAAAGGGCGCGCAGCGTCGCGTCGCATCGCGTCGTGGTGTGCGCTGACCCTAACTAGCTTTGTAGCTCCACGCGACGACGACGACGACGACGAGGGTAGATAAAGTTTGTCCACATTCAACGACATAACATTGTTTATGTACTAAGAATATTACTTTCAAATGTTATAAACAAATTAGAATCAATATTTACAGTTGTAATATTACAAGCGCAAAACATTATAATAAAACAGATGCTGACTTCACAAAGAGAAATGACTTTGTTGACGTCCTCAATATTTAAAACGCGATTCCAAGTAAATGATATAGAAATCTTTTTTTTTAATGCCAGCTTTAAGATAATTTACATTTATTTATAATTATTATTATCTTTATATGTTACAGAATGCACGACAGCTGTGTCCTTTTTAAAATTGAAATATAAATTAATAAATAACGCTCTGCAGATCGTAGGTACACACATTAATTGTCCCGAGGCGGGAATCGAACCCGAAACCTCCTGCGTCGCAGGCAGACCTTCGCCGACCGCGCCACAGAAGTCGTCTCATATGATCTTCTATTAATTGAACGCACGTTCCAAACAAGTTCCCGCGGTGCAGGTGGAAAGATGTGGTGGAAGCGGACCTGCATGAGCTGCAGGCGGAAGACTGGTGGACAACTGTGCAGGACTGTGCAGGACAGGGGAAAAAGGCGACTTCTCGTATCGGAGGCCAAGACACACTTCGGGTCGCTGAGCCAAAAGGAGTAAGTAAGTAAGTACGATCCAAGCAAGGTTTGCTTAGAACGTGCCTGGGCGTCTCGATATTTTAATAAATACTTACCGGTTTTAATAATTTCTAAGTTGATTTTGAAAATAATTTAACCACACCATCCCGCACGAGCTACAAACGTATGGTCTCTACTCTATAAATAATCTTCATTCATATTTACCTAATGCCACATACAAAACAAACAAACAAGTACTCACTACGAACTGCAACGAAGGGCAACAATAACCTGGTGGGGCAACAACAAGCCGGTCACAGTCACAGTGGCCCACTGACGCGACATGTCAGCTGTGACGCGGCATGCTGACCAGGCCAGAGCTGACGGCTGACATCGCTGTGTGATCAGCGTAGCGTGCTCGGCTCATGACGCGAGCTCTAAGCGAGGTATTAGCACCTGAGCAAATGAATTTAAGAATATACAGGATCGGAAGACCGTTTGTCATGCGGTAACTGGGGCTAGGTGGAACCGAGTGCATTTAGTCATGCGGTAACTGGGGCTAGGTGGAACCGAGTGCATTTAGTCATGCGGTAACTGGGGCTAGGTGGAACCGAGTGCATTTATTCATGCGGTAACTGGGGCTAGGTGGAACCGAGTGCATTTAGTCATGCGGTAACTGGGGCTAGGTGGAACCGAGTGCATTTAGTCATGCGGTAACTGGGGCTAGGTGGAACCGAGTGCATTTATTCATGCGGTAACTGGGGCTAGGTGGAACCGAGTGCATTTAGTCATGCGGTAACTGGGGCTAGGTGGAACCGAGTGCATTTAGTCATGCGGTAACTATGGGGCTAGGTGGAACCGAGTGCATTTAGTCATGCGGTAACTGGGGCTAGGTGGAACCGAGTGCATTTAGTCATGCGGTAACTGGGGCTAGGTGGAACCGAGTGCATTTAGTCATGCGGTAACTGGGGCTAGGTGGAACCGAGTGCATTTAGTCATGCGGTAACTGGGGCTAGGTGGAACCGAGTGCATTTAGTCATGCGGTAACTATGAGGCTAGGTGGAACCGAGTGCATTTAGTCATGCGGTAACTGGGGCTAGGTGGAACCGAGTGCATTTAGTCATGCGGTAACTGGGGCTAGGTGGAACCGAGTGCATTTAGTCATGCGGTAACTATGGGGCTAGGTGGAACCGAGTGCATTTAGTCATGCGGTAACTGGGGCTAGGTGGAACCGAGTGCATTTAGTCATGCGGTAACTGGGGCTAGGTGGAACCGAGTGCATTTAGTCATGCGGTAACTGGGGCTAGGTGGAACCGAGTGCATTTAGTCATGCGGTAACTGGGGCTAGGTGGAACCGAGTGCATTTAGTCATGCGGTAACTGGGGCTAGGTGGAACCGAGTGCATTTAGCTCGGGGGATTTTTCACCCCTGAAAAGGCTGTCAGCAATTTTTCCGAAACTTGATTTACCTATGCATTTGGTGCCGCCTACCACAAGTACCACTGTCGTCTATCGAATAACAGATCACATAATTAATCAGTACACTGTGAAAATTACAGAAAAAAATGCGGACAGACTTGACTTGACTAAATCAATAAAATTCATCAAAAAAGAATCCATAAGGACCCCATTATCCCGCTGTCTGCTCCGGTTGCAGGAGCGGTAGATGTTTTGACACAAAACTCGGATTATACGGCTGATGCAACCCCTTTTTGGAAAGTTCTGAGTGAGTACAAATCTACAACCCCTATTTTTAAACGTATTCCTCGAGGTGCCCGCATCTCTGTCGCTTCCGCTCTCTCAGAGGCCATTAGGAATGCTGTATCAAAAAACACCAAGCGAGCTTGGGAGCATTTACTAGTTTTCCCTTACAAAGTACTACATGTAAAAAAAGATTTGGCAAACAATTCTTCAATAACAGTTAGGATCAAACAAAATTGTGTTAGTTATACTGCATGCGAAGGGCAGCCTATTTCTCTCGATGGTCAGGACACACAACAAAATTTAAATTCATATAAACCATTGACTGATTCTACTGTCTACAGACTTGTAGAGAGTAAACTCAGTGATGGTGATATCAAAGGTGCCTCTCGCATACTCTTCTCTAGTGACACGATGGCGCCAAATAACGATGATACGCTCATATCTCTTGAGAGTAAGCATCCACCCGCAGGGGTCGATCTCCAACTCCCCGATCCACCGCAAGAGAGTGATGGCGCTATGGGCACGATCAGCCAGGACGTGCTTAAAGCGGTCATGTCTTTTCAGAGTGGCTCTGCCGGCGGCCTCGATGCTGTGTCTCCACAGCATCTAAAAGATCTACTTTCTGGCGGGTCTGGCCATGCAGGTGAAGTCCTTCTGGAGGCCTTGACCTCTCTAATCAACCTGATGTTGTCAGGCCGAGTCCACAGCGAGATCACAGAACTCCTGTACGGTGCAAATCTTTGCGCACTAAAAAAGAAGGATGGCGGCATAAGACCCATAGCCGTGGGCACCACTTACCGCCGCCTTGCGGCTAAAGTCTGCTGTCGAAAAGAAGCCGACTACCTAGGCGACTATTTCCGACCAATTCAGTTAGGCTTTGGTTCGCGAGGCGGATGTGAGGCCGCAGTACATTCCCTTCGTACATTTTTGAACCAAAATTATGGGGAGGTAGTTCTGAAGGTAGACGTCAAAAATGCCTTCAATTCCGTAGACAGGGGCGCCTTGCTAAAAGAAATTAAAGACAAAATTCCAGAAATTTACCCTTTTCTCTGGCAGTGTTATGGTTCACCCTCAAAATTAATTTATAGGCACAATGTCATTTCATCCGCTGTTGGCTGTCAGCAGGGCGACCCTCTGGGTCCGGCCATTTTTAGCCTTGCGATCCAACCTATTATTCAACGTCTCCAATCCAAGCTAAATGTTTGGTATTTGGATGACGGAACTCTGGGTGGAGAGGTGAACACAGTTTTTGATGATTTAAAAACCATCACTGACGAATTTCAAAAAATTGGATTGGCACTAAATTTTTCAAAATGCGAGCTGTTTATTTCGGACTCTTGTGTAGATAAAAACAATATCATTGGTAAATTTAATAGTTTGGCCCCCAACATTTCAATTGTAGATAAATGTTCACTTCGACTCCTTGGGTCACCAATTCTTGATGAGTCTTTTCAGCCATTTGTAGATGAAAAAATTCAAAATTTTAACAGAACTTCAGACAGACTTCTCAAAATTAATAGCCATATGGCTTTTACAATTATTCGGTTTTGCCTGTTTGTACCTAAATTTACATATTCTTTGAGATGTTGTCAACTGTGGAAACACAGCGAGCTCTTGGAAGGCTTAGACAACATAATAAAGAATACTTTATCATCGGTTTTGAATATATATTTGGATGACAAGGCATGGTCGCAGGCCTCCCTGCCTGTAAAATTGGGAGGCTTAGGTATACGCAAAATTTCAAGTGTAGCCCTACCAGCGTTCTTGTCTTCTGTCTACAGCACTAGTTCCTTAGTTGAAAAAATTTTAAAGCCCTCTCATTTGGTTATACCTGGAATTTCATTCAAAATTTCATTTTTAGACGAAGCTCGATCTGCTTGGCATAGTGCTTGCCCCGATGCTGCTCCCCCAAAATCTCTTTTGTCCCAACGGCAATGGGACGGGCCTCTGTGTGAGTTGACACGGAATTGTTTGTTACAAACGTGCTCCAGCTCTGCAGATCGTGCCCGTCTTCTAGCCGTTTCTAAATGGGAGTCAGGACATTGGTTGCAAGCACTTCCTTCATATAACACTGGCACTTTATTGGATCCCGTAACTTTCCGTGTCGCAACTTGTCTTCGGTTGGGTGCAAGGTGTTGCGCGCCTCATCAATGCCAGTGCGGTACTGCTGTCGAACAGCTCGGTCATCACGGATTATCGTGTACTAGGGCTGCCGGTCGGATATCTCGTCATGCCAGCCTGAACGACATCATCCGGCGGGCCTTTACCACCGCTAACGTACCAGCTATTCTCGAACCGAATGGTCTGTTGCGTGACGATGGTAAGAGGCCTGACGGCATGACTCTAGTCCCATGGGAGTTGGGGAGGCCTATTGTGTGGGACGCTACATGTGTCGACACACTCGCGCCTTCCCATCTTCCTAGGACTTCCGTGAGGGCTGGTGCGGCGGCAGATTTAGCCGAAGATCTCAAGAGGCGCAAATATGCAGGTCTCGACAGAGCCTACACATTTGCTCCCCTTGGAGTCGAGACCCTAGGTTCGTGGGGTACCGAGGCTCTCCGGGTTTTCAAAAAATTATCTGAGCGTCTGGTCGAAGCGACGCGTGACCCGAGAGCTGGTGAGTATCTGGCACAGCGCATCAGCATTGCTATACAGCGGGGCAATGCAGCCAGTGTCTTAGGCACGCTTCCAACTGGTATTGATATGGATCAGTTGAGCTACCTGTAGATTGTTTGCAACAGTTTGCAGATAGCTTAATTGTTTCTATTGTAAATACTAGTTTTAATTTAAATTTGTTATTTGATTGTTATTTTCTTTCTGAATAAAGGTAAAATAGACGGCAATAAATATAATGTAAAGAACACGTTATAAAGTTAAGAGAAAAAAAACAACACGATTTGCATGGATATAATTGATAGAGAGATAATAATACCAGAAATAATGAGAGAGAATTCTGAAAAAAAATACCACATAAACAGAGGTCTTACAAACATTCGATAAACGTAAACCTAACGAGACCGTTCGAGAACCATTCATGTTTTACTACTAAATTAGTTTTAATTATTGCATGCTAATATATATATATATAGTGAGACATGAGTGCATTATTTATACTTACCACCTTTATACCATGTTAGACGCAATAAATATCTTTGAATATTTGAATCACGAAAAGGGCTTAAAATGATAGTAGACACAAATTAAGTTAAGACAACAAAAAGCGATAATTAGTCTTGTTTTCCTATTCGTATTCGTTTGTTTGTCAACTCACACATTATGTATGACTCACTCGTTTGTTTGTCAACTCACACATTATGTATGACTCACTCGTTTGTCTCACACATTATGTATGACTCACTCGTTTTCGAAGTTAAAAACGAATGTACATACGTACGAACTAAGCTGAACTGTAATAAGTCGCTACCGCTCATGATTCCCACCACCCCCCCACGCGCCGCGCCGTGTCCACAAACAGACAGGCATTGCACACGGACTCGGGCTCGGTACACGACATGCAGCACAAACTAACATACAAATTGTAGGTGTAGCGAAGTTACTGTATTGTGATATCGTGAGTAAGTATGGCTGACACAGTATCATTGACTTTGTCTTCCTATGTCAAATCAAACAGCAATATGTATACAGGGTGTGCCGTAAACAGTGATCAAGCCGTTACCTACGGTAATTGGACGTTTACGAAATTATCATTTTTTATTCTTGTCCATTTTCGATATCAAGATTACAAATCCATAAAATGACCACTACCCATCATAACAGGAACATTCTTCGCATTGAAAGTTGGAAATACCAAGCGCTATCGTTTTTCTTCGGAATCTCACTAAAATGGGCAAGTTATTTTTCATAGTCGGTCAGGTGATTAAATATTTTTATACTACAGCACGTTTTGAAAAAAAAAATCTAACATTTCTTTGTGATACAAACCTTGTACATGAAAATTGTTCCTTTCGCACACAAATGGCAGTTGACATTTGATAGCAGTTATCCAAGAACGCTATAACAGAAACAGATTGTGAATATTCCTTAGTTTGTACGTTGCATACCAAACCCAGAGCACGCTTCATCGATGGTACCACGATGAAGATGTGGCTCACATACAATAACACATTATAACAGCCAAAATATACCTTTGCAGGTCGTAAAAACATTTGTCCCAAGGCAGGAATCGTACCCGCAATCCCCAGCATCGAAGGCGGACGTATGCTCGCCGTGCCACGCAGGTCGTCAGGCACTCGTGTAATAATACTTTACTTTATATTTTTCCGCACGTTCCATACAGAATGTTTATTATCAAGTTCTAAGAATGACAAACATTTCACTGATCGCGGACTCTAAGCCAGCTGGAAACGCATTGAAACGCTGGACGCAGTTTATATGCGAGTTGCTGTTAGTCTTCAGAGAAAAACTAGGATATTTGGATTTCGGAGAAATACTAGGATATTTGAATCGGCAGCTTATAGAACCGGCCGCTACATAGAGGCAAGATAAACTGAAAAACAATATATTCACAACATTATCAAGTACATCAGTATAAGTGGGGCTTCTCTTGACTTTACCATAAATGTGAAAGTTTGTGACGATACGAGATGTACACAAATAACACTCTGACTAAATTACATACCAGGTAACTGTTAGTCTAAGCGACGCGTGACCCGAGACCTGGTCAGTATCTGGCACAGCGCATCAGCATTGCCATACAGCGGGGCAATGCAGCCAGTGTCTTGGGCACGCGCGCGACTGGATTGTAATTTTCTTTGTTAATAAAGATTAATAAATATGTATATTATAATAATATTTATTAAAAATGTAACTTTCACCTTGAACAACCAGAACAGCTAATCGCAATTCTGGAAAAACACGTGTAAAGCTGCGAGTAGAAGGTAGTGTAGTGTTAACAAGAAATGTTTTATTTGTCTTATTAAGTACTTACGAGCACGTCGTCAATACTTCCCAGAATGTTAGACGATCGGTCAAACAGTTCCCGTGAATATTCGCGGGAACGGAAAAATAACACGAAAACACAAATAATGTAGAAATGAGTTCGGTTCGTTAGTGAACGAGGGATGCGGCACGCGGCGCCGCGGGCGACGCACAGCCTGCGCCGCACAGCTCGCACACTCATGCTATCCTGCCGGAAAACCGAAATGGACATGAAATGTCCAGCAGTGGAGTGGGAGGCCGCCGCGGATAACTCCAGAATACATAGCTAATGTATTAAAGACGTAAGTTTAGGTATTTGGATGTTCGTAAACTCATCACGCCACCTACACACAACCTACAGAACGCACAGGACTGTAGTTATGCATTGATGTAGTAATAGACCGAGATACATAGATAAACATAATTATGGCATGAACATAATAGGCTACTTTAAATCTCTGAAAAATGCGTGCGAAGCCGCAAGCAGGAACCAGTAATTTACAATCGAAAGTCTGGCGGGAAACCGCACACAAAAATGACGATTGCTTACAGACAGCCAACACGAAACATTATTTCTGACCTTGACTTTAAACTTAGTCTTCGGGTGCACTATGAGTTAGCAAGGAGCATCAGCACAGGTTTCATACTACTTCGATCGTTACGCGACACTACGTTTTGTTTTAGTCTTCAAAGCCGCATCTGATCTGTTTGTTTCTTTCATTCATTTGATTTGATCTGTCCTCTTTGTAGTAAGATTTACAAGATGCCACCGAAAAACAAAATTGTTATGATTAATTTAATTTGCTAAGTCAAATTCCACTCCTCAGTTTTTAGAAACGCGCTAAGTGACACAGCTGTTTGCACAAAGCTGTGTAGTACGTACAACAATGTTTTTAATACAAATTCATTTTTTGTAATGAAGAATACCTGCAGGTACGTATTGTATTCTTTTCATTAAGCCCTGTTGGGAAATTAGTAAAAAACATGGTTTTTCTGCTTCACACACAAAATCTGATGAGGTTCAATAAACAGCATTTTTAGAGAAATAATGTTTAAAACATACAAACATCCCACCCACTGGTAGTCTTATAAATAATGTGAAACTTCGTAAAGCGTGAGTAGTGTATAGTTAATCTGTGCCTATACGTTGTTTCCTCAGCAGTTCAATCTTCATGCTGTCCTCGTCATCTTCATCGTCCCGGCGGTACTTGTACGGCACGAAGATGGAGTCTGCGGTCCGGTCTGCGTACTGGGACACCTTCTTGTGAAGCAGCTGGTAGAAGAGGCGGATCCGAGGATGCACCGCGACCTTGAACGTGTTGAGCCGTTCTAGGATCTCGTGCACCTGGGAGAGAAGACAGTTAGTCTTTATTACTCCTTATCAAGCTGACCCCCAAAACTAACGGAGAATAATCATTAATTATCATTGTCCCTCAACCCGACTTTACCCACTGCTGGGTAGATCTCCAAATTCCTGAGCCACTCCACACGGCCCTGAGACAATCTCATCCAGGTTCGCCCCGGGATGACAGTGATATAGACGACAGCCACTGCAGCGCGGTGAGCGACGGTTCGCCTGCGACGCAGGAGGTTGCGGGTTCGATTCCCGCATCGGGACAAATGTTTGTACGATCTGCAGATATTTGTTAAGGGTGTTCTGGTCTTTTTCTATATATAATAAAAAATATCTATCTATGTATTGTGTTATATTACGTTTATCAGTTATCTAGTACCAGTTGGGGCTAGATAATGCTGTGTGAATTTTCCAGCATTATTTATTTTATTATCTATTATTAATATTGTCCGGCCATCTCGTCGCTGTACATCCAACGCTTCTCTACCCAGTTCTTGGACTCCGTACGGTGAGCTCCTACTCCACGCGAGCCACGCTTGGCATCAAGCCAGAACGTGTTCCCAACGTCCAGCGCCGAACTCGAACCAAGGTGACGTTGGGAATCGCTACACGGAACTGAAACGGAGCTGGACGGACACCTGCTCGGAGACAAGGTGACAGGACCTGTCACCTTGTCTCCGAGCGGGTGTACGTCACCTTGGTTCGAGTTCGGCGCTGGACGTTGGGAACACGTTCTGGCTTGATGCCAAGCGTGGCTCGCTCCATGGCTCTCTGTGCAACTCTCATTGATGCTACTTATTATTATTATGAAGGTGAAAGTTTATAAAAATAAAATAAAAATAGGTTGTATTGTGTGTAGGTACATTGACGACCGATGTGGCGCGGTGGGCGAAGGTCTGCCTGCGACGCAGAAGGTTGCGGGCTCGATTCCCGCCTTGGAACAAATATTTTTACGATCTGCAGGTATTTGTTCAGGGTATTCTGGTCGTTTTCTATGTATAATAAAAAATATCTATCTATGTATTGTATTATGTATCTAGTACTCATAACACAAGCTCTGCTTAGCTTGGGGCTAGATAATGCTGTGTGAATTGTCCAGCATTATTTATTTATTTTATTTATTGTTAGAGTCACAACATTCGAATGTAATATTAGTTTCCGCCCCCGGCTTGGCCTACATTGTATCTATGGACATTTTTAAAGGTTATATATCACATGGAAACTGATTTATGGGATGAAAAATAGCATATGTTTGTTTCCAGATCTGGAACTGCCTTTATGCAAAATTTCCACCCAACGAAGTTACAATCATACATCCATCCATTCATCTAAACTTCCATAATTATATTAAAAGTGTGATAGGATGAAAGCGTTATGTTGGAGCCCCAGGGCTTCGGAACTCACATAGTCCTGTAGCTGCACGTCCGTGTTGATTTTGCTGAAGTGGGTGTTCAGGTTTATGATGTCTTCGCTCTCCGCGCTCTGTTGGAACAACATCATTATCATCATTCTTATCTCTATCGTCAGTCTATGCTGCTGCTGGACATTGATAATAAAGGGGAGCTCAGAATTGTGGTATGCTGTGGTGGGTATACTTATACTTGAAAATTAGGTTCCACTCTCACACTTAATTGAAGTTCATTTTATTTTCGTAGATTACAATTACAGCCTGGTTCTCTTAAACAAGAGGGAAGGTGTCTGCTAGACCTTCGTGAAGGTAAGGGAGGATCCCTTACCTTCAGGCGGGAATGTTAATCGAAGGTCAATTCATGATAAAAAGGCATTGTCTCTTGCAGGGGTCAGTCTCTCGCGTGGTATCCGTCCTGCAGAAGCCTGCCGATGGCCCGCGTGCGGCCGTACTTACGGCCAGGCGCAGTGCGGCGACAATCACGAGCAGCGACTTTATCATCGTAGGGTCGGATGTTGATTGCCAATTTCATGCTCATTTCATTTCTCGCAGATCAAAGTTGTAATACGAGATTATATTTTTTGTGTTGCAAGAATAACAAAGATCATTTAAGATGGCCTAAATCTTGCGAACTTCTAAGCCTCATACAAACGAACCGATTTATTGCCACTTCAGCTTGCTAATCTTTTGAGCTATGCTGATAACCTTGGTTCTCTGTCGGGTGTATTCGTTGCGAATTCTATCTGTACGGTGAAACCGCACTATTCTCTCGCGTCAGCATTTTTACCTTATTGTAACAATCAACGCGCGCGCTCTCATCAGTACATGTTAGCCTTTCATACCGGGCGCGTGTCTCATATCATTATCATCATTAGCTCGTAGAGTTGTGGAATAAAATCCATTTATCATATATCAACATCTTATCATTTCTAAGGGTGTAAGACCTTACACTATCCTTCAGAGAAACTCCGAGCAAAGCTCTCTCCATAGCTCGCTGGGTGACTTTAAACTGGTGGACCAGCCCTACCGTGAGTGTCCATGTCTCAGCTCCGTAGGTCATGACGGGTAGAACGCATTGATTGAAAACTTTCGTTTTCAAGCATTGCGGTGTGGCATTGCGACGTTAAATTAAGTAATAAAATCGCATGGAAATGAATCAAAATTAATTTTTGTTATCTTATAATGATGATTATATATTTTGAAAAACTAAAACGGTAATAAAATAATACAGCTATTTCTTATCCGATTATGTACGCAAAATTTAATTGCAATAAAGGATGCAGTTTCCAAAATCGGCAAGTACGTTTGTATGGGAGCGCAGAGAATCGCATACTTTATAGTGCAACGCAAAATAAAGATATAAATAACATAACGGATGTAAGCGGGTCATCATCTAACTTTCTTTGTGTTGGAAGGACACCAACGTTTCATAAGCGTTTCTTTAGCATTAGATATTTGTATGAGACGATTTCTCTTCCTCCATTTTATCAAGGAAAGACCCGGAAGCTCAGAGAAAGCAGCATTGAAAAAATCGATATAATGGCGAACTGATTTTTCAAATAACGCATCTGATTCGGGATTCCTTCATTTCGTCTTACATCGCTCCACCAAGGGCTCAGTGGGTACCTGATGCAGTGCTAAGTCCGAAGAGCTCCATTCTCGTACAAGTTGGAGCCAGTAAGTGTAAGTAGGTAGGTGAATGAATTGCTAATGACGTCACAATCGGAACTATCTCGCCGCGATCGCATCGCTCGCCGGCAGGGGGCGTGGGGCGAGACACAGGCGGCGGCGGGAGAGAGATGACAACTGTTTTACTGTACTGAGTAACTGTTACAGTGCCTTTGTTATACCAATATACAACTGTATAATCGGCATCATTAAAATGTCCCCCACACATATACGTACATAGCTGAGTATGCCTCTTTAAAACAAGCGGGTTTCTTCAGGACGGTTGGAAGTAGTATCGTAGTGGAGCTAAAAATATACAGAAGGAGGCTGATACCCGTCTTTTGGTTGATTCTGAAGCCGCGATCGCCACGGCAGTAAATGTTTGTTTTTTTAAAGAAATCTGTCTGGTTGCGCGACGAGTGTACAATACCGGCATTCCGCGCTCGTTCCGCGATACGTCTCGTGACGCCTCGGGCGCTCGTTCGCTCAACGACGAGAGTCCGCTCGCGACCCCGAGGTTAGACTCACCCCCAGGTACATGCTCGGCTCATCCTGTCTTGTGGTTACGACGAGTGTGTAATGCCGTCACAAAATGCAGTTAAAACGTTTGAAAACCTCCTTCAATTTTTATTAGTATCTGTCATCTCAAACTATATTTTTGGCCCTTTCGAAATAATCTAATGAAAAATCCGCTTCAGCCGTAACCACAGGGCACGCGCAGTGAAGTGCGAACAATCCAGCGGCGATCAACTCGTTGCCTCCGAGTGAGCAACTTCGCAGCTGGTGACGTCACAGCTTCCTATTGCCTCTCCTCCGCGGGTACCTACAAGCCTCCAACTTGCTGGTGTAATTGTTGACCGAGGAGCTGCAACCGATCCTTATTGAAGCCTGAGTTTGATCCAGAAGAGTTTACAGTTTCCTCGATCACTGAGAATTGTTTACTCTGTTGCTTAGTGCAGAGTACGCATCGGTCACAGTTTACAATTGTTTACTCTGTTGCTTAGTGCAGAGTACGCATCGGTCACAGTTTACAATTGTTTACTCTGTTGCTTAGTGCAGAGTACGCATCGGTCACAGTTTACAATTGTTTACTGTGTTGCTTAGTGCAGAGTACGCATCGGTCACAGTTTACAATTGTTTACTGTGTTGCTTAGTGCAGAGTACGCATCGGTCACAGTTTACAATTGTTTACTCTGTTGCTTAGTGCAGAGTACGCATCGGTCACAGTTTACAATTGTTTACTCTGTTGCTTAGTGCAGAGTACGCATCGGTCACAGTTTACAATTGTTTACTCTGTTGCTTAGTGCAGAGTACGCATCGGTCACAGTTTACAATTGTTTACTCTGTTGCTTAGTGCAGAGTACGCATCGGTCACAGTTTACAATTGTTTACTCTGTTGCTTAGTGCAGAGTACGCATCGGTCACAGTTTACAATTGTTTACTCTGTTGCTTAGTGCAGAGTACGCATCGGTCACAGTTTACAATTGTTTACTCTGTTGCTTAGTGCAGAGTACGCATCGGTCACAGTTTACAATTGTTTACTCTGTTGCTTAGTGCAGAGTACGCATCGGTCACAGTTTACAATTGTTTACTCTGTTGCTTAGTGCAGAGTACGCATCGGTCACAGTTTACAATTGTTTACTCTGTTGCTTAGTGCAGAGTACGCATCGGTTACAGTTTACAATTGTTTACTCTGTTGCTTAGTGCAGAGTACGCATCGGTCACAGTTTACAATTGTTTACTGTGTTGCTTAGTGCAGAGTACGCATCGGTCACAGTTTACAATTGTTTACTCTGTTGCTTAGTGCAGAGTACGCATCGGTCACAGTTTACAATTGTTTACTCTGTTGCTTAGTGCAGAGTACGCATCGGTCACAGTTTACAATTGTTTTCTCTGTCACTCCGAACGCACCCGAACTGGAGGTAAGGTTGAACAACATCGTGCAGAATCTAGAGCGGTGGTTCCGATCAAATGGTCTAGCGCTGAACAGAGACAAAACATGCTATATGACATTCCGTCTGAACGGCACACCCAGGCCACTGTTCACAGTGACTGCTGGAAACACCACCCTACAGATGGTCGAATCCACAAAACTACTGGGATTCCAAATCGATAGCGGTCTCACATGGGAAAACCACATAGAAGAGCTCTGCTCTAGACTGGGCCGCACATGTTTCGCGCTGCGCCGCCTCGCCGCGACTGCCACGCGCAGCGTAGTGCTGGCGTGTTACCACGCGACGGTGCACAGCACTATCACGTACGGTGTGGAACTTTGGGCGCGCGCCGCTGACGTAGATAGAGTCTTCGTCATGCAGAAACGTGCTGTGCGCGCTATTGTTGGCGTGGCAGACGACGTGTCGTGTCGGGAATATTTTAAAAAATTAGGTATAATGACGGTCGCCTGCGAACTTATCCACCAGGTGGCGATGTTCACCCACAAAAACATCGACGTTTTCAAACGTAGAGGCGTAAACACCACCCGTGCTCTCCGCAGCAATAAGCTAGCCCATCTCCTAGTCACACCGGCTCATAAATTGTGCAAATCGGAGAGGTCCGTGTACGTCATGGGTCCCTCTGTTTATAACAGGCTGCCGGACACAGTCCGCGGGGATGCAACCTCCACGACGGCCTTTAAATCGAGACTACGCAAGTGGCTTATAGAAGGTTCGTTTTACTCAATCAATGAGTTCTACGAACTGCCTATTATCTTTTGAATGTATAATGAAATGAATAATTAATTTTTATATTTTATTTTAGTACTACTTATTTTTTGAAAATTTATATAAAATATTTAATAGTCGGTACCTATTTTTATATAGAACCAACTGCAACTGTAGTACGCGACTTATAACATTATGTTATTAATAAATATATTGTATTGTATTGTATTGTACTGTTGCTTAGTGCAGAGTACGCATCGGTCACAGTTTACAATTGTTTACTCTGTTGCTTAGTGCAGAGTACGCATCGGTCACAGTTTACAATTGTTTACTCTGTTGCTTAGTGCAGAGTACGCATCGGTCACAGTTTACAATTGTTTACTCTGTTGCTTAGTGCAGAGTACGCATCGGTTACAGTTTACAATTGTTTACTCTGTTGCTTAGTGCAGAGTACGCATCGGTCACAGTTTACAATTGTTTACTCTGTTGCTTAGTGCAGAGTACGCATCGGTTACAGTTTACAATTGTTTACTCTGTTGCTTAGTGCAGAGTACGCATCGGTCACAGTTTACAATTGTTTACTCTGTTGCTTAGTGCAGAGTACGCATCGGTTACAGTTTACAATTGTTTACTCTGTTGCTTAGTGCAGAGTACGCATCGGTCACAGTTTACAATTGTTTACTCTGTTGCTTAGTGCAGAGTACGCATCGGTCACAGTTTACAATTGTTTACTCTGTTGCTTAGTGCAGAGTACGCATCGGTTACAGTTTACAATTGTTTACTCTGTTGCTTAGTGCAGAGTACGCATCGGTCACAGTTTACAATTGTTTACTCTGTTGCTTAGTGCAGAGTACGCATCGGTTACAGTTTACAATTGTTTACTCTGTTGCTTAGTGCAGAGTACGCATCGGTCACAGTTTACAATTGTTTACTCTGTTGCTTAGTGCAGAGTACGCATCGGTCACAGTTTACAATTGTTTACTCTGTTGCTTAGTGCAGAGTACGCATCGGTTTCAGTTTACAATTGTTTACTCTGTTGCTTAGTGCAGAGTACGCATCGGTTTCAGTTTACAATTGTTTACTCTGTTGCTTAGTGCAGAGTACGCATCGGTTTCAGTTTACAATTGTTTACTCTGTTGCTTAGTGCAGAGTACGCATCGGTCACAGTTTACAATTGTTTACTCTGTTGCTTAGTGCAGAGTACGCATCGGTTACAGTTTACAATTGTTTACTCTGTTGCTTAGTGCAGAGTACGCATCGGTTACAGTTTACAATTGTTTACTCTGTTGCTTAGTGCAGAGTACGCATCGGTTACAGTTTACAATTGTTTACTCTGTTGCTTAGTGCAGAGTACGCATCGGTTTCAGTTTACAATTGTTTACTCTGTTGCTTAGTGCAGAGTACGCATCGGTTTCAGTTTACAATTGTTTACTCTGTTGCTTAGTGCAGAGTACGCATCGGTCACAGTTTACAATTGTTTACTCTGTTGCTTAGTGCAGAGTACGCATCGGTTACAGTTTACAATTGTTTACTCTGTTGCTTAGTGCAGAGTACGCATCGGTCACAGTTTACAATTGTTTACTCTGTTGCTTAGTGCAGAGTACGCATCGGTTTCAGTTTACAATTGTTTACTCTGTTGCTTAGTGCAGAGTACGCATCGGTTTCAGTTTACAATTGTTTACTCTGTTGCTTAGTGCAGAGTACGCATCGGTCACAGTTTACAATTTTGATTAAGTAATGAGTAATCACATAAGTACAAAAAACTTACACCCGCGTGTTGGCGCGAGATTAATAATCCTTCTCTGTCGTCTCAGCCAAACGTGCGGATTATGAAAAATCGTCCTTGTTGGGGAGGCAAGTTCAGCAGTGGGCTGGGTAATAGTTAGCTGATGAGGAGATGGTCTCGTAACCAGCTTTTCAACAAAGCGATTAATTATTTAGTTTCAATTTCATCCAACATTGTTTAGTTACGGCACAAATATAATAATCCTATAGGTTTAGGTGAGTATCAGTCAACACAGAGCTTTCACAAATTAGTGGATAATTCGCAGTAATGGGCGTCACAAATGAAATAATAGGGTTTAGCGAAAATTAGAGAGTTAAGCGAATATACAAACATTTGCCAAAATCAAACTATTCATAAACAAACAGAGTTCTGGAGGATTTATCGATCGACCGCAAATAGATCAACGGCGTTAAATATCGTTTGAACAACTATTTTCATGTTGCACATTATTCCAAATATCATTTGGATATGCTTGGATAATAAATACGTTGTCAAATGAAATGGTTTCTAAGAACATAGAATACAATATTTTCACCAGAGCTTAGTTTGTTAGAACTTCTGACGAGTGACGCGCGAATAACACGGACAGCCAAACCAGCGCGTTAAAACGGCGGAACGCGCGCGCATCACGTGCGCGGGGGACGCTGCCGCTCCGTTTCCCGCTGCTGCCCTCTACGGTGCTACGAGGCCTCTACGAAGTGCTACGATTCCTCTACGAAGTGCTACGATTCCTCTACGAAGTGCTACGATTCCTCTACGAAGTGCTACGATTCCTCTACGAAGTGCTACGATTCCTCTACGAAGTGCTACGATTCCTCTACGAAGTGCTACGCAGACAGCTTGGTTAAATTGTCTAAGGCGGACAGTGATAGAGGCTGCTTTGAAAATAATAACTAGATTTTGAAGATATTATTCAACCCGATTTCTATATCCCGTCCACTCATTTATTTTCTTTTTGTCACATGCTCGACTGTGAAGTTCCGTTATTGTTGACAGGTGAGACTGAATTACAGAATAAAGTATTTAATAGACACAGTGACTTTTAATAGATAGAAACGCGAATCTGTCAGGCGACGCCGCGGGCAGAAATTAGTAATAAACATTTAAAAAAAAAGTATTCCATATGACTTGTGCTCGTCAGTACTTTAACTAAAATTGAATCTTTACTACACGATATATCTCATTGATTTGTTTGCGAAGTAACTGGGAAAGTTCCGGAGTCGCGAGTTCGAGTCCAAGTTACGGCAGAAACTTGCGGGAGATGCGAATCATCTGAAATAGTTAAAGTGGAAACTGGAAGATGGTGCGGCGATAAGGCCGTCTGTCCCAATGTAAGTTTATTGTTTTAAAGTTTTAGATTGTTGATCTCAGATATTTAAGGGAAAATACGAATCGAAAGAACGACTATCGTGGCGTAGTGAGTAGTTAGCGATAATGCAGGTTGCATAATATCCTGAGTGCAATCGTTGTGTTTGTACCTAAAAATTAGTTTACACGTATGTGTGAGGATGTAGAACGAGATGTAATTACTGAGGAGACAGATCGGGACGTGGTTCTGGTTCCGTGGTCTGCAGACGAAGGGCGGGGGGTGGGACTCGAGGGATGGCTCGATACCTTAGTTTCAAGTTATCGATAAATTTCGTGCTGGATATTTATTAAGTACATGCTTAGTTATGCTAAAATGAAACGATGTCGAAACATATTTACCATCATTTTCTTTGTATATTGAGTTTTCCAATAAGTCGGGACAGTTGCAGGTACTTACTACTTGTAATTTTTTTCAAGTTTTATCGTGTAGTACAAGTAAATAGTACAGGTGAGTAGGGAAACAGTGTCACTGATTATTGGCACAACAACTAGGAATGTTTGATCCGTCTATAGTTTTAAATTTAGTAAATCACACAAAACTAATAAAATAGACAAGTCCAGCGTACACCATAATATCTACTTATACTTTTAAAAGGTTTCATTGTTTTTGTTATCGTCTAAGTATTTTAGTTAACTTGGGTATCGATAAAGTTTAGAAAAGTGATGTCTGGGATAGGTATGGTATACTTATTAGATAACACTTTCATGGCCCAAGACGCAGAAGGCGACCTGCAGGTCCGTGTCGCGAGTGCTGGGCAGTGAATGCGTTAAGTAGTCAAGTAAATGGACAAGTCGATACCTATCACCCGTACACCCGTACTGAGGATAGGGCGCAGGTTCGAATCCTGCCGAAATCGAAATTATTTAGGACTTATTTAATTTCTTAGATAGGTACCTAATGTTGGTGGCGCGGTTCAGTTTGTTTACTATTATTGTTGGTGTAGTCTTAGATTATTCTCGTACAATACTAAGGTCAGAGCCTGACCCATCCCTACAATCCGTTTACAGCCTGCACAGGTACGAACGAATGTCGACGGAAATCAAACAATCGACGCCGCGGTCTGTATTATTTGCGCAACTGTCTCTTTCCCTCCCGCCTAGCCGTACAGTGCTAGACAGAGAGGAAAGAATGATTAGATGAACGAATACAGAAATTTCACTTAAAATCATTTTAAGGTTATTAATAGATTTTAAAGGGCTTTTGTTTTTATATTATAATGAAATCTGTTCCAGAATAATTTAGCTCGTAATCCGAAGCAATATAGCTTAATTTTAATTACTCTGTAATCACTAGTGATGAGTTCATAGCTTCATAGTGATGTGAAGTGAAATTATTATCGTCGATAATTAAATATAAGTAATCGGTCGGTTATATTATAAACATAATGAGGTAGATGAGTAGTTGATTCCATCGGAACGTAGGTATTGATGGTCCATCCCTAACCACGTGGGCGGTACGTGCCTGCTACGTGGTTACGTGACTTTGGGACATTGGGCATTGTTGACTGGCTTCATTGACTGGCATTGTTGACTGGTTTTAACTGAAGTAAGTATCCTTTTATTTATTTTTGGGGATTTTGTCAACAATTTCCAGGTGTATGAAAGATTTTTTTCATAGATCGTAGTACGAGAATTCATGATTTATTACATAAAGTAGGTAATGAAATGATAAACAAATTATGATAAGCAAATGATATGTCAATGATAATTCCCTAATTGATATTAATTCGAAAATAAATAATTATGTTAATGTTCTTAAGTTTTACTATTGGCTGCACGCAGCTTCGCACGTGTTTTTACTATTGGCTGCACGCAGCTTCGCACGTGTTTTTACTATTGGCTGCACGCAGCTTCGCACGTGTTTTTACTATTGGCTGCACGCAGCTTCGCACGTGTTTTTCCGCGATGAAAATAGTAGCATATAGGTACGCGGGAAACTTAAATTTTTATTATGTTTTTCCTATCACGTGGGACACACGCACGCGGAATACGGATTGGCTGCATCAATTATAGATTTTGCGTAGCCCGCAAACGGACCAATCTGCACGCGGGCGGAAATCCGCATGACACAGTCTGAACTTCACCTTTGCAAAACTTCAGCACAAATCAATCGTTCAGTAGTTTTTGTCTTGATGAAGTAAGTACTAGTATCACACATACACTTATTTATCCAAACGAAGGTCAAATGGTCGTCTGTTCCATTCACGATAAGAGAAAACATAAATCCAAACTCGGATATTTATATTACCTACTATAATGTGAATTATTGGTATAAAAGCGAAGTGCGATCATTTACCGAAACACTGATGCGTCTGCGTACTCCTGAGCTGCACAGGCATTAGGGCAGGTAAGTGTTCACACAGAACCACTGGCTGGTGAACTGTTTCCAAGGAAGCTCTCGCTGGTCTCGCTCGATTCAAGGAACCCCTTTAATTTCCTATCAGTTATTCCAAGGTAGTGAACTCCAATTTAGAATGCAAGTTATTTCATGTCAACAAAGATATTTATAACTTAACACAGAAAACATCAAGGTAAAACAGCAAAGTTTATCACAATAAACTGAAACACAAACTCAACAACGTACAATATCATACGCGCGGAGTTTTTTTTTTAAATTGTTATAGCTTAAATACCAAAATCCCATTTGCTCAAAGTAAAGTTCAATTTGAATTCAAAATTTAGATAAAGTGATAATTAATTTGTACCCAGATATTGAACGGTACACAAACACATACATTGTATTACCTATGTATAAACATATGTACAATACTTCAGTACCTGTTATGTGTTTGCTGAAATCAATTTTACTTTGCTTTACTTCAAAACGAACGAAAAATCAATTAAATTATTGTTTAGTTTAGGCACATGCGTACCCAAAAATGAATCTCCCGAAATGCACAAATAACTTGTATTGATAGATGTACATTGTTTGGTATTGAAGGTTCCTAGAGAAACAACCGTTCTGCTTCGCGATTCAATGTCGAATGTTCATCTGTCAAAATCTATACATAATGCCTGCTGCCTGCAGTAAAACCATAGACATAGAATCTATACATAATGCCTGCAGTAAAACCATAGACATAGAATTTTTTCACTATAATATGAGTAGAGTGAAAACTACTAGCTTGGAGATTTGCTCTTCGTTTTCAATCAGGCGTAAACAATTTTATTAATGAAAGCTTGTTTCTAGCTGCAGCTTCTCTGCTTTGCTTGGATGATAAAAGTCAAAAATTCTTTATTTCCATAAATACAAAAATGTACACTTAGAAAAAGTCAAATTCTTAAAATAAAACACTGACACGGAAATAAAGTGATATTTTTTTATTTCTGTCGCTTCGGTATGTAGACTAAAGTAAAGAAGCGACGAAGAAACCTTTAGCCTGTTATTTTTTACTTTCGAGTTGGAGCAAAACCCGTCCCAAGCTTTTTTATCTGCTAAATAATCTGATATTTTGTAGTAAGCCTTTTTGCACAGAAAAGTTTTGACAATTTGTTTGAATTTATTAATTGATAGATTTTGCAACTCACTAGGAGTTTTGTTGTAGAAGCGTATACATTGCCCTTTGAAAGATACATTTATCTTGTGAAGCCTGGTTGTGGGCACAGCGAGTTTATGTTTATTTCTAGTATTAATATTATGTATATCGCTATTTTTAGGGAAGCTTTTGATATTTTTATGAGTGTACAACAAGTTTTCATAAATATATTGACAGGGAACTGTCATTATGTTTATTTCTTTAAATTTATCACGATACCCATGTCGCTCAATATTGTCCACTGATGCTCCTTGGTTTTTTTTTTTTTTTTGCGGTAAAGGTAATTCATATTGAAGTACAGTAAAAGCTCCACCGCGGTTCCTTTATTTTATCCCTTATAGATGGGTTAATATTCATCATAGCGAAATCGCAAAAATTAACCCACCTGTAAAGAGAAGTCGTATTTTTAAAAGGAAAAATTGCTAATGTCACTGCCGATTATCAATTCGAATTGAAGGACCTTTTAACAGGCTACACAAGAGAAAATTATAAAGTTTTTTAAACCAGATAATAATTAGTAGGTATTTTTAAAAATTGTTTTGAAATGTACAAACCGGTACCTTTTATTTGATAACCCACTTGCCCCCCCCTCTCTAGGGTCTCTGTGAAAGAAGCGCGTTCAAAGGATATACCTAGTCGAAAAATCAAGCTGTTGTTTGTTAAAAGAAAACTGTGCAACGTATTAAGAAACTGGCTTACAGGAACCAAACAATTTTCAAATATCTACGAATTAAAATATAAGTCACTTCGATGGACCGCAGGTTCCTGAGATTTGGACCTAATAGTGTGTGTTCTAGTGCACTTTCATGACCTCTTTGTCGTAATTTCTTTGCTCAGGAGACAAAGAAATGAAAAAAAAAATGTTTAGTTTTATGTAATCCTAGTTGTTTACCAAGTGATCCCGCAAGAACTGAGATCTAGGCACCCGTTAGGTTGCGCATTAATACTACATAAGTCACAAACAAGACAGTTTAGCACTTAAGTTGGGCCTGGGAATAGAATCCGCAACCTAGGTCTCGTTTGGATTTTTGATTGCTGCGCCTTAGAGATCCTTTCAGTGAATCGTGTTGTACAACAAAGTTTGAAGTGAGAATCGAACCCGCAACTTTATGATGTGAAATCTGTAATTCGGTCACTCGCTCGCTGCACTATGAAAATCTTCCTTTAATCACGTTTTATTAGCTCAGTTACCTAGTACAAATTGTAGCGGGAATCGAACCCACGACCTACTTTATCACATTTTGAAATTTGCTCTTCAATTTGTGGCTCATTGTAAGCTGCTCATCAAAATTCGCAGAGGGATTGTAACCCTCAATCGCCTGTGCCTCGCTCGGTCATTTACCTACTATGCCAGAAAAGCCATCTCGTCTCAAAAATTAGTTACTATTTTACGAAGTAACTTATTTAATTAAGCGTAATAAACTGTAGCAAAAAAAAAACTCCAATATTAGGTTAAGTTGAAAAAGTAATAAAACGAGAGCCCAAAGTCAAATAGAGTGCCGAAGACTCTCGGTATGAGATGTGTGAGGGTTCTACAGGGACTCGGTTCTAGAATACAATATAATTTCTGTCAACAAAGACTATGAGTTACTAATAGAGAAGGAATTAGTAAGGCAGTAATAAAAACCTTCTATCAATTGTATACTACTAGATGTTGGGTCGGCGCAAAAAATGCGTCTCAGTACATTATGAGCTCACTTGAGACGTGAGCTCTTATTTTGTTCAGTTCGGTTGAAACACCGACAACGTAAACACGTGTGACAATGCCGCGATGAGTATTCAAAAGTTGCAAAACGGCCGAAGTGTCATACTGTCGGTAAGTTCATGTAAAATAAGTTATATTTTTAGCTTCAAACTAACAATAATATAACATCAAATTTTGAATAAAATTATCGATTTACGGATTTTGAAAAATTGTGACTTTATTACACCCAGTAATTGTTGGAATGAGGATGAACTTTAACTGGTTTAAAACGTTTGTCTGAGATCGTTGGGAAACACATGTAAAGCCGTATAGGTACCCACATTCACGCGGACGACTCCTAGCTAGAATTTTGTTTTGTATGTGATCTTGTTGTATAGTTAATCGAAGCGAAAATACAGTAACAGGGCGAACATGGTGACAATAACTAAACATAAAGACACTAACTAGAACTACGTGTAAATTGCACAAGCGCAGTTTTTTGATGCACTTGTGCAATTTATAGGTTCAAATTCCAGTTTGAGAACGGCAGAAAGACGAATACAATGTTAAATGAAATGTTTTAAAACCAAAACTAGTTTGGAGCTTCTGTGATTTGCTTCGATCACAAAATATTTTTTTTAAACTTTGCTTTTGGATCCCCTGTGTTTACAAAATATATCTAGCATTCTGGAGCCAAGCATAGGGGCTAATCGTTGAGTAGAGATCACGTGGTTTTAGGACGGCTTATTTGTTTCGTGGAAGGCGGGGTGGACGGGCCACTAGTGGTGACTACTTAGTGGAAAAACCATTTGTGTATGCGTTAGATCTAAAGAAAAACTATTAAATAAATTCTCTATAGATCCATCATGGATCTATTCGATGGATTTATCAAGATTTATCCCATATAACGTGTATAAAAATATACGTTTGCGTTGCGTGCCATTTTTAATTGAGATTGAAACTAATACTATTTTTTATCAAAGAAAACTACAATTAAATGATAGTAACAAATTAGAACTACTATTAACAATTGTAACAACTGAGATAATTGCAGACTGTTGCAAACTATCTACAGGTAGGTAACTCAGCTGATCCATTATGATGATGGCTGAATTATTGCCTTGCACTGTATGGAAATACTGATGGCGCTGTGCCAGACACTCACCAGCTCTCGGGTTATGCGTCGTTTCGCCCAGACGCATAGATAATTTTTTAAACACGAAGAGAGCCTCGCTACCCCACGGACCTGGGGTCTAGACTCCAAGGGGAGCTAATGAGTAGTCTCTGTCCAGACCAGCATGTTACACAAACATTTAGGAACATAAAATATATTTACTATCATTGTTTAGCAAATGAGCAGAAAGTAGAAAGAGACAGACTCGCGCTCAAAGATTGTACAAATAGTGTAGCCACATAAATGATCGCCACTTTAAGTGGCCGGTCTGCTACCACTATGAGTTTTGAAAAATGTATTAATTTTATGTATGGGTTTGTTTTGTTTGTACGAGGGAAAGTTTAAGGGATGCTTAACAAAGTTGTTGTTTTTGTTTTACCGAAGTTTTGGGAAAAAGGAGCGGGTTTCAGATTTCAAATGATTTTTAACTTATAACATTTTGTATATATGTTCACAGAATTGTCAAATAACAGGTTTCAATGAAGCATTAGCGTTTTGGAAAATAGCCTGTCCTAATACTAATCTGCCCAACGTCCTCTCTTTTCAGAGACTGTGGGATGAGCCGTTATGCGAGATGGTACGTAAAAACCTTTTGAATAGTTTGAATACGTCTACCAGCTCATCAAAACGCGCTCGTCTACTCGCCGTTTCCAAGCGGGAATCAGGACTTAATACTTACAAAAACCTAGGTACCCTTTTAGACAATAACTCGTCTCGGGTGGTCTTTGGTGGCCGGTGGCTCTTTGCTTTTAGGTTCTCCTTTCCTAGTCGTGCACCGTTGCCAGTGCGGTGAAACCGTTGATAAGTTCGGTCACCATGCACTGGCATGTTTCTCTAGTGCAGGACGTGTGTCCCGCCATGGTTCAATTAATGACATCATCCGTCGGGCTTTTACCAGCGTCAGTGTGCCAGCTACTCTCCAACCACGTGGCTTAATGCGAGATGATGGTAAAACACCTTACGGTATGACTCTGATTCCTTCGAAGATGGGTCGGCCTTTACTTTGGGATGCTACGTGTGTAGATGCTCTAGCACCTTCTCATCTTGCAGGGACATCAGTAAGGGCCGGCTCCGCAGCACCACATCAGTAGAGTCCCTCAAGCGGCGAATGGCAATGCTGCCAGCATTCTGGGCACTCTGCCGTCTGGTAACGGCTTAGGTTTATGGACAATAGATGTAAATACTAGTAGTAATTGTTTTATTTTGTTATTGTAATGCATTTTAATGAACCTTACCTTATTTTTTTCATTATATCGTTTCCGAGATTCATTGAAAACGGTCGAGTAATTGATATTTTATGCCAAATTGAAATCAAATACGGTAAACTAGTTTATATAAGGTAGATAGTACCTATACAACTCAAATAATAATGCTGTTCACATGCGTAGCTGACATCGATAAAACTACCTACTACATATAAGGTTGCACACTTTTAATAAACAAGATCCGCCAAGTGCGAGTGTAACTCGCGCGCCGAGGGTTTCAAACATTTGCCAATTATTTGGACAATCAATTTTCTGGAATATTTTAAAAAGTATGAAACTTACAGAAATTTCAAAAAGTGTTTTAAAAAGGCCAAAACGATACCTTTCATATGATACGCCACATGGGTAGGTACCCCCTTTTGAAAAAAATCCCCCTTTTTGACCATTTTTCAAAAAATAATATTATTACAGACTTCTTTATATTTTTTCTGTAAAATATAGATTGATATCTACAAACACCTAATACATTGTACATAGATCAGTCTGCAATCTTCGGAGATAGGGGGGAGGAATGGTCAATTTTTCGACTTTTTTTGAAATATTTCCAAAAGTATGAAACTTACAGAAATTTCAAAATGTGTTTTGAAATGGTCAAAACAATACCTTTCATTTGATACCCAATTTGCCTTCTTAAGTCTCTTTTGAAATTTCAACATCAAAATTTGTACTGAAATTATTCATTTTTCATTTATTTATATATTTTTTTTCTTGAAATCAGTAATGGCGCACGAAATGTATCATTGTTTCAAATTTCAAGTTAATAGCTGCAGTAGTTACTGAGATATTCAAGAAAGAGCGGGGACGGACAGAGCGAGACCATAAGGGTTTCAAAACCGATGATGTTTGAAACCCTAAAAAGCGAAACGTTGGATGCTTAGATGTGTCATGCCTCTTTTAGTCAAAACTACTGAACTGATTGGGCTGAAATTTATCATAGATGTACACAGTTCAAAACTTTGAACATCATAAAGGCTACTACTTCAAGATTTTATCTGGCCGAGGGCAGAAGCTAGTCATCGATAAAACCATTGACTCTGTCCGGTGCAATATAGATATCGATACCTACAGCTTAGATGCCATAGATAAAAACTATGGACACAAACTTGGCCCACCCCACTGAGCTGTATAAATGCCAGCGCTGGGCGTGGGCATTAATACATTAGATTTATTCAGAGCGTCCTAGTTCGCGACCTCACGACGTCTTGCACTATGTATACGGTGGTAAGAGGAAGCGGAAAATGAATTACACATATTGCAGTAATTAAATAATGTTCCTGATTTAGTCTAAATGTTCTATTTAAGTTAGTCTTTAAGGTTTTTATTTACATGGATTAAACAATTTATTGCTAAGAAATTTTACATGTCACAAGTTATTACTTATTATCATGGGCCTCATTCCTCGGCAACAAAAGCAGAGTCCCGCAAACCGCGAAAATAATCTTCATAATCTTGACCGAGTTCACTATTGGAGCCGTCAGGGGGAAAAACTCGGTCCTTTGGGTTCTGAGACACGCTATTTATAAAATTCTTACCAAACTTCTCATACAGTCCACTGGTGATCGATATGCTGGGTTCTATGTCAGTGCCACGTTGAATGGTAATTATCATTTCATTCAACGTGGCAATGCTGCCAGCAATCTGGGCAAACTGCCTTTTGGTGACGGCTTATGAAAAGTATAAATGTTTTTAAACTTACGCGATCTGAACACATATTTATAAATACTATTTAATGGGTATTTATCGCGTTTATTTACCTATTTATTCCCGACGTTTCGACAGGTTTACACACTGCCGTGGTCACGGGATAATCATCCCTTGACCACGGCAGTGTGTAAACCTGCAGTGTGTGAACCTGCAGTGTGTGAACCTGCAGTGTGTAAACCTGCAGTGTGTGAAAAGGATATTAAGGATGAAACAACATTTATATTATCTATTAGATATAAATGTTGTTTCATTTTGTTATTGTAATTTTCATGGGTTTCATTAGTTTCTCCTGTCTATTCTTAAGTTGTTAAAAATACATGATTACTGCCATAGGACGGCTGAAGACCAGGCGCTATGGCGATCATTAGGGAAGGCCTATGTCCAGCTGTGGACCAAGGCTGACGATGATTTAGTAGGAAATTGCTTGAGGACGTTTCTGTACACATGGCGGTGTCGCCACACGCACCTGGCGTCCACCAGCAGTGTGGAGCAGGTCGACGTCCCGCCTCCACACGGCACTAGACAATAACTACTTACGAGATAATATACCTAGTTTGTCTAAATTAATCTAGTAAGTCCGTCAGTTAGATTATCAGAAGATATTGGACAAGTATTTTTTCTTTTGTCAATTAAACAAAAAAGATGAAGATATAGCCAGTTAAAGTTAGTAAGTAGCGTTCGCTTGGTTGGAACGCTAATTTGGGAAGATTAGCTGTGCTAATCTCACGTTACTAAAAGAGAATGATTTGCAATGTCCACCACGATAACAATCAAACAGAACCTCAGACTGCGTTCTGTGACGAGGGCGTCCACCGATGGTCTGGTGATTTGTGATGATGGCTGCGGATGGTTGTGGTTGGGACAGGAGATGCTGCACTTCGTTGTCGAGTGGTTTGTGGATGTGGTTCAAAAAAGTCCGTTATTTTTCGTTAGTCGAACGAATACGTCACATGCGCGCGCGGTCGGTGTGTGTGTCGCTGAGCTGTGTCGTAATGAATGACGCGGCTTTTCCAGGTGACAGATCGCTCTGAGCTTTGAATATTAGATGTCACATAATGTCAAAATCAAAACTGACATTCTTACTCCTTGATAATATGTCAACGTCGTTTGGACATTGCAAATAGAAAAGTAGAATGAATGTTAAAGGTTATCTTTGTCATATTTTGTTTGAATGACAAAATAAAAAATACCCAACATATTCTGATAGTATGGAATAAATTATAAACATAGCTTATTTTTTACCCAAGATACCTCTATTATAATGGTGATTGAGTAATAGAATCAAAGATCTTAGGTTAAGAGCTTATTTTATTTCAAAATAATATATTTTAGTAGCTCGAAACTGTCTACTGCAGCACGATATTAAACATTTCAATGTACTTGCCCTGTCAGTATGTGTGGGACAAATCCTACATGAGAACTTAAAACCAGTTATCCTCAACCGAGTCAGCTGACATTTGGCATAGGTATTTAAGTTCGGTGACAATTCTGGTAAGAATGTCATGGTACCATCGAGCTGGACTGATGACGAAGAAGGAGGCGGCCACAGGAACTCTTAAATGAAACGACTTAACCCGTCGAGTTTGGGTTCTTTGTCTTTAGATGTATCTTCGCAAGCACTTTGGTCCTAGATGATTATAAAGGTTAGGTTTTTGGAAAGGTTCTTTTTTAATTTCGATTGACACATCCACTGCAAAAACTCCGTTCTTTAAATTAAAAACTGCAAGTATTCGCTTTTCCTTCCACCACACCCTCACCCTAACAAAGTGTCTTCAGTCGACACACCCGATTTCCGATGCCCGATCCTTTCAAATCCGAGCTGCAACGTGGGCACTTTGCGCCCTACCTTCCTTCATTTACAGACTATATTCCTCCAGCAGGAACCTTATTGTGAAGTTCTGATAAGGTTGTATTGAAATGTTCGAGTTTTACACCGACACAGAATGGGTGCTAGTTGGTATGGGGTGCTAATGTATTAGGTGGTTACGATGTTGAGTACTAGGCAGCTTATACAAATCGCACAGCCTTTCACAATATAACATTGAAGTCTGTTAAAAATATTATTAATTTATAAAACTCTTTTAATAAAGTGAAAGAAGTTAAAATTAAAATAATGTAGTGGTCGATATGAGATCCAAGTATAAAGTAAGTGAAGTCGGATGCGTCGCGTAGTGTCAGCAGGTCAGGTGCGTCACGTGGTCGCTGCTCCGCGAGTGGACTTCATGTAGTAGTGCGATTCTACAAGCTAAATGAGGTTGGCCATTCTGCAGTAGGTACTTGAGTGCGAGTCACGTGTGCTATTAAAATCACAACACATTAAAATATTAACATTAATGTTATGATGCATGTTCGTTACCTCTCCTCGCCACAACTACCAGCATGTTCGTTACCTCTCCTCGCCACAACTACCAGCATGTTCGTTACCTCTCCTCGCCACAACTACCTGCATGTTCAGACTGAAATTAGCAGAGACGATGTCACGGAATTTTTGTCTATTCTGGTCTAGACAACAATCCACGTGCTTGATCTACGTTATAACTATATTAAATTTTAAATAAAATCTTGCTGGACAATCCACACAGCATCGTCTAGCCCCAAACCAAGCAGAGCTTGTGTTATGGGTACTAGATAACGATGAATTAAAAGTCACCTGATATATTAAACTCTAAAACTCATTTCGTGATTCCAAACTCTGCACACAAATTATGTGGTTGTTCAAAATGGCGGCGATCCATCCGCCGTTATAACAAGTGCTTTATTTGTCAATTCCGAGAAATTTAAACAAATTAATGAGGAATTCAAGAAACGAGAGGGAAGTCGACACTTGGATTCATTTCTACCGAGAAGCGAGGTTTCCAGAGCTTTTAGGACAACTAGAGGCGAAACGATGGATTTAAATGGTGAACAAAAATAAAACGCTATTGATTTCTACGATCTGTTTTACACCAGATACATAAGATTTAAACAAGTCCAGGACCCTAACCCTTACACCTTAATGTTCCAGTTTGGCCGATAGTGTTATTGAAGGTAAGGTCCAGAAATAATCCAACAACCGTTTTCCTGCCATTCAGCTTAGTGACTACTGAATTTACTGGGCATCGGTAGCACCAATGGTTCCGACGCTACAACGGTAGCCAAATTCGTAAAGTCTAAGTATAAATTCGGCTTTTATAGCGCAAGACGAGCCAACAAATATGTTTATGTCCTTAGAATAAAAAGTTGGTTTCTTGAGATTTTAGTAAACATTGTGCTGCCTTCAAGGGTTTAAATCAAGTCATTCTCTATTCTATCTATATTATTATCCCTATCCTATCTATCGGTTTCTTTAAATTATTAAAACCTAGGTATTCGCTACCTACCTAATTTACAAACAATTTACAACAAAGTATTACCTATGGATCCGAATGTCAATATGTAAGCCGCCTCTAGAACAAATGCAAGGCAGTTCCCTCGCTCTGTGACGTCAAGGAAAAGGGAAATTATAATTTGTACTGGGAAGGTTCGTCTCAGTTTCATTTGCTTCGTGCAAGACTCGAGCGCAGGTTCAGCCACGGTTACTGACGAGTGATGCGCTATCAGAAGGGACGAAGGGTATTACAGATTTACATTGTTTACGGAAACTAATAAAAGTTTTCGTTTTACGGCTTCTGTGGCGTAGCGGGCGGTCGGCCTGCGGTGTATATGCATATTATATTCATTTATTTATTTCTCATAAAAGTTTTCGTTTTACGGCTTCTGTGGCGTAGCGGGCGGTCGGCCTGCGGTGTATATTCATATTATATTCATTTATTTATTTCTCAGCACGTCACATTGCACTTAAGAAAGTCTTACGCGTAAATGATGTGTGATCTGACAATATACAGGGTTATTGGTAATTCGACGTTTTCCCGTTAGGAGGTGATAGGGGTGATTATTTGCGATAATTTAAACAAATTTATGCAAAAGTAAACCACTTTTGAGTTATCATGTTTTTATCTTTTTTCAAAATAAGTTAAAAATGAAACATCAAAAATTAAGAAAAAAAAATATCAATTTAGATTCTGTTTTATACATGATTTATAAAAACAATTAAACACTGGTAAAACAAAAGTTTTCGGTCCAAATTTAAAAATGCGAAACGAAAAACGATGTTATTTGAATATTTTCGCTTTACTATGACAATGCTATTAAAGCAGATTCGTCCATAGATGATAGAGAAACTCTAGATAATGCGTGCGTTGCTATTTTCATGGAGAAAAAGATATAATGGTTTCAACCTTTACACTTCCGTCCCACGTCCCTCCATCTGCAGTTTTTTTCATCATAAAAGTTCATTTACATTTTTTCAATTTCATCATTATGCTAAATTGAGTCATTCTAAGACGTTACCATTGGTACGAAGAAAATTTTTGTGGAATTCGTTCCCTGGTCATTCCGATCTAAAAAAAAAGAAATAGTATGGAACAATATGATGTAGGGAATTATTGTCCAGCCGTGGAACAATAAGTAACTGCTCAAATAACAATAAAAAATTCCCAGAAAGTACATAAAGTAGGCAATTAGGCATATCCTATTTTTAGTGATGAAAATCAACTGACGCTTCTTGTACATTTTAGTTTAAAATTTAACTTGTCTTTGTGATTATTTGAAAATTAAATTAATAAAGGTTATTATGATTGGAGTTCCAAACTTATATCTATCCTCAATGTCTAACGATACTGTAATATTTCCAAAAGGAAACGTCATTTATTTTTCATCGAAATCGTAAGGCCCCAAAGCCTTCTTACCCTGCAATCCATCTCAGCACCCATCCAATAAAAGTGTCCATCGATTGAATGGTCCACCCCGGTACACTCGGTCCACGACCGGCCCGCGCTGGGACCGACGCGGCGCTACTTATCCTGACTAATGTCTAACGTTCCTTGAAGGGACACAATGGGGCAGATCTGTCTCAGTAAGTATCACAAACAATATAATAGGCCACTATAGATAATACAAAACCACATCAGCAAATATACGTCCACTGCGGAAACCACGCGAGGGGTTCATGATACCAGTGAAGGTGTTAAAAATAAACAGCAGGAAGCAGCTGCTCTATTCGGGTAGATATGGTGGACAGTTGAATTTTTTTTAACACACTAGGAGAAAGAAATAATAGAGATATTATTGATCTGAATTGATATGAATTTGTTCTTCATCTTGATATTGATGTTAATGATTTATAATTTCAGGTTGATTGGAGCTCCGTTTTCGCAAATTAAATCCTCTGTCTTTAGTAACTAAATGAAGTCAGTTTGTAGTTTTTTCGTGATTTCGATGGTTTGTCCACCGCTAAAGAGATCATCCTAAGTATAGAAGTTTTCTGACGGGGGAAAGATTTTTTAAAGATTCTTCTATTAGGGGTCATTTATATTATATTATATATTATATTTTATAGTCATGTTAAGTTTACCAATGACATAAACTTGGTCTCAAGATTGGTCATAAATTCGTGGAGGATGAATAGCTCCCTCGGGTTCTTCACAGCTAAGACGCAATCCTTGTACGTCTAGGTTTCTGTGATAAGATGTGCACAAGAAGGTTTACATCAACGCCAAGGTTCTTGATAACATGCAAGCATTCGTTGGTGGTATCGTGGATCTTCTTCAGGTGCGCGGCGGTCTGCTGCTACGTACCCTGGCTGCGGAGTAGTGTTGCCCGGAGTTGACGGCAAGGACTTCCCTGCATTACCTAAGGGAGTTGGTGAATGCAGAAGAGATTTTTCTTAAGACACATCAGACAAATACCATCTGATGTGCTCGTGCTTCATCGTAGAAAGCCTGAGATCTATGATTTAAGGAGAAATAACCATAAGAATCCTTTGATCCGCTGAGATTGATGTGATTATTCTGAAAGTCCTGCCAATAGAATATGAATGTACTCAGACGTTTCTTAACATTTTAACCGTTTTCCTATCTCGACTATCTTTGTAAAATGGTTGAGAAGCGTGACCATCGCCCCCATCAGTTGGTCCTGGGTCTGGATGACGTGTTCCACCGTCGCCATGATGATTATTGATAGTGATAAGCTTTGATAACTCACCGAAGGCTGGCTGGTTACCTTATGCGGTGGTCCAAGTCCCAGGGGAGTACTCCAATTATTTGGTAAAACATACTTAAATCACAAACGCATACACGACTGGTCGGGAGCCTTCAGCTGCTCGAAGGACCCTAAATCTCTTACACCCTTAGAAATGATAAGATGTTTTTGATATTTGATAATAGTACTTTTTTCTGTTTTATGTTAAGTGTGTGCAAAGTGTTTTTATATTTTTAAGTTTAGTTTATTTATGTGTATCATAATCATGTTGGTAATTTATGTTTTTTGTTTATATTTGTCCATTAATACTGAATAATATATACATACATGTATTAGCTAGTAGTGGAAACTTTTTATATAGCCCTCACCTTAAGTAGGTAGATACGTGTAATTCTCATGTACTTACTATAACAAAGCTTTTTTAGCTTGTAATTTTTCTAGCAGGAAGTTTTCCAAAAAATTTAAAACGTAAGTATTAATAAATAAATATTATTAATGTATTTTATTTCACAACTAACTCTACAAGTTAATGATAATAATGATGTAAAACACGTGCTCGGTATGACAGTAACAGGAATGTATGAACCGATGCGCGCGATCATCGCTACAATGAGATAAAGATGCTGACTCGAGAGAATAGTGCGGTTTCACCGTACACGGAACTCTAAAAATGATATCTTGCGAAGTAAAACAAACGTTTTCACTTGAACAATAAGTCACAGAATGTTGTGAACCAGAGCGGCCGGCGAGACGTTTCTTATCGTGGCGGCGGCAGCGTTTGGTCGACGAGAACGAAACTACATATATGGAGGTGGTACTGGAGGTGGTGTATTTGATGTGTTTTAGAGGAAGAGTAAGTAAGCTGACTTAAAAGCAATTAATAAATGAAATGAAATGACTTTTGACTTAGGAGAAGTTTTTAAGTCCCGTATTGTTTTTATTTCAAAGAAATATTAGAGTTACTTAAATTTCATAGTTTTTTTATGTAGGTATGTATATTCATCGATTTTTCCGCTAAATAAATGATATTATGGATGACATGTTGTCTATGGATTTCGATTTGTACCTATTTGTAGTGGCACTTAGATGTGTTATTTTTAAGAAACAGCCCACAATTCATGTTTTGGTGTACGTACACTGTGTTGGTGCAATGTTAAATAAACAAATAAGCTAAATCGTATGCAATCATTCAAATTAAAACCAGTATCACAAAAAAAAGTTAAGAGGTGTCAAGGGACACCCGGATGGAACGAAGTTCCTTTCTATAAGAGAGAGAGAGATAGAGAGACAGACAGAGAAACATGTGCACGCCGCACGGCTTACAATAGCTTACTATAGCAAAAAGTGTCGTTACAACTTTTCGTGAGATTTTTTCCCGTCCAGCCCTCATCCCTTTCACAACGCGCGATAAGGAACTTAGTTCAAAATATCACGATTCACGTAATGTTGAGATTATGGAGCCAAATTGACGCTACTTGCGAGAAACCGCTAGAACCGACAGGAAAATATCCACTTACTTTAGATCACTGAGTACAGCAGTCTAGTATTCAGAATGGATGGAACCATTGCGAACTGAAACCAAAGTATTTTTCAACATTTGCATGGGTTTATCTCAATTTGACAACACGTAGGTGCATTGTTTGAGTTTTATGTGACCTATTTAACCATGGTTCCGTCGGTTTTGAACAAGCGCGGACTATCATATTAGTCTCGTTAGAACTTGACACGATCAAAATGTAATAATTCGTTTTTCATTGCCACGTCCAATAGTACCTCGCTCCTTCAAACTGCGAAGTCCGCTTAACATTTTTCTCAAAGTATTCCGCAGAATGACACTGCAACTCGAAAGAGACGTCTTATACTATACTTTAAACTAGTTTGTAGGGTCCTTTACTCGCTGAACGCATTCAGTTAACGTCTTCTATTCATTGTGGCGGTCTATTGTTTCTGAAGCTTTGTAAAATATTTTATGGTTATTTAATTTTAAAGATGCTATTTGTGGTCTGCAGCTTGGTAGACTTTTTCCGTATAAAACATAGCCTCTGTCCGACATGAGAATGCAATATATCTCCTTGACAAATTTCATTCAAAAGTCAAAAAAGTCAAAAGTCAATAACTTTATTTCTTTAGGCTTACAAACTAAGCACTTAGACACGTCAAATATAATACTATAAACAGGTTTACAAATAGTCATTATTATCAAATAAGAAATAAGATGTTATTGATTTTATTCGCTTCAATTGTTTGTCCACTAGTGGAATAAGCGAAAAAGAAACCACTAGTAAGTTTTATTCATTGATAGCTGTTCAGCCGCGTAATCGTGAAAATGTAACAGACAGATCACTCTCCTAGTTATTATACTAGGTTCCATCTATGACTTTTCATCATCATCATCATCAGCCTATATTTGTCCACTGCTGGACATGACTTTTGATTCTTCATAATTAAAAGTCCTCCATGTCGTTTCTCAGGACAAAATCTATCTTCTGCCCAAATTTCAATCAGATTTGTTTAGCCTTTTAATCCTGATAGCTGTTATCAATAATCGTCAATAATACCTAATTACATAAATTGCCACGTTCTTAAAAATCCTGATTCCATTCTAAGAAAATGGCATCACTGGAGTTTTTCTTTAAAATCCAAAACCATTAAGGACAAATCCATAAATGAAAAATAATAAGTTCAAAGTTAATATAAAAGGAACAAAAAGCCAAAGACTAAAGAACCTCCATTATTCCGAAATTATTGATAAAATATAATTGAACAATGACTCAGACTCAGAAAGGACAATAATTTATTGACTTAAACCAATACTCGGGAGATCCGGCAACCTTCGCCTTAATTAAACTGATGACCTTTCAAGTCGCGTAGGCTTTTGTAGAGCCTCTACGACGTAGGCCTGCTACGGCGTAGAGGCTCTACGACGTAGGCCTGCTACGGCGTAGAGGCTCTACGACGTAGGCCTGCTACGGCGTAGAGGCTCTACGACGTAGGCCTGCTACGGCGTAGAGGCTCTACGACGTAGGCCTGCTACGGCGTAGAGGCTCTACGACGTAGGCCTGCTACGGCGTAGAGGCTCTACGGGGTTACGTGAAGTACAGATAACAACAAAATTAAAAACACAAATTATAATAATTAACTTCGTTTTCCAGTGTCTTGGGCACGCTTCCAACTGGTATTGGTATATGGATCAGTTGAGCTACTTGTAGATTGTTGGCAGCAGTCTGCAGTTAGCTCAATTGTTTCTATTGTAAATACTAGTTTTGATTTAATTCTATTATTTGATTGTAATTTTGTTTCTTACTAGACGACCTCTGTGGCGCGGTGGGCGAAGGTCCGCCTGCGACGCAAGAGGTTGCGGTTTCAATTCCCGCCCTGGAACAAATATTTGTACGATCTGCAGGTATTTGTTCTGGTCGTTTACTATGTATAGTAAAACACTTCTTTCTATGTATTGTATGTAATGTATTGTATTATGTATATCAGTTATCTAGTATCCATAACACAAGCTCTGCTTAGCTTGGGGCTAGATAATGCTGTGTGAATTGTCCAGCATTATTTATGTAATTTTTTATTTATTCTCACTAAAAACTTCGTTAAACATTTTTATATATCAATCAATCAATCAATTTATTTATTTCATGAAATACATGTTAAAAATTTGTTATATTATAATGGAGTATTCTGCCCTGTTGGGCGTGCATGTGCAATGTACAATGTGCATGTAGACATTGTTTGTAGAATATATTTATTATTATTGATACCTACTCGTAGTACTTTTGAGTTTGTATAAGAGTTTAATTATCCATTTACTACGTGGATAAAGACCAGCATTTTACTAGATCTTGGCTACGATGCTTGTATTTCTTTAATTGACGTTTTATACTTTCTACATGAAAATGACAGGAACAGTTGTTTATTATACACTATAGCTTCTTCGCACACGCGCGCGCGCGCCTCCTTCCGGGATAAAACGAAGCTTATACGAACTATGATTTAATCCAGGCCTAGTATCTATTATATTATGCAAAACTTCAGCCCGATTCGTTCAGTATTTTTGGCTAGTTTTGGTTTTGGGAAAAGGACAAAATATCTATCAATAAAGTGCTTTATTTCCTTTAGACTTCACAGGACTCTTATTATATTAAAAACTCAAAATAAATACAAACGTAACACTAGGTAATAAAATGAATGGAATAGAAACAAGAACGAAACATCAGCAAATAATTAAAATAAATCCTAAAACTAAAGAAACTAAATAATTTAACTATAGGGAACCGCGAATAAACAGTTCGCGCTCTCAGAATTAATTGGAATGATGCGCACGTCATCGATACTTATATCGATGAATTTGTTTAACGACTGTCGATAAACTGCTGCAAGAACTGACAGGTGTCCTTATCAATGGCGGCCGAGGATTGCATTTAATTTTAATGTGCAACTGCAACACAAAAATCGATAAACTGAACGTTTATGACATTTGCGAACTTTGTTTATCATTATAGACATTTACTTACAGCAATTATAAGTTTTCTCTCACGGAGCGTTTGTGCCATTACATTATTGGATTGTCAAATTGTAAGCTAACATTTACAAACTGCAGTTTTGGAAATAAATTTAATATTTAAAGTCCATTTCGAGGTCAAAGCTGACGCTGATTTTCATACTAATATTATAAAAGAGAAAGATCAAAATTCACCCACGTCCTACAACTTAGAGAACTAAGTATCTCAAAAAAATGATAAAAATGAGTGTAACAAGATGGCATACTTCCGAAGTCCATTCTCATATAGAAATGATATGAAATGTCGTTCAGGGGAAATAAAACATCAATCATCCCATGACTACGGCAGTGTGTAAACCTGTCGAAACGTCGGGGAAAATAGGTAAATAAACGCGATAAAAATAATAATAATAACGCAATAAAAACATTTTTTTTATTACATTATTGAGAAATATTTGGCAAATTTGACTTGACTTCAAATTGAGGTAGAAGGAAGATCCGTCATCGAAACAAGTTTCTCTCAATATTGTGATAAAATAGTTTATAATACTGCCCCTCAAAGGTTTTGAAAAGCAATATTTTTATATACTCGTACATATATTAATGTTCGGAAGTATGCCATCTTTTTACATTTTCAATTTTATATTTTTTTTGGAATAGTTTTCTTTGCTGTATGATGTGGTTTGATTTTGAATGGACCGTGTTCGTTCTTCATTGAAAGTAACTCCGTCTAATACCTATTCACGCCTAAACTGCTGAACGGATCTCAACGAGATTTAGAAGGGCAGTATTTGGTATCTCGGGGACGGACAGTGCCTACTGTTTATCCCAGAAAGCGCGTGTAAAGCCGCAAGCAGAAGCTAGTATCCTCATAAATTATCTGAATGACAGATCAATGTTAAAAAACTACTTATAACAATCGAATACTTACTGATAGGTCTTGAACAAATGTAACAAAGAGAAGGCACGCACCGGATCAAACTGATTTAGAACGGTTCGACCTTCGATAGTACAAGGTGCCACAGTAGTGGCTGCACTTAGCCAAAAGCGGGTAACTCCGGCCACCGAGGGGGTCAGGACATTTATTGTTACAAGAGTTTATTACTATCGTTTTTTTTCTTTTTATTTAAGTTTATGTCGTTTGCTTAATGTCATCTGATCTGAGCCTGTCTCATATATTATGTGTTTCTGCTATCGTGTAAGATGAAGTAAAATGTCAAAACGAGAGTGTAGGTACGTACATCCTCGGGTCCAGAATGACCCCTTTCGTCTTAGTTCACCTTGTACGTGGCATCGTGTACCTACATCGCCAGTTATACCTCCACTATTTGAAATAATGGAACCATAAATTTTGTTTGAATTTTTGCGGATTCGTACGTGATTTATTTCGTTAAACGGCGAAATAACGACCAGAGTTTATTTGAAGCCTGATATGTAGCGACCGTTGCCGTATTTGTGCACTTTTATCTCGGATTTGTGAGATAGACTTACTCTGATTTAGTCGACTATTGATGGGATTAACGTATCGTTTCATTTATCAGCCGAACGGCTTTTGCTTATTTGGCTAGCACCGCGCGGCGCTACTCACGTTGCTAAAACCCATCAACTAACTTGTGTGATGTGTACCACACAACATATTTGATTATTCTAATGTCAGCTAAAAACTCGTCACGTTTTACAAAATCCTTTCAAGTTTACAACTGTCAGAATGTGTACAGGTTCTTGTGATGAAATAAAATAAAAGTTGCTCGGGCGAAGTTTTGGACTGGTAAAAAACCATAAATACATTTGACACACATCCATGGTATCCATTTCCAAAGTAAGCAGAGCTTGTATATGAATATACCAGAAAACTGACTAAAGTACTAAATTTTAATATGATTAAGCAAAACACTGCCAAATAAATAGAGAGTTCCCGACCAAAGTTACAGTGTAGGTAAAGCTATTAGGAAATTCATTAGAATGCATTCTGCAGATTAAGCTCCTAAGTTATCTTACTGGGAAGCCGCAAAACGCTATTACCAGAGCACTATCGACAAGTATCGACATCGACAAGAATCGATAGTGGCACATCACTAGTGAGGCGAGATACGACGATCGAGCGCAAGATTGTTTTATTATTGAGTTGTTGACTCTAATGTCGATAAATAGTGATGTACCTTTAACTTTAGCATGTTAAGTACCCACTAAACATAATTTTTAGAGGCATATCAAAACAAATGGTTTTGAGGTTCTCTTACTTGATTATTTTGGGTTTTGAAATATTATAATATTTTTATATAACCTTTATGAAAAATAAATAAGAAATAGCTTTAAATAATAATTCAGGTACTTGGTTGATGAATAAATAATAATAAGTTACTAGTTCCAGAATAAAAAACTAACAGATGTCTAGCGTCTACAATATGTTGGTAATATGAAAAAAAAAATCAACAAAACTATGCCTACAACCTGTTACCGACTAAGTATGCTAGCTATGTCTATCAGTCTTCGTATGATCTGCGTGACATAAACTAAGTATGCTAGCTATGTCTATCAGTCTTTGTATGATCTGCGTGACATAAACTAATACTATTAACTAATCTGCGCCGCACTTTAAATGTTAATAAATATTAATATAATTGAGCTAATTACAATCTGTGTCAGTGTGTCATCTGTACAAGTGATCAGAATATAATTAACCCCCTTTACTTGTTTCACGTAGCAGTAATATATCGACATAGAGCATCGACAGTGTCGCCTCCCTGGAAGGAGATTGCGTCGTTATCGCATCGTAACGGGTTGATTGTAAATAATAATTAATGCATTCCAGGATTCCTCCTGAAACATATTCTTGGGCAAAGAGGACAGGATCAGGAGGGACTAGTATGCTTTAAGAGGACAGGATCAGGAGGGACTAGTATGCTTTAAGAGGACAGGATCAGGAGGGACTAGTATGCTTTAAGAGGACAGGATCAGGAGGGACTAGTATGCTTTAAGAGGACAGGATCAGGAGGGACTAGTATGCTTTAAGAGGACAGGATCAGGAGGGACTAGTATGCTTTAAGAGGACAGGATCAGAAGGGACTAGTATTCTTTCTGCAGAAGAACAGAATTAATGAACACTTTAAAGAAACTTAGGAAACTTTTTTGTGAAACTTTACAAAAATAAAATTAATAGAAGGGGTAATTCTGAACCCTTTCTGAGGTGATCAACTTTTGTTCTAAGGTTTTAGAATTTAGTTTTTCTTTGCATAGTTCAAATAAAACTTTAAACTGTGTATTCTAACATTACAATCAAAATTCCAATGGGATTCCATCATCTTTTTTATAATAATTTCATAAAATACTCTTGTTTTTTGAAAAAACAATCAGAAAACATTAATACTAATAGAAAGAAAAAATACTACTTTACTCAATAAAACGCAATTAAAAATCGTTAATCAAAATTTGATTCGCTCGGGGTCAGATTTACCACTTTCGCCTTAATAAACGTGTTACGTGGCACCCTGTAGAATGACACCGAGGATTGTGTTATCTCTTATGTTGCCCTGCTCATTACAAACACAATCTGCATGCAGTCGTTCCTCATGACGTCATTCATAAACTCATTCTGTAAGTAGGTTGGTTTTTTTTAATAATGATGTGTTGATTCCAGCACTAAGTAAAGGTTCTAGTTTATCTTACTGTCTCTTCTATCCCACCGCCTTCTCTACATGAAATGTGCGGCATTCATCGCTAAATCTGCAGTCGCGAGTTAGCTCAGCGCGTACATACGGCGCGGCGCGGCGCGGTCAGCGGAATGCGCTGATTAAACGCACGACTACTGGTTGAAGAAATGAAGAGCTGGTGGCAAATAAAGTGAGATAGATGGAAAACACTTTATTATGCCACACACAATAGGAAACGATACAAAAAAACATACCTACCTACTTAGAATTGAGGAAGTGCTTAGAAAAGAGAACTAAGAGTGAGAAGTTAGAAAAAAGACAAGGAGGGCGGCATTCCTGAGAGTGATCTCTTCCAGGCGAATTTAGGACGGACTAGACATGAAAAAAAATAATGCTGGACAATTCACACAGCGTTATCTTGCCCCAAGCTAAGCAGAGCTTGTGTTATGGGTACTAGATAACTGATATACATAATGTAATACAATACATAGATATATATTTTTTATTATACATAAAAAACGACCAGATCACCCTGAACAAATGTCTGCAGATCGTACACATATTTGTTCCGAGGCGGGAATCGAACCCGCAACCTCCTGCGTCGCAGTCAGAGCTTCGCCCACCGCGCCACAGAGGTCGTCAAAAATCATGCAAGAACAATACTTTAATACCACAGTATTAATATAATAATACACAGAGGGCGCACCTGGGCGGACAGACGCTTATGATCTCACGGTTAATGCTGACAAGTGACGCTGCCGAAATAAGCAACGCACATTTAGGTAGGCTGTGATAATACGCTGGCGCTTTGACGCCCGTACCACACCTCCGCGCGGCATCGAAGTTGTAAAGCTGCAACTCCAAGTGTTGAATTCAAAGAACTCATAGATACGGCCTACGGTTGTATGTATAACTAGAATCAGCCAAAAATACGGTCCTAGTGATAAAGTAAGTAATTGTCAATTTGTGTATAGTCCAGTCTATGAAAGATTGTGGATGAAAAAGTTTGACTTTTGAACTTTAGCCTTTATTCTCTAAATCTACAATTCATCATCATCATGAATTTAATCCCCGTTTAACCCGCATGACCAGCGTGGGGATTACGATCACTTTCCTCCATGAAATTAAAGCCAATAAGGCGATTATCGGGGGAGGCCTGCGTCCAGCAGTGGACCATTATAGGCAGTTGGGGTTGAGGTGAAGATTGAATTAAAACACGTATTTCAGAAATTAAAAAAAGTATACGAAAAGTTTTTTTTTGTTGTTGAAGTTATTGTAACTTCGTGAAAGAGTTTCTATTAGTATTTATTTTAATTATCATCACCATTATCGGCCTATATTACTCCACGGCTGGACATAGGCCTCATCTAATGAGCCCCGTAGCGCCATATTATAATTAGGTATATCCCAAGGGAAATATAAAAGAGAGTTGAAGCTTCGTAACTTCGGGTAACGGTAGTGTGATTTCCCTAACTGTGGAAGCTAAAGGTTAAGGCAAGTCGGAGTAAAACCATAGGAAACTTTAGATGTTTTGATGGCATATTGAACCTAGGTTAATATTTTTTATTGATCCAATCCGCGCCGCCGCGCTGGGCGGACGACATCGTCTGCATCGCCGGCGCCACCTGGACACGGCTGGCTCAGGACAGGGACGAGTGGAACAGGATGGAGGAGGCCTACGTTCATAAATGGACGTCCCAGAAAGAAAATTAAAATTAAATCATTTATTTATTTTTGAAATTAAATTATTACATTTATTTATTAGGTAAATGCATGCAATAAGTAACATTTTATTATCATCATACTAATTAAATTTTTAATACATTTACTGTTTTATAACAAATGGTAATAAATGGCTTTATTATTGTTATCATTCTAAGCTTTCTTCTTCTAAAATCACAAGGTAAATGTAAAACAAACGCGGTATTACTGCAAAATGGCGGACCGAGTGCGGAGATGTGGATGGCGTCCGAGAAAATCGGCGGAACCGCACGAAAAAAGAGATAGTCTCATACATAGCCCAATCCTTGTGTTAGAACAGGCAGTTCCGCTTCTCGTACAACTGACAACAGGTGTGCTACCGGCATAATAGATATAATATTGAGATTTAAGTTAAACTAAAATTAAACAAATGACAAAGAAAATCTTAAGTCCGGTAATAACTAGTTTTACGCGGCGTAGTGCCATTTGCAGCGAGCATGTCACGTTACACCGTGAGCTGTGCACCCGGCTCGTGCTCGGCGCGAGCATGTTACCTACGTTACACCGTGAGCTGTGCACCCGGCTCGTGCTCGGCGCGAGCATGTTACCTACGTTACACCGTGAGCTGTGCACCCGGCTTGTGCTCGTCGGGAGCATGTTACCTACGTTACACCGTGAGCTGTGCACCCGGTTCGTGCTCGGCGCGAGCATGTTACCTATGTTACACCGTGAGCTGTGCACCCGGTTCGTGCTCGGCGCGAGCATGTTACCTATGTTACACCGTGAGCTGTGCACCCGGTTCGTGCTCGGCGCGAGCATGTTACCTATGTTACACCGTGAGCTGTGCACCCGGTTCGTGCTCGGCGCGAGCATGTTACCTACGTTACACCGTGAGCTGTGCACCCGGTTCGTGCTCGGCGCGAGCATGTTACCTATGTTACACCGTGAGCTGTGCACCCGGTTCGTGCTCGGCGCGAGCATGTTACCTACGTTACACCGTGAGCTGTGCACCCGGCTCGTACTCGGCGCAAGCATGTTACCTACGTTACACCGTGAGCTGTGCCCCCGGCTCGTGCTCGGCGCGAGCGCCTCCTTCCTCCGTACTGACTGCACGAACGCTCGCTGTGTCAACTCCTATGAACGCGATATCCTATGCCTATCCTTTTCACATAATGGCGTCATACAGCGCACCCTTAATATTAAGAATCCATAACTATATTTAACGGGTATTTATCACGTTTCTTTACCTTTTTTTCCCGACGTTTCTTGCGACGTTTCGACGTAATTTATAATTGTGTTTAGATCGCCTTAGTTTAAAAACATTTATTAAGAACCCAATAAAGTAATTTTCTTGGTTCTCGCATTGTGAAATAAGAAGCATTATTTATACTTAACAGGATTATTTAGACTTAACAGGATCTAAATAAGCAAATAGGTAAGTAGGTCAACAGAAACAAGTCTCTATTCATCTTTCAATCACACAAAAGCAAACCAGATTTCAGTTTAATTAAATAAAATGGCGACCCTTTGACGGCGTCTCCAAACACTCCGTCATAATTAAATCAAATGCTAAATTAATCGTTACGGAGCGAAGGTCATTCATTTCCTAATTATTTCCGTAACTCGCCAATCTTGGATGATTCGCCATTATTCATCATTACGGGCTTTTCAACATTCACTTGTCATTTTAGGAGTTTGTTTTGGATCTTAAGTTCAAGGGGCACTTTCCACTATAACGGAGCAAAACGAGATTTAATATTAAAGAGATTCTGGTCTCCACGGAATGCCAGCGCTACGGAGGGGTTCCTGCAGCCGCAGCGTGCGCCGACTGTTGCCTATGTTGTTACCATATTATTGTAACTTGATTCACCACCTTTGTGCGATTTGTGTGATGTGAGTGTGATTTGTGTGATGTGAGTGTGATTTGTGTGATGTGAGTGTGATTTGTGTGTCTCGATACATATATCGAGACACACAAATCACACTAAGGTTTCTTTCATTATTAAAGCGCTTACTTGTTAGTTATCTCTGGACTGGTTTCCTCAACTGGGCCACCGGTGGGCCCTTTTTGCGTATCGGGTGGGAGGCTGCTAGTCTAACCACCCGATGTCCTCCAGGAAGGCCAGCTGACGCTGGTGCATGCCTCCCCAGGCGTCCTCGGTATCCCAAGATGTTGCAATCTTTGAGAAGCTAACGCTATCGCACTTTACAAGCACATGCGCGGCCGTCTCCTCAGCATTCATGCACCCTCTGCAAACTGGATACCCAATTTAAACAGGTGTTTATTGAGCATGCAGTGTCCTGTGACAATACGTACCTAGTTTGTTACGTTTCAGATTGAATAAGTAATGGCGCACGAAATGTATCATTATTTCAAATTTCAAATCATAGCTGCAGTAGTTACTGAGATATTCTAGAAAGAGCGGGGACGGACAGAGAGAGACCTTTTTAGGGTTTCGAAACCGATCTCGAAACCCTAAAAAGGGGAAGAAGAGACAGGTGGCGACCGTCTTCTCGACTTGGCTGGACCACACCACTTGTACATGTACGTACAGTACACCTCTCGGCTTTGGTGGAAATAATAATAAAATCATTTAGGTATTGCAGACATACGATTGATCCAAATATTGATAAAATGATCACGATCTTTTTCGGTCATAGTTTGTAATAATACTTGTATGCTGACGATCTGCAGATTTATACCCAAGCACCACTCAGTAATATTTCTAGTGCAATAGAAACAACTAACACAAATCTCCGTCATATTACTGAATGGAGAACACGTCATGGATTGCAGATTAACCCTTCCTAAACTCAGACGATAATTGTCGGCAGCTCTAGAACCCTGGGTAATCTGAACTGGTTGGCAATTCCACAGGTTATTTTTTAAGGGGCAGTTATCCCTGTCAGCGAGACCATCAAAAACTTAGGGGTCGTATTTGACCGCACTCTGTCCTGGGGAGCGCAGATGGAGGTAGCCAGTCGAAAGCTGTTTGCATCTGCTGGTTGCTTGAGGAGATTTCGAAATTTTCTGCCCACGGCTACCAAAACTGTTCTTGCCCATTCTCTTCTTTTACCCGTCTTTGATTATGCGGATGCATGCTATTTGGACCTTACAGAGGAAAAGCTCAATAAACTGAAGCGCCTACAAAACGTATGCTTCCGATTTATTTTTGGCCTCCGTAAGTACGATTCTGTCTCTGCCTATCGAGCCCAGCTCAAATGGCTTCCTATTCGTCAGCACCGTAACCTGCATATTCTGTCTCTGCTTTTCTCTATTACTTTTCAATCCCCTTTCCCCGTGTTTTCAATTTCTTCATTCTTCCCACGATCTCTCTCTAAGGTCATCGGATACCTTGCTCCTTGCATCTCCAGTACTGAAAACATCTTTTTACAGCGACTCCTTCACTGCTCAAGCTGTCAGACTCTGGAACGGTTTGCCAGTAGATATTAAGAAAGCTACATCACATCATGCTTTTAAAATGAAAGTAGGTATATAACTACTATTTAGTTGTCAGGTCACGCTAGATTATTGAGCATGTCCCTTAGAGTTACCAAATAGAATTAATTTGCTGTATGTATTAGTATATAGATTATTAGGTATAGTGTGATTTAGTATTTATACTGAATTAATGTATGTTGTAAAGCACCGCCATCCTTTATTTTTTCCCCCAAATGTTCTGGTTGCCTGGAAAAAATCGCTTTAAGCGATAAGGCCTTCAAATCAATTACTGTTCGATTCAATATGTTAAATTTAAAATAATCCATAATTTTTTCTTAAATTAGTGATGAATAATGTATTTTCTATCTATCTATCTAATACTGTACCTATATTATTAACAACTTTAACATTTTTCTAGAATATGTGAACGCTACCTGATGGGGTTGGTGCTCAAACTAGGCCTAGATCTCAGTATTCACGGGATGTATATGTATGTATATAAAAAACTTCTTTAAAATGGCATGTATTGCGCCCTCTTATGAACCTTAACAACTACAAAACGATGCGCTGTTCAAATTATCGAATATAAATTTTAATGGAATGTATAGAAAGTACCTAGGGAAAGTAACACAGGAAGGGATCCCCGAGGAGGCTCGGTTGCAGAACCGGTTCTCGTTTACAATAATTACAGAGACAAACGGATTTCAGATTCACTAGGCGGCACGTAGCCCGGTAGACAAGTCTCGGAGAGCAATCGCCCCGGCACAGTAAGCGCTTTGAAATAAATTACAATATAACCCAAAACTCAGTGTAGGAAGCCCTCCGACCAGGTGGGATGACGATTTGCTAAAGACTGCTAGCAGATGGTGTATGCGGAGAGCTGAAGACAGGGCGCTTTGTCGCTCAATCAATAGGGAGGCCTATGTCCAACAGTGGACTGGTATTGGCCGATGATGATGAATAGGACGATTTGCAGCTGCGTGCCGCTTTAATTTTCCCGTGAAGAAAACTTCTGTCAAAAACGCCAATAAAACTAGTAAGTGTATATATCTATGACTTATAAACTATAATATTAAATATACTACTATAAACTTAAATTCATATTATATTATTATACATAGGTATAATATAAAGAAAATAACAATCAAATAACAAATTTAAATTAAAACTAGTATTTACAATAGAAACAATTAAGCTATCTGCAAACTGTTGCAAACAATAAACTAACTATAAACTATACATCATCATTTGCAAATTCAAGTCTAAATATAATATGATTTAAATACAGGTCAATATTTATATTTAAAATTGACTATAAGCTTCACATTATTTCCCTTAAATATATACTATTGTCGGTGTGGAACTGAGCGACATCTGGTCAAGCATTTACATCATTGATGTAATCATCTATGGAGTAAAATGCTTTCTTGATAAGATTTCGCTTTATGTACTGTTTAAATTTACAAATTTAAGGCGTTGGTATGTGTCAGACTAGTGCCGCCACGTATTTTATTTTATTACTACGTTGAATAAAGGATATTTCAAAAATCCAACATACAATTTGTGATACACATATCATAAGCTTTTTTTAACGCCTCTGTAATATTTTTATTCTATTAGGTTTAGGCAGAATATCGAAGTTGCCCTTGGTGGCCAACAATATCTATTTTCGATTTACTGGCTAAACTAAATGAAATAACTATTAGAGAGACTTTTGAAAGTTCCTTTGTTCAACGAAGTAATAAAATAAAATAGGTGGCGGCGTTAGTTTCAAGCCCTCCTTCCACTTAGATCCACAGTCTTGATCCACATATAGATCCGAGGATACTTTATATACAACCGCTTTAATTTAGGTACAATGAAGTTTCAAGAAAAAGTTTCCAACTCTTCCCGTGCGTGTCGTAAGAGGCGGCTTAGGGACATACACCGCGGGGCGGGCAGCAGTGCGTCTTGCAGAATTATGGGCATTACCATGACATAAAAAAATCAGTGTCAGGCCTGCGTCCAGCAGTGGACTATTATAGGCTGTTGAGGTTGAGGTTGAGGAAGTTTCAAATAAAATATAGCAGCTTAGTTTGTCAAGAGTAAACATGGCGTAGGTAGGTGTCGCGGAGGGGGCACTTGCAATTGCAATTGCATTGTTATTTTTACTAACTACTTAAAATATTATTTCGCGGGTTAACAACGAGCCTTATTTCAATGCCGGCAGACTCGAACCACAATCACCCTGAAAAAATCCCTCGTTAAGGGATTAAACGTTGTTGTTCTTCCAAAAACTAGGTTCGTAGTTAACCCGCTTACACACGTCATGAATCCGTCCAACTACAATAGTTTTTAATTTAAAATTATGTTATACTAGTATTACTTACATAAATAAACACAGAACATAAAACCATATTAGTAGATAACTAATCTTAGGTTCTCCTACTGGAGTAGTTGCCCTGCATCAGCACCAATTACTGAATGCAATTAGTACTACGTCTCTTGTCTACCACGGATAGGTTGTATCAACACCAACTCAACTCAACCTTATTGCCGAGTCCATAGAGGTCATTTTGTTTGGGGGAGATGTGAATTATTATAAGAATTTAATAATAATTACATCTAGTGCGGTACAATCGGCGGCCTTATCGCTTACAATGTTATTGTTATGAAAAAAATATTTAGCTACAACTATATAATAATATGGTTATTGATTTAGAAAACGCTCAGATAAAAGGAACCACTACTTTTTGTCCCAAACGCCATAGCGGGAATCGAACCCAAACCTATGTCTCACGGACCTTCACCACTGCGCCATAGACGTCGTCTTTTATAGTAGAGACAACTTTTCACATTATAATAAGAGTTGAGTTCAGGACTAGACCGGAGTTTGTGAGTTCCCGACTCCAACTTCAACACTCTGTATGTAAAACCAAAGCGAGTCTTACGGAATCGATTATTTTAATCGACGTGATTCGATTATCGCCTTCAAAGCTCATTAAGTCGCGATCGATTGTCAGTGGGGCTATAGAACTAGCGTCAAGGAAGCGATTGTCAGTGGGGCTATAGAACTAGCGTCAAGGAAGCGATTGTCAGTGGGGCTATAGAACTAGCGTCAAGGAAGCGATTGTCAGTGGGGCTATAGAACTAGCGTCAAGGAAGCTCGGCCACACGATCCGACTGACTTGCGAACAGACCTGCACAAACCAGTTTGTGTGGACAGCAAGATGGTAGCTCGCGCAGGCCTGGACATGCGGCGTGTGCAATCGTTGACATGCTGAAGATTGGATTAAGCATATTTTTTTTATATCCAGGCCTATTGGTAACTTATAACACTATGCTAACTGCAGGTTCTGCCCACCATCACGAACATGTTACTGAACATCGCCAGAATTAGACGACCTCTGTGGCGCGGTTCGCGAAGGTCTGCCTGCGACGCAGGAAGTTGCGGGTTCGATTCCCGCCTCGGGACAAATGTGTGTGTACGACCTACAGACATTTGTTTAGGGTGTTTTGGTCATTTTCTATGTATTGTATTACATTATGTATATCAGTTATATAGTACCCATAACAAAAGCTCTGCTTAGCTTGGGGCTAGATAATGCTGTGTGAATTGTCCAGCATTATTTATTATTATTATTTATTTATAGTTCTTAATTTTATTTTTAATCATTCGTTAGATAGTTTAAAGTATTAAGTTATATTAAAAACGGTTCAGCCGTGAACTAACAGTGGGTATGGGAGTGGAAGATCGGTCTTTAGTAACCCAATAGTTTAGTAAGTCTCTGGTTTCCAAACAAAGGTGTTTTATTGATTTTGTATCACAACTGATGAGCGCAGAAACTGCAATTCACGCAATGTAACTTATTTACCAATAACCCTATATAAATAAATTAATTCCGATGTTTTGCTGTCTGTCTCAGCATCTATCTTAGTGGAGTCGTTTGAAGCTAGTCCACTCGGACCAGTCCCTGTCCGAGCAGACTGGTCGTGGCAGGCTGTGTTGGAGGGACCTGTTCCTGGCCGAACCGTCTTGCCAGGCGCCGGTGCATTTACAGTTTGGATTGTAGTGTTGTACCTAACCATAAAACCTGAAATCATCAGCGAAGGTTCAGTTCAAATGAAACCTGAACTCCGAGACGTCGACATGACTTTTCATATTCTTTGGGGTTCAGGGATATGGCATGTACTTACTTACGTAGGTACAGGCTGTAGTCCGTCCCTACAAGTTCTTTAGTGATGTTAGGTTAGGTTTTGGCTATTTACTTATAAAAAACTTTTCAAAGAAATAAAAAAGTATGTTTAATAAAACTTAGAGCTACATAACAATGTCTGGTACCTAGATAATTGAATAGGGTTTTTCCAGAAATCCCCCCTGAGATCCCCATTGTGGGGAGAAAAGGAATACAAAAATAATCATTCCAGTTTTCCCCCTTGAATTCCCCTGTAGCTAATGTAAAACTACAACTCTCAGATAAGATTTGCGTAATAATACAATTAACAAAAATTTCACATTTATTGACTTCCATTGAGATGGTCGATATGGAGTGATATGGTAGTCATTCAGATAAATCATGTCACAGTGAAAGCAAAAACAGTTAGTCAATTTGTAATTTGAGTAAGGATATGTCATGAGGTGCTTTTTAAGTTCGAATTTGATAATAATTTTAAAGCAAAATAATAATAATAATTCAAATAATATAACAATACACAGAAACTTTCGTCAAAACGAACTCAAGGCTCTGATCCAGGCTTTCATAGCTCCATCTTGGAAAATGAAAGCAGTTCAGTGTGATTAAGCCCACAATGAAGAATCACCGTCGCGTCGGCCGGTTACATTTCCATGGAGATGAGCGCCCGAAGCAAGCGAATATACAATTAATTCTACGCCTTTTCATTTACTGGGGATGCTTGTTGCTATTTTGTGGTATAATCGAAAGGCATAGATAATTATGGAGTTCTCGGTTCAAAGGACCGAGTCACGGAGAGTCACGAACTCCGTAGGGGTCTGGTGTGACTTAGCTGATCCGCAAAGAGGAACGTCCACGGAAACCATTGAAATTGATTTGATTTGTTTGCTGATCTTAGCTTCCCTAAACAAGAGCATGCACGTCAGCACGTGTGGCAGGTGGATTGGTGATTGCAAGAGCCATCTGGAAGGAAGCTGCTCACGTCATCCACGGGCTGAGTAGCGGGCTCATATTCATATTCATTTATTTCGGCCTCGCTACAAATAATATTTCAATATCTCAATTACATCAGACTGAGTTCAGCTATGTTACTGGCTTTTATTTCACGAAACAAATAAAATAGCCTACAACACGTCACGTGATATAGGGTTTTTAAATTATTGTGTTTCTATAATAATCAATAATAACGCTTTAAAACTGCAAATATAATTGATTCTCGTTATAAACTACCTACTTTGCTGTTCAAAAGGCACCGGCAGATCAACGCACACAAGACCGGTGGCCGTCAATAGTGTTAGAAGAGGTCAATGAATACAGAAGTGTTGTAGTTGAGAAGACAGTGACATTGGTAACGGTGTCTGGGTCTAAAGTAGTTTCAGAAAATGCTGGTGTAGTGGCAGTGATTCTGCCGGCATCACAAGTATTTGTAGACATCCTATGAATAGGTGTAGCGACCTCGGAGGGTATCCATGCGTAGACTGGAGTGCCTAAAGGCTTGGAGGTTTTATAATTTGTTTGATGGTGCATGCAACCAGGAGGCATCTATGGAGAGACATAAAGAGGGTGGGGGAGGAGGTACCTTCGAAATTGAATATGACCAGATTTCCGTTGAGCTTTGGTCGCTGTGGTGGCAGTATTCGTAAGGTTCTGGAGGTTAAGGTTCTACCACTGCTGAGGCTGCGTCGGGAGTCCCTTGGGACGGTTACATCTTTTGGGGCGTTTTCGTAACATCTTTAAATTAATATAAAGCTGCTGAAGCAGCAATTATTTCTCTTAAAGCGTTCTGAAGAATATATTAAATGCTACAATCACTTAAATTAAAAAAAAAAAACACCTTGTTCAACTTCCAATTCCTGCTAATGCACACAGGTCTTACCCCCATGTATATCCGATGGTCCTATCCATACCAGGTTGTCTGGCAGAGATCGATCTTGAGCGATAAGACCGCCAATTGTCACTTATCGTTTATGTGTTTCATTTGTAAATTGTTTTTACAAGTATTTTCTATCTATCTATCTAAAATTTAAATTTATTTATCTGTCAAGAATTCGTTCACACTAAAATAACATTTATTCATTAAGAATTTTTTCAGTTTATAAGTAAAAAGATGGTATTTTGTGGTGTCTTTTATTTCTTGGGGAAGTTTATAAATTTTAATTGTCATTTTATAAGGTGCTTTACTGTGAATACTTAAATTACATTAAGGTTGCAGCAATTTATTTGTACCGGCTCTGAAGCTATATGGTTATGGTATGGGTATGATAAAATAAATTGTGATAGTCGCATGTTGGATCTTGTTTTGTCTACTGAATTTGGTACTGGTGGTTTGTCTGTGTGTGGTGATGTGGTCCCTCTGGTGAAGTCAGAAAAATATCACGCCCCGCTAGAGATCAAATTATCCTTATCTCGGAGGGATATAATTTCAGATAGTCGTCCGTCACCCTCCTCAGGTTTACATTGATCCATTAATTAACGAGTGGAACTTTCGGAAGGCTGATTTGAATTGTTTGTACCTACTCGAGCATATTCTCCTATTGCACTCGTCCCATTGGAGTGAGGTACTTGCCGAACCAGATATTGGTCGTGCAACTGATCAGTTCTATAACAAGTTGTCTGACGTAATACACGATCATGCACCGGTCCGGAAACCACCTTCCGAAGTATATCGTAAATACCCTCCCTGGTTTACGCCCGAAATTATTGGCAAGCTCAAAATAAAGTACTTCCACCTTCGTAAGTACAAGGAATTGGAACTCGCCTTCAACCTTGAGGTGTATAGGTACTACCGAGGCAACATCAAAAGTCTTACTAATGACGCGGATTCCCAATACATTTCTGTAATAAGCAACAATATTAATCGTGATCCTGCTCAGTTCTGGCGATACGTAAGAGACAGACGTACTAATAGAAACAATTCTAGTACTTTTTTTGCCAAAGGATCTGATCGTGTCCCCCATTTGTTGTGTGCTTTAGTAGAACCGCTGCTCTTTCTTTATAATATCTCTTTGTCTGGCTGCCGCTATCCAGCACGTTGGAAAATGTCAAGAGTAAGCACGTAGTAGTGATTCCACTGAAGAGCGAAATTTCAGGCCTATAGCTGTCCTGTCCGTATTTGCTAAGGTGTTCGAGTCGATCTCGAAACTTGCACATCACTCGTCAAATGAAATGCTCATTGGATGACTCACACACAGCATTGCTTTTCTACAGCTAGATCCACGTCTACAAATCATACGGTATACAATGACTTTGTTTCCTAGGAAATGGATTGCGGTAGGCAAGTGGATTCTGTATATCTTGACTTTCGGCATGATTATTTTGATATTGTTCAAAATTATATCCTATTAGTAAAGCTCTCTGCAATAGGATCGTCTCCCCGTTTGATAAGGTTTTTTGCTGACTATCTGAAAGAACGAAAACAATACGTTCAACTAAATAACTTCCGATCACAAGAGTTCTTCAATAGGTCTGGAGTCAGTCAAGGCAGTACGCTCGGTCCCACCCTTTTTCTAGCAATGATAAATGAACTTCCTGCAGTTCTTCGCAATTCAAGGTGTTTGATGTTCGCCGATGACCTGAAATTGTACACATCAGTCGTCGATACGTCTAATTGCGTAGAGCTGCAGCAGGACATTGAGTCGGCGGACAGTTGGAGCAAGTCGGCAAAACAAACTGGCATTTAATGTGAAATGCAAGGTGACTGACTTTCACCAGACTCCAAGATCCCAGAATCTTCAACTAATCTCTACGAGCATGCGATCTCGGGTTGATTGAGGATATGCAACTCAACTTCCGTGAACATTACTGTTGCTATGTGTAAGGCTGCTAATAGAACTCTAGGTTTTATCATGAGGATAGCCTCGCATTTCAATAACATAGGCATAGCAATCATGTTGTATAACGCGTTTGTCAGGAGTAAACTTTAGTTCAGTGCAATCAGCTGGGATCCTCGCGAGACCAGATACACTCGAATGATCGAAAGAATACAACGAAAATTTGCAAGGTATCTGTATAAACGGACTTATGGATACTACCCGTAACTCTTTCCTTCTCTGTTTGTGGGTGGTTTGGTATGGTGAGCCACACATTAGAGTTAAGACGCAAATTGCAATAAGCCATGCACTACTGTTTAATTCTTCGTAAGAGAGTGGACAACCCCGATGTACTGAGTAGAGTTACTTTATACATCCCAAACAACTACTGCAGAACCGGAAGCAGGCTTCACCGGCTGTTTTCGCAGCTACCAGCACGCACGAGGCACGCCAATAACGCACCCTCAACCAGAGCTCTCGAACTTCTCAATGGTTTTTTACAGAAGTTCCAACATGTCGACATATTTAACGACGCTATATATATGTATACTGACTTTTAAATGAAATAGGTTTTAAGTTAATTATTGGTTTATTTTAATGTTTTTTTAAATATTATTTTTAAGTATTGTAAGGTTTTGTTAATTTTTCAAATATTTTAAAACAATATTACGATATTTCCGTTTTTAAATTGTTCAACTTGACTTGTTTTGACTTATGAGTCAAAACAAGTCAAGTTGAGTTGTTGTGGTACTATGGTACCACGTAGTACTACGAACGGAAATGAGCGCAGTACAAATGTCCATTCTATCAATGTTAACTAATATGCGTATGCACGTCTTTAGTAGAATAAACAGTTCATCCGTGTGTGTGCAGTTACCCATAAGATTATACAGGCCATCCGTGTGTGCGCAGTTATCCCATAAGAATAAACAGGTCATCAGTGTGTGCGCAGTTACCCATGAGAATAAACAGGTAATCCGTTTGTGCGCAGTTACCCATAAGAATAAACAGGTCATCCGTGTGTGTGCACTTACCCATAAGATTATACTGGCCATCCGTGTGTGCGCAGTTATCCCATAAGAATAAACAGGTCATCAGTGTGTGCGCAGTTAACCATAAGAATAAACAGGTAATCCGTTTGTGCGCAGTTACCCATAAGAATAAACAGGTCATCCGTGTGTGTGCAGTTACCCATAAGATTTTACTGGCCATCCGTGTGTGCGCAGTTATCCCATAAGAATAAACAGGTCATCAGTGTGTGCGCAGTTAAAAATAAGAATAAACAGGTAATCCGTTTGTGCGCAGTTACCCATAAGAATAAACAGGTCATCCGTGTGTGTGCAGTTACCCATAAGATTATACAGGTCATCAGTGTGTGCGCAGTTACCCATGAGAATAAACAGGTAATCCGTTTGTGCGCAGTTACCCATAAGAATAAACAGGTCATCCGTGTGTGTGCAGTTACCCATAAGATTATACAGGCCATCCGTGTGTGCGCAGTTATCCCATAAGAATAAACAGGTCATCAGTGTGTGCGCAGTTAACCATAAGAATAAACAGGTAATCCGTTTGTGCGCAGTTACCCATAAGAATAAACAGGTCATCCGTGTGTGTGCAGTTACCCATGAGAATAAACAGGTAATCCGTTTGTGCGCAGTTACCCATAAGAATAAACAGGTCATCCGTGTGTGTGCAGTTACCCATAAGATTATACTGGCCATCCGTGTGTGCGCAGTTATCCCATAAGAATAAACAGGTCATCAGTGTGTGCGCAGTTACCCATAAGAATAAACAGGTAATCCGTTTGTGCGCAGTTACCCATAAGAATAAACAGGTCATCCGTGTGTGTGCAGTTACCCATAAGAATAAACAGGTCATCCGTGTGTGCGCAGTTACCCCATATAATCACAGATTGAGAAAGGTGAGTTTGTGTGTGCGCGTAGCTGATTTACGGCAGATACTCACCAGGTCTCGGGTCACACCGGTTGCATCGACTAGGCGCTCAGATAAAATTATCCACGTACTGTTAAATAATTAAATAAGGTACAAAATACAACAACAGAATTAGCAACATTATTAGGTAGTCATCCATCATTCACTCTGGGTACACACGCTGGTATCATATCCGAATTAACAAGATATATTTAATTTATTTTTTTAATCCGAAAGGAATGTCGCATAAATACGTAAGTAAGTACAATGAAATCATAGACATCCCATGTAAGATTTCTTGCAGCATTTTCTGCAACAAGGGTACTTATACTGCCTGTTACGTTTACCGTTCTTATTACTCGAACAGTTCGATACTACTACTACTGTTGTATTTACTTCGATGGCTCCGCCATCTTGTCGGCGGTCGGCCGCTTGCTTCTTCTTGTTCTTTTTGCTATGACCCCACCTGTAAGTAGATTGCATTTTGAGACGACCTCGTTGGCGCAGCGTAAATACGATTACGACTTAGAAAGTTGGGGGTTCAGTTCCTGAGAAATGTTTTTATGCTCTGTAGCTATTTTGTTCCAAGTCGCATCATCATCGTCGTACATCAGACGTAGGCACCCCTAATGAGCGCCTTAGCCCTCTGTCTCCATCTTGCCACATCCAGCATCTACCTGCAGTGCCCTGTCTGGCCAGAGGGCATCCTACACTACGTTTGCCAAGTCGCGGTCTCCACTATAAACACGTTTTCCTATCTCAACTGAGGACTTTGGCATTTTTTAAATTGATTTGGCTTTTAAGCAGACCTTTAGTTTGCTTTCGAAGGATTGCGTTGAGGAAACTCTGACCATCGTAGACGGAAGGCGGTTATAAACAGCTTAGCCAGGCACTAGCTTCGAAGATTTCGTAAGGCGCCGCGGGACAGCTTCAGCGACGGTCACAGGTGCCCAGCACTCGTTACGCAAGCAATGCCTCGCTCTACGGTAGGCGGCGCTGTAGGTAAGGCTCTACCGAACCTACAGTTCTATGCCATACTGAAGAAGCGAGTGCACACATGCACAATGTCAGCTCCTCATCATAGTGGTTTCCAGTATCCAGGACCTGCACAGGGCGAAACACGCTCGACCTTTTCTCTCCCACAGTTATGTAGTCAATAGGAAACACCCACGTTAGCCCTTGGTCTATCTTGAATCGTAAAAAGAGCTATTTCATTATTATTACGCCTAGTATTATTAAAACACCTCTTACCTTGGACAGTTTTCCGATTTCTCAAGCAATTTTTTTTTCTTCTTTACTTTTTTGGCGTTCTCCAGCTCCTGCTGTAATAACCACGCATCCAGCTCCTTTTGTACCTTCGCCTTATTTTCTTCTGCAAGCTTCTTCTTCTCCTCATTTTTAATAGAACTCTTGCCTCCCAGAAACGCTGCTATTTCTTCCATGTTCAAAGTTATTTTATTCCTTCGTCTAGTATCATTATTAGCGTCATTTTTTGAAGTTGTTAAGTCCGTTCCGTTCACTTCTTTCAGCTGTTCTTTTAGTTGATTCATGTATTCGATCCCTAGGACTGCTTCAGTGTCGTTGTTTTTTTTGAGAACATCGATGGACTCTTGGATTGCTTCATTGATTTTTTTAAAGAGTTCTCCTTTTTCTTTCAGGAGGTCTGCATAAGTTTTGTTTACAGGGGGGCTGTTGGCAAGAACTTGAAATATGATTGTTATTTCTATGGCCAGTGTTTTGTACATTTCTGTCCTGAAAGAGTACTTTCATGCGTTTTTTTACATTGATTTGTTTTGCAATGTGCTTGCTAAAGTAACATTGCAAAATTTGTGACCGAAATGACCTGAACACATATACATATTATTATGTATTATATACACATTATTCTCGACTAGCTTATGTCCGTCAGTTCGTTTTTAGCACCTTAATGATACCAACGCTTTTTATCACTATGATTACGGTTATTTCGAATCATAAATATACGAAGTATTGTAAATACATAATTCAATTAAGTAGCAATAGAAATTTTCGACAAAATTTTATGTGAATTACTATCAAACCATACTAAATGTTGCGTTTGTAAAATCACATAATTGAGCTTCTCGTCTGAAATAACGTGTCAACCTTTATTCGATCACATGAGTTGTATAGGCACTTCTGATATTCACCGTGATTGTGTAGTTTTATTACTGTTGTAATTTCGCAATCGTTTTGTATGAAGTACAGAATCGACATTTACCTGATTGCTGTTGGTGATATTTCAAAACTCTGCAATACAGGCAAATCTAACTAGCAGTTGACTGCGGATTCGCATGCGGTTTACCCATCCTGTTTAAACCCGGAATAGGCACATTGTGATTATTTATTTATTTATAATTATTAGTAAACTAAATAAGAATTCTATGAAATATTTGATTGAAAAATATAACGACACGCCCTAGCCCCGAGTGTCCACGTCTCAGCTCCTTAGGTCATGACGGGTAGGACGCACTGATTGAAAACATTCGTTTTCAAGCATAGTAAGTCAAGTAGTTTCCCAAACGCGGCTTAGCCTTGCTGGATCCCCCTCTTGACCTCCTTCTCGAAATTGTTTATACCCAACTGCAGACTATGGCCATTGATCATGACTTTGGCTTTATTAAAATTCATGCCAAGACTGATGCAACGCGAGGCTGAAACTAGGCCGTCCAGCATCTGGTTCAGTTCCACCAGCGACTTCGTCATTTAAACTTTGTCATCCACACATCGCAGGTGTGAGATCCGTTTATCTCGATGCCCTTTTGTCGGCGACCGATATACTTGGGTGTACATTAATGTGAACCATCAGGTAGTGCTGCACCTGCGCCTGCGCCGGCTCCTGGGAAAGGGCCCTGTGACGCGGATTGATTTACCGTGGTGGTTCGCAAGAGCCGTAAGGCCGCCAATCGGAATCAGTGCGGTGCTACAACTACCTAGCTCTACGTCTCACGCGTCTCACTACTGTGTGGAGACCAAAGCTGTGGAGGAGTACATCAAAAGAAAAACGTGACTCTCGATGCGCGTCGAGAAGCTGGACTCTCGCCATAATGTGAGCTTCATTCATTTATGGTCAGACTTCCAACTCAACATCTCTCGTTTGGCCGATGGGTGTCAAGTTCCGACGGTTTCACTGGCCGCCTGCAAGGAGACATCGCCGTGCACCGTCGCCAGCTGACACTCTGGTTGCGTCATTTACACGTCGTCGCCGTTATAACAGAAAAACGTGTCATTTATTAAGTTTTTAATGTTATATGTATATGTTAGTTTTAAGGTATATATTACTATGGACTGTAGAATAAGTTAAATAAGATCTGTAACTTTTCTATGGTCTAAAATAAATCATTATTATTAATTCGGTTAAGCTGGTTTGAAGATTTTATTTCCACGCATTGTCAGTCGAACATTCTAGAGTTTTCGAGAGACGTAAAGAATTGCGTAGAAAGCCTTAGAATATTGTACCTATAGGATATTTATCCTGTACAATTCGTAACGACAAGAGTTCAAAATCGAACAAACTTGGCGAGTGTGTATGTGTCTTCGAATACGCGATAGCTTACTTAATATTTTACAAACTTGGCGAGTGTGTATGTGTCTTCGAATACGCCATAGCTTACGTAATATTTTACAAACTTGGCGAGTGTGTATGTGTCTTCGAATACGCCATAGCTTACGTAATATTTTACAAACTTTAGTGTAGAGTAAGCCGCGAAAAAAAATTGCGATGTTTATGGACCTAGAGCAGTGTCTGTGAGAGTAGCACAAATTTGGTTTAAGCGTTTTCAATCCGCAAATTTTGATGTCAAAGATGCACGTCGCTCTGGTCGCCCTATTACGGATACAATGGACCATTTTTGAAAAGAAATTAATCGCAAAATTTCTAGTGTTTTACTCCCAGCTTTTATGTCTTCAATTCACGGTACAAAGGATCTTATATATAAAATTTTGACTAAATGTTCACAAAATTGACAAATAACAGGTTTCGAGGAAGCATTAGCGTCTTGGAAAATAGCCTGTCCTGATGACACTAATCTGCCCAAAGTCCTCTCTTCTCAGAGACTGTGGGATGAGCCGCTATGAGAGTTGGTACGGAAAAATCTTATTAATACGTCTACCAGCAAGCGTAATAGTTTACAAACATCAGAACGTGCTCGTCTACTCGCCGTTTCCGAGTGGGAATCAGGACTTTGGTTATATGTTTTGCCTTCCAAAAATTTAGGTAGGTACCCTTTTGTAATAATAATAATATAATAATATATTCTTTACTGCAGACACAAGATCCATATTTACTATACACAGTGGAGTATTATTACAAAAACAAAGAAATTAAAATATAATAACATATAAAAAATTAAGGTACTAGGTTAGAAGTACACAGTGCGTCAGGTGGCAATATACACCCACCGTCTATAGGTGTCTGATAACATCAGACGGTCAGACAGGCTTACAATAATTTCGTTTTTACACATGTCAACTCTGGACATGAATGAGGCAATTCTCTTTCTTTGGATGGCATTGAAAGAGTCTACACGGGCTTCTGTGAACATTTCTGAAGCGCTACAATAGCGCTTCAGGCCCATGAGATGCCTAAAGATGTTATTATATGCCACTCTTATACCATTATGCGATCTTATGGTATAATTAGTCCAAAGTTGACACGTGTAAAACGACTGACAAAAAGACTTAAATAAAGTTATTTTCACATCAGGCGAGCCTTTAAAGAACTTTCTAGCGATCATGTTCCCAACAACGCTCAGTGACCTTCGCTGTCTCTCCATGTCATCATCGTCTTTTAAGGTGGACGTGACGATATGACCCAGATACTTAAAATTATCCACTATTTTAACAGGCCGTCCGCTAAGACAAACCTCGGGTACATTGTCGGGACCTTTTCCCGATTTAAAAATGACCATCTCAGTCTTCTTTACGTTGTAAATTAAGTCGTGTTCTTTAGCGAATTTTTCACAGATATTTATTAATTTCCTTAGCCCTTTGATCGATGGGCTGAGCAGAACCATGTCATCGGCATAACTCAGATTGTTGACATTTGCCGTTTTACAGATTGATTTAGAACCGCGATATAAATCAAACTTCTAAGCAAAGATAGGAATAGGTAGTGCAATTTAGGGTTGATGACCTCAAACGTTATAATAGTATGGATCGACCCCGGGATTCCGGGATTTAAAAAAATATTATACTTAATGCGGTAACTATCCGTTTTAAATAAGTTTAAATGCATTTTATAAGCTTGACTTTTAAATTAATAATACTAAAAAAATAAAAATATGACGGACTAATTTCAGATTAAAAAACCATAATTTGCATTATACTTTTTAGTTTCTTAAAAATCAATAACAAATAAAAATGTTTATCTGCAACAGATATACCTAAATAACATAAACTTATTTTAACCATAAGTTAAAACTTCTCTAGCTCTTCAAAAAAAGAAATCCAATTCAGCAGCAAATCAGAGGTCTGGTATACAAAAGCCAGGTCACACACAGAGATCGAATAAGTCCAAAAAACAAGCCAAGGTGTCGTTAAAATAATCAAAGATCGAATAAGTCCAGAAAGTAAGCCAAGGTGTCGTTAAAATAATCAAATCAATCAGGTAACTCAAATTTCAAGGTCATGACATGAGTAAACTAAAACGAAACGAACGAACTTTGCTTAGCTGACTGCAATTATGATCCCTTCTTACGAGTATCTTATCGCCGCTTTTGTGATGCCGAAACAATGCATTCCGTAATATTTTTGGTCTAACTTGAAGTAAACACCAAAATGGCGGCAAGTTTACCTTCATTCATAATTATGATGAATTAATAATATCGTAAGAATATCTATTTAAAATATAATTTAACATAGTATTAAATAATGTTTTTTCATTCAATTCCCGGTAGGCATATCCACGTTATGATACCCTCATGAAGTCCCGTTAAATTGCACTACCTATTCCTATCACTGCTTCTATGTCAACGCATCAAAAGTTACAGACGTTAATGCCCAAATAATATGAAATTTCCTAGGGAATCACATACACACAAAACCTCTAGGGTACTTCCCGTTGATCTAGAGTCATGAAATTTGGCAAGAAACAAGGTCTTATAGCATAGACGAAAAGAAAAATCCATAAACCATAAATTTGAAGATAAAATTGAAGATTTTTTTCTCGCTAGTGACCAGATTCTAATAAGGCACTACTTTCCGTTGATTTAGAAGCATGTTATTTGTCAAGAAACAAGAACACACAACAAACTCTTAATTTTACGGAACCCTCGGTGCGCGAGTCCGACTCGCACTTGACGTTTTATTTATTTAAGTAAACAAGACATAGGGAAAAATACGAAAGTAAATAGTGAAGTGCATGACTTTGTATTACGTAGGTACGTACGTAGTTGTTGTGTATACGGTAGAATAAACCGACTTTGAGTGTTACGAAGTGGTTTTATTGGACATGATTCCCGACCAGCCCTAGTTGAAGTCTTCGACGAGCCCCAACAGTATTTGAGGGGATACCTATAAATACTATCCGTTCAAAAAGTGGCAGTGAATAACCAATAACCTTGCATAAATACATAACTTGCAGACGAATGGTTCCCATCACGTAATTCACTTTACGTCGACTCTGGTTCTTCGATGGTACAGTCGGCAGTGACATGGGGAAAACAAATATTTGTAAGATCTGCAGGTATTTGTTCCGGGTGTTCTGGTCGTTACTATGTATAATAAAAAATATCCATATATGTAGTGTATTGTATATCAGTTATCTAGTACCCATAACACAACCTCTGCTGAGCTTGGGGCTAGGTAATGCTGAGTGAATTGTCCAGTGTTATTTATTATTTTATTTTATAAATGTTAATCTTGACTAGAATATAAAAGGCTTTGATTTTATACATTCAATATTTTATTGCCCGAAGCCTTTCCTTTTCTACTTTAGCCTTCTCCTCCTCTTCTTTCTTCTCTTCTTTTTTCACCCACCGATCGATCCTCTTTCGCATCTTCGCTCTTTCCAGATCGCCCTCAAGCTTCAGCATCAGCTGTGTTTGCTTCTTCTTGTGGAATATGATGGCCATGTCTGCGAGAGTCATGTCGAGTCGGCCGTGTCTCAGAGCATCCTGGTGCTGGTCCTGTACGAACACAGAAAGGCTATTATGAGATCAAAACTGGCGGGTGACTTATTCTGAGTCTTGAACGGTAGGTCCATTCTAGATTAACAAGAAGGCGCTTATGAAAATTGTTAACCCTATCCGTTCAGCAGTTTTGGCGTGGAGTTTGGGAGCTAAGATGCTACAAACAGACAACGGTTTATATTATTCATTCACAAGTCAGATAACAATCGAAACAAGATAAACACAAGGTGGTATTACAATAATTTAGATCTAGAATGAAATCAATGATCAATGTGAACACGGCAAAAGTAATGTTGCATGCATTTAACTTTTTTTTTTGCATGAATTAAATTTAAAAACCCTAGGACGTAAAGAAGAATGACATTCAAACATTGTTACTGAATTAATATATGATTTTTTTATGCTCCGCTTAAATCTACAACAGTTATTATCAAAAATATCTATGTCATTGGATTTGGCCACTTTATTATTATACAAGCGACACATTCTTTGTATCTTCGGCGACAGCTGCTCGCAACTTCCATTCGTAAATTATTGTTTTCCGTAATACCAAAAATCATGACTAAAAACTTTTTGTATTTTCGACATGGTGTTGTTATTCTGTTACTAGGCAATGTAAGTAAGCTATGTTACTTATCGGACAAAACGTAAGGTATTGTTGTTTGCGCGGGTCGCACCGCACCGCCGACTCACGCGTAAAACAATTTTTTAACCTTTTCTAGGTTGCAAGCTACATAATAATAATAATAATAAAGGCGGTACTCCTGGACTCGGCGCGTATCGTCAGGAAGTTCCTCTCTTTGCAGCCCTAGTCACCGGTTGCTTGAGCCTAGCTTCGCAGCCGGTGATCTACCGTTTTGATATATATTTTTTACTGTAGAATAGTTTTATAATCATATTTTTTCTATAGTAAAAAATGAATTTTTTATCGAGATTTAAGATAAATGAAGTGTCATAATAATAATAATAAAAATATTTATTTCCAAAAAAATAAGGTTAATGGTTTACAGAGTTGGTACCTTATTTAAGTAAATGTCTAATAAGGTTCTTTAATGTTTTAAATAAAGTTACCAGTAAGTATTAGTATATTATACTCTAATCGAAAACCTGACACTGACAATGTATCCTCTCCTCGCTCTAACTAAGTGAAAACTAACAATGTATCGTCTCCTCGCTCTAACTAAGTGAAAACTAACAATGTATCGTCTCCTCTCTCTAACTAAGTGAAAACTAACAATGTATCGTCTCCTCGCTCTAACTAAGTGAAAACTAACAATGTATCGTCTCCTCGCTCTAACTAAGTGAAAACTGACAATGTATCCTCTCCTCGCTCTAACTAAGTGAAAACTGACAATGTATCGTCTCCTCGCTCTAACTAAGTGAAAACTGACAATGTATCGTCTCCTCGCTCTAACTAAGTGAAAACTGACAATGTATCGTCTCCTCGCTCTAACTAAGTGAAAACTGACAATGTATCGTCTCCTCGCTCTAACTAAGTGAAAACTTGTGATAAGACGCGAGGGCTACTCTACCTCGACAGACCCAGAGAGTGCGGGCTAAGTATATGTATTATATGTATAGTTGGCACATAGAAAAAAAAAACAAATATAAAAAAGGAAACATTTAACTTAGGTAGGTAACATAAAATTATTAAAACAAAAGAAGATCAAGCCGAGAATTATGCGTGCTAATATTATATGTATATATAAGTGTATGTATAACATTTAATTTTGTGTAATAATCATTTTATATAATGAGTGTGTAAATACTATTTGTAAGGTTTACTATAAAAGCAAAATTAAAATTAAACTCTGGGGTGGGTACAACTAGGTAAAACAATGTTATTTATCTATTTTCAGCATATTTTCTATTTCTAAATAGTCATGGTTCTGATAAATTTAAGCTTCTTTTTCAATTCAAAATAACTAATGATCTTTAGATTTATTTGTTTATCTTATTATATAAAAATGCTCCAAGAAACATGCCTTTTCATTGATCATTGCAAAAACAAACTTTAAATCAGTTGTAGTTCTGGAGGCTTATTCCTGTTCTCGCCCTTGACAAATCCCTTTACGGGAGAAAACTGGTAGTACCTATTTCATTTTTAAAAAGTCCGGGATTCCCCCTCACCGGTTTCTCTTGTTCCAGTTTGCCCCTTATATTTTCTCAGGGGGAAAACTGGGTGAACAAAACCCGTTGAGGGGAACTGGAGTTTAATTTTAATAAATCCAGAATTCCCCCTGAACGGCTTTTATTATTCCACTATACCCCCTTGAGAGGAGATAACCAAACAATAAAAACTGAAGTACCTAACAGTGTCTATGGGCAGTTTTTTCAAGAAGTGTATGTGTGCGTTTATGGTGAATGAGCGGGCGCTGGGGCTAAGGGCGACAGCGGACGCGATAGCGGACGCGAGCGGTGGCCAGATACCGCGCGAGCTGTTGCAGCGATCAGACATACTGCTGTGTTGCAACGAGGATCTGTTATTTTTACTAGGCAGTTCCTTACTGAGATAAGTGTTATTTTGAATGGAAGAGATAATGTGGTTTTATGGAGGTGGTACCACCTCAATAGCAATATAAAGACAACAAGGAAACAATCACAAAAAAAACATGTACCTCATTTTCAAAATGTATGTTGTGTTTTTTTTACGTTTGTTCCGTACTAATTTATTGTTATTGAAAACCAATCACATTAATTGAAAGAAAATTACACAGTAAGTTATATAAAATACAATACCTCAACCTCAACAGCCTATAATAGTCCACTGCTGGACACAGGCCTCCTCCTTATTTTTTTATCTCATGGGGTGTAATGCCCGTAATCCCCACGCTGGGCATGCGGGTTGGGGTTCGCAGTTCGGTGGTAGGTCTATTCTGCAAGAGGCACTGCTGCCCGCCCCCCGGTGTATGTCCCTTAGTCGCCTCTTACGACACCCACGGGACGAGTTGTGGTGGTGCACATTCCAAGTCAGGACCACGGCCAATACAATACAAATATTCATCATTGTACAGACACCTATATACATGGGAAGAAATATCAGAGCGAAGCTTACCAACCTAGATTGGACAACAGCCCACAGTATGATAAACCACGAGAAGGTACTCTGATGGGCAATCAACAGCTTCCTTCCCTTCAAAGCACCAGGACTGGATGGGATTTTTCCAGGTATGTTTAGATGGTGCAGTGGCATGGTCGCTGAGTACCATAGTAAGGATATTCAGGGCAGGTATCGCCCACAAGTATATACCACACAAATGGAGGGAAGTGAAGGTTGTGTTCATAGCACAACCAGGTAGAAGTGACTAAACCTACCCACGCACTGCCCATAAGCTTGACATCGTTTCTGCTGAAAACACTAGAAGGGCTTTGTGAGAGAGAAATAAGAGACAAAACACTCTCTCACAACCCGCTACACCCGCAACAACATGCCTACGGCAAAGGCGGGAAAACATTTCACTGGATACTTGCAACGAATCTAAGTATATCCTTTGCGTCCTATGCCAACCCGACCCAGGCTAACCCAAACACGTCAGATATACCTAGAGGTATAACACGCTCACTCAACAATTATCTTGTTTTCGAAGATAAAAACGAATCTATGTATGTGTGAGTTTACAAAATAAATACAACTTCTGTGCTTTCACGCATAGCACGAATACGAATAAGAAAATGAGATTTATTTACTTATCGCATTTTTTGGCTACACTTCGTTTGTGCCCACTTTTATTCTAAGCCTTTTTCGTGGAAGACATCAATGGTTGTCGATTACTTTTATCGAATATTTTTTGTATTAACTCAGATTAAGGCCTCAGCAGTGGACGTCGCTCGTCTGATATGATGAAGTTATATTAGATTATATAACTTAGATTATATAACTTCATTACCTAAAAGAGACAAAATTAAATGCAAATTTAATACCTGCAAGTCTTTAAGTTCTGTTCCATTGACTGTCTTCAGCATTTCTCTTAACTCCTTTAACTGCGATTCATCCAAGGGTTCTGTCACATTGCTGTTCTGTTGGCGGTCGATGGCCGCTTCCACCGCTTGCTGCATGTTGGTCAGGAACTCCTTCTGGGCGATCCCTACGTCTGTTGTCCCTGAGGTACTGGGGTCAGGGATCGATTCTTCGCAAAGGGTCTGAAGCACCAATGTAATTTGGATGGCGAGTATTTTGTACATAGTGTGAATTTTAGTTTAAGTTTTATAAATGTAGTGTTATTTATTTTTGCGAGTGTAATTTCATGCGGTCGTTTTTATGTAGGCGATTTAAAAAATGATTTTCTGAATGATTTTATTTCTTTTCACATTCCAACTTTACTACTATGTAATGATGATTTGGTTTCTTTGGGATAATGTGAATTTATTTAATTCTGTTAATTTCTGTTGTTAATTTTTCCACCAGTGTACTAATAGGGGCCTGGTTCCGTCGATCATAAAACTAAGTGGAGCTGAACGAGTTCTCGTGTGAGGTTCCTCACACAGCAGCAGCTCATCCCAGGAGCTGAACGAGTTCTCGTGTGAGGTTCCTCACACAGCAGCAGCTCATCCCAGGAGCTGAACGAGTTCTCGTGTGAGGTTCCTCACACAGCAGCAGCTCATCCCAGGAGCTGAACGAGTTCTCGTGTGAGGTTCCTCACACAGCAGCAGCTCATCCCAGGAGCTGAACGAGTTCTCGTGTGAGGTTCCTCACACAGCAGCAGCTCATCCCAGGAGCTGAACGAGTTCTCGTGTGAGGTTCCTCACACAGCAGCAGCTCATCCCAGGAGCTTAACGAGTTCTCGTGTGAGGTTCCTCACACAGCTGCAGCTCATCCCAGGAGCTTAACGAGTTCTCGTGTGAGGTTCCTCACACAGCAGCAGCTCATCCCAGGAGCTTAACGAGTTCTCGTGTGAGGTTCCTCACACAGCTGCAGCTCATCCCAGGAGCTGAACGAGTTCTCGTGTGAGGTTCCTCACACAGCAGCAGCTCATCCCAGGAGCTGAACGAGTTCTCGTGTGAGGTTCCTCACACAGCTGCAGCTCATCCCAGGAGCTTAACGAGTTCTCGTGTGAGGTTCCTCACACAGCTGCAGCTCATCCCAGGAGCTTAACGAGTTCTCGTGTGAGGTTCCTCACACAGCTGCAGCTCATCCCAGGAGCTTAACGAGTTCTCGTGTGAGGTTCCTCACACAGCTGCAGCTCATCCCAGGAGCTTAACGAGTTCTCGTGTGAGGTTCCTCACACAGCTGCAGCTCATCCCAGGAGCTTAACGAGTTCTCGTGTGAGGTTCCTCACACAGCTGCAGCTCATCCCAGGAGCTTAACGAGTTCTCGTGTGAGGTTCCTCACACAGCTGCTCATCCCACAATCTCTGATTCTTATCAGAGATGACATAGGGCACATTAGTATCAGGATTGGATATTTTTCTCGACTATATTTTTTTTATTTTTATCTTTGAAACCCTGTTATTTTACAATTTTGTTATCACAAATTTTAATATTATAAATACGATTCATTGTGTCATGGACTCAAGAGAAAACAGCTGGAAGTGAAACAATAGAAATTTCGCTTTTATATGGACAACTTCAGGATAATTCTCCATAATATAACGAGATCACTTTCCGGATCGGTTATTGACGGAGAAATTGACGAATAATGTGATTTATTTTATTTTTAACTTGTTTCTGCCCGCGGCTTCGCATGTGTTGTTTCAGGTTATCCCATTGTAACAGTCCAGACAGTGGCTACACTGTTTTATGCAAATATTTTACATTTAGCGTTTCTTTTAAATAATATTTAACCCTAAAAATAAATCAATTATAAAACTGCTTTGGTGAACTACATAAAAACCTCTTTAAACTTCTCTGAATAGAAGTATAGACAAATAATTTGAATTCGTGGCGCGGACATAAGGAGAATACAGAAAACAAAAGGGGAGTGGATTGGAAAAATGGCTTACAGACGGGACGCATGTAATTTTGTAAAAAAATAATTTATATTTTACCTAGAGAAACGAATAATGCATATCGAAAGAATACAACGTTCAGCGGTTATAATACGTTAAATAGAAGGGAAAGATTTCCAACATTTGGTAATAGCGTTTACCGGAATGAGGTCAGAAATCTATTTTATTTCCAATTATAGGGTTATTTCAAGTTCGTGCGTATGTCATTCCTATTTCATCATCTAGGTCATCTTCGATTCAACGATATTGTAATCTAAATTGTATATTACCTAAAGAGTGTGGACTCCAAGTTTGCTCTAACTATCTTTAAATTGAATATTGTATTTATGGGTCTTTAGTATGTGAAAAGCAACCGTACTGAAGACTTTAAATTCGGCAAACGGAGAGGGAGCGGTAGTCTCCCATAATCCGTGAGACAAAGTTCTCGGCTGAAGGAATATCCTTAGATGATCATTTCGTCGGATATTTCAGGGGTATTATATATATTCTTTCGGTCTAAGAGTTATAGTGAAGCTTGGAATTCAGATTTTAAGGTTTTAGAGTAGTTTAGACCGGAGGAATAGAGGGGAGGCACACCTGAATCTACAGGAATCAGAGGATTCCTAGTTTTGGGAGAGATTAATATGAATCTCAGTAAATGTAAATGTTGGAACATTTGATTCTTTTGGGTTCAAGTGTTGGGGATGGGCGGAGGCCTTTCCAGGATATTTAAAAAATATCCTAGTTTGAGTATCTAGCAATTCAATAGTTAGTTCATGTTTGTATTAATAATATTCTCTAATCTTCTAGCTATTTTACTCGACTGTGTAAACGGAGGTTCATGTTTGTCAGGTTTAGGTAGGTTCTCTTCAGAATTAGGGTATTTTGTAGTTAATTCGTTTGTCTTAGCTTCTAAAAGGATCTGAGTTACTACAACATAACGGGTGTCCTACCACTAGACGACACTAGACGATCACATTGGCCATTACAAATCACTTTTCTATATATTCGTTTATCTTCAATAACTATCTCTTTGGAGGACGTTTCTTTGGTAGATACGTATAGGAAGATTTGCAGCTTCTTTCTGAATTTTAAGATAACATAAATTAGTTTATGATCTATGTTTAATAAGTTCTGTAATAAATGTCTTGAATCTTTAATTTTGAAGTTATATTTATTTTATTTATAATAGATAGGGTAGGGGTGTTACACCATGCGAACCGATCTATGGGATGTGACGTAACTAATGTTTTATTCCAGGCCTAGAACTAGGTCCGTTTGGTTGTTTTGGGGTGAACCGGAAATGTAGTCTGTATAGTGCGATGTGATTAGTGTGATTTCAATACAGTTTTGTATTATCTAGGAAAATTTTACTTGTTAATAAGATAACATTATTTTTCTGAAATATTGTATTTAAATTCTTTTTTTGTATTTCATACCAAATACAGAAGACAATAAAAAAATCTAATAAGAAAATTTTCTTGTAATGTTTTTCGTACATTCAAAATATCGGAGCGACTCAATCAAAGGAAAAGCTTTTAATTCAAAGATGGCTCGAATTAATTATTTATGGAGCAAAATAAAAAGCGCTTAACGCTGAACCATTCTATTGTCTCAAATAAAAACATTTTCGTTTCAAAGTATTAAAGAATTTCAAAGAGACTTTTAATAAAATATAGGTACCTTTCCTGGTGATCAGAAGAAGCAAGAATAAGTATTAAGTACCTACTATCTAAAGATCCGACAAGTGCGAGTATAGCTCCTAAAGTAAACAAAAGTCTGAGCACAAGAAAAATCATACAAGATTGTTTGGATCTGAGATGGCATTTTTTTTTACGAATAACGAAGAATCTCCTGTATCGCAATAAACACGGAAAAACACATACGGAAAATAGTCATGTATAAATTTTAGTCTAAGTTCCATATTGTGAATTCCATATTGTATGCTTTGCTCAAGCTTAAATTTTCTGTCCATTGGTTTCCAGATTACTTTACCTTAATTTTAATAAATTTTTCCCTCTTGTTTATATTCGGTGCGCGCATCACTCCATTATTTCCACAACACCACATCACAAACACAAATAGTCATAAAGACATAACATTCACCGTCGTACTACATCTAATAAAATTGGCCAAGTGCGAGTCGGATTCGTGCACAAAGGTTTCCGTACCATTATCTATAAAAACGGCAAAAAAAAATCACGTTTTTGTATGTTTTTATGGTTTTGTATTTTTGTATATTTATTTTTTTGTGTTAGTTGTTATAGCGGCAACAGAAATACTCTATCATCTGTTTCAATTGTCTAACTATCACAAGATACAGCTTGGTGACAGACGGACAGACGGACGGACAGCGGAGTCTTAGTAATAGGTTCTTTTACCCTTTGGGTACGGGACACTAATATAAACCATATTTTGTCGTTTGAGCTACTTATTAACTGCACGAATAGGTACTAATATTTTTAAAAGTCTCCTTTAGTAATATCGAGTCGGTCAACGAACTGGCATTTCATTCATTTTTGTTGTTTTTGATAGCACTTTTCTCTCAAAACGTGCGTGTCTTGCGCACAAATACAATACAGTTTTGTCAAAGCGATATAGTTCTCATACATGATAATATATTCAATGGCGCAATTGACAGCGGTGAACTATTGGCTAGAATTTCATTCATAATCATCACCATCATCAGCCTATATTAGTCCACAGCTGGACATAGGCCAACCCTAATGAGCGCCATAGCACCCTGTCTTCAGCTTACCGCATCCAGCATCTGCCAGCAGTCTTTCGCAAATTGTTATCCAACCTGGTCGGAGGGCGTCCTACACTAAGTTTGTCGAGTCGCGGTCTCCACTCAAGAACACGTTTACCCCAGCGGTGGTCGGTTCTTCTCGAGACATGGCCAGTCCACCGCCACATCAGCTTGCTAATCCTTTGAGCTATGTCGATAACCTTGGTTCTTTGTCGGATGTATTCGTTGCGCAGAGAAAGTCCGAGCATAGCTCTCTCCATAGCTCGCTGGGCGACTGGTGGACCAGCCCTACCGTGAGTGTCCACGTCTCAGCTCATGATTAATTAAATTCTTCTATGTGTGATTAAAGTTCATGTTAAATATAATTACAGTTGAAAAGTTAATTTAAAATATCAGAAAATTCAATTCTTAGGTTTCATTGACCCATTTTTATAGGTATACAACGATGGTGCCTGTCTCAGAAATACGGACTGATTATGAAACGTTAGCCCTTGCGCCTGCATGATAATATTTGACTTGGTTCAAGCCAAACGAATGTCTCAGCAGAGCTCAGTTCCATGTCTCAGCAGAGCTCAGTTTCATGTCTCAGCAGAGCTCAGTTCCATGTCTCAGCAGAGCTCAGTTTCATGTCTCAGCAGAGCTCAGTTTCATGTCTCAGCAGAGCTCAGTTTCATGTCTCAGCAGAGCTCAGTTCCATGTCTTAGCAGAGCTCAGTTTCATGTCTCAGCAGAGCTCAGTTTCATGTCTCAGCAGAGCTCAGTTTCATGTCTCAGCAGAGCTCAGTTTCATGTCTCAGCAGAGCTCAGTTTCATGTCGTAGGTGATTTTGTAGGATTTCGGTAACAGTAGCCATTGTACGGGGCCGCCTACACGTGTCATTCCTCTAATCCACTCGTTACTGATTTAATCTCAGAAGCCGTACCTAATCTGGACTTATAGACAAGCTCACTTACTGCTATCGGGTAACAACCTACTTATTGAACAAGTGAAAAATCTCAATTAAAATCCGTGAACTGAAAATGAAATATGCAAGAGCGATGAATGTGATTAGATAATGCTGTAAAACCACAGAGTTACTATTACAGTAATATAATAATATAGTTCAATGCTTGCCCTTGGTCAACTAATCAAACAAAATGCTTTATTTCCTTAAATACAAAAATGTACACTTAGAAAACCTCGAATTCTTTAAATAAAATACTGACATGGAAATAAAGTGATATTTTTGATCAGAAATCAAAAATATCACTTCATGTCCGTGTCAGTGTTTCGATACGTAGACTAAAGTAAAAAAGTAGAAAAAAGTAAACGACGAAGAAACCTTTAGCCTGCTAGTTTTTAGTTTTCAAGTTGGAGCAAAATCCGTCCTAAGCTTTTTTATCTTCAACATAATCTGATTTTTTGTAGTCAGCATTTTTGCACAGAAAAGTTTTGGTTTGAATTTATTTACTGATAGATCTTGCAACTCACTAGGAGTTAACCCAGGTCTAATACACCTTACTATCGACTCACTCTGGGTGCTATTGAATACATCTCTTTCTCTCTGAGCAGCCTCCGGCCTTTGTCTTGTTTTCTCTTTCTCTCTGAGCAGCCTCCGGCCTTTGTCTTGTTTTCTCTTTCTCTCTGAGCAGCCTCCGGCCTTTGTCTTGTTTTCTCTTTCACTCTGAGCAGCCTCCGGCCTTTGTCTTGTTTTCTCTTTCTCTCTGAGCAGCCTCCGGCCTTTGTCTTGTTTTCTCTTTCTCTCTGAGCAGCCTCCGGCCTTTGTCTTGTTTTCTCTTTCACTCTGAGCAGCCTCCGGCCTTTGTCTTGTTTTCTCTTTCTCTCTGAGCAGCCTCCGGCCTTTGTCTTGTTTTCTCTTTCTCTCTGAGCAGCCTCCGGCCTTTGTCTTGTTTTCTCTTTCTCTCTGAGCAGCCTCCGGCCTTTGTCTTGTTTTCTCTTTCTCTCTGAGCAGCCTCCGGCCTTTGTCTTGTTTTCTCTTTCTCTCTGAGCAGCCTCCGGCCTTTGTCTTGTTTTCTCTTTCTCTCTGAGCAGCCTCCGGCCTTTGTCTTGTTTTCTCTTTCTCTCTGAGCTGCCTCCGGCCTTTGTCTTGTTTTCTCTTTCTCTCTGAGCAGCCTCCGGCCTTTGTCTTGTTTTCTCTTTCTCTCTGAGCTGCCTCCGGCCTTTGTCTTGTTTTCTCTTTCTCTCTGAGCAGCCTCCGGCCTTTGTCTTGTTTTCTCTTTCTCTCTGAGCTGCCTCCGGCCTTTGTCTTGTTTTCTCTTTCTCTCTGAGCAGCCTCCGGCCTTTGTCTTGTTTTCTCTTTCTCTCTGAGCAGCCTCCGGCCTTTGTCTTGTTTTCTCTTTCTCTCTGAGCAGCCTCCGGCCTTTGTCTTGTTTTTGGTATAACCATCTTAATTCAGACCTTAATAGTTATTACAATGTTCGGTCTCGCTGTCGCCGAAGGAACATTTGCATCGCGCGGAGGCTTGCGCGTGTCAATCTAGGGCTCCGGGGGCTTAGAGGCTCCGGACACTGCCGTTTGAGGCGCCAGGATAGAGGCAGACGGCTAGAACAGTATTGATTTATACTACAACTATTGCATTCATAGTACAGGTAAGAATCGACCATTCTTTCTCAGTCCGAGGGTGTAGTTGGAACCGCTAAAAGAACCAACAAGACAATAGGTTTCTTCTTTAGATTGTTAGCTCCTGACTGCGACAACATTACTATTGACAACCCAAGGTCGCCAAGGGTCGCCCAGGGTCGCCCAGGGTCGCCCAGGGTCGCCCAGGGTCGCCCAAAAAAAATGTTTATTGCAATTACTTAAGAAACTATTCACAGATTCTGGAGTCACCCTGTAAGCAAAGTTTGCTTGTGTAAGGAAGGAGAAGGAGACCGCGCTCTTACCATTAGTACAACAATAATATTAAAGTATTTGCTTTTAAAGATGTAAAACTAATTAAAGTAATGATAAAACATTCTTCTATTAATTAGACTAAGAATAAGCGGTTAAAATTAATATTCATCATCATCATAAGCCTACATCAGTCCACTGCTGGACATAGGCCTCCCCTAATGAGCGCCCTAGCGCCCTGTCTTCAGCTTGCCGCATCCAGCGATCATCCAAAATTAATATTAACAATCAATAAAACAATGTTTTTAAACAAAATTAGAGTCTCATCCTTTGCACAATATTTTCAACTTGATCGTAGTTTATCGTCATCAGCCATTCAGTTAGCGATTTTTTACAGTTAAAATAATGTCATCGAGAATATACCTATATTTTGTGAGTTTAAGAGATTATAAATATAAGAGGATTGCCACTCATATTGCCTCATAGCAAACGTAGTTTTAACTGTAACTCTGGGAACCGGGTGTTTCTTTCTACGACTACTGGTTTTATCCTGTTCTGCGTCCTTGCCCAGAGTCGCAAATCTCTAGTACCTATAATATTTATTTGAACAAGATCCAATCACATTGTTTTATTAATAAAAATATAGATAAGTCTCATCCGTACAACTTTTACCAAAACTCACTTAAGAAATCAAATACAAAATTAGTTAACATTTTTACGAAAGTTTTACAATAATTGGATTTAATGAAGGTTGAACTTATTTGTGACCTAGCTGCCCAACATAGAACCTGCCAGTGAGGTCAGATCGGCATTAGCGAGTTGATTCAAATAACATAATGCTGGTGTTACGCCGACGCCTGGTCTTAGAGCCCTGAGCCAGGGCTGAGGATCTAGTGGCACTCGTGGAGGCACGTGACTTTGTCCACACTTCCGGCTCATCATTTACAATTTATAAATGTCAGACGTTGGACATATAAGTTTGTTTAGAGTAAGGATTATTAGTGTTCTGTGAAGGTAAGTTGGGGTAGGTATGGTAGGACAAGGGGTATTTTCAAATCCTGCCAACCTTTTCAACGATGGCATTGAATGGCGGAGCGGTGGAAATTGATCGAATCGCCAGATCGTCACAGAAGAGTTTGACTTGACTTCTTGGTTTTTGGCATGTGTCTGGTATGCCATTTTCTGCACTAGCAGAACACTGGTTCGATACACTGAACACTGGTTCTATACACTGTACACTGGTCCATGGATATATTTTTAGTCATAGAATGGAGGCGTGGTTAAATTCAAAATTCGGAGCATAATGTTGTATATTTAATTGCATATAGCCTAAGCTCGAAAAAAAATTGGCTTGTTAAAACAGTGTTATTCTGATGTTGTCATCACATTGAAGATGTCCCATAATGTTATCAATAATTTCCATATGAGCGGAAGTAATATTTATTTATGTACACAAACTGGTTAAGGGGGAATCTCTTTAACAATAACATGAGTCAAATAAGTATATTTTGTTGGAAAAAACGTTTATAACGCTTTTTATGAGAAAACTTCCACTGGCACTTAAAAGTGTATCATCATCATCACCATCATCAGCCTATACCAGTCCACTGCTGGACATAGGCCTCCCCTAATGAGCGCCACAGCGCCCTGTCTTCCTGTCTGTTCTTGCCCTTTGTTCAATCGATATGTACCCCAAAAACTCATTTTTAACTACAGCGCGTAACTTGACAAAAATGCTGGACGCAGTGGACGCCATATTGCTTTGTGGTTATGACGTCAGTTGGTTGCATAATACCTAACCAAATGCGCTGATGTTGCTGATGACAGTTGATACTTTTTGGTATGACATAATAACAGACCAGGTGGGATGATGACATGCGAAAGACTGCTGGCAGATGCTGGATGTGGCAAGCTGAAGACAGAGCGCTATGGCTATGGCGCTTATTGGGGAAGGCCTATGTCCAGCGAGTGGACTAATATAGGATGATGATAATGATAATAACATTGCGCCTACTATTTCATGGTGTTTAAAAACATATTCTAAAACTGAAAACTTGAATTGATGTTTATTTATTTTATGAACTAAAACTAACATTTTCTGGCTCCTTTTTTCTCAATAATATATTTTGTGATTTTTCTCTTATGCAGTAAAATACCTTAATACCTAGTTGTATGAGGACATGTGCCTCTATGAAACGTAAAGTCTAGTTCAATAATTGGTGTATGTCTCCGCTCTGGTTCGTCCTTGAGGAATGGCTCTGCTCGAGACAAATGGCGCCTTTATTCCGAGTTAATATAAACAACTCGCTCTCGGAATTTTTCATTTCCTTTCTGGCGACGCGTCGCGCGGACAAAGACTGCGCTGCGAGCAGGGAACTGGGGACTTCGGACAAATAACACTAAAACCGAATTTCTCTTTCGTGATTCACTATATTATATTTCAGTTGTCTTCTTTTAGAATTTGTACTTATGCTGAAACCCGTGTAACAGTTTACCTATGCCTAAATATAAATGACTTAGCCGAAATTCGGTCTCGGCAGCTAGTCTCAGGCAAGACTAGCCAGGTGCATAGGATTTATTATATACTGCTTACTGTGCACGCAAACACAGGTGCACGCTCACTTCACTTACTCTCAAAATCCGATGGTTCGACAGACCGACACGACTGGGGAGCGGGGAGGCACGTGGGTGTAATTCCGACAACTTCCTGACTCCAGGCTGCTACTGTGAATTTTTCATGAACGAGAGTTCTAGAAAAATTCCGGATATAAACTTACTAAAACGACAAAAAGTTTCTAGGGTGGTTCATCGCGGGATGGCACGAGATGATTTTTTGTGGTTTTTACATTTTTCTGCGTTCATCAATAAAACTAGCGAAAAAGTCATTTTTGTCGCAAATCGTAAACCATGGCATTTTCATGGCGAACTTATGGTAAAATCAACTTTGATTTATTTGTATTAATGAGAGCATTTGGGAAAATGTAGATTTACAGCTAAAAAATGCGTATTGTCCCAAATGCTTCAGAAATACCATCCTGAAGCAGACGTACCTATATGAAAAATCTGAAACCGCCGTTCTCTGGAAAGGGCGCTTCTCTGACAGGACAGGTATAAATTATGAACTCATAGCTATTACCTGTTACAGGTATTTCTTATGAAAGTTTTATTTAAGTACTTACAAAAATGGCGCATCAATTCCGAAGTACCTCTGACACAGCCTCGCCACCAGCTTCTATCCTGTGCCGCTTCTCTCCAGTCCGATGTGAAGACCAGAAGTGGGTCTTGTAATCGGATTTCAGTCAACCGGCGGCGTTCCAAGGAAAATTTAGTTTAAAAGAAAGCCCGTTTTGGACCGTCGTCGTATCGTTAATTTAAATAGTAAAATTCATTGGAGAGTGGACCTTCGTCCACGTCTTCGTCTGGCTGCTCAGTCTTTCACAGGTGAAGACTTGATTTCTTCCAGGGTGAAATGCCAAGATCGGACGACAATCCCATCTAGGCAATTCACCCTAGAAGAAGTTTTGAGCTTTTGAGGGAGCAGTGCTTATTGCGTTATCTTTTTCCTGGCAAGAATACGAGAAAAGTTCCAAGTCCCTACTCGCCGTACTCCAGCACAAACAAAGTGCGCCTCCTATTACTCAATTTCCGATATTCGTCGATTGTCGCTCACAACAAACAAACGAACGAACGAACAATTCAATAAGTCAATCGGGAAATTACCGCGCCCTCGCGCCCTCAATGCAATTATATAAGAATTGGTGTCTGGCGCACGCACTGGAGGTTGCCAGAGAATCAAGGAGTACTATGTATGCGGAGGTAACATCCAGAACTACTTAGGCACAGATAATTAATATGGTAATAAATATAGCTGGACAATCCATACAGCATCAACGCTAGATTATGCTGTATGGATGACCCAAGCTAAGCAGATCTTGTGTTAAGGGCACTAGATAACTAAAATACATAGAAACAATACAACACATTATTTTTATTGACGACATCAAGTTATTGACAGTTGAATCAATCTAGAGTTAGCTCAACTGATCCATTTCAATGCCAGTCGCGCGCGTCCCGAAGACGTTGACTGCATTGCCCCGCTGCATGGCAATGTTGATGAATTGCGCTAAAAAAGAGGATGTTCTAGCTTCGGCTCGGTGCAAGTCCATTATGAATGATATGTAACTTGAACTAATATGTTTATTTTGATTAATATAATGTTTTAGAGATCAGAACTGAACCCGCAACATCCTGTTTGTCAGTCGACACGGCGTGCGGCACTACGCTACGAAGGTCTAATTCAAACTCAACCCGACTCTGCCCGTAACCCTCCGCCCCCAGGGGCGACCTATTAAATCAAACCTTCGAATTAAAAACAAAAGGTATTCCCTCTATAGAATTCAGATAATAAATTAAAAACAAAATGTTTTTTTTTATATTATTTGGCGCGGACAGCCGCCGTAAATGTTGTGGAAGCGAGCGTGTTTTTTCAATTAAATTGGATTTCGTTTTTAAATACCTTGGGGGCTTAATAAACGCCGACTCATTTTATTAAACTAGCCAATGTTAGTCCACTGCTGGACGGCGGCGTCCCTTAACTCTCGCCATAGCGCCCTGTCTCCAGTGTCCACTAAAATCCATATAACTGAAAAAGTGTGTTCTTCAAGATCATGAAGGCGCAGACAACAAATACTCTGGGTATAAAATAGTGCTCCATGCTCCATACCCTGGGTATGTGAGGTATGACACATCGGGAGGCATTTGTATCTGCGTCTCCGTGAGAAACAAAGTGGGGCTCCGCAGTCCCCAGGTGGAGGACTGATTCGATATTTGAGTGCAGTTCTCTGATGTTACAGAGATGCACATTAAGCGATTGCTTTCGCTGTGAGCACGACTTAAACGTAGACTTTTCATGATGATTGGAAGTCAGATAGATGTGTGGGTAGACGCCAATTAAGCGAGGCACTGGTCAGCGAGCACACCACGAACAGCAGAATCGTGCATTTCTGGAGGGCTAAAGATGGAGACTGCGGGGACGCCCGAAGCCCGGTCCTCTCGTCCAGTCGCCCACAATAGAGCATTTTGGGATTTTTTGCGGCGGGGCAGCCTTTCGCGCATGGCTGGCACGCTATTTGGTTGGGCCCCCAACAACCTGCGGTCGGCCAGCGGAGCACCGTGCTTCGGATCCCGCTCCCCGCCATGTCTAGCCGTTCGCTACACTATCCTGGCTGCTGTCCTGATACACTCTTGCTACTCCAGTGCAAACTGTTTAGACTAGTCTCCTCCACGATGGTTACTCAAATTGAATTGAATTGTGTGTGACACAGTTTTTATTAATTTAATTAACGCTGATTTTGTAAACTGAGTGTGACCCAAAGAAAAAAAACAAAAGAAGAAAAAAACATAATTCATTTAAATTATGGATTTCAAAACACACATGCAGGAGTAAATTTCTTTAAAATTTAAATCGGAATTCCTAATCAATGAGGAGTTATTTTAGATCAAAGTGCCCAGTACGACAAAACGTCAATGTAACATAGATTTTGGTGGCCACCAAGGGCAACTTCGTATCTCTTCCTAAACTAAATAGAATAAAACTATTACAGAGGCATTAAAAAAAGCTTATGGTAGTTATACAAACTGGAAGACGGATTTTTGAAAATTCCTTTGTTAAACGGAATAATGACATAAAATAGGTTGCGGCGCTAGTAAGGGTGGGGTATGCGCATTAAGCAAATTCACCTTAGGTAGATGATGCCTGGTCTGTTTTCCAGTTCAACAGCCTTTAGGCGCTACCTCGATAAACCAAATAGCGTCGCCACCTATTTTATCTTATTAAAACGCTAAACTAAGGAAATTTCAAATATTTCAATGTCCTTTTTATGATTAGGTATCACAAAATGCAGCTCACGGGTGTTGTAAGAGTGAATTGATTTGGGGAATCTACCAGAGAGATCAGCAGCTTATTTCTGTGTTTTTTTAAACGACTTCGAAAGAAGAAGCAGATTCTATGTTCAGTTATAATATAGAATAGAATTTTTTAATTTTTTAATACTGATAGTAATGTTAAATCAATCCGCGTTTCACAACGCCTTATAATATTTGTACTCGCTAATGGTACCTCCATTAGCCCTCATACAAACATAGTTTCAGGCTAGATAGATAGATAGATAGGTGGACATTTTGTCCTGCTCTATTTATTTAATTTTAAACTAATGTCAATGTAACAGCGTTGAATCTCTGCAATGCAGTTATTTGTGTGTAAAACTAGATCAATTTATCATAATTTATTATTCCATTGGATTTCGATTATCGAATCAAATAGTTAGGAATCAAATGCTGTGCTAATTTTGATGAGATTCGCGTCAAACGCTCCGTTGTTAACAATTAACGAATGCTAAACACGTTTCGCAAATATGTCGGGACTTAGGGTAATGCTACTGGAAATGGACCGGGTTATAATTTTTACTCAAATTTAAACCTTTCCGCCGCGAGGACTCACCAATTACATACCTACAATAGCGAGTGCCTACGCGGATGACGATAAGAAGTAATTAGTCATCATCATCAGCCTATATTAGTCCACTGCTCGACATAGGTCTCCCCTAACATGAGCGCCATTAGCGCCAAGTAACTACACTTATGTAATTACTCCAATCGTTTCTGAAATTTCTTTTAGATTAAGTGACCTACCCAACTTACCAGTACTCAGATTGCATAAGTTAATCAAATAAATTCTAAGTAAGTACCTACTTAATATAATGAAGTAGGTACTTGTGTAGGTACGCTTATTGTATATTATACTCGTATATAAAACAAAATGCTGGCAAAGGCATACCTATTCTGCATACGCTTCCACAACAAAACTCCAAGTGAGTTGCAAAAATTATTAATAAATAATTTCAATTAAATTGTCACAAATATTGTTTGTAAAAAGGTTACAAAATACACACCGATTATCTAGAGAATAAAAAAGCTTGAGACGAATTTTGCTCCAACTACAAAACTAACAGTCTAACATGGTAAATTTTTCTTGTTCTCTTCTTTACTTTACCTTAAAAAAAATTAACTAAAAATAAAGGAAATAAAGCAGTTTTATGTTTGATATCTATTTAAATAAAACAAAGTCGTGTTAGTTACACCATTTATACTCTAGAAGGACGGGATTGATTTTCATGGTTTTTGATTTGTTGGATTTCTCTTAGTTCGGAATAGGATAAAGAAGTATTAAAAACATTGGGAAGTTGACAAAAAATAACTACCCGTGCGAAGTCAGGGCTGACCGCTAGTTTATTATAAAACATCAACTGCTAACAATACTGTTAACAATAAACTAGCGATTAAACACAAAAATTATGTATATCTCACCTATTAGGTACCTATAGTTCACCTAAAGTTAGAAATACATAATTTTTGTGTTTTACAATGCGACAAACCTTGAAATATCATGATTAGGTATATGGGTTACGTGCTAATTATTCTAGCTCTAACCCTTCTATCTTCCAGCCGTACCTATAATGAAAGTAATCACTGTAATTCCGAGTACTATCGCATGTTATCGGGTGTCGGTCGCGGGTGACGCCACCCTACACAGTGCCCATATTTAGTTGCGTGCTATTCGCTGCGTTATTTGAACGCCGTTATTTGCGGCGTTGGTTGCAGGTGGACTAGGGAGGGGGGACGCTCCTGAAATTATACTCTTAGATATCGATGAAATGTCTATCGACAACCAAGGTCAGCCTTGACTCGAGTATTCCATAAGTGCAGAATGTCACCGTGCGGCTAAGCAAATCAAGCTATGATAGTGATCTGTTACAAAAATTAACAAAATCGATAATCCATACGCTGTTTTATCCTTCACTAAAAATAGCGATGTACATACTTATATGAATACTAGAAATAAACATAAACTCGCTGTGCCCACAACCAGGCTTCACAAGGTAATTGTATTTAAAGGGCAATGTATACGTTTCTACAATAAAACTCTCAGTGAGTTACAAATTTTTATCAATAAATAAATTCAAACAAATTGACAAAACTTTTCTGTGCAAAAAGGCTTAGGTACTGCAAAATATCCGATTATCTAGCTAGAAGATAAAAAAGCTTGGGACGGGTTTTGCTCCAACTCGAAAAATAACAACTAACAGGCAACCGAAACCTTTAGGTTTCTTCATCGCTTCTTTACTTTAGTCTACATACCGAAGCAACTGAAATAAGAAATATCAGTATTCATTTTTAGAATTTGACGTTTTCTATTAAGTGATTTTTTTGTTTATGGTTTTTTTTAATTGATTTGTTTTGATTCGAGCATTTTGTGAATGCTAGCCATGTTTTTTCGGAGTCGTCTACGGGACACGACTACAGCAGCTACTGTCTTTATCATCTATGATTATCATGGGAAAAACTCCATTGATAATAATCATTGACGATACCAATCCAATAATTCATATTGCATACTAGACCCTATCTGCCCACCTAGATAGGTTTTTGACAGCCAAGCATTAAGTACAATAATTTTATCGATACATTCACACATAACTTCATGCACATAACCGCGGCACTAGGACATTTCAATAATTAAACAGTGATAGGTTCTGCGGCCGCGTCGCCGCACTCCGACACCGCAGGTATACCTACTAGTACCTACACCTGTACCTGAATACCTAGGCACCGTGGAATTACCTAGGTATTAGCTAGGTTATTACCTAACCACATGCCTGCACCAATACATAACTACTGCTGTGCTTATTTATCATGCAAATACCTTCAAAAGCAGTCATCATGATCACAAGCGTTAGTGCACTACGTAGGCCTCCCCTAACTCGCGGTATAGCGTCCTTCACTACGTTTACCGAGTCGTTTAGAGAAATACAGTAATAACTAATAATAATTATGGCTCTGAAGAAAATAAATAAAAACAAGATCCTCAAGTGCGAGTGTAACTCGCGCGCGAGGGTTTAACATTAATTGCCAATTATTTGGACAATCAATTATCCGTCTTTTTTCGAATGCCAATATTTTGAAAAGTACGAAATCTACAGCAATTTCGAAAACTGTTTTAAAATTTACACAACAATGCCTTTCATTTGATAAACCAATAGGTAGGTATTAGAACTGAAAATTATTCATTTTCATTTATTTATTATATTTTTTTCTTCAAATCAGTAATGGCGCACGAAATGTATCATGATTTCAAATTTCAAGTTATTAGCTGCAGTAGTTAGATACATGTAAGAAAGAGCGGGGACGGACAGAGCGAGACCATAAGGGTTTCAAAACCGATCCCGAAACCCTAAAAATATACCAGTATAAAACTCAAAACTCATGGGCTATTTGTGGGAGAGGGGGAAACAGGAAGAGGTTCGCAATTGAAAAGGGATTTTCTTTTCAACTCAAAAAAAGAAGACCATCTCAAAGCGGCTTTATATTTTTTTCAAACCTTGAAATAATTTTTACACATCAAATACCTTTTCAGTACCTATATACCTACCCTATACATGATTTTCCTCAGTAATATTTATTGCCTTAGTATTATTTATCAGCTGAAGACCTGGAGGCCTTATATCAAACAAATTGTAAACGAAATATAACTTAGTTGTACTACTCATCGATTATAAGATATTTCCTACAATCTCTAGTCAATTAATACTCGACTTAAAACAGTATTTTTTGGGTTTTGGCTTGTTTACAAATATTGGATCTAAAAAGGGCTAATAAACACACTCTTTAAGGACCGTATCATGAAAGCTTGCTAAGTCATCTGGTCTATGCTTGAGTAACTAACGTTTTTCTAGGAATGAGGGTTGTTCAAGCATAGATTGATGGCTGCACAAGCTTTTAACAAAAATATTATAGTTTTTTGTTTACAAAGTTAGGTTTACCTAGACACCAGGGTTCTCTAAGTTGTAAAGTAGGCGTTACGCACACAAACAAACACAGCGATGTCACCGTTTTGTCTATGTGTAGTACCTATGTGAAGAAAGGCGTCAAAACGTATGCCACAATTTAAAACAGCAACATCTACATCACATACTTACCATAACCATTATATTACATAACAGTTAATTATTTCAAAGCTACATATCCAGGCTCGCACTCGACAGCCTGTCATGTCAGTCTGAGCGCCGCCGCCGCCGCCGCGCCGCCGGTACAAAGGCCTACGTTACGTCTACGTCATATCACGTCATGCCGTGACGTCACTCCTCGGACTTAACTGTGCTAACATTTTAGTAATTAATTGTAGTTTTAGTAGAGGCGTTTTGGAGTAGGTACTACTCACTCGGACTTGAATTTCAGTAATAACATTTACTCAGGTGTTCGTCATGAAGATAGCTTTTCTGTTGTGTAGTGGGTGACTGAGATGCATGCAGTTGCTGGTTTGATTATCGTAGCTGGACAAGTTATGAATGATAATAGCAATGGGTCAGTAATGAATACGACTAAACTTGAGTCCTTATACGTCTATAAGCAGAAATAGTAAGATATTTTTATATTCATCATCATCAGGATCACACTACAATGCTGAACTGAGCCTTGTGGAAAAGAGTTATGTTTAAACAACCAATAGAACGTGGTTATTCACAGATCTGGACTCCGCTCAGCTTCAGTGGAGAGGACCGAGACCGAGCGGAGACGAGAAGAGATGAGCGGAGATGTGAGCTGCGCCTCGCGAGTGCATGCATCAACAAACAGCATCCGTCTGTAGGCTTTCGCAGGTCGTCATCCCTCCTCCTCGGGGGCGCGTTCTACACTACGTTTGCCGAGTCGTTTTTATTTTTAAATAAAAAACCGCTTAGTCAGTAAATCAAAATATAAAACACAAAAGCGAAAGTTGGAATGGACCGAAGTCTGCCGAGTGCTGGATGTTTAGTATTTCAGTAAACCGGGATAAATGGGCCTTTGATTTTGCGCAGATTTCATAGTTAAATAACGTACCTATTGTACCTATGTATAATGAATTTTTCATATGTTGTTATTATGTGCCTCCATAACATTTTAAGTTGCATGGTGACAAGGTCGACAGTTATTTATAGAGCCCTATAGAAAAGGTTCCACTCCAACCCGTTGAGTAGAACCTACTCGCGCTTGACCGCCTCTGCCCTCGGGTCTCCGGTCAAGCAGCCCTTAAACAATACAGACAAACTTTTATAACTAGATCTACATGTTATTTGGATACTTTACGTATTCGGTCAGCTGATTTCAACCCTTTGAAATGATATGAGCAATATTTTTGGGTTGAACAGGTTCGAAATCAATCTTGTGTTTGATGAAATCCATTCATTAGATAAAAGTGTATTGATATAATTATCAACAAGTGCAAAAGTAACAATGATAAATCGTTTTTTTTTTCTTCATTTTTTTTAAAGCATTTCTGTTTCAGGATGGTATAACCCTAGCAACAAAATCATCCATACGTGATATCTCTACATTATACAGTATCAACACGTGCGAGCGAGAGAGATGGCGTCGTGAAACCGGTTTAGAGCGGTTTTTACTGCACCGATCTGACTTTCATGAAGCTGTGATTGCCGGCGGGATCGGAAAGGGCTGATAGCCCTTATTGCTGGCCTCTATAAGGACTTCATATTGTCTCACTCTTGGTTCACTACAATTCAATTACATTTGGTTTTTTCTGACGACTGATCTGGTGCAGCGGGCGAAGTTCTGCCCGCGATGGTTTGCGAGTTTGAATCAAATCAAAAGCAAAGCAAGAGCTACACCTATGTAAAATTTCAGCGCAATTGGCTCAGTTGTTACGGCGTGAAGAAGTAGCAAACATCCATCCAAACCTTTGCATTTATAATTTTGTGGATTGGTTGTAATAGAAGAGTTTGTTCAATAACTGAGTCTATTTAATAAACAGCGACACGAGTACTAGAAATATCATTTACCTACTTATAATTTATAATCCTCATAATTAGGACGATTAGTGACTCGTTGAGTTCGGCTTAGCCGGTAAAATGCAGAATAGCAATCCGCGTTTGGTATGAGTACCTACTGTAAAATATTGCTAGCGGCCCTTCACCGTTCTTCAGCGAACTACAGACGTCAGAATCACGTCTCGATCTTAGTCTAATGGAGTTGTAGCTCAGAACACAAGTACTGAACCACATTTTTTTTCCCGCGTTCTGTTTCCTTTTTTAGGTCAATCACAGAAAAAAGTCTTGTTCTAAAATAGGTACCAAAAGACTATGTTCTTATCTTTTTACCCGACGAGCCCGAAGAATATCGAGTGATTGCTTCGAATCAAACAAGCGTATTCTTAACATCCGCAATTCGATATTAATCGAGGGCTTTTTCTCGGTAAAGTATAAAACTTTGTTCACGAGAATGCAATTTTTGGCGGGACTTGATACCTATTTATATCATCGAAGGCTTGATAATTATCACGTGATACTCAGAATTGGCCCCAGAACACCCAAAATAAGAAGTAAGATTAATTTTCCGGAATCAAAGTACCTAGCCACAGCTTATACTCAAAACATCCTTACCCTAAAATAAATAAATATTCAAAACAAATTTGCACCCCTTTGGTCCCGAAACTCGGTCCATGCTTATAAAAGTCAAAGGTAAATCTTGCAGGACCTCTGGTGCACATAATTGGAAAACTTTTGAACCAACTCGGAATGTTTGATATTATCTATATTTTTGTGAACTTATCTTCAGAGAACTTGGGACTGAAATATTAAAAAGGAGGCCAGGAGTTTATTTCTTATCATCTGATGCTAACTCGGATGGATAGAAACATAAAAGTAGATGCAGTAGGATGGATAGAAACATAAAAGTAGATGCAGTAGGATGGATAGAAACATAAAAGTAGATGCAGTAGGATGGATAGAAACATAGGCTACTGTTCATTTTATGGAATAAAAAGTAGCCTACGTTACTCTCCAACCTTGCACCTAAGTCTATGCAAAAATCAAGTCGATTCGTTATTAGTTAGGGCGTGATGGAAAGACAAACAAACACACTGCGCATTCATAATATGAATGTATATATTTAGAATAAGAACTATTTTGTATGCTCCAATGTTTCTTACATATAAATTATATGAATGCATCCGGATGTAAGCGGGTTAACTACATACTTACTAACTTAACTACTAGACGCGCGCGTTCGGCATCCCTCCGAGCACGAGACTAGAACCGCACATGAAACGTTGGTGTTCTTCCAACACAAATAAGGTTCGTAGTTAACCCGCTTACATCCGTAATGAATTCGTCAAACTACGATAGTTTTTATAGTAAAAAAAGACTGCATCCGTTTTACAGGATCCTCTTATTCCGTGGTGGTGTATCTAGTTGTAGGAGCGAGTTCGCATACCCGACAGTATGTCGGATAGGAAACGATTGTTCCCAGTAGCGAAGGATCTGTAAAAGCGGTCCTAGTAGAAACATATCCGCTGTGTGAACTTACCCTTAAATTATAAATGACGACTAGTGCTTCCACCCAACATTTCTAACGCCTTTGATGTTAAGTACCTACATATAAGTTTTCATAAATGCCGTGAAACCGCGCGCTACTTTAAACCGAGTAAACTGTAATATACGGTATATTTAATTTATTTAAATTTTGCAGGCGAACGTCAACAGAACGTCCTACTCTCCCTTAGCCCTTTGGCTAACCAGTCGACAAACTTCACCAACAAACCTCGGTTACATTATTTTCTAGTTACATTATATTTTTTGTAACATTTTTTACTGGTGTCTCTATTTTGAAAATAAATACTTTTGTTTGTTGTGTAGACAGACAAACATGTCATGTAGTGCAACCTGAAATAGCTTATGATAAAAAGTCCCCATATTGATTTGATGATGATGTGTATCACTACATAGTATAAAACAAAGTCGCTCTGTCCCTTATCCCTATGTATGCTTAAATCTTTAAAACTACGCAACGGATTTTGATGCGGTTTTTTTTAATAGATAAAATGATTCAAGAGGAAGTTTTTTATGTATAAAACACGCATAATATACTTCCCGTGCGAAGCCGGGGCGGGTCGCTAGTAGATCTCACAAAAATCATTCTAATTACGTTGCATAACGAAGGAAAAAGTTATTTTAATTAAAAGTGTTTGTGTTGTTGGTTTATCTTAATTACTTGTGTTTCTTTCGGTAACTCTAATAATGTTCATTAATAAATATTTTCCGTGCATATTTTTTTCTTTTGAACTTGTATTTGAATTGTTTAGTATTATATTACAAACGATTAACATATAACGTGATTATATATATATTACAAACGATTAACATATAACGTGATTACTTTCTCAGATGTTATTTAAAACACAGACACGTCAGTGGTTAAGGGTAAATGAAATAAACTATAAATATAGGGACGTGGGTCAATAGTGTCATTGTTGAAACTGTAAATCAGTCTCTCCGTACAATTAGCACCGCACGCACTGTCTATAGAAGATTTCATCCATGGAAGATTCTGCGACGAAACCATATTGTCATAAAAGTAAAGTAAAGTAAAGCGATTGGTTAGCGGAGTTTGTCAAGGTATAGGCTTCCTGAAAGTTTTTCCATTCCTATGTCTTCTGGGCTTTCTCTGGCTATATTTTCTAGCAGTTTCTGGACATTCGCTTGATCTTTTACCGTTTGTACCGCACCATTTTCAGTAAAGTATGTAAATAAGTACCAAAATGTATACATAGAAAAAGCGCGTGTAAAGCCGCGTGCTGTTGTTGGTGTTGTGTCAGTAACCGAGGGTTATTTTAACCTGCGTCAGGAGCGAGTTAGGCGAAGTTTTAACAAGCATGTTGTAGATATGTTAAGGTAGAAGAGGTGCCATTATTTTTACGCTCGTCTAAGCTGTTATAACGAGATTCCATTTCAATATGTTTTCCATCTTGGTGGACAGAAATAGAGCAGGTAGACTAATGTTTTACCGTGGATTCACTTGTCCAGTCTAATATTTAATTAGTATCTATTCATTATCATCAGCCCGTATATACAGGGTGTTTGGCAGATCGTGCGCGATCATGGTAACTGGGCATACCTAGGTGGAATCAAATTCAATAACTTGCCGGCTTTATACTGAAGAAGCCGCTCGACTGTTTTGAAGAATTTTTCTATGATTTTCTACTTTTTCTGTAGCTTTGGCATTTTAGTTTTATTAAAATCAATTATTTAAGTGACTTCTAGTAAAGAAAACAGCTATGCACAATGCACATTCAAAGTGTTAAAAAAGTGTGAAAACTGGACGATCAACTTTGGATTAAATTAAAAATTACTAAGAGTTTCTAGGCTGATGATGATGTGGAAAAGTTTCTCAAATCTTCTAATTCACTTATCACTTCTCTGTCATTCTTCAAATAAGTATTTATTCAAAAATTTGTCATTTTGAGAAAATGACTAGGTAGTACCTACCTCTTTTCGATTGAGCAATACTTTATTCGGTGAGTAAGAAAATCTCAGCAGCAAGTAACATTACTTAACGTTATTGGTAATGTCTGAAAAACCTGAAACCTAGTTTGTGACCGCGAGTTGTCTATAAAAAAGTATAAAGGTTATTTTTTATTTATTTCACATGAAAACTGATTTTAGTGATAACATGCATGTTATCCCATGACATGTCATGTAGCCTATGTTTTATTTTCTAGACCTACATCTATGACAAACTAGCAGCGCCTCGCGGTTTCACCCGCATAGTTCCCGTTTCCGTAGGAATTCCAGGATAAAATTATGTACTAAGTGCTATTCCAGACTGTAATCTATCTCTGTGCCAAATTTCATCCAGATCCGTTCAGCCGTTCTGGCGTGATTGAGCAACAAACATCCATCTATCCATCTAAACTTTTGCATTTCTAATATTAGTGTGATTAAGCCCGATCCGTTCAATAGTGTTGGTATGAAGAAGTAAAAAAATACATTACACAATACAATACATTACACAATACAATACATTCCATCCATATATCGATCCTAATATTAGTGTGATGTGATTGGGTAAAAACTGTGGTTAAAAACTGAGACAAAAGTCTTGCGCTTTGAGTTTGTACTTGGTTTGTATGATTAAAAGCAGCTTCCATAAAGAACCAATCACAAGCCGCTTGCCCTAAGCGCTGGCCTGTGATTGGCTGATGAGGAGAGAGGCGTGTGCGCACAGCCTTTGTCATTAGTTTGTGACTCTGGCAAATTGTGTGGGAATTCTAAAAATGATTTAACAAAAGCCCTGGGTGACGTAAGATTTCTTAGAGAAGGGCGCTTTGAACCACTAATACTACGATTCAAATTAATGTTTAAGTTTATCTTCGGCAAGAAATGATACATGCGCTACCTACCGAAAAAAGTTGTGAGATATCGATAAACAATACTGGACAATTTTAACACAGCATTATCTAGCCCCAAGTAAACAAAGCTTGTGTAAAAGATACCAGATACCTTAGATCTATATTTTAAGAAAAAATATAGAGAAGTCTGTTTAATGACCACGTCGGTGGATTGACCATTTTTGATAAACTGGTCATATTGGGGTCAAATTGGGTCAATCATCATCATCATCAGCCTATACCAGTCCACTGCTGGACAAAGGCCTCCCCTAATGAGCGCCATAGCGCCCTGTCTTCAGCTTGCCGCATCCAGCATCTGCCAGCAGTCTTTCGCAAATCGTCGTCCCACCTGGTAGGAGGGCGTCCTACACTACGTTTTCCGAGTCGCGGTCTCCACTCAAGAACACGTTTACCCCAGCGGTTGTCGGTTCTTCTCGAAATATGGCCAGCCCACTGCCATTTCAGCTTGCTAATCCTTTGAGCTATGTCGATAACCTTGGTTCTCTGTCGGATGTATTCGTTACGAATCCTATCCTTCAGAGAAACTCCGAGCATAGCTCTCTCCATAGCTCACTGAGCGACTTTAAACTGGTGGACCAGCCCTACCGTGAGGGTCAATAGGGATTTCTTTTTCGAAGGGGGCCCTACCTACAGGCGTGGGTTATCAAATGAATGGCATTGTTTTGTAAATTTTTAAACAGTAGGTATTCGAAATATCTGTAAGTTTCATACTTTTCGAAATATTCCCATTCGAAAAAAGTCGATAAATTAACTGTCCAAATAATTGGCAAATGTTCGCGCAAATCCCCGGCGCGGGAGTTACACTCGCACTCGCGGAAGGCCTATGCCCGGAAGTAGAAGTTTTGAGAAAGTGCTTCTGTCTTCTATTTATGCGCACAAAAAAAAATCTTTTACTATTAACATCTTGGAGACGCTTCCAATTGGGATTGCTAGGGATCAGTTGAGCTACTTCTAGATTGTTTGTAACAGTTTAATGAGCGCCATATAGCATGTCTTCAGCTTGCTGCATCCAACATCTGCCTGCATTCTTTCGCAGATCGTCATCCCACCTAGCCGCAGGGTGTCCTACACTACGTCTGCCGAGGTTTGTGCTCTCCACTCAAGAACACGTTTAAATAATAATAATAATAAAAGCCTTTATTCAGACACTTAAACTAAGTTTCCAATAAGCTTAACAATTAGTCATCTGCAACCTTTACCGTATCTGTTTGCCTGGTTTTGGCAAAGGCCTCTTCTAACTGCTTCCATTCTTCTCTTGCGCGTGCAGTTCTAGACCAAGTATGTCCTGCAGTCTCTCTTATTTCGTCCTCCCATCTTTTGTATTGTCTCCCGCGCTTTCTCTTTTTGTCCCTCGGATACCAATTAGTAATGGCTTTGCTCCATTTATCCGAGCCGCGTAGAGTATGTCCCGTCCATCTCCATTTTATTTTCTTTATTATGTAAGTGACATTCTTTATTTTTGTTATATTTCTAATGGTTGTGTTGCGTATTTTATTTAATTTCCTTATGCCCAGCATACTTCTTTCCATTGAACTCTGACATACTTCTAGTTTCCTGTTGTGCGCCTTCGTGAGAGCCCATGTCTGACATCCGTATGTTAGTACCGGGAGCACACATGTGTTATAAAGCTTTCTTTTAATTCTTACGTTCATTTCTTGGTTCTTCAAGAACACGTTTACCTCAGCTTAATTTATTTCTTAGAGAGGAACGCCAACAGCGTATACATAAAGCATTCTTAAAGACAGGTATACTTTATTGTGTCACGTTCTAATATAAGGTATGCGTTATTAACAGGTGAACACAACATTGTCCATAAAATGTTTTAAAAACTCAATAATGTTTATTGAGCTTTTTAATTACTTACCTTTAAATTAGGGGAAAATTTCAAAGTCAACTTCAAAAGAAGGAACCAGTCATGGCTTCCCATTCTTTTTCGTTTTCCTTGTTTTCGAGGAGTTTCTCAAAGCACAGCCATGTGACCATGTCAACATAAGCATCTGAAATTTGTTCTTAAACTTGTGTAATGGTTGAACTTTACATTCGCTTGATTTGACGACCTCTGTGGCAATGTGAGCGAAGGTCTGCCTGCGACGCAGGAGGTTGCGGGTTCGATTCCCACCTCGGACCAAATGTGTGTACGATCTGCAGAAATTTGTTCAGGGTGTTCTGGTCGTTTTCTATATAATATAATAAACGGGGCGACGTGGTCAGTCGCCCCGTGACCGCGATCGCTGAAACGCGGTTGAAACGTTAGGGAAAAGAAAGCAAAAGGTACGCGATAAATACCCGATAAATAATCTATAATAAATAATCTTTAATATTCAAACAAATTGTCAAACATGTCCTTTACTAAATATTGCTTATTTTATTATACTGAAACTTGACGGCAACCAAATGAGTGTTAGTTTTTTGTGCCGTGGTCAGTTAACAAAACATACATTGAGTTTGGCTTCTGTACCTACTAAGTTGGTGGGTAGCGGATACCCCGCAGGTTCGCCCGCGGCGGTACGGTGTCCCGCCGCGATGAATATTCATGCGCGGACAGAAATCAACGATTATCGCTTTTTGTTTCAATCTGCATATTCTTTAACTTCCGTAAGTGGATGCTGATTGGTTAATAGCCGGGTGGTACCCCCCCCCCCCCCAGGATGGCGTTGGGGAAAAAGGACAATGAGAACATTTCTAGGAATGTTGTAGTTGATCCGATTATACTTTTGTGTTGAATGATGCATAGTGATAAGGTTTCGATTTCATGGAACAGCACATTGAAGGCTGCTTTTATTGACTTTTAAGGATCCATTCTGAAAAACGAAAATAAAAGTTGTAGTTATCAATTTTTGTGTTTTTGGATTAATTGTTTACGGGGATGTTTTCATTGAATACACTTTGATAGTAATAAAAAAAAGAGCATTTTGTTTATTTACTTTTCTAAAGCTATTCTGATATACGAAAGAAACTGTACCTCATTCTTCAATACGGCTGAACGACATCTGATGGATTTGGGGAAGAAGATAAATAATTGTAGAAGATTGTATTCTGGGAATACAAATATAAATGACTACTTTTTGTCTAGGAAAAAGCACGCATTTAGAAGCAAGAAACATTTTTTTTAACCTGGAAACACTTATTTAAAGACAAGCTTATAAAATCATCTTGAACTAAAGTGCTTGGGAAGACAAATCTAAAGATCCAAACTCGACGGAGTTAAGTCGTTTCGTCTAGGAGTTCCTATGGCCACCTCATGTCTCCATCATCAGAACATCTGAAATTGAGCAAAATCATCAAAAGTTTGTACTTAGTATAAGATTATAATGAACTTACGGTCCGCCTCGGCTTTTTACGGATATACTATATTATAATATAGGATATACCTATTTTTAACCGGGATAATGTAGGATTCTAATCGTGAAAGAATTTTTTAAGTCGATACAATGGTTTCGGAGCCTATTGAATTCAAACCAATTGTTCCTCTTTACAATATTAGTCTAAATAAGTAAAACTAACTATTAAGTGCTATTTAATATTTTCCCTGCATGAAAGTCACGGGGATCGGAAAGATTTGAATGTCCAGATAATATGACAATCGATAATGACGTGCCCTTTGACCTCTTTCAGGACGAACTAGTTCAGGGCAGCAAAGACTATAGTTTAACTATTTAAAGGTATTTATCAACTTAATTAAAAATCAATGATAGATAGGTATGCGATAAGCACCCGCGTTGAAATCAATAACATAAAATGTGTTTTGACGGCGAGACTGTTCTTAATCGAATTTAAAAAAAGGAGGTTCCATGTTCAAGGATTCTATGTATATTTTTTGAGAATGTCTGTGGATTGTGGACTGATCTTGGATCTCGAATCGACTGATGATTCTTCTTTTTATCCCAAAAATTATATCCCATGGGATAGAAATAACCTTAAATAACGCGTGCGGGCCGCGGGCAGCAGTTATTATATTCAATAATGTAGGAGACCCCTCAATGTTTCATACACTGTATGTAGGTATGCTGTAGTCATTGGAAGAATACCGCAAACCATATCCCATTATTAGAACAATTACGCTTGTGCACGGACGTGTGGTGCCGGCTTAGAACTTGCACCACTCCAACTGTTCCCGCCCGCCCGAGACTAAGGGACATACACCGGGGAGCGGGGAGCAACGCCTCTTGCAGAATAGATCTACCACCGAACTGCGATCCCCAACCCGCATGCCCTGCGTGGAGATTACGTGCATTAGAGACATCATGAGACCCCCATAACATTATAAAATCAGGTGGTGGTAACATGCGTCCAGCTGTTGAGCATTGTAGGCTGTTGAGGTGAGGAGGTTAGGTTGCACTGACAGATCTAACAATAATGAATCTTAAATACGAGACCTAAGATCTTCATACAAGTATAATGTTAGTAAGAGTTATATCTCAATATCCTCTGATCTCAAAGATTCATCTGAAACACGCACACACTGATACACTGTAAGTACTACCTATCTGAAACACGCACACACTGATACACTGTAAGTACTACCTATCTGAAACACGCACACACTGATATACTGTAAGTACTACCTATCGAAACACGCACACACTGATATAGTACTGTAAGTACTACCTATCTGAAACACGCACACACTGATATAGTACTGTAAGTACTACCTATCCTATGAATTTTTCATAAAATAATATTTTTAATTTAAGAAAACAAGCATGTACCTAATTTGTATTAAGCGACGCGTGACCCGAGAGTTGGTGAGTATATGAATATGAATTAAAGCTATAATATGTATGAATATTATAGCTTTAATTTAATTCAATTATTTGATTGTTTTATTTCTAAATAATATAAGATATTGAATTTTTTTAAATATGATTTTCAAGTTGCTCTACTGTTCCAACAAAAAAGATATTTTGAATCTTTATTAATTAGACAATTTAGTTACTCTTTTAGGTATTTCTTTTTAATGGCAAATATTTGATACTCATTATAATATGCAATATTATCAGAATAGTACGTGGAATTCCGGGATGATGGAATGTGAATCCACAATCTTATACCTAAAGACAGAAATAGTTGTATTGTAAACAAACTACAAGATTTTATTTAATAACCTCGTTAAATATGACTGAGCACACACGGGCGCTGGCAACTCCGGCGAGGCCACACTCCTAGATACCAGTATTTATGTTGACCAGTCTGAAACATCCGTGCTGGGTTGAAAGGTAAATACTGGTATATCGAACCTGTCATAAATGGATAATCATTTCAAATTTCATATGTAAGGACCTAAAATATCATTTGCTACCCTTGGAGTCGCGACCGTAGGTCTGTGGGGAACGGAGGACCTCCGGGTTAAAAAAATATATCTGTGAATTTGGTCGAAGCGACGCGTGACCCGAGAAACTAGATTTTGCCTGCGGTTCCACTCGCGTTAAATTCAAATTTCACTTTTCTAGAACGATATTAAGGTCTTTTTGCCTGTTCTGTAGTTTTTGTGAAATTTGTTAGGCCGTGAATAGGAGGATTAATTTTTGTGTAAAAATACGAAACTGCTCCCGACTTCTAGAAGCTCCCGTAAATCTTACTTTTAAGAAGATTTACGGGAATAATTGTAAGTATTATTAGATGTTTTACTAGGATAAAAAGTATTCTCCATGCTTTCCACTAACTCTATGCCAAAAATCAAGACAAACACACTTTCGCATTTATAGTATTAGTTAGGATCATAGATTTATAAAATAAACATGGTTATTAGGATAGTTAGGACTAGTTAGGATTGCTCCTGTCAGTTCACAAAATCCAAAAAAAAAAAAAAAAAACAAAATGATTTATTTGTCAATTACTATCATAGACAATAGACACACAAAATCAAATTGTTAAGATGTGTTTAAACATTGGCGAATACCAAAAGCAAAGGTGTCTTTACCCGTGCTAGAGAGAGACAGACAACCTCTGTCTCGCGTGCACCTGCAGTCGCATGTCGGGAGCCGACAGGTGTCGGGAGCCGTTGGAAGGACGGAGTAAGTGTCCACCAGGGCTCAAAACCAGCTCAGGTATGAACAAACAAATTAAACAATGCATCAGAGCATCTGGTCGAAGCGACATCACGCCACCCGAGACCTGGACACATCACTGCACCAGATACTCATCTGGCATAGCGCAACAGCATTGACTGATATTCATGTGCATCTGTTGAGATACTTCTAGATTGTTTGCAACAGTCTGCAGTTAGCTCTAGTTCAAACTTGATTCCCTCAATTAATATATACCGAGGCATATTCATATGCAAGTACCAGCTTCTGCCTGCGGCTTCACACATGTTTTTTTAAGTTTTTTTGTATTTTGTGGTTTTAACCCATACTTGGGATTGAGGTATTTTAAGAATTGATTTATTCGTTAACAGGTTTGGGTAACTACGATGGAAAGTACCAAAGATTTCACCTAAAAAAACTTGGAAGTTACGTTTTGTTTTTTTCAGGATTTCTACCAAAAGACCTCATCATCATCATCATCAGCCTACATCAGTCCACTGCTGGACATAGGCCTCCCCTAATGAGCGCCATAGCGCCCTGTCTTCAGCTTGCCGCATCCAGCATCTGCCAGCAGTCTTTCGCAAATCGTCATCCCACCTGATCGGAGGGCGTCCTACTCTACGTTTGCCGAGTCGCGGTCTCCACTCAAGAACACGTTTACCCCAGCGGTTGTCGGTTCTTCTCGAGGTATGGCCAGCCCACTGCCACTTCAGCTTGCTAATCCTTTGAGCTATGTCGATAACCTTGGTTCTCTGTCGGATGTATTCGTTGCGAATCCTATCCTTCAGAGAAACACCGAGCATAGCTCTCTCCATAGCTCGCTGGGCGACTTTAAACTGGTGGACCAGCCCTACCGTGAGTGTCCACGTCTCAGCTTTGTAGGTCATGACGGGTAGGACGCACTGATTGAAAACTTTCGTTTTCAAGCATTGCGGTATGGATAACGAGAAGACTCGACGTAGTTTTTCTGGACCCATAAAGTCTGAAATAAAGATTTTTTTTTATTACCAAGCCTGTCTGTCCATCCATTATCCTGTTCGTTTGTCAGCGAGCTGTATCTCAGGAACAAACAGTATTAGGTGAACTGGCCGCCGTGGTCGAAATTCGGCTAAGATGACATCATCATCATCAAGCAGTAAGAACAGTTTGAATATGATTATTTAGTCACTCTATAGCACTGAGCTCCAATAGTCATACCGAATATTAAATTATGTTGCTTTCACTGTATCCGACTCTGAGACTCCCGTCCTATAGCTTGCTGCCTCGTCTCCGAGACTAGGAAGGCACAGATGTCGGGCGCGTGCGGTCAACTGTAAAGAGATAAAAACGGGAATAGATTATCGTTTTTGGATTTGAATTTCTTTATTTTTATACTCCTGAGAAATATGTTAAACTTATATGTTAGTTTTTAAATGAAATCTTTTACTAACAAAAGATATTGAAATATAATTTCTTTGCAAGCAAGGTTTTAACTTCTTCATTTAATATGCTTACGAAAAATATTAAAAAACTACGTATGTATGTTTTAGTTTGAATACATTAGGTAGTTGACATTGTAATTGACTAACATTTATCAATAAAACCAACTGCTTACTACAAACTCTTAAACTTTTTGAAGTAAAAAACGAGGTCATAGAGTTCTTTGTAAGTATAAAGAAAGGTTTATGTTCATTTCTGTGTCAAAAGTTGAAAATGTAAAAGAATCATCAAAAACCGTCAATATCCAATAAAAGAAAACCAAACACAAACCGCAAGGACCATAGAGTAGGTACAATACAAGAGCACAGAACAGACGTTAGCTACAACGCAAGTTCTTTATTGGTAACATACGTTAGCTTACAATAAAGTCACGTCCACTGCTGAGCATGCCTCCTCACAGGAGTGGTGATTGTCATAATCATCACTCTTGGAAGGCTGAATGGTGATCGCGGAGCAAATAATGTGATAGTAAGAAAAAAATGACTTTGAATCCCATATCACATATCAATATTATACAAAGTTTTTTATTTGCGGTAAAAATACTCATCCCACGGGAATAATAAAAACATGAGACAACAGTTCATGGATCATTTTCTATACAATAAAATATCCAAATCGGTCCTTAATTGACTGAAAAATCGACGAGAATATTTTAAAAAATCATAAATGTAGCCGAACATAAAACATTAAAGCCCTAAGTCAAACGCTTCATTCCAAAATACTTTGAAAGTTTGACTCATGATAAACGTGAATTAATTTTCAGAAGATGTTATATTATATATACATATACTAGCAGCCCCTCGCGGTTTCACCCGCGTACTTTCCGTGTCCGTAAGAATCCCGGGATAAAATATAGCCTATGTCACTTACTGAAAAGTAATCTTTCTAATAGTGAAATAATTTTTGATATCGGTTCAGTAGATCCAGAGACTACCCTCACAACCTCACAAACAATTCACAAACTTTTCCTCTTTATAATATAAGTATACTTAATGTAATATATCTTTTTCTTAGTTTTAAATTTATTGAACAGCGTTAAATACGCTAAAATATTAAGTAATTTTGTTTAATTTGTTTGTCTTTGAAATTGCTGAACCGATTTTGACGGGATTTCTGTGACTTTGTGACACATGATAGTTGATGTTGTAGCGGGTAACTAACTCTACTTTATTTTTAGAAAATGAATTAATATGTATAATGTTTTGATGGTGTAATATTGTAATAAATAAGCTAAGTTTCCGCTAAAACAAAATAAAGCTCATCCCGTGAAGAAAGTTGTTAGTTTATAGTTATAGTTTTTTTATAGTCTATAGACCTTTGTTTGACCATAATCTCACCTGAGGGAAAATGAAGATTTGGCCGATGATGTATCACGAAGGTCTGGAAGATACCTATTCACTCTTGTCTAAAAGAGACCCAGGTTGTAATTAACGGGAAAAACAGCAGCAGGGTTCCACACCTCACCAGTACGAATGAAGAAGGTGGAGGAAAACCGCTTAGTGCGAGTGGACGGTATTGCGGCTTGTCCTGGAGTGGAAGGTGGTGGAATCAGGTCATGTAGTTCCTGTGAGCATTCTCCGAAGTGTATTCTATAAAAGATCAAGAGACAAGCGACCTTATGGCGGTGTTCGAGACTTTGGTCCTTAGGCTAGTCTGATCTTTGAGTTACAATAATTGCGCAGGACATATTATTATAGTGCAAACACTTGTACACTATAATATGTCCTGCGCACATGGCTTTGCTAGCCTCCACCGAGTCTGGCCACCGCCGAGGCCGAAATTCGTTGACATCACCATCTATAGCAGCGGTCGATAACGCGTGTCTCGCGGACCGCATGCGGCCCGCGGCCGTCCCACTTGCGGCCCGCAACTGTTTCCCTATAAAGCCTTATCAACAAAATAAATACTCGACTGCTTAGTCATAATTGAGACTTTTTCTTGAATAACACAAAATAAGAATAACATAACATAATAATAATTCCATAGCACAGTCATGACATTTATCTATTTTGACTTTGAATACTTTATTTATCATTTATTTATTCCACCGTAGGTAATATGTTGATAAACTTGATGTCACTTTATTAAACATGTTACTTAATCATGATTATTTATACATAATACAACACAAGTTTTTAAGGAAGGAAACACCATAAACTATTGCATGCAGAAGAAGGGAGAAAAGATTAACCGACCAACAGTGATTCTTATAAATGCAGTTAAACAATACCGTAAACAGTAAAAAAAAATGTTTTATTATTATTATTATTATAAACACATAAAAATCAACAAATAATGATTGGCTTTTAGAATTAATAGTATTATCAGACATAAAATAAAATTAAGCAGTTACATGTCAAGGAATGACATATTAGTTCAGCTGTAAAGGGCATTGTGAAAATAAAGTAAAATAAAGAAGAAATACATACATTAGCCCAGTTATCATTTTTCATTCATGATTATTTGGCATATTTATATTCATTATATTCATATTTTAATCATTCCAAAAGCAAGGCGTGTGAAGCCGCGGGAAAATGGGCAGATACTAATTTAAATAAATATTTATGTTTTGGTCCTATACATATATGTATCCTTATTAACAAATACAGATTATTCAGATTCTAATTCGGGTAAGCTATTCTCAGTAATGATAAGTATTCGCCACCAAGCTCGAATTTAATTCAATATTCTAAAATAACTCGACGAGCATCATTGCTCTCAAGATTTCCACTCGTTCCAGATTCAACTCAATTACGCTACATTTGAATGCTCCATCTCCAAATACCCAAACCGAAAGGATAAACCGAAGAGGTACCTATACCTAGGACCGATAGAATTCCGACAACATTGAAAATCGAATTCTAGAAAAGCTAAAGCTAAAAAAGCTCAGTGAATAGCAGAAATAGGGCATGCCACTCTAGAGCTGTCTTCACCGAATTCTGGTGACCTGAAGAGCACTCACACACGGAGGGAACTACCCCTATAGCCACCCACACACCCCCACCCTGCCGGGGCTCAGTCAGTCTCGGGCAGCGCGCGAGAGCGGTCGCACGCACAGCGCGATTTTTCAAATACGATACCTACGCGTGTTCCGAAAAAACAGTGGCATTATTATGTGAAATAGTGTTGTGCAAAGGATGTAAATAATAGTGCTGGTGCGATTCGGAACATTACGTCAACGTGAGTTATTTTAGTTTTTTTTTTTCATGTGACTTTTCGTGCGACCTCGATTCGGAATAGATTGATGATCTTTGCTAGATTTCTTTTTTATTCCAAATTCAAATTGCTGTCCTCTGGGGTTACGTTGTGTTGGGCGGATTTGTTCGGCGTTCTAATTTTAAACTCGCGAAAGCTCTGAAAGCTCTAAATGTCAGGTGGTTACAGACACACATGTTTCATGTTCAAACGTTTCATTATTCCTTATTATACAATAAGATAATTTATTTGTGATTATTAAACAACGTAATAATAAGGTAAGCAATGTACTTTAAACTTTAATTTCCTTTATCATCATGCTCTACCGATCTCTAGAAAAATGTCTTGTGGCAAAGAGTAAATCCGGAAAATGTAAAATGAAAAAAAAAATACAACTTTTTCAGTCATGTTCGGTTTTCCAACATTTTTATAACTTTTTGAAAATAATTTGACAGGAAGGATGTACAAGCTTCCTCGGGCTATGAAAACTTTCAACAACAAAAGTATGGAAAAGGTCATGAAAACCGCCGAACAATATAAATGAAGGGAGTTTTCGTGGAAACTATAAAATGTATGACGTTGTTATAATTTTATTGTAAGGAACGAAGTCACGTTAGCTTATCGTAAATTTTGAAAGTTTTGCATTATGTAATTTTTTTTCGCCTTCGTAAAAAGAAGGAATTTCATGTTCGGCTGTTTGTATGTTTCTTTTGTATATTTTGTCGATTTCACCGACAATTAAATGGCGATTTTACTATTTTTTGTGCGAGGAAAATAAACCCGGGGTAGTCCCGCGTAATTTTTGTTTCCAAGGTCTATTGTCCCGCTAAATTTTAAAACAGTGACAATATATAATATAGGTATCCGAAATCGGTTTTTCGTTATTTAAAACATCAAATTATATATTGTAAAGTTATACGAAGTGTACTGCACGAGCCATGAAAATCTTTGATCAAATAAATTATCAGAAGAATAAAATACTGACACAGTGTCTCTGACAATACTGACACAGTGTCTCTGACAATGGCCATGTAAAAGTAAAACGTTCGCCCACAAAGAGAAAAACGAGATAAATTTTAAATAAAGCAATCACATCGACTCCTGTTTGCTTAGGACGAACAGTAATTACTGATTCTCTAATTAAAACATTTTCACTCAAAAATTAAGTACCATTTACAAAACATTAAATTCAGATTTCTGTGACAGTTTTCTTTGTAATCACATCTCGTGTTGTCATATTTTTCAAACGCTTTTGATGTTTTTATTCTGATTTTATATTCATTTAGTCGTCTACCACAATGTTTTAGGAAAATTTTAGATTTTTCGTAAAGAGTTAATTCCAAGAACTGAAAACTTAATAAATAATATTGGTTAATGTGTAATCTTTGATACTAAAAGAAACATATTACAACTACTATTTACAGTGAAAACAATTGAGGTACCTAACTGCTTAGTATTTCAAACAATGTACAGTTAGCTCAAATTCTTTTTTAAATTCAGATGGCTGATAATCAGTGTTTTTGCTTCATTAGCAAAATATTACGCTGAACCAAGGGGTTTTTGACATACTGCAGCACACAAGACACCTTACCTAGATTTTAATTTTTTTAGTATTTTATTTTTTATCTGTCAACTGTATTTTATTATTATTTGTTTATTTACTGGTGTACTTTATAAATGTTGTATTTTGTATGTGTGTGTCTGAAGTTGCAAATAAGGTTTTATATCTACCTATCTAAAAATTACCTACACAATATTGTAAATGCGAAAGTTTAGACATTTTGATGTTAGGTTAGTTGTTTGGGTGTTTGTTTCCTCTTCACGGCGTGACGGATCGGATTGGAATTTTGCACACAGGTAGCTCTGACCTAAATTTTTTACATAAGCCCACACACGTTCACCGGTGGACATAGTCCCCCATACCAATCGCGGTCCTGAGTAGCTTCCATCCAGAACAACTGCGACCGAAACAAAGTCGTCGGTCCATCAAGTTTCCCAACACTCCGTTTTGTGAAATTACATTGCAAGCTTTATAAATCAGAAAAAGAAAAGCAATGTGGTACCGTGTAAAAAAATATCAGATTGATTATTATAGGAATATATCAGGTTTACATTTCTGTGTTAGTTTAAAACATGACATGTCGTGTTATCAAAACATAATTTACCCATTCCGGTATAGCACTAACATTTCAAATGGGTTTTTGAAATTGTTGTACAAAACATTACTATAAATTATTTGGCCAATGTAAGTTCCATTTTCATTGCAGACCGGCAATGAAATGTTAATTAGGCACAAAATTTGTATTTGATGAAAATTTGTTTAGGTGGTCGGTATTTATAATGATGTCGGTAACTCAGTCGACTGGTTTGGGCTTCGACGAATCAAATACGATATAGGTTATGTGGGTTTGGTGTTATTAATATTAAACTATTTGGAATACTTATCAAAATAGAGATTAGGGTAATTACAAATCATGTAATTACAATCAAAGTAATCTATTGTGCCAAATCGGATGCTTTTTGCCATAATTTCTTCTGATTTCTTCTTCAATTCCTTTCAAAAGTTTTGTCATAAGTATTTTCAATAATTGGTTAAAAAAACGTTTTAGAATACCATAGGTACTAGGATATCATCTGTGATATAAATAAAAATTCATTATTATTGGTTTTGGGTATTTTTTCTTTACCTATTTCGAAATAAATTTATTGAGCTCAAGGTTTATTTGTGAATCATTTTTGCAATTTTCTTGCTTTACTCTGCTCTACATCCAACATCATTAACTCTAAGATCATCTAATACTACATACAAGCTAAATATACCTAAAGTTTCTACAGTCAACAAATAAATTCGCTACACATCAATTGATTTCCAGAACGACCTAATATGTTCAGCAGATTATGGAACAAGTGGTCGGTGACTTTCGTATCGAAGTTAATACAAATAATACAAAACAATAAGCGTTGATAAACAATAAGCGGAGGGGGACGCGGTGTAATCGAGCCTTCCAACTCAGTCCATGCAAGTCGTAAGAGCCAACTAAGGGAACCTACCAGAAGAACAACAGCAGCTTTCAGTGGAGTATCCATCCTCCACTGCGATTACCAATCCATCTGCCATGCAGCTTGTGGATTCCGACAAGACTCGTTTCTTTGAGGAAGGCATCAAATTGATGCCTTCCTCAATGGCATCAATAGCACACATACACATGTACGTCCACTGCTCGGTATTGGACGTTTGTGTGCTAATGATGAGCGGCAAAAGTGTATTTGTATGAGAGAAACACTGACATTCTGTGTTTAAAGATAATTAATGAAAAAAAAGATCAATGAAAAGTAGATAGAGAAATTTCAACTCATTTTACGTGTTTTGTCAGTTACCCCAATTGAACCAGCAACTGACGATATACAGGTATTAGAAGAACTAATATTACTGATATCGACATAGCTCAAAGGATTAGCAAGCTGAAGTGGCAGTGGGCTGGCCATATCTCGAGAAGAACCGACAACCGCTGGGGTAAACGTGTTCTTGAGTGGAGACCGCGACTCGGCAAACGTAGTATAGGATGCCCTCCGACCAGGTGGGATGACGATATGCGAAAGACTGCTGGCAGATGCTGGATGCGGCAAGCTGAAGACAGGGCGCTATGGCGCTCATTAGGGGAGGCCTATGTCCAGCTGTGGACAAATATAGGCTGATGATGATGATGATGATGAATATTACTGATAAGTAACTGATACACTTACATTATATATTTTTACAAGCAGAGAGTTTGTAGGCAGCTTTCTATTATTACTTTATGAGATGACATTATAAAAATAATAGAAAAACCACAAAATCCTCCTTCCTAACATTTTATATTATAAATGCGACAGTGTGTTTGTTTGTCCTTCCTTAACTCCGTAACTAAGTCAACTTGATTATTGCCATAGAGTTAGTTGAAAGCATGCAGAGTAGACTTTTTGTCCTGGAAAAAAATCAAATTCCCATCAGAGATTTACAAATTTAACTCGTGTGACACCGCGGGGAACAGCTAGTTAATTCAAAATGAATAATATATTTGTTTTTCCTAAACTAGGTATTTAAAAATATTTGAATGCCAAAGTATTTAATGGTATGATAATATAATATAATATAATGTAATGTATGGTAATTTTATTAATTTTAAGATCTATAATGTACTCCCATACCTTAACCTTAACCTCAACAGCCTGTATAATGGTCCTGCTGCAGCCTGCTGGCCTCCTCTAATTTTTTTTATCTCATGGGTGGTAGTGCCCAATCCACACGCTGGGCGTGCGGGTTGCGGATCGCAACCGTGGTAGATGTATTCTGCAAGAGTCGCTGCTGCCCACCCCCCGATGATGTCCCTTTGTCGCCTCTTACGACACTCACAGGAAGAGTTGGGTATTACTAAACTATCGTAAATAAATGATTTGATTTGACTGAGTAACAATTAATATTAGTGAAACATGTAGGTACATTACACCAAGAAACTTTAACAAATTAACTCGAACGAACACTTTACACAAGAAGTAAGAACTAAGTATTAAGTGAACACACTAATCTGCAGCCATATTATATTGACATCATAATAATGTTGATTGGTGGATACCACGTGTTCAGCGACTTTCGCCCCTAGCTGTAAGTAACCCGACACCTCGTTTCTACAGGTACCTACCTAGATGAAAGCTGATATTGAATATTCGCTGCCCGCGGGAAAGTAAATCTTTTATTTTTATTCTGTGGTCCGCGGTGGCGGCGGGGGCGGCCGGCGGCGGGGCGGCGGGACGCTCGCACTAACTAACATTATGTACTAACGAAGTGCTTTTATATTCTGTGGGAGCTCTGAAATATTTATGGATTTTAAAAACTCACGTTTATTTTTGATAATGCTTTTGAAAAGTAACCTTTAATTTACATATTAAAACCATTTTGTTGTTCACATCTTTGGTGCAATTAAATGCAAAATTGACTCACATAACCATAACGTTACTAATAAAATAGGTACCTTTTTCAAACCAAAAGAAACCTGTGGGTTACATGAGTTGTTAACGTTTTTTTGTCATTTGAAATGGATAGTTCAACTACGACTTATTATTTATTCGTAGCAAACTGTCTTTTATGAAATTAATTATAAGGTAAAATAAATATAAAATAATGCTGGTCAACTCGTATCGTATATCATGAATTCATGAGGCCAATACGATATAAGCATAGATTTTCTATAATTTTCTATCGATTTATTTATCTTGTTTCATTCAAAAATACAATAATAAATACAATAGATATCGGCATCTATAGGCACTAATATTATAATGAGGAGAAATTTGATTGTTTGACTTGAATAGGTTCAAAACGAACTAGACCGATTTGAAAAATTCTTTCACCATTTGAATGCTACGTTATCCCTGATGAACGTAGACAATAGAATATTGTGCGAAGCTGGCGTGGACGTAATCTACGAATAAATAGAGAATACAAATAAAAGTTATCAGCATTTTTGAAGAAATAATATTGCATCGACCTTGTATGTTTCATCAAAATCAGTGCAACCTTTCTTAAGTCAATCTTATTTAATCGGGGTATTTTAGGTAAAATTTAATAAACCGGTTTCGTGCAAAATCTTATTAATCAAAATGAATGTTCCTATCGAAACTCCTCGTAGCCATGTTCATATCAAGGTACAATCGTCGAGATAAGTCGTACATTATGCTAATGTTATTCATAATGGCGGAGCGTTTTGTGTCAATTTCTGATAACATGTCTGATGTATGGCTCACGGCGGTTTGGAAATGTATTTGTGCGTTAGCTTTTCTATCAACTTTACTTTGTTCATATATATTCATACATACAGCCCATAAGAGTAGGTAAAACCTGCCATGCCCACTGCTGGATTGTCGCAAGCCCATATTTTTCACGCAACCCAATTATTCGAATAGAACCCTGAAAAATAAAAAAGTCACTACATCACCCAGTAAACTTCAGCCTTATATAGTTTCAAAAAAACAATATCTGTACAACTTACAGCTAACCAAAACCAAAACGTAGTCTTTCAGAAAAAAAATGCTACATAGTAAGTGAAATAATTTTCGATTCGAACAAATAGGTTCTCCGTGTATAGGCCTATCTTTCTCAATCTCTTCTAACATTTTACATCAAACTCTTATAACATTATTTTAGCTACGAGCTACTAGAATCTAAAATATATTATGGACTTAAACAAAGTCTTTTATAAATGGAGGAGTAACAAAATGATAAAAATAACAGAAAACAACGACGAGGTTTCGGCAACGTTATTTATTACTATTTACAAACTCAAACTCAATAACTTTATTTCTTTAGGCTTACAAAATAAGCACTTAGACAAGTCAAATACCAAACTTTACAAATACAAAAACTTTAACCACATATTATTATTATAATTGCTCAAGAGCAGCGAAAACGGATCAAATTTGTCCTTGAAAACGGAAAAAAGACGAATGAAAGTCGAGTAACAATGAAATACCAAAAGAAAAGTAAAAAATATAGCAGAAGTGTTCATACATAACCTGTCATGTTGTCGAGTTACCAAACGATCTGAATCCGTTATGAACGTCTAAAAGTTGTGAAGTCGACTGTACTCGTTGTTTATCGTCTATATTTTAACCTCCACGAATTTCCCAAGACATTAAAATTTACCCAAAAAACAGAACAAAACTCCCCAATGGCCCAACACGACCCAATAGCCCAAAATGGCCTCCGATAATATTGATGTGGGAATTATACAAAAGTTGCGGAAAGTTGAAAAAATACTTTGAAACTTTGGTCTTTGAAAATTTAATGAGTAATGTACCGTAACATTGAAATTTTAGCGAAAATACCTATTGAAAGGAAATTGGAGATGAGTGAGTAACGCGGCGACGGTTCCGTAGGTGCCTATTTTTTCCGGTGATCTATTGAGTTAACCAATAGCGATACATACAACTTATGCTTATAATATAATGACCAAAAAAGGATTACACAGAGAAACTAAAAATAGTTAACGGAAAGGCGAGTGAAGCAAGAGAAGAAGAAAAATACATATTATTTTGAAATCAAATAAGCAGTAGTACCTACACAATAAACAATAAAATAGACGGTAATACGGACGACCGATTTGGCGCGGTGGGCGAAGGTCCGCCTGCGACGCAGGAGGTTGCGGGTTCGATTCCCGCCTCGGGACAAATGTGTGTACGATCTGCAGATATTTGTTCAGGGTGTTCTGGTCGTTTTCTATATATAATAAAAAATATCTATCTATGTAATGTTTTGTATTATGTATATCAGTCATCTAGTACCCATAACACAAGCTCTGCTTAGCTTGGGGCTAGATGATGCTGTGTGGATTGTCCAGCATTATTTATTTTTTATTTATTTAATAAATCTTTCTTCTTTTTGGTCTTTGAATTGGGCTAAAATTTAGCCCATAATTACCCCAAATTTATTTTTTATTTAGCTGCAAAATAATAATAAATTTGTTAATTGTAATCGTAAAAAGTTTGTATGTTTAGTAGCAAACCCTCAGTACGGGTATTCGACGAAACCAACTAAGATTTTGTGGCTTATGGCTGGTTGGTTAGAACACACCCGTACTGAGGTTGGGGCGCAGGTTTGAGTCCTGCTGAAATCAAAACTTTTTGGAATATTATTTAATTTCTTAGAGATTACCCAGAGTTTGCACTCTGGGGCTTACGCACAATAATACAAAAACCTTACTTGCTTGGTATTTTTAAACTCTTAATGCCAAAATAACTGAATGGATATCTGTATTTCGGTTCCCGTTCCTTCTTCATCATCAATTTCACCACAATCCGTCTGTACCACTACCCAATAAATCTAAGATTACTACACCTAACTCAAAAGCAAGCACCTAACATTAAAGCTCTTCGTTTTTTCGGAACTCCAATTTTCACATTCCCAGGGATCCCTAAATTATTGAAAGAAATAAAGTTGCTAGACTTCTGAGTTTTTGAGGTTTGGTATTATTCGGAGCTTTAACTTATTGAAAGTTATTGTAGCAGGTATCGGTTTCGAAATATTTGAGAAATTAGCTTGAATATTCATGGTGGCCGAGGCACTCCGAACAAACATCATTACAACTAAAGAATTGAAACAAGTCGTAACCACGATTACACTGTAATGTTGTAAACAATCAAGAGATAGCTCAACTGAAGAATAGTTATGTAAGCATTGTTTGTCTTTTTTTAAATATTAAATCGATTTTCGATATCTACCGTGGGTAGATTAAATTCATAGAATCCTCAAACTAGAATTATCTAAGCTCTGATTAAATGAACTCTGTGTCAACATTAACTCGATAACAAGAGTAAAGCTGGGTTTAAAGTTGTTAATTAGTTTTTGATTTAAGTTTAAATTAAACAACAATTGCTTTAGAAATTATTAATTGGTTATTTTCATTGAAATGCTTTGACACGGAAAACCGCATATTACGTGCGGCCGCGCCCCGCCGGCCGGCCGGCACGGTGTGACCAGCCGTGCATGCAGAAGGAAAGGTTATACCAACACACTTCTCATCACACATCATTTATGTCTACTGTTGAATTTGTCTCCCAAATAGAGGGGTGGAGGAGTTGCCATAATCGTTTAAGAATCTTATTTTTTTTCATAAAAAAATATTTGTTTCTTTTGGTCTTCTTCTTGCTTTTGTGGAATATTGAATTGTTGATTTGAGGTAAACAAAGGTTAAATTTATATTTTACTAACTGGCCGGCAATCTTTATTCCACCTTACAATCAATCGTACATACAAAAATTTGTGAGAAAATTAACGTAGATTTTCTTCATATTTTTATATCCTCGTGAATTTTTCATATTATATAGAACCGGGACAGGACAGAGCTTAGCAAGAATAAAAATCAGGTTTTCGCTAATTAAGATTATTTATCGGGTATTTATCGCGTACCTTTTGCTTTCTTTTCCCCAACGTTTCATCCGCGTTACAGCGATCGTGGTCACGGGGCGACGATCGCTGCTGTAACGCGGTTGAGACGTCAAATACCCGATAAATAATCCTAAATATGTTATCAAATCGCGAAAGTTTAAAAAGTTTCGCTAATTATCTATTAATTAGGATATTATATGAAAAAAGTTAACATAACTTAGTTCAATTACCATATGAAATCTTAACTTCTGTATGCTATCTGTAGTTGTTTGCAATAGTTTGCAGTTAGCTCAATTGTTTCAATTGTAAATACTAGTTTTGATATAATTTTATTATTTGATTGTAATTTTCTTTGTTATTAAAGTTTTTTTTACTAACACGACTTTGTTTTATGTACAGGATATCCTTTATTTTATATACAGGATATCCTTTGTTTTATATACAGGATATCCTTTGTTCGGCTCTTACATTGCATGTCAACTGCTGGACACACCTTCATCAAGGAGGGTTTTCCCATTAGAGGATTGTTCCCTTCTGTTTACAGCGTGTTGCACTGTGCCGTGATTATTTGACGTGTTATTACGTACTAATTGACGTATACGTTTACTGTGTTACGGCTACTGGCGTTTACTGTGTTACGGCTACTGGCGTTTTACACAACCTCGTGTGACAAGTGATTTAATAACGGTTTTTATACACCCATTAATAAAGTGCATAAGGGCTTAGTTAGGAAACGACGTAAAATGTTTTAGTGCTTTTGTTAACAACAAGATGCTGGTTTTGATTCACAACACAATCCAAGTTTGGAACATGACTATTTTTATACTAAATGAAATCAATGAATATTTGCTTTTTTTCAATCTAAACTTTTCATGAATCAACATGAATTTACATAATTATCTATACTATAATCGTACTTTCATACTAATATCATAAATTCGAAAGCAACCCTGTTTTGTCTGTCTGTTATAGCTTTTCAGATGGCTAAGCGGATGAAATTTGGCAGATAAACAATATCCCGGGGACGGACGCAGGCTACTTGAAGCGCGAGCTGCGGGCAGAAGCTAAAAAGAATAAAATAAAGCTGCGGGCAGAAGCTAAAAAGAATAAAATAACTTCTTGACGACCTTAGAGGCATAGCGGGTCAAGGCCAGTCTGCAAAGCGGTTGCAGGTTCGCCGTGGGACAAAATGCTTGCACAATCTGCAGAAATCTTTCTAAAAGCAGCTCTTTATTAACCATGCTAGTTATTATATACTTATATTATACTTGTTCAGTGGAAACTAAAAATATATTAAAATAACAAGCTGGAAGTACCAAGGTTCCCGTAATAATAGGAAGTACCAAGGTTCGCGTAATTCCTTGCATTCGCACTCGGGCTAACAGTGAATATTCCATGTAACGTTCCGTGAACCCCGCACCGCACTGCCTCACACTTGACCAGTTCCACTCTAAGCTCTGAAACCCGCAAAACAGAATTTGCTCAGACTGTTCTAGAACCTCTTTGAATATTCATAAATACCTACTGCACCAGCCGTATGCAGGGTGTTCCATTCTTAGATGATCAAACAAAGTGGGTATGGGTATTAATCAATACCCATTTTGTTTGATCTTCTATGAACACACACAATAACACCCCAATGATTGTTCCAGCATCCACAGACAAATAATCATAGAACATAATATCGTCGTTGTCGTGCGAGAAGTCATCAAATAACAATTTTATTAAATAAACTTCTAATTTCTCAGTTGAGTGTTTCTGTACAAATGTGGCTTCTACTTCAGGTTTCCATTGAAAGTGGTCGCAATTTGTGGACAACATCAGTTCTTATTAACTATGTAAACTCAAAACCTAAACCAAAAAATATTTCGTTAATTTAAAACTTTAGGTAATAACAGTATTTGCCGACCAAGGATCGCAATAATTTCAGCTTCGTCTAGTCTACAACATAGGTATGTATATAGGGGTTCACCTTCCGCACTCTGTACACTCTCCCCCTACATTTCGTTTGACCGTGTGTGTATGAAACACCCTGTATAAGTTAGGTATGCACTTAGTACTAGAGCCAGTACTTGACCTAGCCTAGAATTCGAAAGCATTTTCACGGTACACGTAGAAACAGAAGGACAACTTTACATTTGGCTACAAAACTGAGTTTTTAATATTTCTGTCCATGACTATGATTACGTGTTTTAATGTTACTCGTACTGCAGACAGATGCTGGATGCTATGGCGATCATTACTGGAGGCCTTTGTCCAGCAGTGGACTAGCATAGGTTGATGATGATGATGTGTTATACAAAAAATAAAAACGAGAAGAATTAAGTAATAGATAAAGAAATGCAAAAGAACGGCTGAACGGAACCTAATAAAATTTGACAGCATACATGGGACAGAAGGTATCCTAGGGACCCATGTACATGGGCTACTTTTTATCCTTGAAAAGCGTGAGCGAAGCCGCGGGAAGAAGCTAGGACGTTTACTAAAACTTCCATTTACTAATATGACCTTCTGTAAAAACCACATTGTGTACTATCTGTATTTTTAATTACAACGCTATTACATTAATGCACTGCAGTAAATGAGATGTGCGAAATGCAAAGTTTCACGGAAAATGGTCCAGTTTACGATTTCAGTTTGACGAGTTTCAGTTTCATTCCAAAATATGCAAATGTTATGATTTTCCATGTATTTTACATACTAAGGTAGATTGGGGAAAATTGGTTTAGCTGGCGGTAGTAGCTGGCGGTAGTAGCTGGCCGTATTTGAGTTGACACAAAATTTTAACACAAACTTTTAAATAAAATAATATATATAAATTTCTCATTATAATTCAAATTTAGCATCATCATCATTGTGTCAGTGTAATGAGCTAATCCATAAAACATATTGAACTTGACAACTTTAATCCTAGAGTTAGGTCATTCATTAGAGGTATTAAAGGTATCCTCCATTTCAATGACGCTGATCCTCCACGTTGGAGCACTGTTACTGTTACTGCGAGGGAAAGAGCTCCCAGTCTGCCCAGCAGTGGGACTGTAACGGTTAAAGAACAGGTATACATAATTATTGTTCACCTATTTCATGCAGTGGAATCGGCATCATAGTTGCATGAAAAACCTAGTTTAGTGAAAAGCTTAATTTTTACTACAAACACTATCGTATAAGTCGAATAAACTTTTAGACAGGGACTAGAACCGCACGCACCCTGAAGAATAAATAAATAATGCTGGACAATTCACACAGCATTATCTAGCCCCAAGCTAAGCAGAGCTTGTGTTATGAGTACTAGATAACTGATAAACATAATATAATACAATACATAGATAGATATTTTTTATTATATATAGAAAACGACCAGAACACCCTGAACAAATGTCTGCAGATCGTACACACATTTGTCGCGAGGCGGGAATCGAACCCGCAACCTTCTGCGTCGCAGGCAGACCTTCGCCCACCGCGCCTCATCGGTCGTCATAAGAGAAGTCCCTCGTTACGAGATGAACGTTGGTGTTCTTCCAATCCAACACAAATAAGGTTCCTAGTTAACCCGCGTGTCGTGATGAAGAATTATTATTAGTCCTATTTTCTTTATATTAAACACTATCTTAGCAGCTTAGCTATAATCCGTGCATTATGAAAATGGGATGCAACCTTGTCAAAGTAAACGTAGACACATTCCCACACGTCGCACATTTACTAAAGCTATTTACTAGGGTAAATCCGGGATATATGCCAACCTATTTTTATGTTACTCATATCTTTTTAAGTACAAATAATACGCACATGGTTTTCGTATGTGCAGTCACTTTGATCTTCTATTTAATCGCCTTGAAGTGTTTTTTGTAGACTACTCGATAAATAAATCTTATATTTTGAGTTAAAAATAAAACTGCATAATGGGATAGATGCCTCACATGCGGTATATGTGCCCAAGACCAAATTTTTTGGAGGGGATAGATGCCCTTTGCAACAAAACAATTATTTTGAATATACGTAATGTTCAAAATTCAATCAACATTATTATTTATAAATATAAATATTGATTCAGCTATTTAAATAAACATTTTATTTAAAAACTCTAAAGAGATCAATAATTATTAGGTACCATAATTAGACGAGGTAGGCAAGTTATCTTAATCAGATGCTAGATTATTATAAATGCGACAGTACAATCATAAAAATACCTAAAGGTTTTTTCCTATTTTGTGTAGAAAAACGGCGACGTAACGTCTTGCTATATCATTGACGCTTAGTAGTTTATTCGTCATTTCTGCCATAGCTGCAGCCAATGTGTCCTCGGTCCATGTAATGACACGCGGTCAGACGCCGGCTTTACGCTTGTATTTCCAGGGCATTTCCAATTTGAATCATATAACATAGGTAAACAGTACACTAAAGTACGGCAAGGGATAGATGCCCTTAGGGGCGAATATCCCAAAACTTATTGGGGCATATATCCCTTTTCACAGGGATAGATGCCTTTGAAAAAAATAGTGGTTAATACGTTTTAGAGTAAAAATGTAATTAATAATAATCTAAATACATTACTTCATATTTAGAAGCAAAAAAGAAAAAACTTACTTATTAACTCCAAAGTTATAGAGGACCGAAAATCATCCATCAAGTAAAATCATGACTGTTTGACTCGTTACTGTCACTAGCGCTCCTACGCACAATCGCACGCGCCAACTCTTTGTGACAGACCGAAGTGAGGGAGAGGTGCGTCCTTATTATAAGGTATTCTTTTGTACACGTGTCTTGCATTTCACAAGATTGCACTGCGGCGTCTATCCCGATTGGGCGTATATCCCGGACTTACCCTACGCGTTTTTTTTAAATCCGAAGTTATATCCTATCTACCTAGCGCGTGTTATTCCTATAATATCCTTGGATTATAATAATCTAACCAAATTCTTTACTTCATCTATTTTAGAGCTGCATTCTTATACTGAGCTTAAAACACTTTAAACGGAGATTATAGACAAAACATAACATAAACAGTCGACTTGATCCGAACAGAATTCCAAAATTAACTCTGCTCTAAAAATGAGACCATTCAAATAAAACTGGTTAATATGTTTACACATTATATACATTTTTATAATCTGGTATAAATATGCAGGTAAATGTGCTCTACAAAGCTAACTCCCTTGGAGTCGAGACCCAAGGTCACTGGGGTACTGAGGTTCTCCGGTTTTTTAAATAAATTATGTGAGCGCCTGGTCGAAGTGACGCGTGAACCGAGAGCTGGTGAGAATCTGGCACAGCGCATCAGCATAACCTCTGGGTTGTTTGCAATAGTCGCAGTTAGCACAACTGTTTCAATTGTAAATACTAGTTTAGTAATGACCTCATTGACGTACTTATTTCATTCAAGATCAAAAAGTCTGAACGCCATGAGATCGGCATCGCGAATAACCTCAATGTCGCGTCGCCTCATTCATTTATTTCTAGTTGTGATATCATGAAACGTGTGGAAACGCGCCGCGGCCGGCTCACCTACACCGAACGAGAGACGCATTCACGGGAATTGGGTTCAAATTGTGTATTTTAAATATTACTATAGATTACATTATACTAATAATTAAAACTAAACCCCCAATACAAAAACGCACGTCTCAAGTGACGAATTTTTGTCAGTTTCTCATTGAAAATTGTCAAATGATCGCTACCGAGACATACTTCTATTAAAGCGTAGGAGTGGCATTTGAGTATTTAAAAACCGACCTGTGTGACCCTGAGGTCACATTTTAAAATGGATCTAATCACCAATGAGGATCAGTCACGATTTTTGTTAAGTATGTAGATCGATGACAGTAAAAAAAACATGACTTATGGTGAAAAAAATATCCAATTCGGACAAGAAATGACGAAGGTACAGCAATTTTACTGTAGCAGTTCAAATAACGCCCGCCAGTACCAGCCGCGAGCGCGTGACGTCATCCCACACATACCCGGGGCGCGACCCCGCGCGCGCTCTTCAGTTTTGTAGGTGTACTCCGTTTCCCGCGCAGTTCTTGAGCTGTGCTTGTCCCGGTCGATTTGTTATAGATTTATTGTTGTGTATCAATATCCTTAAAAATGACTTAAAAATATTGTGTCGTGCCAAAGTGCAAGAGTACAAGTAGTAGTACGCCGGACAAACTATTTTTTCATGTTCCAACAGACAAAAAAGCTAGAAAAAAGTGGTGTAGTGTTATGAAGAGAGATCCTTTATCAAGCAAAAGTACTCATTACTGTTGCGAAGATCACCTACGGCATCGTCGCCATATGACTCTCGTACAGACCTGTAATAATCATACAACATTAAATACCTACATCACATCACCTCATGCGGCTGCATCATTTAAGTGCATCGAAACAAAAAACATGGTAGGTATCCGCTAATGTTAGTTAATCTACGGCGCGCTCCCGGTCTATAATGTTTAGGTGAACTAGAAACCGGCACTTACTAAATCGCAATAAATCATGCCTGCAGTTTCCTGCTTACAAAAACATCAACTCGAACTCCGTAGAAAGAAATAATGTAGGTACTTGACTTGACTAACGTTTTTTATGATGGAGTAGGTTATGCTGTTCATGTACCTTTTGACCCAGGTTATTTTATTATTTTCACATTACCTACCGCAACGGCCATGTAAAAAAGTACCTAGGCCTAAACTCACTAACTAACACATTAAATTTGGTAGGTACTTACCGTTGAAGCTTCCAACCTCGGATTTCAGCGCTGGTATAGGTACTTCACATGATTGTTTAAGTATTCAAAAACCATGAAAGAATCCACTTTAGGTAGATTATCTGACTGTCCTTTTTCGAATCCATCTTCCAATCTGTTGCTCATTATTACAGAACACCGAAACAATAAACCGATAATGCATAAAACTTGAAAAAAAAACCGAGTGTTCGCTACTAATCACGAATGTGCGTACTGGACGACTGCGATCGCGCGGGGTCTGTGTGTGATGACGTCGTCGGTATCCACGGGCGGGAGGCGCGCGTTTTAAAATCAAGCCCGATAAAATATTAAATAACTTTGCCATTTATGGACGGATTTCAAAAAATCAAAAAGTAGTGTACTCAGAAAATCATAACACATGCAATGTAATAGTCAAAATTGGATTCTCCCGTTATGTGACTGATCCTCATTCTGAGTAAGGAAATCGAAATCTGCACTGACATCTCGCATAGGAGTGTATTGTGCATTATCCCCCTGCCTAACCAGGCCCTAACCAGCCCAGCTCCTTGTAGTACCGGAGCAGGACTTTTGGAGATTGAAAGCTTCGTTTCAGCTTTTCTATGGGTGTGGTTGGATTTGATGCCTCTATGACACTCTTTAATCCGTTTTCCGTCTGGCTTCCTCTGTGGCCGTGCAGCGTACCATAACATGTTCCACGAACTCTTCTTCCTTGAAACAGTCAGGGCATAGGCTGCTGTCTATGGCTCCAGTCTTGAATAGATGAAGGTTCATTGGATGTAATCTCTATCAAAAGTTTTTGAGAGTTATTTCATTGGCGCGGATAAGTGTTAGAATACTATTGTTATTGCTATTGCAATAATACTATTGCTGGTACAATACATTTTAATGCGATGTCATACACAATTTCAATAGAACTTATAAAAAGCCGCGAAGCTCAATGTTAATCAACAGGGAATCAAATTTTTGTGCACCAATGTTGTCCTTCTCCAAATACACTGCTGTATGTTTTTAACATTCGTTATGCTCTATTGATACCCACGTAAAAACTTTTTAAGTTTGTATTTCCTGATATTTCATATAATAACCGTTAGCAATAAAGAATCTGAATCTAGGCAACCGAATAAACAAAACTCTTTCAGAAATCACAATCTAACACTATTTCAGGAATTCAGTTCGTTTGCCAACCAATCATTTCATTCGCGACTATAATTCATTGTACTCGCTTACCCATAACACAAGCTCTGCTTACCTTGGGGCTAGATAATGCTGTGTGAATTGTCCAGCATTATTTATTTATTTATTATTATTATTATTTATTTACTGGCAAATTTACTATTCTGATTTCCGACCTATTCATAGAAATAACACTTTGAGGTTCCATTGGGTTTTCTCGGTAAACCTCAATACTATATAAATGTGTATATAATGGAGTATGAGAAGAGTTTCTCCGAAATCAATTCATTATGTCTGATAGCTATCATTTTGTTGATTTTAATCCGGAATTGCGACAAATTGCTGAAACCCGACAATACACAATCATGACATGATTTGTTCCATACAATATAGTTGGTACAAATGTGAGACTTTGTATGGATAGATGTACACAGATATGTTTGTTCGTTCTTCTTGCAACAGCAATGTTACGGATTGGCCTGAAATTTCGCATAGATACTGATCCTGAAATAATACTACTTTTTGTAATAGAAATAACCTTCAAACGTTTCCATAGAAATAACGACAAACGCGTTTGTAACATTTTAGAATCATCATCAGCAGTCTATCTATACCTATTAGTCCACTGCTGGACATAGGCCTCCCCTAATGAGCGCCAAAGCGCCCTGTTTTCAGCTTGCCTCATTCAGCATCTGCTAGCAGTCTTTCACATGTCGTAATCCCATCTGCCTGGAGGGCGTCCTACACTACGTTTTCCGTGTTGCAGTCTCAAGAACACGTTAACCCCAGCGGTTGTCGACTCTTTGCGATATATGGCCAGCCTACTGCCACTTCAGCTTGCTAATTCTTAGAGCTCTGTCGATGACATTGGTTCTCTGTCAGATGTATTCGTTACGAATCCTATCCTTCAGAGAAACTCCGAAACTTGTAGCGACATTTATTGCTGCAACTCAGTCCGTTGATGTGGTAAGAGTCTACTAATTGAACCTACCAGAATATCAGCTACCCTCTGAGTACTTTAACACCTCTACTGCGATCACCAATCCGCCTGCTAAGCGTAGGGATTATGGAAAAACTCCTCCGTGTTGGGGGGGAGAGATGGTTAGCAGTGAACGTATGCTGAGGAGGATGTCGTGTGAAATATCCGAAACAATTTATTTATATCGCCGTCATTTTACGGTTTTGGACAGATTTACATGACGCCCACTAAAAGTGCTGACATGGAGTGCTGATGTCAACATGGCAACACTCTATTTTAAAACTATATAAAACACTTTTACGGAAAATGTGTACTCACTTTGGTAAATATTAATGTTATTCGAGAGATTTCTGTTTTATAGCTTTTTCATTACGTCATCCTAAATATTTATGGGATTGAATAGTACTTGCTTATTTTTACAGATTTTTTCTCAAAAAGTATATAATCAAATAGTCAAAAAGTAAAGAGAAGATATATAGTTTTGCAAAAGTACCTTCATGAGTACGTTTAGAACTATCCATACTACATTACTATATCCATCCATACTATACTATATCCATACTAATATTATACTCTTATATTCGAATGTAACTCTATCTGATAACTTTTCACGCCTAACCGGCGGAAAGAATCTTAATGAAATTTGGCAGGGACGTTATGGTAACGGTACTTCTATCCCGGAAAAACGCTTGCGAAGCCGCGCGCAGAAGCTAGTTTTACTTTAAAAAGGATTTAGTACGACAAGTCGTTTTGATACAAGGTCTGTTCGTAGTTAAGCCGCCTACATTCCTAATGCTTAGAAACGATTAGAACTGTACAACTTACACTACCTTGTTTTTTTTACCAAAAACAAGTTACATTAATGGGTTTCAGAGCGGACTAAGTTATGAAACAGTCATTATGTAACCCGACGCCTCACTCAACAAACCACCGTTCGAATTCACCTCGGCCCGTTCACGAACTTGACCCGAAAATATGAAGAAAACTACGAAAATATTCCCTAGCAATTTATTATTCATCTCGATACATTTGGTATAAACCATCCAACAACACCGCGATCAAATATAGACTTTATGTCAATCAAGTAGAGTGCACTTAAAATAGAACACGACATTATGTCATAGATGTGGAACTACATAGTGTTAAGAGAGTTGACAAATAGACAAAACAAAAAGTTGCAGAAATGACAACGTAGTTTTCAGGAATCTTAGTACATCAGAGTGTAGAAATTGAATATACTTAACGAAATAATAGGTCTCACAAACTGACCTGCGGCCTGCGGTGGCGGTCAGTACTATATTTTCTCGTCAAATTGTACTGACCGCCACCGCAGGCCACATCATTCTTACTGCGCAACTCTTAATTCGTAATAGGCAAATTGAATTATGTTTCGGAGAAATTCACTTATTTGTAAGTCTGAATAAATTATTAGTGGTAAAGCGAAATAAATTACTGGATTTTACGCACCGTGCAAAAAACCGAAATAGACGACATTATTAAAGTTTTATAGCTCCTGTAAAAGTTAAACCACAAAATAAATGCAAATCATTTTGATACCATTAGATAAACCACGCCCAACTACTAAAATATATTATTTATAAAGATTTGTACAAAACTGAATTTGTCAATTTCAAAAACGATATCTCAATATTCCAACCAAAATTTTCCCTAACAAAAATACGGTCCGTCAAGGGAAGTCTAAAATGACATCATGGCGACCTAAATACTAAATACGTGATTGAAAATATGAGTAATCAATGGAAGTAGTAGGTACATTCTGGCAGGTTGCCACGATGCATGGTCGCTCTGCGCGTTGGTAGCTCTGTGGTATAAACCACAGAGCTCCAATAATGTAGCTAAGCTACTTAGGGTGCAGCTTCGGGATTAAAATAGGATTTATACAAAGATTAGCTTCTATAGACATTTTAGACGCCATCATCATAATTTGAGCTCATTTTATAATTGTACTAGCTGCGAACCGCGGCTTCGCCCCCGTGGAAATTTATGTTTCCAACTTTCTTAATTTTTTCTTTCATAAGAACCTTCTCCTGACAATAACAAACACAACAAAGAAAGAATTAGCGAAATTGGTCCAGGCGTTGTTGAGTTATGCGCTTACCAACACATTTTGCGATTCATTTTTATATTATAGAAGATTATATTCTACGATAATTTAATAATGACCCGATAATTTTCGATTTAGTCAGGATTTCAACCTGCACCCCACCCTGTATTATATTAATTTTTTCTTATATACATAATATGTGTGTCACATACTGTTGGGTGACGTCATAATAAATATACTAGTTTCTGACCGCGGCTTCGCAATACGTGTTGTTTATATCCTTGTAGGTTATATCTATTCCATAGGAACTGGTTCATGAGATAACAAGAAAGGACTATGATTTATTCCAGGCGTAGAACTACGCGAACAACTCTTTCACTAAATTTCAGCCCGATCCGTTCAGCAGTTTCGGCATGAAGAGGTAACAAACATCCATCCAAACTATCATTATATAATATTAGTGTGTGTGACTTGTTCCTATTGATGAGACGTCTGTGTCGCAGTCATGTTAAACTTTTTGATTGTTTGTACTTCCTTCACGCCCTAACTAATAACCAATCGACTTGATTTTTGGCATAGAGTTAGTTGAAAAGATGGAGAGTAACACAGGCTACTTTTTAAACCCATAAATCAGTTCCAATTCGATAGAAATAACATTAAATAACGCGTGCGAAGCCGCGGGCAGCTGCTAGTGGTAATCTTATTTATCACGCTTAGCACAAGCTGACAAGGTGTGGTTTTTTAATGGCTGAAATAACAGAAGAACTTTTGTTTATAGTAATTGGAGAACATTTTGATAGTTTAAAGAAACTAACTATAGATGGAAAAACGCGTGTCATAACTTTCGTTTAGGTTAGGTTAGTCATATCTGTCAATCTGTCCGTGCAAATAGCGCCGCACGCACTATCTACAGTATCTTTCATCTATGGACGATTCTACGACGAGAGAACGTCATAGTAAAGTATTATTCATTGCGTGAAATACATGTATTGTATACAAAGGTGGTTTATGTATCAGCATGTCTCAATGTATTTCCACTGTTGGGTGTGCAATGTCTGATTTACAATTTTATTCATGATGATTTAAATTAAGGCAAATAAGATAACATTTCAAATCGAATGAGTTAGGATTTAGATGAGATTAACATTTCGTGAAATAAGACTAGTTTTGCGAATAAAAATTGAAGTAATATTAAAATTTTATACAAAATAAATAAATAAAGTAGGTAAAAAATAGTTAGCAGAACTGGGCCAGTATGATGCACCCAAAGTTGACAGCGGGTTAAATTGTCTAAGACCCAAAGACGTTTTGTGATTAAAATGTCTTTGCACACGCCTGACCACACATGCATGTGCAAACAGATCTACGTCGCTACGTAAACAAACTGCGCTGGATTTAAACCTGCACTCCCAGTCAAGGCCAGCGAGTTCGATCCGCTACGTCACAACTTGAGTCGGAAGATTCATTATCTCTCCCAAGTCTCTCAAGTCTCTCCCAGCGAGAGACTTGGGTCGTGCACGCATCGGAAGAGAGTGAGGGAATAAAAAAATTATTCCTGGAAAATCCACAACAATATTTTCCAGCCTCAACCTAACTAAGCTGAGCTTGAGTTATGGGATTTTTTTGTACGATCTGTAAATAGGGTATATTATATTTACAATAAAAATATCTATCTTTGTAATTTATTAAGAATATCAGTTACCTATAATTGATCTATAATCGATAGATCGTACAAAAATAAATTCTAAGGCGTCAATCGAACCCGCAACTTTCTGGGTCGCAGCACGTTTGTGGGTTACAATAAAGTCCGGCGCACGTGCGTAGTCTCCGACACTGACGCAGTGGCTGAAATTTGTCTATTTCAGTTCTCGGACACAACTTCACACGATGGAGCTGTTGTCCACCCGAAGACCTTCATCATCACCCTAAAAGTGAGTCAACTAAATGATGATGAATCAACCTGTCAAATTACATGTTAATTTACGACAGCAGAGATAAAAGCGGATCTCTGAACCATCTGCTCTGTAATCGGTAGAAGCTTACGCATCTGAGTTATTGCTTCCTTTCGCTAAATAAATAATATCACACGCTGGCAACACTGATTATTATTCTAAAATATTTCAATGTAGGTTTGTAAACAAGGAATTATGTAGAGCAAGTTAATTTTACAATAATCTAAATCGGTCAAACTGTTTTGAAGCTAAATGGGATCATTGCTTTCTTGTGTATTGTGTCAATTTGTTAGTGTGAACAAGAATAAGGATTTTTAACATATTAGATAAATAAAATATATAAATAATGCTGGACAATTCACACAGCATTATCTAGCCCCAAGCTAAACAAAGCTTGTGTTATTGGTACTAGATAACTGATATACATAATACAATACATTACTTATATAGATACTTTTTACTGTACACAGAAAACGACCAGAACCGGAACAAATACTTGCAGATCGTACGATAAATTGACCCGAGGCGGGAATCGAACCTGCAACCTCCTGCGTCGCAGGTGGACCTTCACCCACCGCGCCACAGAGGTCGTCAACGTCGAGATAGCATACTTGGGAGCTTATGGTTTGAATTGAAAAATACATTTGACGACCTCTCTGGCACGGTGGGCGATGGACCGCTTGCGAAGCAAGGGGTTGCGCGTTCGATTCCCGCCTCGGGACAAAAATTTGTACAATCAGCAGGTATTTTTTCCGGGTGTTCTGGTCGTTTTCTATGTATGGTAAAAATATCTATCTATGTAATGTTTTGTATTATGTATATCAGTTATCTAGTAATGGGTACTAGATAATATGATATACATAATACAAAACACACAATCACAAGCTCTGCTTAGCTTCAAACTAGATAATGCTGTGTGAATTGTCCAGCATTATTTATTTTATTTATATTTACCTACACACAGACATACATTACTCCTCAAAAACATTTACAGCCTTTTCTGCAGTCGGCAAATACTTCCCATTTCTTGTCTTGACTCAAAACTCCAACTTTTAAACAAAATTCAATCAACTCGCAATATTTAACGCTAACATTTTAACCCGTTAATCAATAACATGAATAAATAACGAACTGTCAGATTAACAAATAATTAAAACATATTTTCCCTTTAACCCTTTCCACCCCAAGTATAACAATTGCATTAATAAGGGCATGCAATATTTACAAAGCGCTTAACGCATTAAACAAATTGCTGCGTGAATATTTGAGTCGGTGGTTGAGGGTTAAAAGCTTTGATATAAGGCATTTATGGGGGACCTTATGGTAAGCGGCTTGTTCAGTCAAACAGATAAAATGTTTTTTTTAAAGACGAATAATTATTACACTTTTCCATACTAGCCCCGCGGCTTCGCACGCGCTTTTTAAGTAGGTAGCCAATGTCCCTCTCCAGGATACCATTTACCATCCTGCCAAATTTTATTACAACACGTTCAGCCACTTCTTGAAATCTAATCGGGCACTTCAACTTTTTAGACATTCGTGATACATCGTCGGCCACATTTTCACTTTTCTTCAGGTAAGATTGTGGTCAGACGAAGGTCTAATTAACTTTATAAAAAAAACACAATTTCCATAACTTACATAATTTCTACATTTATTTTCATTATTTTCCTAAGATCACTTCGAAATCATTCTCTAATAGTGAAATGATTTTCCAAATCGGTTTATAATTAACGGAGAAATCGATGATTATACAAAAACATGCATACTATCTGCTAGCTATACCTGACAGCAAATTACCAGATCTACATAAATCAATTAGGAACAAGAGATATTACCTGAAATATAACTTTTCATGAACTCAGATGTCGGTGGGGTCGAAGTATGATATTGTCACATTATTGTGGGGAGTACAGTTCGACACGAATCAAGGGCACTGTATCTACATTAACTATTCATGCCTCCAAGCCAACGCTCATATCCATCCACAGGTCCTGCAGGCTGCATTATAATTAGACCATAAAAGTCCACTGTTGGACATAGGCCTGCACCAAACGAAGTGACAAAATGCCGCCTCCACGACTCCCCGACATCTGACAACCGCTTTAATGTCGTCGGTCCATCGAGTGGTTTTCTCAATTTCTATTTTTTAATCAAGTATTATTTTTGTCATGTATTAGTTACAAAGTACAGATAATACTAAGGCTTTAAGAATACTAAGTCAAATCAAATAATTCATTCATTAGACATGGTTTACACTGGTTATCATAAAAGTTTAAATAATTTAGAATATTAAATATGAAAGGCATTTTATAAAAATTTACTAAAGGAGCTTCTGAATCGTGTAGCACTGTAATTCACAACGAGGTACAGACTAAGGTCACAGGTTCGAGTCCCGCGCGGTCATTTATTTCATTCGCTCAATGGGAGATAAGAATTTATGTATTACATTTATATTGGAAATTCTTTGAAAGTTCCATTCCAAAGGGTTCAATTTTACTTTTGCATTTGATATCAGATTGGAGGCGAAATTAATTTTCTTTTGAACTGATTCTTTGTTAAATTACGTAAAAGCGTACATAATTTGTCAAGAAAGCTTTTGTCTCGTTAGTGCAGTCATCTGATGAGGTTAACTACACTTTACTACATTACTAATTTATTTCTATACTTTACAAGCTTTTGCACGCGACTTCTCGCTCGTTTTTAGAGGATAAAGAGTAGTCTTTCCTTCTACGAGATATCCCCTATCTCTTTGATAATTTCATATAGATTCGTTCAGCCGTTAAAGTCCGATTTCAGTTATATAATTGGAAGCGTTCAAATAAGCACGTGAATGTTTTATCACCGTTAGTGCCCATGACGCAAATCTACATAATATATTAGTGATGGTAGAGCTGCGGCGGAGGGCCCATTCTTCGGGTCGTGGTTGGGCAGTGAATGGGTTAAACAAGTTATATGTTCTATGAACACTATCTATGAACTTGGTTATTAAATTACAGAGAGGCAGGGCTACTTTCGCTTTTTTTAATTAGTATCTATGGATGAAGGTATACGATATGAAGAAGAAAAAATGGGTAAAATCAGAATTCTAATTAGAATTTGCAAAACACAATTTGTAATCACAAACAAACTGATAGAACACAAAATATAATTTTAATGCAAAATGAAAAAGCTCCGCTCCATTTGGCACTTTGTCAAAACTTCCATCCAATCTCGTTCCATTATCAACCCTATTGCAACGGATTAGAGTTGACTTTACACGTCATTTCCGAAATTAAATCGGACATCGCGTTACCGCAAATCTTTATCCACATTCAGTTTTATCACCGCGCGTTAGGGTTTAAATTTCTTTGGCAATTAGGGGAAAGTGGGGTAATAGCAAACACATAAGGTACATCTATAATATAAAAATGAATCGCAAAATGTGTTGGTAAGCGCATAACTCAACAACGCCTGGACCAATTTGGCCAAAGCTTTTTTTAAAATGTTCGTTGAAGTTCAAGGATGGTTTTTACGGCGAGAAAAATTAGAATTATTGCTGGAAAAACCCTAAAAATAGCCCTTCTTTTTCCCATACAAATGATTTGTAACTAAAACGTAGTCAATTTGAGCTTTATTGCTAAAATAACTACCCGTGCGAAGCCGGGGCGGACCGCTAGTTTTAAATAAAACCGGAATTACATTAAATAGATTAGATAGAATTACACTAACAGCCTTTACTGGTCCACTGCTGGACACAGGCTAGGCCTAATAAGTTCCTTATTGACTGATATCATTAAGGGATAATGCAATTTACGCGTCATTCAATCCCCATGCAGATTGCAGTTCGGTGGTGGATCAAATCTGTTCTGCCTGCCCCCGGGGTTATGGAAGTACAATCAACCAAATCAATAGACATCTAGGCCCACCACACAAAGCGATATGCCTTAAAGGGCTGTTCGCCATCATTGATTATTTGTTTTGTTCATGTAAATGAATTGAAAAAATTATAACAGACAAATCGAAGAGGTCGGAATTTCACCGTGTTCACGTTTTCCCTACCTTCCCCTACTGAAATTACTTCGGGAATTCTGCACATGATAGTTTCGACCTTGTTTCAATGAGAATTGGGTCGGTTTTGTTTGTTTATTCGCAGTTAACTCGGCGTTTAGGCACGGGTGCGCGTCAGTCAGACATAACTGACGTTTAGTTTGCATAGTTGCTTATTTGCATCACAAATGTACGGAAATATGTATTTAGCATCACTTACTCGTTATACCGATTTCTGTGAACATACATTATCAGTAAACGATGTTTAACTTGAACACACGACTACGTAGGTGCCACTAGATAAATAAATAATGCTGGACGTTTCACACAGCATTATCTAGCCCCAAGCTAAGCAGAGCTTGTGTTATGGGTACTAGATAACTGATATACGTAATATATTTGTGATTACAATACATAGATAAATATTTTTTATTATACATAGAAAATGACCAGAGCACCCTGAACAAATATCTGCAGATCGTACAAACATTTCTCCCGAGGCGGAAATTGAAATCGCAACCTTCTGCGTTGCAGGCGGACCTTCGCCCACCGCGCCAGAGAAGTTGTCATAGACACCTTTCAGTAGGTTTTTTATACCACCAAGGTTGCAAACAAGGTTGTCTCATTAGCACTCATAATATTATGTCCATTCGTGATCGTGCCTCCTAATACGGGAGGGGAGAGGGTAAGGTTAATAATCATCACACTCGGCAGGGTGTAGTGGTGATGATAAATAATTCATCAGAAGTAAACAACTGAAAATAAAATCATAAAAACTTCAAAACGAAACTATTAACAAATTACAATTATTTGTATTCACACTTATATCTACATCCCAAAAATCTAAGCCGTCAGCGACACCGGCTGAGTGCCCGAATGCTGGCAGCATTGCCACGTTGAATATCAATGCTAATTCGTTCGTAATTCGTAGTCGTAAACAGAAACCAGCATTCCGATCACCTGTGGACTCTATGAGAAGTTTGGGACTTTAAAAAAATATTGCAGATCGTAACCTTATTACATTTCTATAGTTCTCTAGAAATTTAAGAACCAATTCTTAAAATAATTTGTATTGTGACCTTTCACAACATGACAGTAATAACGAAAAGACAAATGCTTGAAAAACAAATTGTATGACTCAAAAGTTATGAATAATGCAAGAAAATATTCATCTACAGAATAGCTGAGCCCGTAGTTTGGGACATGCTCCTTTACAAAACTTTTCTTTTCCAAAGAACTCGGTAGATACTTTATCTTACTATCTACCAACAATAGTTTATTTATTCCCCTGAAACTGGAATTCGAACCCGCGACCTCTAGCCCAAGGTCAGATTCCGCGAAACAGCCATCACAATGGCAATAAAGTCGAACTTCGACCGATTCGGGCCAGGTTACTATTTATAGGTGCAGTTCAAACTAGCTGGTTGTTTGTGATTTGGTGGTCGTTGTACCCAAAGTATCTTTAGGGTTTGGTAACTAAACGATATACTTGGCTAAGTAGGAGTCTCACTCACTAAGGGTTCCGTGCTACATCAAAATATAAAGCTCTGTAAGATTATGTCCAAAAATAAAAACAACAAATTGGACTTGCTACATTGCGGTTCCAGAGACAGAGACCAGCTGCGGCCGATTCAGACTTTTCGTGATTGTATCATTGTATCAGAGTTTTCTTATGAAATGTGCGTTTGGTTTCGCACGCGTTTTCAAATAAATGAATTTATGTCTATGTTTTTCTGGAATATTAATCCAGGCCACTGATATTAACATGATCAATGATCAGCTGTGCGATTACGGTAAAATCTCCCATTTCCATTAAACGGGCCATCCGGTAAGAACGGTCATGAACGATTTCGGTTGCCAATAAACTAAAAAAATATTTTTTACAACTTCTTGTCAAGATAATTATATCTACCTAACCTTAGTCAAAGTCATTTGTCAGATTGCTAACACTTGACCTTGTCTCTTGCTCGATTACAGCAATTCTGATTTAAAAAACCAGCGACAAACAGTAAATACATTGTAGTAATTAAACTTCCTCGAACAAGTCGGGTGGCTCCATTCGGAAATTCGGGAACCAAATTCGCTTGTACCGTCTCCCCGGATGGCGATCTATTGATTGGGATATTTTACTGTGATCGCAGATCCATAGTAAAGACTGAAAAACATTCAGACTTTCGCGTTTATAATAATTATTAGACTATTATTATTATTGGCACATAGAAAGTTCACTTAGGGGTAAGCTCCCCTTACTCCATATGCTCCCCACCTGACTTAGCCTCTTTAGGTTCAAAGTCAATGAGTAAGTAAAGGTACAGCCAGTGATAAAACTTTTCAAACATTTACGATATTCCTGGCCTCCTTTGTACACAAAAGTTTGTTTTCTTTAGCGAAGATAAATAACGAATCAATCAAAATAATAAATTAAACTTCGATGAAGAAAAAAATAACAAACACCATTAGCTTTTGTGGAATTTAGGTTGGATATTTGCCTGTCGACGACATACAATAGATACATAATATAAGTATTGTACCACACAAACAATACAATACAGAAAAAAATGTATAGAATGAAGGAAGTACAAAGGGCGGCCTTATCGCTTTGAGCGATTTCTTCTAGGCAACCTTGGGAAGTTGGGATGAACTTGACATAAATAGAACATAATAGACGGTGTCGTTTGAGTAATATGAAAAGAATATAATTATATTATACATACACTACTTAACATAAACAGGTACCTAACATGCATTAGTTAGACTATTAATACTGTCTTATGATAAACTACAATTTACAATTTTTAGGTACTACTCGGTTGGTAGTTCTTACTACGTTTTAGAATGCCTATTTTATGCCAGTAAGGACATTTTATGAATGTAAATTTAATAAAAATAACAGAAGACCACAGTAACGGTAAGTTCATCACTAAAAACTTTTCGCAGAAATTTAAAACCGGTGTGATACAAATATTGTATTCTTTTGGCTTTGTAACCATTTTTTTTACAAAATGTATGTAAGATTATAGAACAGTGCTATAAAATCACTGTGTAGGTAGTTGACTAAGGTTTTCAAATATTACATTGGATCCAAGTTACTTAACTAATAATATAAAGTGGAAAAATTTGTATGTTGCATGTCACGAATAAACTTAAAAACTACTGGACCTATTTCACACATTCTTTTGCCGTTAGAAAGCTACATTATCACCGAGTAACATAGGCTATAGAATATACCCGTGCAAAGCCGGGGCGGATCGCTAGTTATTTATTAATTGGGTCTAGATGATGCTGTTTAGATTGTCTAGCATTATTGTTAATAATTTTTTTCTTTATCTAATAGCTTTTGGCATCACCTGTACCTGCTTGGGTTCCCACCCTCACGCTTGGCTGGCCACGTTAATATGGCAACATACGATATGTATAATGTGACGTCGTTGACTTGCCAACTGTCACTGTGCTGCCAGCTATAAGCGTCTTCAAGACAGGAGGGGTGTTTTTACATCGTTATGATTTTTAGAATATTTAACCTATTATAAAGAAAGAAAATTACATTATAGAATTAAATTAAAACTAGTATTTACAATAGAAACAAACAAACCAACCAAGTATTTACAATAGACCAGACGCTCAGATAATTTTTTGAAAACCCAGAGAGCATCTATACCCCACGGACCTAGGGTCTCGACTCCAAGGGGAGCAAATGCCTATTGTACATATAATTATGTACATTGGTAACTCAAAGTTTAAATCGGACCAAATAACAATAGAAACGGCGTCAGGCGTCTCCCAGGCGCTCCTCGGTGTCGTAGCCCGTCCACAGGCACGCACTGTATTACGATTCGTGCCCATCTCTCTGGGGCTCTATTTTATTAAACTAATCACTTTTTATGACAATGTTATCTTCCCAGGCGTCACCATAGACACGTAGTATTCAACTTATGATGGAAAGAAACTACAGAAGAACGCACGTTAAAAGTTTCGCGGTTGAAATCTAAATAATTTCTTCGTCCGTGCAAGTTTTTTTTATCTAAGGATTTTTTCGGCTCTCGTGCCACAAACTGACATTCAGTTTGAAATTATTCAAAGAAATAAATAAATACCTAATGCTGGACTATCCACACAGCATTATCTAGCCCCAATATAAAATATAAATACATAATAAAAAAGCTTATTAAATGGGGTAAAAATTCAAGTTTTGATTTACCTTAACAATCAAGGTCAGGTTGTGTAAGTTGAAAAGTTACATTAAATGTAGGTACAAAATCAATATTTATCTATAACTTTTCATAAAAGTGTAAGGTAATACAGGAGCAATGACCTTAAAACCTCTTAAATGAAATAAGGTCTAGAATATTCCAAGGACGCACCGAGATAAAATAAGTAATTCCATTTAATTCACTAATTACCAGCATTTACGTAAGTATTGCCAGCTCGCACCCTGAAAACGTGCCCATTTATAATTTTTAATCCGCCGTATACAGACTGTGTACAAATTATCAGCATTCCAGCGCCTTTTTAATCCCCCTATAGAGACACAAAGGGAGTTAATATCTTGGGTTTGTGGTGGCGCTTTTATTATCTGCGAAGCTGGCAACATTGTGGCAGACGCGACTTATAGTTCTACATATAGTGCGACTTTTACAATTCACTGCCTCGACATTGTTGATGTAGAACGCATTTAAAGTAACATATGAGGAAAAATTTAAGGTAAAGTAGCGTGGGGCTAGATAATGCCTGTGACCATTATTATGAACATATGTTATGGACTCATTAATATTATCTGGGGCCACATAGTGATCTGGTCTTTTAGGAGACAGGCGTGGTGCTGAAGCCAACAAAGGCCGTTGTATTTACACCTACGATATGGGTAATAAGTACTACTGTAAATACTTACACAATAAACGATCAAAGAAAGAAAATATTGTTTGATCTCTAAAATGAATGTGCTCCGCTTGCGGATATTTAACACGAAAGGTTCCCGTTTCGACGCGAGACGATACCTCGCGAATTTCTTTGACGACCTCAGTAATAGTACAGTTGGCGGAAGTTACTTTGATTAGTGAATTGTCAACCTATCCAAATAGACAAAATACCTTACGTATGTAAAGTCAAGTAGAGGTAAATAGTAGGGTAAATACGATAATACGTTTAAAATTCCTTGTGGAAGTGGGAATTAGTGATCATCAGATTAACTGTAGGTAGTGTTTTCTACGAAAATTTAATAATGTCCCAAAAATTTTAGATTTCGGCATGATATGAAACTGCGCCCCACCCTCATTACGGGTGTGCTCTAACCAACTAAGCCGAAATCGATTTTTTTTAGACATTATAAAATTTTCGTAGAAAATTTCCCCAGTTCGAGTAACGCACTATAAAGCAAAAAAACTAAGTAGAGTTTGTGTAATTTCCTAATTTTATAACTAGAGGCCAACATTTGCAAGCAACCCTCTCAACAAAAACTGCTGAACAGATCAAGCTACTATTTCTTTATTTATTTATACAGATAGGTTAGCCTATGGCGAGTGCGCTATAACTTACAAAGTAAACTTTAAACAACCTGAAAATAGATGCTAAGTGCATTAACATATTACAAGCCACAGCATGCAAAGAAAACACCAAACTAATTAACACTCTAATACACAGCAGTAGTTATTGTGGTGATAGAAAAAGGTTTTAAGAGCTTACTTACTAACATAACAGGAAAATAAAAACAACAAGGTTATGGTACGTAATTTACACATAATACATGGTATTATTTATGGTAAAAACCCGGTAAGGGAGATAAACAATAATTAAGAAAACCTACACATACAAAAAAAACAAAAACAGACACAGTGGCAGTAAAAATTGTTAAAATTACATGTTCTAAGATTAACTATTATTTGCATAGATGTAGTTGTCCGAGATCTTAAATCACATGTCATAAAATCGATTTTCATTTAATTAAAACTATTAGACACTTTATGCTTAATTTAAGATAAAATAAATTTTATCAGTGACTTCTTCATAAAAACCACTAACGCATCTCCGAGCACTACTCATTTATTATTATTTAACTGATACTGAATACCGACTCTTTTTACTCGTAGCGGTACCGCAAGCTTCAAGTGCAATAAAGAACTTTTATGCAGTCGCGTCCTTATTCCGAAAGTTCTCGCCCCCGGCCGACGCGGATATGAGCTGCTTTTGTGCATTCAGCAAATACTGACACTTAAGACTTTCTGTAGGAATATAGACACCTTGCGATGGTGACTGTGTTTTATTAAGGCGCAATATCTTGGGTCACTTATGATTATGACTTTTGCTATGAGTGATTTGACACAATGAGCATGAGCTTAGCGAGTCAAGGTTCCCGGAGACAAGGTCGGACTCGGTCAATATGACAAAAAATTACAGATACTAACTCAACTCATCTTTCTCTACATCCCGAGGTTGCCTGGGAGAAATTACTCTCAGCTATCCTTTGTACTATGTTTTTTCGTGTAATTCGTTCCAAGATCAAGAGAGGCGCAGAAAAAAATCATTAATAAATATCTGAATTTAGTTCACAACTGGACATAGGTCTCTAACTCTCTAACAGCCTTTTCACTTCTGTCTTTCAATATACGTAAAACAGCAACCCACACAGTATAGAGATTTTAAACCTAGGTGAAAATAAAAAACAATTACATATTGCGTAAACTATTGAAGTTAAATAATTTAATCTTATATAAGTATTTTACGCATTTGATGACGAATCAAGGTCATTTTTATGTTTATCGTCATCATCATGATTATCAGCCTATATTATTTCACTGCTGGACATAGGCCTCCCTATAATGACGCCATAGCGCCCTGTATTGACGCACTTACCCTTTGTACGTAATAACACCTGTACTTAGCACATATCGAAGCATTAAATAGAAAATATTGATAATAAATATTAATAAAATGCAATAATGAACAGAAATCACTTGCTAACATTATTTGTTCTGCGGTATGAACATTAACTCTCGCTCTTTGCTTAAATAAACTAAACATCAACTTTACAAAGTTGTTATATCCAAAGACCATTTAATTTTACCTTTGAAACCATAAGCGGTCATCCAGACAACGAATCGCCCTTAATCTCATTGTGTTCATTGAGCAAAGCTACAAAATACAGTAATTCCTGCAATCCAAGCGAGTGAACCCGGGCGGGGCAGCTAGTGAACAGTTGTTCAGTCTATGAATAGCGGAGAATCATAATCTACATTTAAATACGAGAATTTGGGTCATTCATGGCCTGGTTATACAGTGCTGCATACTTCAGGGCTACTATAGTTCTGTGGGGTCTGTGTGAGTATATCCCACTGTTGGGTAAAGCAAAGCTATCTTCTGGCCCCTCTACGCATCTTGCTCGATTTACTTTAATTTCAGGAATACTACTCTACTTATAATTTACCTTATATCGAGATTGAACGAGGTGGCTGTTTTGTGTCTTAGTGTGGAGTCTTGAAGTGAAAATGAACCATAGTGAAGTTATACACGATGAATCCATAGACTCTCGAACTAGACGTAAATATTATATTGCTGAAGAGTGATTGGATGGATGGATGTTGGTTACTATTTAACGCAAGAAATACTGAAAAAATAAGGCTGAAATTTTGAATAACATTTAAGTAAACTTTCAGTCCAATCCGTTCAGGTCTAGACTCTGAAGTTAGTAAATTAGTCAAAAATAAGCATGGAATTACCAAAATCTAAATTCTAATTTCAATACATAAGCGATGCGTCAGCCCGCACGCCCAAGGTCGAGTCACGAGGCGCCGCCGCGCCGCCGCGCCGCCGCGTGCGCGCCGCTGAGGCGGTGGCACTGCGGCCGGGGCGCCTGGGACCGCTGTCCATTATGTGTTCAGGAATTACAGGAAAGGTAGCTCGATTGTCTTCGTTATATCGCGAATGTTTAACGCATTTGGTCGGTTTATGACTCGGAGGTTGCGGGTTCGATTCCCGCCTCGGGACAAATGTGTGTACGATTTGCAGACATTTGTTCAGGGTGTTCTGGTCGTTTCTATGTATCATAAAAACTTGTTTCTGTGTATTGTTGTATAATATGTAACAATTATAATAATTATACTTAATACCCATAACACAAGCTCTGCTTATCTTGGGGCTAGATAACGCTGTGTGGATTGTCCAGCATTATTTATTTATTATTTATTTATTCCTTTAGAATTTTCAAAAGTTTTTAATGTTTGTTTCCGTAACGGTTTATTTTTTTTTATTTCCCGAGAGCTTAAGCACTCGTATTCAGCAATTACATATACATATTTCTGTTTTATTCACCTAATGACGAAAAAAATACTTTTACGTCTGTTTTTAAAGAAGAGAATCTAAACTTTGTATATTTAGGAACCATAAATTTTCAGCTATTCTTAAATTTCAGCCTATAACTGGTATTGATCTCAGTCGGTCCGTTACTAGTTTACTACGAGTAGCTGTATGTATATAGATAGTATTCGCGTGGTTCCGCGAACTGAAATACCACACGTCGGTCAGCGACGGTTATAAATACGCTCTGAGCGTGGAACAACTTCTACACTAGTTGTACATGAATAGTTGTACAAGCTCCACTTTCTTGCTATTGTATAGGCTCTTTAAAAGCACAAGAATGTCACAAGCAAATACCGAACTGCTAAGATTACACTTCTTGTAACTAAACCTAATTTCAAGTGAGCATCTATTTATAGTACAGATAGTAAGCTGCTACAATGGGAAAATTAAGAAATTTGAAGAATGATGAAATGTCTATATGTATGGAAAGGTCTATCTATATGTATGGAAAGGTCTATCTATATGTATGGAAAGGTCTATCTATATGTATGGAAATGTCTATATGTATGGAAATGTCTATATGTATGGAAATGTCTATATGTATGGAAATGTCTATATGTATGGAAATGTCTATATGTATGGAAATGTCTATATGTATGGAAATGTCTATATGTATGTATGGAAATCGCTTTGAATGATGAAGTGTTATTATGAAACGGCACTGACGTTACAATTTTTTAGTGTATCTTCGTTGTCTACATAAACATTAAGATCGGTGTTTTCTAAACTAAAATAATTGATTTTAGTTTCATACGAGTAGAATGTCAACCATATCCAGTTAGTCCGGATCAAGTATACCAAGTTCTACAAAATCCTTTGTGTATTTAGACTAATTATAAAAAAAAAATATAAAAAATATGCTATTGTGTTAACCAACAAGAGCAGTGCTCTACTAAGATATTCGGGATCCAAAATATTTACCGTAAATAGTACCTTTTATACAATTTCTGGGCTATCACGCCTCCAAGACAAAATAAACAAAAATTGTTGCTAGAAATAGTTAGGTACGGTACTTCATCAGATAATCCCTACCATCCTCACCTCAACAGCCTATAATGGTCCAATGCTGGACGAATGCTTCCCCCTGATATTTTATCAAATGGGGGGTAATGCGCTAGGCATGCGGATTGGGGATCGCAGTTCGGTGGTAGATCTATTCTGTAAGAGGCACTACTGCCCGCCCCCCGGTGTATGTTCCTTAGTCGCCTCTTACGACACCCACGGGAACAGTTGTTGAAGTGGTGCAAGTTCTAAGCATGCACCACACGGATATCATAATATCCCTACCATTATAGTAAAAAATTGACATGTTTAACTGCTTACGTTGTAAGCCTAAAGAAACAAAGACATTGAAATCTAGATATATTAATAATCATTTATTTCAGACCGTAGAAAAGTTACAGATCTTATTTAACTTATTCTACAGTCCATAGAATATATTATACTTTAAAACTAACACTATAGGTAACATTAAACATTAAAAACATACATATAACATTAAAAACTTAATATAAAGTACTAAAGCTATCTACTAGAACCTAAATAAAGTCTGAATTTCCATCAATTTTAAGTTATAATTTCGCACTGCCCTCTAGTGTTTCAAATCAGGAACTCTGCAAAGTTAGAGTTAGTTAGGAAAGTAGTAAAACGTGAGATTCTATTATCCAAATAATAATTAAACGGAACCCGAGCTCCGTTTGAACAATGTACTGGTTATAAATGGGTGTCTGACCGGACTGGAGTTGGGGTGTCGCTAGCTGTTCTCGAAGATAGAAGTTTTAGTTTACAGTTTTGTCATTGCATTAAATAATACCAAGTTGTATGTGCTTTGTACAATAAATATTCTGTACTATATTCTGTACTATATTCCCACATTGCCTATCCATTATTACGTCGTTTACGATTGCAAATTAATTTAGCGCAAATTCGAAAAGACTCGACGGAAATTTTATTTTGCATCAACATCATCTCAAATATATCGAAACATTAAGTGTGCCTAATATCGGTGCAGCATTTTACTTTGAACCATCATCATTTTAGATCGGCTGCACCGATATAGGCACACTTAACACTAATCACTAGTCTCAGGTTAAGATACTCGTAAGTATGTACGTTACATACCAACCCGTAAATACTACCGAATGATCCGGCCACCTTTATGAGGCTTTTTCTAAGATTTTCATTAAACTTTTTTTCTCTCTTTCCAGCCAACGACAAACGACTCGTGATGAACTAGCGACTACAGTGTAGTGAGTGAAACCGTGTACAAGCGTTAGTGCAGTGTGTGATGGTGTGACTCTGACAGTGGTTCAGAGATGGCGCTAGCAGTCGTTGCCGTCGCCATCTTGGCAATCTTCGGGCTGCCGGAGACACTTTGCGATAAAGGTAAGGTTTCATCATCATCATCATCATCCGCCTATATTAGTCCACTGCTGGACATAGGCCTAGGGAGGCCATTAAGGGTAATGAGCGCCATAGCACCCTGTCTTCAACTTGCCGCATCCAGCATCTGCCAGCAGTCTTTCGCATTTATTTTGAGGATAATTATCTATGAAAACAGTACCTAAAATGTATGCCATTTAATTTAAAACTAAAACGATATCTTCTCAGTCTAATCAAAGTATTATTTGACATAAAGAAAACGCCACACTTTGTTATCATTTCAAACTCAAGTTTCATAGAGTGGTCACTTTGAGACAAACTCTACTTTAGTTCAGGAGGTTTTTAATTTTTAATTTTATTAACTATTTATTATGATTTTTATTATGAGTAGTAGAGAATTAGTAGAGAAATAGAGTTCACTATTTACTCGGACGCGGGAGTAGAGAGTGGATTCTACCTAGGCAGTATATTTAATTACTACCTACTGTGTCTACACTTAGTTAACGAAGGTCAAATAACATCCTTACAAAGTTATCTCTTCAAGATCCAAATCAGCCAAAAGCACGAAATGCAAACTGTGTCACTCCTGCACTCCGTTTCCAATTTCATTCAGAAACATCCTTCATCCATACTGCATACCACAATCCACTGACGGACCTTGTATGCAGAACTGAGCACAGCTCGTGACGTACAGCTGGGTTATTGTCTCTAACAACTGTTTATTAAGGGTTCGTAGAGGGTTTTTAACACAAGTGTTTGTCATTAAAACGTGTTATAGAATTGACAAACACTTATGTTTAGTGTTTTCAATGGCAAGTTCAAGTGGGCGTACGCAGTATTTTTTGTTTTTGCTGCGGCTTGCAAAATAGAACTATTACTTACTAGTAACACCGCCAAAGCTGGGCAGTGAATACGTTAATATTTATATTGTGTTACCGACTCACATAATTCAGATAAGCACACAACTTCCTCACACGAATCTGTGAAAACTTCCCATTCATTGTTGTCTCACACGCCACGCCGTTACAAGAGAGTTTTTGCGAGCTATTATCTAAGTATCGGAACAATTGACAAGTCTCAGGTATTGTAGATATACGTTAGTCTTGTCTTCTGGCATCAATTGAGGACGATGACTTCTGCTTCATACTGCATCGAGATATTTATGTATAGATGCTTGAAAAAAAAAACGTTTCAGTTTCTAAACTACGCTAATAAGTTTTTCAAATCCAGTATTATGTAATATTTTTTACTTTGCTATCAAATGGAAGAAGTTCTATATAGAGGTAGTTCTATACTAACATTTCTTCTATAGTGACCTTGCCATTCTTCCCTCGGCTACGTCAGACCGGTGTGATGCTGAAGCGAGCCAAACGAATGACACTGAGCCGTGGTCTACAACGAGGTTCCGCCAGCTCTGCAGTCTAATTATTGTAGCTGGCAACTTTTGACTTAGGGTTATTGTGGCCACGTTTATGACGTTGGGTTATTTGGGACACTATGGTTAATAGATAGGTAATGTGAAGTACTTTATGAAACCAAAAGACTGTGGTAATATGCGGTTGGGAAAGCTACCACGAGTTGTGCTGTGTGTGTGTACTGGGCTGGATAGCCCGCCGATCCTCGAAGATGCATTGGCCGGGGAGGGGCCTATTCAGGTCCTACGCTTTCTTGGTTGTAGGTCTATTTATAATTATGAGCATTTGGATATGCCAGATGACATTGGATGATCACTTTATGTTTTTGTAGAAACTCGTTCTATAAAATTATTTACAAAATTAATTCAAAGTTTCGAGAGGAAATAGAATTGGTTTCTCGATTGAAGTATTATTACTAGCGTAACTCGGTGGGTTTCTCATTGAGTTTTGAGTTGATCCGTTCAGCCGTTTACGCGTGAAAGGGTAACAGACAGACAGACAGAGTTACTATAGAATTTATAATATTATACAAGTATAAAGGAAGATTTTATGAACTAAGATTTTCCAACTTTGCCTAAAATATTTTTAGATTTTTGTCATATTGAGTAAATATTTTACTCAATATGACAAAAATCTAAAAATATTTAGAAAAAGATGCTTCAAGATAAAAATCATACACTGTTACTTCTTTTTTGTATCTGGAAAATAGAAAAATAACTTCATATATGATAAGGATAAATTCTTCGCATATAATTGACCTTACCCTCAATAACCATGACCTTTCCGACCTCTGACCTCTCGTGAACAAATGCTAAGCCTACGTCGCGTGTCAGCTGTCGACACAATCAGACGGATGTGACGTCACGAAGGCTTTTAAGGACCGTCACGGTTCATAAGCCTAATATTGACACTTGGCTAAGTAGCTTGTCTTGACTCGTGCGTTTGTACAACACATGGTTAAGTTTTCAATGACTTTATTAGCTAGTAAGATATGCTGGTATGAGTACCTCTACATAGATATATAGAGTAGCTCCTCAATTTCAATTTCAATTGATTTATTCATACTATAGAGTCACAGGAAACATAGTCATCAAATATCAAAATATACAATCAATAACGTTTATTTCTTAAACTTACAAAATAAGCACTTAGACAAGTCAAATTTTATACTATAAACAGGTTTATAAATAGTAATTATTATCAAATAAGAAACAAGGTGTTATTGATTTTGTCCACTTCAAAGCAGTCAAAGCACTTATTCCTGTTGCAATAAGAAATTTTTGACTGGTGTAAGTAAATTTTTACACCCATAACTTCGGCGTACTTTAAATAAAACTGACACAAATCTGTCGAAAAAACGACATAACCTGTGTCAGTTTTATTTCAGGTTTAAGAATGTTTTATTTCTCAATAAGAATAAATTCACTTACATGAGAACACAAAATTTTTAACAATGTAGGGCTTTAATCGTACTTAAATTAACAAAAAGTTAGTCTAAAGTGGGTAGTGCCAATAAGAGAGTATAATGAATAGTCTCTTCGCGTAACAAGAACAATGGATGCTCGGCCATGACAAGGATCGAGCACAACTGGAAGTGGCATGCAAACATCTTAAAATTGATAACAGTGTCACACGACCTAGTTATTTTGACATGACATGATATTTAAGTATTTTTTTAAACATTGACAATGATTTTAGTTCTTTGATATCTTTCGGTAGTTTATTATACATTTGTGCACCTTCGTATTTAATGTTTCTCTTGCCATAATTAGTTCGATGAGATTGTAGTTTTATATCATTCGCACTACGAAGTCTAATCCTTTGAAATTGTTGTTTTTTATTAAAAGTTATTTGTGTATGTATATCTTTTGAAAGTATTTTACGAATTAATATGCAATTATAGTATGTATAGGTTTGAGTAATATTCATAAGTTTGGTTTCTCTATAAATTTTGTTGGTCGAAGTTAAATAGTCATAATTAAAAAGCCTCTTTATTAATTTATTTTGAGCTATTTGTACTGTGTCTAGATTAGATTTAGCGGCTGTGCCCCATACTTCTATTAGGTAGTCAATATGCGGTTTAATCAGTGAGTTGTAGATAGTGTATCGAACAGCGTGCGGTAGACATCGGACGTAATTTCTCAGAGATCCATTGAGAGATGACAATTTTGATTTTAGTTTCTGTAAGTGCGGTTTCCATGTCATATTACTGTCCAAAATAAGTCCTAAGTACTTTTCATGATAAACTCTGTTTATTGTTATGTTACTTATTGTTAGCGGCGAAAACTGTGTTATTTTTTTATTTTTCGATGTGAATATTATGAAATTTGTTTTAGATATGTTTAAAGTGAGTAAATTACATTGAAACCACTTTTGTAGCAGGTCTAAATCATGTTGTGCGTCTGCTACGACAGTGTCTATTGACTTTCCAAAATAAAACAAACTGGTGTCATCAGCGTATAGAGTCGCATCACCCTTTAACCCTATTTCATGCATGCTATTAACATAAACTAGAAATAGTAAGGGACCTAAGATTGAACCTTGGGGCACGCCGTATGTCACATTACTTGTTTGACTCTGATACTGTCCTATTCTAACTAATTGGTGGCGATTTGAAAGATAAGATTTGAATATATCGTGTGCAGCCCCAGTGATACCAATTTCTTTCATTTTTTTTAATAGTAAGTTATGGCTAACTGTGTCAAATGCCTTCTTCAGGTCGATAAATACTCCCAGTGCTATATTTCTTTGGTCTATGTTTTGTTTTATTTCCGTAACTAAGTCTATTGTAGCAGAAAACGTGTTAGATTTCGGTCTAAAACCATACTGATTTTCATATAGAAAATTTATCGAGCTCAGGAATATTTCAAGACGGTTGTAGATTACCCTTTCGAAAATCTTGGACAAAATTGGTAGGACCGAAATTGGTCGATAATTTTCATGTTCGGTTTTTATTCCAGTTTTGAAAATTGGAGTCACCTTTGCAACTTTGAGGCTATCGGGAAATATCCCTTTCTTAAGACAAACATTGATACATAGAGTTAGTTCATTAAGTATAATGTTTTTAACGCATTTAATTGTTTTTGTATTTATACCGTCTACACCACAGCTTGTATTGTTATTTAAGTTGTCTATTATTTTTCCTATTTCATCGTTACTTGTAGGAGATATTTGGCTTAAGATGTTAGCATTTGAAGATGTTCCAGTTATGCTTTCTCGGGCATCAATTTCGGTTTCAAAATTATAAACTATTTTAGGTATTTGACTAGCCAAGGTCAATCCAACACTAGAGAAATAGTTATTAAATGTTTCACACATTACACCAATGTCATTAGTGCATCCAGACGTTTATTTAAAGTAGTGCGTAAAAGATTTTCTGCTGTTAGTAAAAGTCTGTTACATTCGTCTGGTCATTAGTTTCGTTTTTTTTTTTTTTTGTGGAATTCATTGACAAATTGATTGACTGTATGGTCGTTTGTAATGTTGTAAAACCATGCACAATACAAGCTGAAACGAAAATAGTCTGAAATTGTTTTGTTATTTTAAGAATAAGGTGGAAAAAGCGTAATTTTTTGAGTTGTGATTCACGTAAAATAAGTCGCTTCATACAAAAGTATTGTTTGTGATAGACGAGTGAGATAGATGAGTTGTCATTTCTGTTGAAAATATGCCTTTTACAATAGTAAAATATATAGTACGTTTTTTGGCCTCAGTCTAGTTTAACAAAGTTTTTGGTCTTTATAATAAATCAAATAAAAAAGTAGAAACGTTTTTTATGCCCACGTTATAAGTTATTAAATAAAATTAAACCAGCTATCCTCACCGGTCCAAAACTCTACAATGACATTGTAGTGTCTCGGTCCGATATTCAATTCCAGCACTCGGACAAAAGCCGTCCGAATAAAACTACATACAACCGCAAAAATAGCAAACGTAGAGTTGTCTGAAATCTGGAGAGAACCGGATAGGACCGGATACCTCAAGCATGGCGGTCGGTTGAGATGTGGGATTAGGATGTGGGTTTGTTTTCCGTCTCTACAAAAATGTATTAGACAAGATCCTGTGAACGGTTTGAGAAGTGTGGTATTTAAATTCATAAAGTATGAGGCTCTTAATTAGGTTGTATTTTTGATACATAAAATAATATACAACCTACTAACATATGCCAGCGAGTTCCCACGCGCTTTTACTGTATAAGTTAATGATTTTATGTTCAGTCTATATTAATGCCACATTTCATGAATATGCGCAAAAGTTCAAAGGCTGACAAGTCGAAGACGGACAGAGTTTATTCTTTGTGGTGATTTCTTTGGTGTCATCTAACAAATCTTCTAACAAAATATTATTTGTTTCTGTACGTATTTAAACAGAAAACGCCTTTAAATAAACAAAAAAATAAAATAAAAAAAACAGTACCTAGTTAATGGATGTTGACGATGACAGATGGAGTAAATAATACAGGTAGGAAACGTTGATCGTTTTTCAACAGTAAACCGAGAGCAAGCAGTCACTTCATAAAGCTCCTAATATAGGGGATTATAGAAAAAAAATGAATAATGCTGGACAATTCACACAGCATTCAAAATCCCAATGTTGGCCCTCTCTAGCAACGCATCGTATCAATTTTTTGTTGAGCTGAGCTGTCTGCTGGCCCGCTGCTCTATTGTTCGTCCACTCTGTTCCTTTTCTATCTCTATGTGCAGTTGTGCATCGGAATTGGACAGAAAAGGCTAAATCTACACCTTATCTAAATTTAATCCTAGGATCTAATCTATTACTTGAATTTAAAGCTAGATCAGAATTTTCTGGTATAACGCGTATTCCGTAGTGGTTGAGATTCAAAATCCGATAAGAGTGCAATTGATATTTGCATTTAGTTTATAAACTCTGATTGTGTTCGTGAGTGGAGACCGCGACTCGGCATACGTAGTCTACTCACTTGTGACCAGGTGGGTTAACGATCTGCTGAAGATTGCTGGCAGATAGTGGATGCGGGTGGAGACAAGGCGCGGTGACGAGAGTTAGTGGAGGCAGACGTCCAGCAGTGGGCTAGCAAAGACGTGCTGATGATGATTATGAGGAATCTCTTAGGTATTTGTATTTATGATTCTGTTGACAAGCACGTAATCTAAACAAAGACAGCACTATAGTTGTTACAAAACGCAAGTAAACAGCGACACAAACCGAAAATCGGAGTACGGCAGTCAGTCTCGCGTAGACATAAATGAATAATAATAATATACATATATTTAGACATAAATAATTTAAGCACAATGATATTTTTTATGTGGTTTAGCACTAGGTCAATTAATAACGGGATATTTACACATAAATAATGTTATAAAGGACTTTAGTAGGTAACTAAAGAGTCGATACTAATGCTACCTCATTATTTATATTGTAATGCCCCACTGCTGGGCCATGGTAAATAGAATAAATAGAATTCCTTCTATCGTTACTCGTATAAACAGATTTTTATCATCCTAACCTAATTTAATGGGCAAAATAAGCAATTCCTGGGCATATTCAAATTATTTCGCAAAACGGCCCGGGCCTTAATGGCGCGAATTTAATAGAAGGCGGAAGTGTCAGCTTGTTTACAAAGGTTGCGGGTTCGATTCCGGTCGCCTTTTGTGAGTTTAGAATGTTTTGTTTGGAATTATTTATTGTTTTATGGTTTCTACATTTTGTGCACGAGAAAATGTGTTTTTATTTCTGAAAGCTTGAATAAGGAATTAAAATACTCTGTAGGTACCATAATATGAGTTTCTATCATTATTATGTACCTATTTATATTATCTTTTTATTATGACCAGAATTGAAAAATATGATCAGATTGTCCATTGTTAGAACTATGTTAGTTTCCTAACCCGCTGAGAAAAGTCAACGTCTTACGTGAGCCGCTGGGAATAGTCATGCTTGAGAAGCTGCTGTTCTTATTCTGGTCCGTGGATGTCGGAAGAGCCGTCTAAGAGAACACGGACTGAGTTGGAGGGTCGATTCTTACGCCGCGACCGACACGATATAACTTGGGGTGAAACTTACAACTACTTGATCTAACCAGTTTCACATTTTCAGTTAGACCAGTCTCGCTAATAAAATAACTTCGTAATTTTTTGGATTTTAAATGAAATTTATTGAGTCTCGCCTGTTGAGGTTTGGGAGTCGATGGATGAAGGCGGCTGAGAACCACTATTTGTGGCACCGTGACGCCTAAGTCCAGCAGTGGACGTGTATGGGCTGATTGATGATTATGAAATTAAATGGTAAAATGCAACGCAACCCATACACAACCCATTTGTTAAACTATATTCTATAATAATTCAGATAAGTAGCCATCAAATTAACTAAGTACCCAAAAAAAGCAATATCGTAATGGTCAAAGTAACTTCAATTTATGTAAAATCATTTTCGAATTGAGCCACGTTTAATGTGAAGCTATACCGGAGGCGATATTTAAATCATCAAAATGGGGCGAATTCGGCACACGGGCCATAATGACCTTATGGCGAATATTGCCAGATTTAATATAAACTCGGGGGGTGGGGAAAGTGGGGTCAAATGCAATTTATGGAATGACTACCCAATTTTACTTTGCAATTTCCATAGGTGAGGTAGCGTTTGCAAAACAAACGTTAATTAGGTAAATATTTTGTTTAGGTAAATGTTGAGCGATGGAGTGAAAATGCTTTGCATACTTTGCAGGGTTGCATTCATTAGGTGCAGCAGTTTGCATTTTAATATATTCAGCAATTTCATAATATCTTGTTAACGCTTTGCATACCTGCGTTCTCTTACTAACATCTATACCTAACTGTAAGCCACACTGGTTTGTTTTTACTTAGCAGTTTGTAATAATATACCTACGTATTGAACTGCATTGACTGAAAATCACAGTCAAGTGTTTAAGAAATAAATTCAATTATTTCCTCAAATATTTTTATTTTAACAATACTAAAAAGTGATTCAATTCTCTTCTAAAACCAAAAACGTCGCAGGACATGCATGGTGTTCGACGCATAACGTAATCGCCATAAAACAATTTCCGTTTCATCTTTTAAGAATGGCATACCCGGCATAAAGGAGCCAATAGAACTTTATTTACAAGGCTAGCTAAAGTCAGACTATGAACTCGGACTTAGCTACACACACACAATCCCGGCTCTATAAGGCTAAGAATAGAAAAATTATAATAAATAAGAAGGTCCATAATTTTGAAAGCAATAGTCATAAACAAACTCATAAGACGTTCAAAATAAAACAAGCAACATCTGAGTGTTTAAATAAATACGAGTATTTTAGGAACTTCAAATTAATGATGGTACTTCAAATTTATGTTTTTTACTATGTCAACAAAACGCAAAAGTTTATAGAATCACCTAAGAAGTCTTCAGCGCTACTTCAAATATGGGTGTTCTAAGAATTTAAAATTAATTAAATTACTTTGAGTATAATATGTTATGTATGTTTATGATGTCAACAAAACACAAAATTTAAAATACTGTAGAATTCTTGTTTCTATTTTGCCGACGCTCCCTCCGTAATTCCTAGCAATCGAGCAATCGCAGCCGATTCATATGGCATCTTATTATTGAATTTACCCAAATTCCTCTCCGTTTGAGGGCAAATGTTGTTTCGATTGTGGCCGTTTTCCGCGAATCACCCGGTGGGCAAATTCTGCCCTTTTCCGAATGGGATACAAGGAAATGAAATTCCCTAATTTGCTTTTTCAGTTATTCTGTAACGTTGGGACTGAGTCAGAGTGTCTGAGAGAGACCATTCTTGATGACAACGTTTATCTAAGAGTTGTAGCATTAGGTAAATATAACGGAAGGTAGATCGAGTATTATCTGATAATAACTGTTTTCAATGTATTGTTCCTAATGCAAGCTACATTTCTTTTGAAAACTTTCACTTTCCACTTCTTCCACTGGTGGACATAAAATTGAAGTGGACTAAATCAATAACCCTTTAATTCTTATTTGATAATAATTAAGAAATAAACGTATTTATAGCATTAAATTTGACTTGTCTAAGCGCTTTTTTTGTAAGCCTAAAGAAGTAAACGTTACTGAATTGAAAAACTGTCAGAAAATACAGTCAGTGTTTGTAATAAGTTGATTATTTCAAATCGACAACTCACAACATCAGAATTAGGCGTTCTATTTAAAACCATCAGTGCCCTATCACACACACTGATAGTATTTCATTAATACTGATACAAAAACAGCATTGTTATGTTTTTGACCTGTTTCTATGAGTGAATGATTCTATTCTATCAAATATTTCCTTTTATATTTTCCTGGTTGATTTTCACCCATGATCCTACCACACAGTATTTTTACGTGCGTTGTAACAAAGTGAGTTCGGCGACGTCCATTTCACGGTCTAACGTAGTTACGTAGGTACGTTACGTTACTGGTTATGAACGAGTTTGCATACCATTTTGGACGTAGGGCAATATTGCTGCCGTGTTTTTGAAACTAGTTTTACAGTTTTCGTTATTTCTGAAATGCGTAGGAACAAAATAAATAAAAATCCTTTGACGTAAATCGAAAAGGTTTTTTTAAATGTCAGTAGGTTGTTTCGTGAGGCTTAACTGTTACTTTTGTAGGAACTAGCTTATTTATTTATATGATAAAATGGATACGAAAATAATTGGAGTAATGTGTTTAGTTATGTGTGTTTCGATATCTATTAAACAACAATAGGCTTTTTTTAATTCGTTATAACCGTAAGCGGGTTAACAACGAACCCAGTTTGTATTGGCATTTGCCTAGAGGTACGGTCAAACCAGTCAAATGTGCACGTTTGAAATCGCAGGCCTGAAATATTCATTCTCTATCAGTGTTCTAGCCGCCACTCGTTCGCCCCGCGCTGGGCAGTGAAAGCGTTGGTATAATATTACGTCCAGTATCATTTCCAAATCGTATTTAATCTTTATTAACCCACTAAATAAAGGGGACCGGCCATTTTCAATAAGAAAAGCACACAAAGGCCATTTTTAATCAATATTTATCAGGGACCTCTCTAAACAAGCGACGTGGTCGGCCGCGCCGCGCCAGATTTACGGGACCCACCATCTAGTGCTGGGGGAACGAAAACATTTTCGGACTCGTTTCGGAGCTTTTTACCACACCAGCACACGTCCACTGCTGAACCTGCGCCATCACGAGATTGATGATCGCAGTAGAGGAGTTAAAATACTCAGAAAGTAGCCGCTTCTCTTCCTCTGGTAGGATCCCTTAGTCGGCTATTATGACATCTATGGAATGAGATAGGGGGTCGATTCTTACGCCAGGACTGACAGCAATAGCGATCATTATCACGTATTTTCGCTTTCAATACATTGTAAAAAAAAAAAAAAAAAAAAAATGATTCGGAGGTTTTTAGAAACAATCATTTTCTATACAATTCTATTCTTATGATTCGGAGTAGTTAAAGTGCGGGACGACCGAGAGGGAGGACCCCCGAAGCGCCTTGGAACGCATGCGTTGCGCGTTAATACCTTAGTCCTGCGCCTGACCTCTTCGTTGTCAGATATCCTTCGTCAATTACAACCCTACATTGCAACCCCTAAGGTGCATTTTCTGATTAGATTATTCGAAGGAGGGGAAAAAAACATATTGTGTGTTTCAAATCACGTCATACATTTTAATATCTTTAAGGCCAACGAGATATCATGCAAACATCGACCTTATGTATTCACAACATAAATTCGTTATTAGCATTCGGTATTAGAAAAGTGCTTTTTTTTAGTTTTATTCATTTTTAGGGTTCCGTACCTCAAAAGGAAAAAAGGAACCCTTATAGGATCACTTTGTTGTCCGTCTGTCCGTCTGTCCGTCTGTCCGTCTGTCCGTCTGTCCGTCTGTCCGTCTGTCCGTCTGTCCGTCTGTCCGTCTGTCAACCCACTTTTCTCAGAAACGCGTAGAGTTATCGAGTTGATATTCACATCATATACGCAGGCTCGTAACCTCTTGAAGCCTCGATATAAATCAAACTTTTAAGTCAACGCAATCAAAAGTTACAGCTGTTTATGTCTATTTTTTTTCAATTTTCCTAGGGAATCACATGCACACAAAACCTATAGGGTACTTCCCGTTGACCTAGAACCATGAAATTTGGTGAGAAGCAAGGTCTTATAGTACAAGTAATGGAAAAAATCCGAAAACCGTAAATTTGTAATTTATTCACAGAAAAAATATTTTTTTAATCTTGCCATGGACCAAAAACCTATAGGGTACTTCCCGTTGACCTAGACCCATGAAATTTGGTGTGAAGCAAGGTCTTATAACACAATTAAAGGGAAAAATCTGAAAACCGTAAATTTGTAGTTTATTCACAGAAAAAATAATTTTTTAATCTTGCCATGGACCAAAAACCTTTAGGGTACTTCCCGTTGACCTAGAACCATGAAAATTGGTGAGAAGCAAGGTCTTATAACACAAGTAAAGGGAAAAATTCGAAAACCGTAAATTTTTAGTATATTCACAGAAAAAATAATTTTCGAATCTCGCCATGGACCAAAAACCTGTATAGGGTACTTTCCGTTGACCTAGAACCATGAAATTTGGCAAGAAGCAATGACTTATAGCACAAGTAAAGGAAAAAATCAGAAAACCGTAAATTTGTGGTTTATTCATTCAAAATAGTACATTGTTACACTAGGGTTGGACGTAACTTATTTAGTCTCGAGACGCCAATAGTTCGAGGGACTAAATAAGTTACGTCATAATCGTTATCAAATCAGAAAATTATTGTGCCTTATTCGTCTGGATTTGACTGATTTCTTTGCTAAAGAGTAGGAGTTTGTACGGAACCCTTGATGCGCGAGTCTAACTCGCACTTGACGTTTTATTTAATTTTAATGAAACGTCTTCCCCATTTATAGTATGTTGTTCTTTCAGTTGGGTGTAATTTTTTGTCAGCATGCTAATGTTTCGGTCTAAAAATACGCATGTGATTTGTTTGTATCTTTTTGAACCGGTGGTGGTGATAAAGAGGTTCAAATCCTGGGTCAAACAAATAGTTTCAGAATTTTCTTTCAAGAAAAAGCACCGTATCCGGGTTGAATTCAAGAAGTTGGCGGTGTTACACCCCCGAAGCGCCTTAGAACGCATGCGTTGCGCGTTAATACCTTGGTCCAGCGCCTGACCTCTTCCTGGTCTCGGTTCTATTCTTCTTTTATTTAGACTCTAAATCATACAAAAGCAGTGTAAAGGAAAATATTTCGGAGTGGTTTCGGAGTACTCCGTCCCCTCCCTAGTCCGACGTGGACTGGTTTACTACGGGCATTGGCGATGTTCCTACAGAAAAAAGTTCTTCATGTACAAGTTTTTATGGTAGACCCTTTTGTTTAAATTTCAAGTTTTAGTAGAAATACACGCGGGTTCGCATCCGGTCGGGCACCAATGTTTTTTCACGCTGAAATATAAAGAGAGGTGCTAAAAACGGTATTTTCGAGAACGAATTAAATACGCATATAAGTAAACTTATTTTACAGTAGTACTTCATTTCCAGCGTATTGAAATACCTGCCAAAGGTACTGATATAAATAACGTACCAAACTAACTGAAAATAAATAATAATAATAATAATGCTGGACAATTCACACAGCATTATCTAGCCCCAAGCTAAGCAGAGCTTGTGTTATGGGTACTAGATAACTGATATACGTAATATTATACATTACATAGATAGATATTTTTTATTATACATAGAAAAACACCCAGACCAACGGAACAAATTTCTGCAGATCGTACACAAATTTGTTCCGAGGCGGGGATCGAACCCGCAACCTCTTGCGTCGCAGGCAGACTCTCGCCCGCTGCGCCACTGAGGTCGTCAAATAAATAAATAAATAAATATAAAAAAGTTGAGTGGTGTCAAGGGACACCCGGATGGAACGAAGTTCCTTTCTATAAGAGAGAGAGAAACAGACAGAGAAACATGCGCACGCCGCACGGCGTACAATAGCTTACTATAGCAAAAAGTGTCGTTACAACTTTTCGTGAGATTTTTTTCCGTCCAGCCCCCTTTCACAACGCGCGATAAGGAACTTAGTTCCAATAAATAAATAAATAATGCTGGACAATTCACACAGCATTATCTAGCCCCAAACTAAGCAGAGCTTGTGATATGGGTACTAGATAACTGATATACATAATATAATACAATACATAGATAGATATTTTTTATTATAAATAGCAAACGACCAGAACACCCTGAACAAATGCCTGCAGATCGTACACACATTTGTCCCGAGGCGGGAATCGAACCCGCAACCTTCTGCGTCGCAGGCAGACCTCCGCCCACCGCGCCTCATTGGTCGTCCAAAAATCCAAAATGTACGTCAAGTTTTTTTACAAGGGGCTGGTGGTGAGACTCCTGAGCGTATCGAAGGAGATTGACAACACTGACTTATGATACTGAAGTGAATTTACACCTATACATTTTTAATTTTGAAGGTATCCTGTCAAGTCCTACAACTTGGGCACATAGCTGACACAAGAGAAGTTGCTCTTGGAGGCCACCAAAATTTCTTCTTCTTCTTTTCGATTCACTGCCTAAACCAAATAGAATAAAACTATTACAGAGCCATTAAAAAAGCTCTAAATAGGTATAACAAACTGTGCGATGGATTTTTGAAATTTCTTTTGTTAAACGGAATAATAAGATAAAATAGGTGACGGCGCTAGTTTGGGTGGGGTATGCGCCATAATGTAGATATCCCGAAAAAGATATCTATTTATCTTTTTTACGATGGGATTTGCGTAGTTCTATGTCGGCACGATAGACGTGCTGCACCAAATCTCATTTAGAAATGGAACGTTCGACGATTATTTTTTTATTTATGAAGTATTGCTATCGAGTAACTGAACTAAGGGCTCTGGTCACATGCGGACATCACCTGTGAGACTGCGAGGTTACACCCGAGACTGAGATTCTACCCGAGACTACGAGATTTCCTTTGAAAAATCAAAAATCCTACACAGCTCCCGCTCTCGCTCCACATCAGTCTAATGGATGTTAGGTACTCAGGAATACTAAATTATGCAACATCTAACCTAATCAAGCCAACCACTAACTATATTAAACCCAACAACTAAACTTTACTAAATTTCCCTGCAAAAATGTAAGCCTCCGCAGAAATTGTAAATTCTCTCTGTAACCTCCAATTTAGGGTGACCTCGGGTCAAACCAACCGCAGGCTTCTCTTCAATACTTGGGGTTTCGGTATATACCCACAATTGTACCTACAACATAAAAATTACCCTGTTACAAAAGCTACCTATACTCAAGCCATTATCAACAAATGATTTTTTGTAAACAACTTACAACAGAGCTATAATCCAAAACTCTCGTTTTGACGTCGTATGTGAAAAAGTATTATCAGCAATAGCATTGTAGGAAAAAGTTAAAATCGCTGACTGTGCAGATTAACGGCCGATGTGGCGTGGAGGATGAAAGTCCATCTGCGACGCTTCGCGGGTTCGATTACCGCCTTGAGACAAATTTTGGAATGATCTGCAAGTATTTGTTCCGATTGTCCTGTAACTTTCTGTGTATAGTAAAATGTGATCTATCTATGTAGTGTTAATAATAATATTATTTAGTCATCTAGTTTTCCTAGCAAAAGCTTTGAAATAACTAAAATAAAACAAGATTATTTTTATTAATTCTGTATATAAGGAATTTGAAGACGATTTTTCGTTTTTCAAAACAATGAAATTAATTTCATTGGCGTTCTTACCACAACTAGTCAAATAAAGTCCTCATGCCTGTAGATTGATAGTCGATGGTTCCAGAGAAATCCAACAAAAAGTCAATTTCACTTTTATACATGTCCGCAACCGAACTCGATTCCAACATTTCCAACCGTGCGCTAACCTACCACTGAATGACTAATTCTACAAAGTTGAGTTTTGGACTGAAGTTGTTTTGCGTTCTAAAGAAAGAAGCCAGAGCTGCTGGTGTATACAGAAATGGACTTGTGTATCACTCATACTTACTATCACACTAATATTATAAATGTGAAAGTTTGGATGTATATTTGTTACTTCTTCACGCTAAAACTAAATGGATCGGGCTTTAATTTTGCCTCGTATGTTTATCGCTCTAAGCCTGAGATAAAACAAGCTGTTCTATCCCATAAAATCAGTTCTCATGGGTTAGATGTAACGACCTCTTAACGTTTCTATAGAAATAACGAAGAAAAGAAGCAGCGAAAACATTACGAGTGATTCTCTTACGAATACATATAAATCCTCCTCCCAACCTGCGGGAAATAACCACCACTACGTCAATACAGTTAATCACAATGATACCAGACCGAGGATCCGCCGAACCCGTACAATAGCCCATTTGACTGTATTGTCAGCAAGCATTGAGGAGCTTCAGCTTTCACATATAGTAGCTACATTACACTGTTCTATGAAAAATGGCGAACATTCTGAAAATAAGTCGACAGTTTTGAGTGTGGAGCGGTTTTCCTGGTTTTAGGGTCCAGCTATGAAAGCTAAATGAAAAATGTCGATCACACACTTGTACTAAAGTCTGCCTTTAAAAAGTGGAATGAAAAAGTAACAATTTCAGTATAAAATTTGATTTTCCATATTCGGGCCACTCTGGGGTGAAGCGAGTGGGACGAATTATTATTAGGAACACCTCGGTTCAAAAAGATTCAACATGATGACATGTTGACTGACAAACGCTATTTTTTTTTGGTTTGATAAGACCGTCTTTTTTTTTATTATTTATTTTTAACTATTTATTATTTTTTAATTAACATTATTTCTTCCTCCACACTTCCTCTCCCTTTTATATTCTATCCTGTTCAACCCTAACACACCTCGCTACCTCAAAGAAAGATTTGAATACCTCCACAAAACTCATGATCGCTCCCTCCGCTCAACTCACACACTCCAATTGAAAACTCTTCGCCCTTTCCACTCCTACAGCTCATCCTATACAGTATACGCCATAAAACTGTGGAATGCTTTACCCACTTCTATTCGACATGCCAAGTCTCTCCCTATATTCAAAAAAATGGTCTATGAACACTTCCTAGCCTCAACATGAAATATTTATGTAACTTTACATTATTTAGTATATATTTATTTTATGATAAATAGTTTTTGTTTATGACAAGTACAAATATAAGTAAGTATTTATATACATATTTATAGCTGTAAGTATTTATTTCTTCTTCTACTACCTACATAAACAGTACCTATTTTATGTACATGCCACCGTCTATACTTTCTCAGTCACTTCTTGTCCATCCTAAGGTTGCCTGGAAGAGATCGCTCTTAGCGATAAGGCCGCCCATTGTACATTATCTGTGATTGTTTTTGTTTTCTGTATGTATGTTTTTTGTAATTATTTGGTGTGCAATAAAGAATATTTGTATTGTATTGTATTGTATTATTTCAGTTTTTTAACTCTAAATCTTAGATGCTATTTCTATGTGGGTAGTTGTAGCCCTGACATTCGCGGTTTTATCCCACTGATGACCTTTCGAATATCGCGTATTCTTTCGTAGAGCCTCTACGGCGTAGAGCCTCGAATCGAAGCGATCGACCCCCCAACTCAGTCAGTGGATGTAGTAAGAGCCGAGAGAACCTACCAGAGGAACAGTTTTCTTCTATTTCTGAGTATTTTAACCAGGGACCGTACAACCCCGAGTTTGGGTTAACCCCTTCCAATGGGTAACACTTACATTCGTCTGCGCATTCGATTGGGTTACCCTTAGTTCGTAGTAACCCGTATAAAACACATGTGAAAGGGTAACCCTTTTATTGGGTTTTGAGGTTACCTCATTGTATGGGTTTGTAGTGTTACGACATGGTAATATTTTCTACTGCAGTTGATAGGGACCGGAACTCGGCATTTTTAAAATACGATTAAAATAAATAAATGTTTAATAATGAATAATTCGTTTGATTGCGCGATCACTCAATCTGGTTAAAACTGGGAGTGGCGCACCTTTTTGCATAGGAATTTACTAGGTACTTATTGAATTATCTGAACACTGACTAACGTCTGTGCGTTTTTGGATAGGCATACATACATACATTATGTAGTATGTACCTACCTACAAAAACTACAAGTGAATTTGAAGATGATCAAATGTTAAAAGTACATTTTGATTCATTAATAATTATCTTGTTTAGCTACTAGCACACTACCTAATCTGTAGGTAAGTAATATAAATACCTGCCAAACGAAGTAGGTAGGTAAATCGTATTTTGTAGACTAGATTCCTATGCGAGTGTGATTTGTAGGTAGGTAGGTACTTACGGGTTATTATATTACGAACGTCTCTACTACCGTAGAGACTGGCCGCTGTGGTCGAAATTGACCCAGATGCAGAGTGCACCAGTGTTCGTGCACACACTTGTGCACTATTATATGTCCTGCGCACCTGGTTAGTCTCCGTTGAGCCTGGCTGCCGTGGTCGAAATTAACATAGATGCAGAGTGCACCAGTGTTCGCGCGCACACTTGTGCACTATTATATATCCTGCGCACCTGGTTAGTCTCCGTTGAGCCTGGCTGCCGTGGTAGAAATTAACATAGATGCAGAGTGCACCAGTGTTCGTGCACACACTTGTGCAGTGTGCACTATTATATGCCCTGCGCACCGGGTTAGTCTCCCTCCGTTGAACCTGGCTGCCGTGGTTGAAATTAATATAGGTGCAGTGCAGAGTGCACCAGTGTTCGTGCACACACTTGTGCACTATTATATGTTCTGCGCACCTGGTTAGTCTCCGTTGAGCCTGGCTGCCGTGGTCGAAATTAACATAGGTGCAAAGTGCACCAGTGTTCGTGCACACACTTGTGCACTATTATATGTCCTGCGCACCTGGTTAGTCTCCGTTGAGCCTGGCTGCCGTGGTCGAAATTAACATAGATGCAGAGTGCACCAGTGTTCGCGCGCACACTTGTGCACTATTATATATCCTGCGCACCTGGTTAGTCTCCGTTGAGCCTGGCTGCCGTGGTAGAAATTAACATAGATGCAGAGTGCACCAGTGTTCGTGCACACACTTGTGCAGTGTGCACTATTATATGTCCTGCGCACCGGGTTAGTCTCCCTCCGTTGAGCCTGGCTGCCGTGGTCGAAATTAACATAGGTGCAGGTGCACTAGTGTTCGTGCACACACTTGTGCACTATTATATGTCCTGCGCACCTGGTTAGTCTCCGTTGAGCCTGGCGGCCGTGGTCGAAATTAACATAGGTGCAAAGTGCACCAGTGTTCGTGCACACACTTGTGCACTATTATATGTCCTGCGCACCTGGCTAGTCTCCGTTAAGCCTGGCTGCCGTGGTCGAAATTAACATAGGATCACAGTGCACCTGTCCTGAGTTCGTGCATACACTTGTGCACTATTATATGCCCTGCGCTCCTGGCTAGTCTCCGTAGAGACTGGCCACTGTGGTCGAAATTGACACAGGTGCAGAGTGCACCAGTGTTCACGCACACACTTGTGCACTATCATGTGTCCTGTCTGTGCACCTGGCTAGTCTCCGTTAGGCTGGCCGCTGTTGTCGAAATTGACACAGATGCAGAGTGCTCCTGTGCTCACGCGCACACTTGTGCACTATTATATGTCCTGCGCACCTGGCTAGTCTCCGTTTAGCCTGGCCGCCGTGGAGCCTATTCCCTCACTTTATTAAAGGATGGCAGACCGACTCGACCGGGAAGAGGTCAGGCGCAGGACCAATGTACCTTGTCTATCGCATAACCAAAATCTAAATAAAATAATTGTCACCTTTTCGGCACATCAAACAATAAGCCGCTATAAGGTCAAAGATGCCGACACCCGCCTTGAGGTGTGCGTGGTCTTTGCACAAAAACGTTTATTATTTTCAACCTTACGCTATTCTAATAGAGATTAGTTTACACTATACTATAAGATACAAAGGTAACCGTGTTACAATGATGGAAAGGGTAACCCCCATACGAAGGGTTATCAAATCTATCTAAAACCCAAAACCCTTTTAAAAGATAACCCATTCGAAAGGGTTTTGAAAGGGTTACCCCCAAGAGTCTGTTATTCGTTGAAAGTGTTACCCATACGGAAAGGGTTTTAAAACAACTTCTTCAAAAAACCCTATCGAAAACCCCTTCAACGGGTAACCAAATCGGTCCCTGATTTTAACACCTTCACTACGATTACAAATCCTCCTGCTAAAGGAGGTGATTACCACTAACCCCCTTTGTTTGGGGGTACATTCAGCAGTGGACGTTCATACGTGTGTTGATCTTGAAAAGACCGCTATGACTCAGCTAAGATTGTAGAAGTGGTCAAGTTCTAAATAAAATGTGTTTTTCTCGATAGTAAAAAGTAATTTCTACGTAAGTTTGAAGAATTACATTAGTTTTTTTTTTTTTTTTTTTAAATATAATAATAATAATTTAATAATAATAATAGTTTTTTAATTCTGACGAGATTGAAATTCTACGAAAATATAAATACATTTTGTATCAGTCACGCAAAATCCAACTCATAGTATTTATTTATTTAACTCATATTATTTATTTATTTATTATTATTTATGAATTTAACGTTAACGACCTACCTAGCGAGCATGAATTTTTTTAATTTGTGACGTAGTTACCATGTTTTTTACGAAGTTTAACCCAAGAACACTAATATGTATGCATATTGTGAGTCACTCATCAATAAAATCTTTGCTTAAATTACTTACTTATCCAATTCCTAATTATATTTTAAAATAAAATTTTAGAATCAGTATGAAATAAATTATCAGAATTAATTCTTTCCAATTTGATTATTTTGCCACATGTGATAGATTTGAGTTCATTTGTTTCAACACTGCATAGGGGTTATGACTTCATCACCTTACCAAAATCCCCTTGTTTGGGGGTTTGAACGGATCGATGATGGTGAGGTGTTTAAACTACACGGAAGGAAGCTGTTGCCTTTCCTCTGGAAGCTGTTTTCCTCCACCTTCATCATTCGTACCGCTGGGGTTTGGAACACGCTCCTGCTGCTGTTTTTCCCGTCAATTACAACCTGGGTCTCTTCAAGACAAGAGTGGATAGGTATCTTCTAGACCTTCGTGATCTAGATCTTCGTGCTATGGAGAGCGCTATGCTCGGAGTTTCTCAGAGAAAAACATTCATACAGAAATTTCACAGAGAACTATCGACATAGCTCAAAGGATTAGCAAGCTGAAGTGGCAGTGGGCTGGCCATATCTCGAGAAGAACCGACAACCGCTGGGGTAAACTTGTCCATTTGAAGTCCATTGAAGATTTGCGCAGTGAGATTTCAGCAGTGGACAAATATAGGCTGATGATGATGATGATGAGATCTTCGTGAGATGTATCACGAAGGTCTAGAAGATACCTATCCGGCCACATGTTCACATTCCATCAGGTAAAATTGTGGTCAAACTATAAAACCAACAAATCATAGACTATAAAAAACAAATTGCTTTCTTTAGCCTTATTACGACATCCACGGTCTGAGTTGGAGGTCGATTCTTTCGCTGCAATCGCCACGGTATCGTTCATCATTACAAACAAACATCCAGATCACACCCTAAGCACAAAACATTCTGTATGTGTGTGTGTGTATTTCTATAATGGCAATTGAACTCACACTGATCCATAATGCGTTCACAAAATACCTTTAACATTATCCCCAAACGTAAGCAATTCGGAACCACCTCGAGCCGTCCTTTCGACCCCTCATCCCATAATGCCATGGGGTCCTCACAGATATAGTAATCGAAAGCACTCGATAGCTAAGTGGTATTTATTGCACTGCCTCGAAGCTTTTAATCCTCAAGATTGATGGAAGAGGGCTGAGGATAGTTGCGAATTTATTTAGGATTAACTTTGTCTTTTGGAAACACAGCTCCTGAGGGGAACTTCCAGCTGCCCCTTGTTACAGCTTAACGCAAATTCTTGCACGCGATCAACGTTCCAGAATTGTAGAACGAATTTTGATTAGCACTAGAATTTACTTTCGAAACTGTTGAGCTAACTGCAGACGTATTGTAAGCAATTTAGAGATAGCTCTACTGATTTATCTTTAATGGCAGACGGCTATTCTTGAAGAATATGATCAATTCATGTTGTAGATTATATGAAGCTCAGCTTTTTATTACGACCTAATATTAGACAGACTTTTCGTGAATGGCTGAGGACAGGCAATTGTGAGACGTTGAAAATAACCCGAATTATCCCAATCAAAACATTAATGTGGGAAGAGCGAGTTTGGTTTGCGGTTTCTTTAATAAAAGAGGTGAGAATATAAAGGTGCTACATTCATAACTACAGTTCCTCAATTCTTTACTCGCTCAAAATTTATTAGGCAGCTTTTACTGGCAGCTTATTAGAAACAACGACGCTTTCGCAATGTATTTTATCGGAAGCTGGCGAATACAGGTTTTGTTATTTTTTCACTGCCTAGCCTACTCTCTCTTTCCTGTAATGTTTTACGTGGAGAAGTAGGAGTTCTCTTCTTTCTATTTAAAGTTACCAACGTAAAGTAATTTTTAGTACAACCTACTATATACATGTAGTCTTGTAAGTTTACCATGGTAAATTACATAGGGATGTAGAAAGGCTATACTAACACTTATTGAGAGGTCATTAACCGATAACGTTAATGTATCCAGATAGATCCATCGTGGGGAGGAAACGGAGGCGCTTCCTTCCACTAGGGGTGTTAAAATATCGATAAAATGCTTTTGTTGTTATCGATAGGTACTCTAGCAAAGCATAAATAAAAAGATGATTTTATTTGATCTTCTTAGTATTATATTCATCCTCTGCTTGGCATACCTCCTTAAACAAGGGGGATTTTTCAGTGCCTTTATATATTTTTATAAATTTTACACAAATAAATCATGACTTTGAGATTAGAAGGTACTGGCCCTTTAGATAGAGTAGACCATAATTGAAACTTTATTATTATTTGAAGACCTTTACAATTTATTTTATTAGAAGCCAATAAACTTATCATCATCCCTATTATAATCTTCCGCCTAAGATAGATATACCTTAAGATGTTAGTAAAATGACTACCTTCTTCAATTTACTAATCAAAGCACACAAAAGAGCTCAAGAACAGGCACTAGTTTCAATAATACAGTATTCAAAATGCTCTTAAGAGATTCACACCCACAAAGGAGATATTAATTTTGTGCATTATTCATTAGCAGCGAAGGTACGTTTTCGTCTGCAGCAGGCTAACAAGGTTAAGCCCTCATGTTCCTTACGTCTACAAGGTTCTCGTAATTTCGTTGGGACTTGCGAAGACTTTGTGTGGGCCTTGTTCTCTTTTGACGAGATAATGTCGTAAAGATACTTTATGAAACATTAGGTCATTGTAGAAAAATAATATTTATAATGAATAATTGATGATGGTGTTGATTCGGTTGGTAAGAAAACTAAACTAATTTGAAAGTACGAAATATGTGTCGTTCTTTTCTTTGCAAACGATATAAATTAAGTACGTTGTAATTTTTAGTGCTGTCAAATGAGTTCTTAAATAGGTAGATACTTATAGAAAACTCAGCTATACAACAATTTACATAGGTAATAAAAAGAATTCAAAGATTTCATTATTATTTCCATGAAATTTTCGGTCGACAAGCTCGTTTGTTCCAATTACTACCCGTCCTCGTACCATTTCGTACTAATTTTAAATAGCTTCATTTATCACTTATTTTGATTATTAACAATGTCGCATTTTTAACGAAAAATTTTCCTCATTGTCATCATTTACAGTCAATACAAATAATACAAGTAAATACAAAATTTACAGTGGTTTCCCGCTGTTGGAAACAAGCCCTCTGTTTTGCGCTGGCTCTGGGTTTTATAGAGTCGGATAGTCATTTTATTGGTAAAATAATATAATATGCCTTGAGCCGTTGTCTATTACGACTAGTAATACGAAAAGGTACGTCAATACTCTTTTTAATCCATGACAAAAATGACATATTTCGTTTTTGTTGCAAAAGTGACTCAATTGACAGTGTTCTTCACTGTCAATTGAGTCACTTTTGCAACAAAAACGAAATATGTCATTTTTGTCATGGATTAAAAAGAGTATTGACGTACCTTTTCGTATTACTAGTCGTAATAGACAACCATGTTGAAACAAGATCGTTACGAAATTGTTCAAGTCAAATTGTTGGTATCGTCGATACAATTTGATAACGATATTAGGTCGTCAATTCGTCGATATCTATCGATGTGCTCTCATCCCTAGCAGCTAAACGATTCGTCTCGCATTGACTCCGGAATTCATTTTGTCTGTACTCGAATGTTTGTGTTCTCTGATTAACTTATGGAGTTTACTTCACGTTATCGAGTTACGTGTGCGTTGTTACAGCGCGGGGAATGTAGGTCATTCATAACACACGTTTATTGCTCACTAGCTTTCTTTGCGGGTTTTCCTGTGCCCAATTAAGTTAGCCAATCGTTTTCTTTAACAATACTTACTGGAATGGTTTTCACAAATAGCCCATTGGTTGGCGCTATTTACGTGTCGGGTGAGGGGCTGCTAACCTTACCACCCGATGTCCTCCAGGAAAGCCAGCAGCTCGCTGACGCCGGTGTATGCCTCCCTGGGCGATCTCGGTGTCCCGAGGTATTGTAATCATACTATAACCATACAGCGAAGCTTTTCCGAATCAAGCTGGATAACTAATTAAAAAATTCACCCTCAGTAAAGTAAAAACTCGCTGCATAAACATAGGTTTATGCAGCGAGTTTTTACTTTACTGAGGGTGACCTACCTACTCACTAAGATTGATAATAGCATCAATCTTAGTGAGTAGGTAGGTATCTACTGACCGGAAAATACCCTCAAAACCAAACCATTTCATCCAAAAGCAAACAATTCTTCAAAACACCATCCGCCACAATCTTCCCATCGCACCATCAACCACCTCCATAAAGAAATACATCAATCATGTGAATCTAAAACAAAACGGCACTTTGCCAGTGCCTCGTACATTACGCGTTATGTATGGGAGTAGAGAGCTTGTGGGGAAGTGGGCCGTCGATGTGTGTCGAACGTTGTATGGAGAGGGGAGTGTCGCGAATCGCAGCGTTTTGTATATGATAATGCTTTGGATGGGGTCCTTGGGAGAGTTTACACCGTTTGTAACGTAAGTGCACAAGCAAGACCTTACTGCTTTTTAAAATAAGTTATAGTGTACTAGTATTAATGTTTATTATTATTAGTCTGAAAGTACACATAGCGGGGATTGTTTTTGTTCACTTTCGTGTGGTTTTCACAAGCGTGCCCTGCGACTTTGACGACATAGTGCATCATGCGTGACGCGTCTGAGCACACCTAGTAAACACCTATATCAAAGAGGTTTTAATATTTTTGTATTTTTGATCTAACATCAATATTCGACCTGAGGCTTGACAAAATTATGAATACTTTTATTTGTATAAGTGCCCTCTATATAGTATAGAAATTATATGGTGCGCCGCGATTTAAAAAAAAGAGCAGTGTGGTAAACCGATGTTGGGCCAGAATCGTAAAGCCTGTTACACTACAGTGTGCACTACAGTCAGCCGAGTCACAGCGCGTCGTTGACTCCGCCATACATCTCCGTGTGAATGCGACCTCTTTATTGTTATATTTGTGGAATAAAGTTTAATGCCTGCAGTGCCCTTTATTACATTATCGTAAAGCTTTTGAACATGGCGGTTGGCGGGGCCTGTTTGTACTTGTAAGGATACATTGTTTGGAGCTAACCAGAGAAAGAAAGAAACCTACTTGGTGATCAAATATAGACTTGTAAAGATACATTGAGATCACGGAAGAGAGACTGACGTCTTTGTATAATACGGAGGATTATTAAATAAATTATAATTAAAAAATCCTTCTGCGACATTTAAAGATTTGATATCTTTCGTTTTGAGAGTTTCTAAATAAAAGAAATAAGCTTCTTTTATTTACTTTTACTAACACAAATACTAATCCTTCGGAAAATCATTTTTAGGCGACTACCTCGAGATTATTCTTACAATACCTGGCGAAAGAATTTTCTAAACCAATCTTTATTAGACAGAGAAATCGACGAAGTACATTTAAAAACACACAAGCAGCCAAACATAAAATCTCTCCCTCTTCTTAAATTAAGTTGAAAACAAACCATTTTCAATAGGATTCTATAGAATCGTCCAAAATAAAACAAGTGGCTGGGGTCACGCACGAAAACGCTAAGCGACGCGCTATGTCGCTAAAGATATCTCCTATCACCCACGGGGGGAGGCAGGCTCGAAGATTTATTATGCTTTTTGCAAGATAAAAATATATGTAGATAAAGCATAAAAGCAGTATTACTCCCAGTTCTGGGAGTAGACTTATGCAACCGGTATTAAATAACGAAAAATACCGGTATCTTTAACGGTAGATAACCGTTGCGGTAGGGTACTTCCATAATAATTTTGACTGTAGGTATAACTTTTCGTAGGAAATATAGCTTTAAGCTTATCGTTGTACAACAGGTAAATATTTTACCACGACGAACGGTTTTCTATTTTAAAGGATTCAAGAACAATGTATGAGTGTGGGTATTACTGACACATGACTCATGTGACATTAGGTAACTACTGTACCAGTAATAGGTCAAGTACTTGTGTTATAGGTAGTAAACAAAATAAACCCTATTCCATTCTGATCCACTGGTTTAATCCATTGTTGGATTAGAATCAACTTTTTACACGAATCCTTTAATGGATGAGATTCGACATCTTGTTCCTTTCTAATCCACCAATAATAATTAACAGCTGGTCGACGCAGAATATCACATTCATACTTAGGTCCGTACATTAAAAACAAAAGACAAAATTATGCAAAATGTATTCTAGGTCTTTTGCATTAGTCAATTTGTGTTATAGCAGATTCGAGCCCCCGACCCACTTCCACTATGTAGCAGTCACTTCCAGCTCCAGGTAATCAAAGTAGGCAAACTGTGCTCTAGACAGTCCAAGACCGACCCCTTTTCCTGTCATGCGGATTTCCGCCCGCATGGAAATCTGGTCCCCATAAAATAATATATATCTACTTGTAACCTATAATTGCTCGAGCAGTCCACGTTCCGCGTGCGTATGTCGTAGAGCCGTGTGATATGAAAACCATAATTTGAAATTATAGGTAAATTATAGCTTTTGCAACAGTTACGAAATAAATATATCTGCCGTGATGGGAAAAAATGCAAGAGAAATAATGTGAGAAAAATTACATTGATATACAAAACCCTCTTATCTAGGACAGCAGGAAATCGGAAGAACATTTTTGGTTCTATATTTTTCTTCGCAAGTAAAACCGATAGCGAAAACTAGTGCCTTTAATAAGTCTTATTGACTAAACACGTCCACGTTAACACGTTGCAAAACGTAATTTGGCGAAAGTTTTACGATGTGCTAACATGGCTAAAATGACCCGAATTGTGTATTCTTGTCACACGCGTTATAAAAGTAACATACATAATAGCGGCCATGTATTCAGACTGTACAGGGTGTTGTGTAGACAGACAATACAGGGTGATTGAAATTGTACGGCTGAATCGCGGTAGGTATTTTTTTAGAGAGCTCTCTGGTTGATTTTTAGTTCGCAATAAAAGTACAAATAGTTTTACTGATTGTTGAATGATGAAGAATGTTGAAATAAATATTTTACGTAAAACCTACAAACTGTGGTAGGTTTTTACTTCATTGTTATGTATCTGAACGGGTTCGTAAAAAGTATTGAATACCTCAATAGAAAAAATATTTATTTGAATCACAACAATAAAAACACTGACTCTCCTACGAGAAGACTCTTTTGTGTTTGTGTTAGACTGTCGGTATTTTGTATGTTTATTTTATAAAATGTAAATCTCTCATTGGCCGTAAGTTAGATTAGTAAGGTCTGAACTGTTAAGACATACTTAAGGGCTGTTGATTTTGTTTGAACAATAAAAAATAAGAAAATAAGGAAGGTCTCGTTTTTTTTACTAGAACAAAGTAGTATCTGCCCAAATATTTGTCAGAGTAATAATTTCACGTTAATGAAGAATTCCGATTATTATTTTATTATAGAACGTCTAGGATATTATTTAGCAAACCATTAGGGTAGTTCAGGGACCACGACGCACAACCTATCAGCATGTAGCAGCCGGCCAGTGTCTGCGGACACTGAATGTGTTAATATTAAAACACTAATATAAATAATAATAGTAATGATAAAAGTGTTGTGTTACCCCGTATTATTTTCCTCTAAGCTTGTCATTTTAAAACATCCTGTAATATTCGGTATTGTAGCCTGAGCAACCCTCGGGTGCGGGTTCGAGTCTCGTGCAGCAGACTGAGACAATTTGATTTGATTGAGTGTAATCTCCAAGTTGGGGGAGAGCGGTACTTGTGTTGGTGTAGGGGATAATGACACGAAAGGGGACTATTTTCTCGCTGACTGTACTTTATTGTGTACTAGCTTCTACCCGTGCCTTCGCACGGCAAGAGCTGCCCCGGCTTTTTTGTTAATTTTCTTTTATATCCAGATAAATATTAGATTCAGGTATTACTTTTCCAAAATCCATTGTAAAATATTTAGTAACAATTACGCGTAAAACCAAATGTAGTCCACGTTGTACAAGTAAAACCAGCCAAGTGCGAGTCGAACTCGAGCACGAAGGGTTCCATACCTTTAAAAAAGGCAAAAAATTCATGTTTGTTGTATGGGAGGCCCCCATAGTTATTTTTTGTATTTCTTGTTATAGCGGGAACAGAAATCACAGTTGAAATTTTACATGTGATGTCACATGTAAAAATTTCAACTGTCCAACTATCACGGTTCATGAGATACAGCCTGGTGACAGACGGACAGACTTTGGGTACGAAACCCTAAAAAAACCACACCAACTACAAAATAAAAAATCTATTAAAGTAAGACGTTAACTAGTTTCGTCTCTACACGAAACGTCATCAGGACTCCACAATACTCGACCCTGACTGTCATGTCCCCACCAGAGATGTTGCCACTCCGAGCTCCGCGCGCCAAGTCTCAGTTCATATCCAGGAAAGAAGATTATGTTCCTGGAAAACCCACTTTATCAATTTGTAAAGGTTCTTTTAGGTAGTAATCAATTTTCGTTTAAAAGGGGATCAAGGAAATTTTAATTCTGAATCGTCCTTTCCGTTCCGAAAAAAATGTTCTAAGAATAAAATGAAGTGGATAAAATTGAGATATAGTAGATGTGTAGTATAAAGTATAGTAGTAGATATAGTAGATAGTATCTTGAATTTGTTACACATTACATCTAAATTGAATACGTAGGTAATCTTATTTTGGTTTACTGAAGAAAGATTCCTTATTGAATTGAACATTTAAACAAAATAATAAACCACGATAAAATTATAATATGACATGTTCCTTCCCGGGGATGTCGTCACAGCCGACCAAGGGAACTTACCCGAGGAATGACAACAGGTTCCTTCCCGGGGATGTCGTCACAGCCGACCAAGGGAACTTACCCGAGGAATGACAACAGGTTCCTTCCCGGGGATGTCGTCACAGCCGACCAAGGGTTTCCGGGTGGTTAGGTCCGAATGTCAAAATGTACTGATCTACATAACGTACGTACTTCAAAAAGAACTTTTCCCGAGGGAACTTACCCGAGGAATGACAACAGGTTCCTTCCCGGGGATGTCGTCACAGCCGACCAAGGGAACTTACCCGAGGAATGACAACAGGTTCCTTCCCGGGGATGTCGTCACAGCCGACCAAGGGAACTTACCCAACTTACCAAGACAACAGGTTCCTTCATAAACATAATATTTTATTGTATAAATACGTGTATTGTGATATATATAAACTTAATATTGGTTTATTTTTCACTTCTTCCACAAGCTGACAATTTTTTTTAAACAATGACATCTTATTTCAACATTATTAAAATAATAATTACTACATATTATAAAGCTGTTTATAATATAAAATTTGAACTTATCTTAGTCATTATTTCGTAATCTTAATTTTTTTTTATTGAGTTTGAGTTTATGTAGTATTATTAACATTTGAACTGAGATCAGATCACCAGCCCGTACGTCATGCGTGGGGTTTATGGGAACCCCTAACCCCGTTTGGGGATTCAAGTTCAGCAGTGGACGTATTGTGCTGACCTAGCAACACAAATATATTATTTTACTAAAAATACCATTTGATTTACTTTGTGGCCATTTTATTATACAATATCAGATATATTTTGAAACACGGTCTGGCATACTTTGTAGCAACTAATTTGCGTTACAAATCAAGTGTTAAATAATGCATTTCAGAAATAAATATAAAATGTTCACTTTTGCTTTACAATGCTGATGCGCTGCAACAGATACTCATCAGCTCTCGGTTCACGCGTTACTTCGGCCTGACGCTCAGATAAAATATAATACCCAGAAAGTAGATTTTATGAACCGTGTAAAATTATTAATATTTCTTAATTTAAGTATTATGTACGGCCATAGAGAAATGATGATTATTCTAATCTAAAAAGATAAAAATTTAGTATTTAAAGAGAGAAGAAGATAGGGCATACCTGTAGGTATAGCATCGTAAACAATAAGGGGAGGATGGAGAGATTAAACCCGACATAACGTGTCGAAATGAATCATTGCAGTTAGGGGAGATAGGGGTCTGCTTTTTGTGCAGAGAGGTTTTTACAACACACGATACGATGCTTAAAGCTTGTCGCACATCTGAAAAGCACTGCAGCAGCGCATGACAAACATGTGCATTCAAATATGGGCTTTAACTCGTACACGTTCGATATATTTTACATTGACGGCATCAGATGTGAGACAGCTCGCAGGGCACTCGCTTGACGCTTGTAGGAAATCATTTTGTCACTGTAGAATGTATCTAAAGATAACAATTTAAAGCCCATATTTATATGCACATTTTTGTGCAATTTCCATCTCTGATCTGCGACAACCTAAAAGGTTTTTTTTAAATTTTAGCAGAATAGGGAATGATAGATTACCATTCTCAATTCTGCTACTTTGTCATAAAATGCGTAAATTATTTGTAATTAATTAATTCAACTTCAATAATGTACGCAATGTATGATGATGCGTTATCATTATCTATTCTAACCTAGAGAACAATCCCGGGCATGACCAGCAGCTCAGCCCGTAGATGTCGCCTCACAGTGTACACCTACCAAAGAAAAAAAAACAGCTTCATTTTCTGTATATTTAACACCTTTACTGCGATAACCAACTTGCCTGACGTGAAGCGTGGGGATTATGGTAAGACAAGGGGGCTTGTTATTGGGGGGCATGTTCAGGTGTGGAAGTATGTGTGCTGATGGAGGTACCTTCTTAGGTACCTCCATCAGCACACATACTTGATATACACGATATACTTGGCAAGTGCCAAGTATATCGTGTAGTATAGCATAAAGACCCTGGACCCCCAACAGCGTACAATAATCTAGCGAGGGCACAAATGAAGTATAACCTCGTTATAAGAGGCTCGTTCGGACCATAATTCTGAATAATGTATCGAATAAGAATATAATGGATCGGATGAGAGTTATAGTGGATTGATGGATCACAGAGATGACATTATGATATAATGTGACATTGAACGAATATTGTAATTAGGAAATTGCAGGGTTGATGGTTGAATTTTATATCACACTAACATTGAAAATTATGCAAAAATTTGGATGTCTGTTAACACACGACAACATTTCTAAACGGATTAGGCTGAAATATTAAATAAATAAATAGTTTTGTATATGTAGGAACTAAATCATTTCGCTTATTTATCTATACTCTTCATTGAATTGATTGATTTATTTATTTTCTCTTGCTTTTATCTATCTTGATTTAAAGCTAGTTTGAAAATCTATCTTGTTTTGAAAAAGAGGCTGGTGCCCGTGAAAGGTTAAAAAACCTGTCATTTGGTACGAATCACCAGGGACTTACCGGCTGAAATAAGCTGTTCCTGTCTTATGGCTATGTTTAATGGTAAAATTGTCGAGACTATTCAAAGTAAAATCTCATAGAAATAACTCCGTCTCTCTGCAGGTGACAAAGCATTCTACCACGTGTAGAGTGAGTTAGAGTACAGATGTGGTGGACATGCACCGGTGCCTCCGGGAACTGGCTCCGTCGAAGGCTGCAACCCACAAACTGTACTCACACCTACAATTAAAACTTACGAAGAAAAAATTTCTTTTCGAAAGATGACGAATAACAGCCCACAATGCTTATTGTTCAGCCGTGCGGTAGCAATGCTGGGTGTAATTAGCACATTTAGTTACCTAATTCCGCTTTCATGACAGTGAAATAAAATGCTAGAAGTTTCACACGGTCGCTTGTCTCTCGGTCTTTTATAGCATAGACTTCGGAAAATGCTCACAGGAACTACATGACATCATTCCACCATCCCCCTTCCACTCCAGGACAAGCAGACGCACAGCGCATTACCACCCTTACTTGGTGAATGTACCGTCCACTCGAACTAAGCGGTTTTCCTCCACCTTCATTCGTACCGCTGGGGTTTGGAACACGCAGCAGGAGGGAGTGCTGCTGTTTTTCCCGTCAATTACAACCTGGGTCTCTTCAAGACTAGAGTGAATCTTCTAGACCTTCGTGATACATCGTCGGCCACATCTTCACTTTCCATCAGGTGAGATTGTGGTCAAACAAAAGTCTATAGACTATAAACAAACTGCAAGCGTTGTTATGGGTGCTTTTCCTGATAATATAATATATCCATCCATTTAGCTTGAAGAATTATTTGGATTTAAGTTACAGAATAACGTTTGTCAGAGGTCACAAGGAGATTCTATTTGTTAAAACAAGTAGGTATTAAAATTGCTTTAAAAAGTTGGTTTTCTTGCAAAACCACGGAGAAGTCTCGTAATGGAATAATGAAATGTATACCAAGTTTCGTAAACTCTAGTAGTTCTAAGGTTACAAGGAAGTTCCGCAGTGCTCTTTGTAAATACGCTGAAACTCTCCTGAAAGTGTCGCTTGCACTTCTCTAACTCTTATTCCTGAAGTTTCAGCTCTAACTGATATCATAGTTCTGTAACTCGGACAGCTTCAACTATCGCTTTATTTCATTCTTTTTAATTAATTTATCACACTTTTACTGTAAATTAGGTGCCACGCGTACGGCATGAGTTTACCTCCATTAATATATGCCCGCGTAATTAAAAAAAAATCAATTTTACGATATTGGAGGCCGCAGTAAAAGGCAACATAGGTAATTAACTGAATTCAAAATTTTCAATGCTGTTTTACTTTTTTAATAAATAAATGTTGTATAAAAGTATGTTTAATTTTATCGATTTTAATGGACCGAAACAGATGAAGGAATTCAGGAAAAAAATAACTTATTAAACAGCCTAAATAACTTTTAATAGGGACAAATATTAACACCATGTCCCAGCCTTATTCCAATACATAAAAGCTTTTCAACCAACGCCTGAGTAACAATACAACCAGCCTCTAGTCTTGAGACAAACAGACAAACTTTTCCCACTTTTCCCGTTTCCGCTAAATCTGGGAAAGACAAAGCAACAACCTAAATAAATTCCCTAAACCGGTGAAGGACGTGACATACACGCGCACTAAGGGTTCCGTAAAACATTAGCTTCATTTTATTGTTAGTCCAGAATAACCCATTAACAGCGAATCTCCTGTCGCTTATGACTGTGTCTTAAATGAATAAAATAAATAATGTTGGACAATTCACACAGCATTATCTAGCCCCAAGCTAAGCAGAGCTTGTGTTATGGGTACTAGATAACTGATATGCAAAATCCAATACATTACATACATAGATATTTTTTATTATACATAGAAAACGACCAGAACACCCGGAACAAACACCTGCAGATCGTACTAATATTAGTCCCAAGGCGGGAATCGAACCCGCAACCTCCTGCTACCTGTCTTATTCCACCTGTGTCCTGTGATTCTTACACCCAAGCACCCAAAATAAATATATTTTTTTACGGTTTCCTGAGACGGGATTATGTTTTTTTCTTAAGATTTCATCATAGAAAGCCACTTGTACGCGATAGCTCATAATAACACGCATTCGCTGAATAAAAATATCACTAGCTACAAAGGAACGGAAAGAAAAAAGAGAGCTACAATTAAGAGAAGCAAAACAGACAGACAGTCAGAAGGCGGCGCGGTGTGCTGCGGCGTAGTCTTACTGATAGGGCCCCGTTCGTATACTTTTGCTACGGAACCCTATAAACGTCGGACAAATGTAATTTTCCACGAAATAAATCAACGTGAACTAGTAAATAAATTACCCCAGTACGTGAGGAGGTCACTCTAGCAGTTGTTTTGACTTTTTCTGCTTCTTTACTACAATACAATCTAAGGAGTTAACCTTGTCGGATAGACTACCTCTTTGGCGTAGCAGGAGAAGGTTTGGCATTCCATTAGGTACCGTGGTTTGGCTGAACAGCAGACGGTTGCTGATACGATTCCCATTACGACGCAAAATATTGTATTATCTACAAATGTTTGTTCCTGTGTGGGTGTTTTGTATATAACTAACGTCTTTCCTCTGCTTCACACGGATTGTTTTTGTAATTTATAATAAGTAAATAGATATCTATGCATGCGTTTTAATGTTATTTCTATCGTTATTCTAGGTCTAGACCAATATTTATTCAAAATTTTAACGTGCTTAAGTGGAGACCGCGACTCGGCAAACGTAGTGTAGGACGCCCTCCTACCAGGTGGGATGACGATTTGCGAAAGACTGCTTGCTGGCAGATGCTGGATGCGGCAAGCTGAAGACAGGGCGTTATGGCGCTCATTAGGGGAGGCCTGTGTCCAGCTGTGGACTAATATAGGGTGATGATGAAGATGAATCAGTAGCTTTTGTGTGTAGAGATAACAAACATACATCCAAACATCCAAACTTGCGAATATTTTATAATGCAAGTTATACACACGTATAACCTTAATGTTTATAATATAATATTATATATACCTAAGCAAAATACTCATAAAGTAGTTCTATGAAACTGCATGTACAATGCAATGCATTTTAGTGGAAACTTTCAGGACTCATGGCATACTTCCACGAACCTCGCGAATACCGTCCTTACTGCTAACTGAATAAAGTTCACAATATTCTGCCCAAACTATTTTCACGGTCGCTCTAGCTACCAGTATGAGACGTGACCCAATTTACGGGATACAAAGCGATTTACTGCCACCGGGAAACCAATCTTGTATCCCATAAAATAAGATTCAAAATAAACGATATCAGGCGTTATAGGATCAAGGCAATCGAAATTTAACCTTTGGCTCTTCGTTTTAGAATATACATTTGTATTGTGTACCTACACTTTAAGGATATTAGATTAGAATCTAGCTAGAATAATTCGCTTTATCCTAAATTATATTGTCAATGTACTTATTTTAACAGTTGAAAGTAAACTTATGTAGTAAATAAATTTTGCTTTGTATTGTAAAGTACATAGCCATGTGGTGCTAGCTTAGAACTTGCACCATCCCAACTCTTCCCGTGGGTGTCGTAAGAGGCGACTAAGGGACATACACCAAGGGCGGGCAGCAGCGCCTCTTACAGAATAGATCTACCACCGAACTGCGATCCCCAACCCGCATGCCCAGCGTGGGGATTATGGACATTACCCCCATGAAATTAAAACTAATGAGGCGATTATCAGGGGGAGGCCTGCGTCCAGAAGTGGACCATTATAGGCTGTTGAGGTTGAGGTATTGTAATGTGGGTCCACTGATAACACGCAGCAGAAAATTGTGCATTGAAATATAAATTTTATATTGACGGCATCAAATGTGACAGACAGCTCGCGGATACTCGATTGAAGCACAATGTTGTGACAAAATGGCTTTCAACAAGCTTCCATTATAATTTAGATACATATCAGTTTAAGTTCATATTTGTATGCATTTTTGCTGACATTTTTAGAAACAACATAAAAATAAATAGTAAATAAAACACGCGCTTTAAAACAGCTAATGGTACATGATCTAATTCGGTTAATAGGAAGTCGTTGAATTTCGGATTTATAGGACCTTTGGAACGTGAAGTAAAATTCTTGGAAAGTCGACGAAATTTCTGAGATTTTTTGGGTTTAATCAAATCCGATTTACTTTACTTACCTTAGATTTATCCATCCTTAAATATTTAATAATAAATTCCTGAATTAAATGCGAACATAACTCTGCACTGCTGGTCAATTCAGATGTTTACGGGATTATTTAAACAGGGTGCCACAGAAAGCGTGTACGTATTGTATAAACTGGGTCATTGTTCCACGATTTTTGAATTTTCTTTTTTGTTATGTTGTTTTTTTTTAATTAAACTATTTTAATTTTTTTATTGTAAGTTTTTTTTTAAAGTTATTAAATAAATAAACCTACTCATAAATATTCGAAACTAATTTCTTGCCGAGTTTTCACACCCATAGAAACTGATTTATGAAATATAAAATCTACATGCCTATGTTTCATTCCAGGCCTAGAACTACCTTTATGCAAAATTTAAATCTGATGCATTCAGTAGTTTTAGCGTGAAGAGGTAATAAACATCCATCCAAACATCTAATAAATAATACGTTTTATTTTATAATTTAATTTATTTTTGGTAAATATTTTTTTCCTTTTGTATGCTACTGATTTGCTTTCTGATTTTTAAATCAATAATCCGGTTGCTGTCCAATTCGATCCGTTCTGAGTCATTTAGAGAGAGTGTAGTCCAGTGAGTCCACTTTCGATTATTGTCTGAGTATCTATTCGCCAGGTGTGGGATACTATATCTTTTCAGCCTGGTGAATCTGACGCTGCCAGATCCTTGGGAAGGCAGCGAGTAGTTTTCTATATCCATCGGGTCTTAGTTGGTATTTTTTGCTGAAACACTTTCTAGCCCATGTTTGACTATTTAAATAAACTTATGCTTTTAAAACTATCATGACTATTAACATTAAAGTCATTTATAACGGGATGTTTACCAATATTTTCACAGTCTCATGCGCCATGATCACGGAAGAACAATATCAAAATCAAATCAGGGTAAATATCCCGTTAGAAATGACTTTAAACTTATGCTTGTTGCTTACGTGTGTATGTGCGCTCCTTGTGTATGTGTGTATGTGCGCTCCTTGTGTATGTGTGTATGTGCGCTCCTTGCCCGTAGTCCAGTTGAGTTGGTCCCGTTCACTACCGAAAATGATTTTTTCAGTAGTCTAGTTAAATATACCACGGAAATTGAGCTTATTTCGGATGTTCTTGTTTTGAAATCTCTCAAGACTCTTGACGTTGCTATTGCTGGCTGAACACCAAATTAGTTTTCCCAGATAGGCCATTACTTTAGGATATTACTTTACTATGTTTTTGTAGACTGTTAATTAAATGGTGTCAAAAAAATGATAATTTGATATTTAATTATAATTATTACTATTAGATTGTTTGCAACAGTCTGCAGTTAGCTCAATTGTTTTTATTGTAAATACTAGTTTTGGTTTAATTCTTTTATTTGATTGTAATTTTCTTTCTTAATAAAGTCTTAAATTTTAACATTTTAATAGCCAATTCAGTTTCCTTCAAATCCCGTAGTAACTGAATCACGTAGTCACATTGTTACGTATACGTTCTACGTTTTATCCGATATCTGAAATACTGCCTCTACGTGATCTCCTTTACTTTTTATTGGACTTTTTATAAGTCAAATATTTTGACGTGTCCTTTTGTTTGGGTCGTTTGGATGGACAGTTTCTTTTATTTCGTGTTTTTCTACAATTTCCTTATCTATGGAAATCTGGATCTTGACAAGGAGATGACAAATCGAGATTAATAAGTCTGAGATATTTCAAGAAATTCGTCAGTATTTTAGTACACTGGAATGTTCAACAAAAGTTTTGTTTAAACAAGACTTGAACGTGCAAATTATATAGACGGCGGATTTGCATAATAATTAATAATCTAATATATGTATTAAGTAGCGTCTTCTACATCCAGGGCTGAGTTCTTGGCCGAGGCGGTTCTCAGGCCGCAACCGGCACGGCAAAATACATAAAGTACCAAACCAATATAATGTATTCCATCTCTTATAAAAAGAACGAATATTATAAATGCGCAAGTGTGTTTGTTTGTTTGTCGTGATTTTCGGCATAGAGTTAGTTGAAAGGATAGAGAGTAGCAAAGGCTACTTTTTTATGCCAAAACATCAAATTCCCGTGGGAGATTTACGGGATTAATTCCCTCTAGAAACCTGAAATTTGAATTTAATGCGATTGAAACCGCGGGGAAATGCTAGTAGGAAATAAACCAGTCATGTTGACGCGAGCTTCGTTACACTTATGAGAACCTGCATTTTATTCGTATCTAACACGAAGCTATCAAAAAGCCTTATTACTTAACTCACAAGGTCTAATTTAACTTTGTTTCTTTCCAGGTATGATTAAAACAATATAGACCTTAAATCACCAGCCATAGAGTCGGAAGTCTGTTGGTAAGTACCAAGAATAGGAACAAAGACCGTGGGAAAATCGTCGCTATTGTTTTTCAAACTCTCTTCTAACCTTAGGTCCGTTTCAGTTCGTTGAACCAGTGGTTCTTACGTTTGTGCAAGTGAAGGTAATTATGGTTTTTTCAGAAGTAGATGGGCAACTGTTGTGCTCAATTGTAAGTTGAAACTGTTAGCATAGAAATAAGCTATTTATGTGATTATTATTTATTGGCTGATTAATATTATAAATCAGCCAATAAACATTATTATATTTTTAAGTAGATCAATAATATTGATCTACTTGAAAATAACGAGTGAAATTATAGTAGCTAGCGCAGATTGTATAAGGTTAAAGACATTTATTTCTCATAAAGAATATTACATTCACTTACATGAGAACCAATCTTAAATTCTAAAATATTATCTAAAGGCGTAAGTTAGAATTACATATAAATAAAAATAACAAAAGTTGTAGGTAGACGTAAGTATGACGACGGGAAAGAAAGAAAGAATACAATACGTAACATATTGTTCTACGCATAATAACAAAGATCTAGCGACCGCTGGAAGTGGCATTGAAACTTTATGATCATAAATTTAAATTGGGATTATTGATCAAATAAAATTTTAGTAATTTTTTAAATATGATCATTGATTTTGCTTGTTTTATATCTTTAGGTAAATTATTATAAATTTTAGCACCTTCGTGCGTTACCGTTTTTTTTCCGTAATTAGTTCTAGAGGAATGTAGTTTTAAGTCATTTGCACGTCTGGTTCTGATACTATTCGGATTTGATTTTTTACTAAAGGTGATTTGAGTATGTATGTCTTTATATAATATTTTTCGTATTAGTAAGCATGTGTGATATATATAAATGTGTGCTAGATTCATTAGTTTTGTTTCTTTATATATTTTTTGAGTAGGTGTTAAAAAGTCGTATCATCATCTTATCAGCTCATACACGTCCACTGCTGGACATAGGCTTCCCCCATCAGACTCCACTAATAGCGGTCCTGAGCCGCCTCCATCCATCAACTACCTGGGACTGTATGGTCTCCCAAAACTTTTCCTAACATTTACAACCAAAAAATGTTTATAGTGTCACTTCAAATAATTGAGTAGGTACATATGTACTTCCTTACTTTTAAGTAATGAATAATGTCCAATGGTTTTCAAACTTTGACCCTAAATTAAAAACATCATTTCACTGATTGATCAGCTAGTAACAAGTGGCTCCACGTATCTACGTTAAATTAATTGTGGTTTTTAATAGATCCCTACTAAACACCCTAGTTAACGTACTCGTACAGGAGTTGCTCAGCTGTTAATGAATAGTCACTTATGCACGACCAGTGGTGTGTGACGTATGTCATGGGAGCGCGCTGCAGACTGTGAAATTATTGATATTATGTGAGAATCAGAGATCATAATATGTAGTACGTTTAATTGATAGCCTGGAAAACAAGCTAATAAGGTTTGTGTTGACGTTACAAAATAATATTATAGCGTAGATATAATCTAATATTGATGCTGGTGATTTTTGAAAAGATAATGTATGATTAAATTTTAATTGACTATGTGCAGAATTACGTCATTTTTGATAAAAAGAAACAAGTAACAGAAAATTAAATACCTACCAATTATTATCTTTCAAAGAAAAGCAACACATTAACAAAATATTTTGTATGCTCTTTATTCATCTAAAGCAAGATTCTATAAACAACATAAACAGTATTTTACAGTAAAATCAAACCGTATTGACCGTTGTTGGCCAAGTCATCACAAAAGTCGTTTACGTTTGACAATATCTAAAAGCGAGTCAGCCATGATTCGTCCAGCATTTGGATGTTGATCTGATCATCACACAGAAAAAATCGTAAACAACAGACATCTTAAAAACAAACATTGGCCTTTGTTGAATATCCATCTTCTCTTTTGACGATGTCAGCTCCCTTTTCCGCCAACGCTTGTACACTGGACCCAATATTGCCTGACGGAAGGTACGGTATAACACTAGAATCTACAACCTTCAGATTCTTCGTACCCATCACATCCAAATTTCCATCTACAACCTTACCTAGAGCACAGGTTCCTACGTAATGCCAAAGGGTTGACGAAAACTCTAGAAGATAACACTTCCAATATTCAAAAGAAAATTTCTTATGGATTTTACAGAAATCAAGGTCAATGAACTCGGCTTCTAAGTTTTTTAAAGTAGGAGTATTTAGAAGATCTTCCACGTACTGTACCATGAGATTAGCAAAGAGATCTAGGTCGTCGCTGTTGCTGAAATGTCCCAGTTTGATTACAGGCTGATCGAATATATTTGTATTGTTAAGTTCTATACAACCTGTAGATTTTGGATGCAATAAATTTGTTATTCCAAGGATAAAGTCCCTTTCAAAATTGCTTTCGTGCCAGGCGTCGCAGATTGCATCATTATATTTGAAGATATTGGTGCAGAATTGCAGCATATTTAATGACTTTGAGCCAAATTGAAGGATAATGTCTTGTTTTTCAGGTTGATTTTGACTTTTGTTGAGAGCGTCATAGACGTTTATGACTGTAGCTGAAATGCGTTTTGGATCAGTAGCGACTGGGTCCTGTGTACTCTTATTCAACGAAATAGCAAAAAGAGCTGCAACATGGTCTGCCAGATTCTTACCTACTTCTGGATTATCTACGACAGCATTGATACCTAACTGAGCAAGCGTCGTCTTATTCCCGATTCCTGAAAGCATTAATAACTGCGGTGTTTTGATTGCTCCGGTTGAAACTATGATCTTCTTGGATGCATGTACTCTATACAGTGCGTTTTGGTAGCTATACTCTACGCCTATAGCTTTAGTCACGTTAAAGAGAATTTTTGAAACCACGGCGCCAGTTAGGAACTTCAAGTTTTGTTTGTTGGCAGCTTTACTGATATAAGCGATGTTTCCTGACTGCCTCATGCCATCACCGATTGAAAACGCTGGTTGGACCACACATGTACCAAATGCATCTGCTAAATACGGGAACCCTGCTTCCACATGTGCTTTTATCATATCTCCAGTCAGCAAATTCTCCTCTTTACTAACAACAGATGGTCCACAACGTCCGTGTACTGAAGTGTTCTGTTCTCCGATTCCTGCATCTCTCAAATCTTCTCCTTTAGCAAAGTAATATTTAAAGTCTGGAAAGGCCCAGGATGAGTCGTTAGCAGCTGCAGCCCAGAAGTCATAATCAGCCTTATTTGGAGGGACGTAGATTAGATGGTTGATTGCGCCTGACCCTCCAAGCACTTTGCCTTGTGTGATGACTCCCTGGTGCTTCTGGTTCTGGTTGGCGTAACCATCGTCGAACAAGTCCATGGCTCTATCGTAGGCAGAGCCTGGCAGGACGGGAAAGTAGCCGGCCCACTGGAATTTTAAATACAATACTAGTGTAGGTAAGGGTGAAAATAGTTTCTGATATTGTCACGTCTAAGACTAGAAACATGCCTTAAAGGTCTGCCCTAGCAGTTTACGTAAGACCAACTTAAACGACCAACTGAACATAACCGCACACTCACATATTCGGGACAGTCTGATCTATTCAACAATAAATTCGTTAAAAAAATATTCTGCCCACTGCTTTGCATGCGTTTGTTCAATGGAAATGTCTGAAGGTTATTTCTATCCCATGGGAACTGTTTACTATTCTAATATTATAATGAGGAAAGATTTGTTTGAATTGAATAGGCTCCGAAACTATTGGGCCGATTTGAAAAATTCTTTCACCATTTAGAGTGTTACATTGTCCCTGATGAACATAGGCCAAAGAATATAGCCGGGGCGGACCGCTAGTATAGGATAAAAGTAGCATATTTTTAAACCAGGTAGGTAGACCTAGATAGACCTTCATGCACGCAAAATATTTATAAAGTAGTTTTGACGTGAAAATGTAACAAACATCATATTTTTATCAATCCATCAAAACTTTCGCATTTATATTATAAGTGTGATAGTCGAGCAGGTGTTGCCATACCATGGTTCTCTGTTTTCGTTCTTAAAGGAATGTGTCCTTTATGGATACTTACAACGGACTCCAGCGGTGGACATCCCCCCTCTTCTAGCACCAGCACCTGAGCCCCAGTCTCCGCCAACCTCCCCGCGACCACGGAGCCGGCCTGACCGCCGCCTGCTATGATGTAGTCCCAGGGGGTAGATGCTGGAGATGAGATCAAAATATTCATGAACACATGGACTCCTATCCATACTTAGGTCTATTATAATAAATTAGAAAGTAACTTTATCTGTCTAAATATTTGTCTGTCTGTTATCTTTTCACACCTAAACATAGGCTATTTTTTAAGGTGCGTGCGAATCCGTGGGCGGAAGCTTGTAAAAAACGTACCATTAGGTACCTTCTGACCGCGCCTATGTCCAAAAACGTGGTTGACGATTGAAAGTAACCAGGGCTCAAAGTACCTATGGGAGCATACTTTGCAAAACGGTGGTATATCTGGAGCTCTCAGTGGATTTTTAACAGTTTTTTGTTGCGTCAAGCTTACTGCGCGCTGGTCAATATTTTATGCTGTCACTCCACTTCGCCCAATGAATGTTACAAAGCTACTCACCGATAGTTTCCACGCTAACACTCTGCGGACACAGATACGCCGCAGGAGCCAAACCATTTTGTAGCGACAGCAGAATCATCTGCGCAGCCTCGAGTGCCACGGCAGCTGCCGCTGAGTATCCTGCCATGTTTTGTAACTAGCTGCTGTCCCCAGTCTAGTTCACTCGGTAGGTCGCACTCACCTGGAAAAAAAGTAGCCTGTATCACACAAGATAATGTTGTAGACTGATGACGCGTACTGACACTTTGACCACAATGCCACTAGACGACGTGATAACAATTAAATTATATACAATGTACATAATTTATGATTGTATTTAATATTGTACTTCAAGGAGAAGCCGAATTCCACTAAATTAATTGTTTCACCATTACAATGATTTCATTTCTGACTGACCCAGTTATGGACCTTTGATGAAATAATTTCGAAAACAATTTTTTACATAACAAAATAAATGTACTTTTATTTGGGGGATTCTCACGATCAAATACTTCTACTGTTTATAACAAACTAACTGAAGCAAAATAAGTTCCTACTTTGCATGTGCATGTGAGAACAATCGTTAAATTTTAAGTAGGTAATAAATTAACCTTTCAAATTGTTTTTAGTTACCTATTGAAACAGAATTTACGGTCACGAATTAATAAAACCAACGTGATCTGTCTAGGTATCTGTCTCCCGCCGCGTGCATCTGTCCGTCTGAACGCGAAAAACTCTTAAAAACTGCAGAACAGATTATTATAAAGTTTCACAGCCTATAATGGGCCACTGCTGGACGCAGGCCTCCCCCTGGTTTTTTATCTCATGGGGGTTAATGCTCACAATCCCCATGATGGCCATGCGGGTTGGGGATCGCAGTTCGGTGGCAGATATAATTTGACTCAGACATTTTGTACACTGGTTGGTACGCGTTTTCCTTAAAAAGTTTAAATATTTTCAACGGAAATCGGTATAAATTTATTGTAAATATGTTTGATTTTCTTACAAAAGCAGGTTTTTGCAGTATCTTCCTACAATATTCAATTGTAATTCTAATTACGCAGCTCTTTGAATTCGACAATAAGTGTATATCCTCCTCATTACAGAAAAAGCTCAAAAATATTAAATTGAATGTTGACTTGAGCTACAAAAGGAAATTCGTAGCTCAAGTCAACGTAGCACGAGATACCCGATATGCCAACTTCTGGTACCTAATTATTTTATTTTTAATATTTTGGGACAAATTAAAATTAGGACAAATCTGGCACAGCGCATCAGCATTGCCATACAGCGTGGCAATGCAGCCAGAGTCTTGGGCACGCGCGCGACTGGTATTGATATGGATCAGTTAAGCTTCCTGTAGATTGTTTGAAAAACATCTTTTTGACCCGTGTTTGCAATTTTTAAATTTAAAACTTAAATCCTAGTCCTAATTTGTTTCAATTTTATATTATAACATTTATAACTTGAAAAATGTGTTATGAAACAATTTTCTTTGGTAAGGTTCCCTCCCAATGTGATGGCTCACGAACAGGGTGTCTACTTAGGTTTAATAAATAATAAATAAATAAAATGTCTTTATTTCGGATATCTAGGATCCATATTGGGTTAGTAAGCACACAAACATAAACAATGAAAAGGAAAGAAAGAGTTTTAGTAGACATTCATAACTTAAATACTATAAAACCTAAATTATTTACAAACGCATACCTCGTTCCCGGAATGAACATACCTCGTTCCCGGAGTGAACATACCTCGTTCCCGGAGTGAACATCACTAATTATATTAATAATTTATTATAATTATTTAACTTTTCTAAAGTCATGTACGTACTTGGAAATAAACGTAACCTAATATTGATTCATGCTGGCACTCATTGTACAAGGTTCGTTTAAATGAAACGTTTTGTGAGACAAAGGATTTCGAGTTGTGCTCATTTCGGATGTCACGAGTGGATGTGGATGTGGATGTGGTACAAGGATTATCATTTTTAAATATATTTTTTTCCCTATTTAGTTCTTTCGTGATCATGGCACATTAAACTGTGCCGAAGTATTGGAAAACTCAAAAATCAAATCATAGTAAATATCCTGTTATAAACTACGTTATATAAAAGACTTTTATTTTAAATCATTCTCGAAAACGAACAAACGTAATCTAATTTCGGACTATTCACAGAGCATCATCTAGCCCCAAGCTTAGCAGATCTTGCATTATAGATATCAAAAAGCTGGTAGGTCTACATTATAGAATACAAAATATACAATATTATGCATAGAAAACACCCAGACAAACATCTGCAGAACATACAAGCATTTGTACCGAGGAATAGAACCCGCAACCTTGAGTATCCTAGTCTTAGTTAAATTTAGAATCTTGTTACTGTGCTATAAATAACGCATTCGACTAGGTAATGAAATGAATCTATTGTTATTTTATCACACTAATTTTTCTTTCGCATTTATAATAATATAAATGCGAAAGTTAAGATGGATGGATGGTGGATGTTTGTTACTCAGGTTCACCAGAACGGCTGAGCGGATCTGGATGAAAGTTGGCACAGTGATAGATTAGAGTCTGGAATAGCACATAGGCTATATTTTAATCCGTATTCCCACGGTAATGGGAACTTCGCGGGTGAAACCGCGAAGTACTGCTAGTGTTTAATAAAGTGAATTGAATTGAATCGAGGGAGAATATCCGTGAATAAGGTGAATGTTAATTGTACGAGTTCTTTAAAAACTTAGCAAAAAGTCTGTATTTTGTACCATTCCGACATTAGGCAGAGCAGAGAAGCTTAAATTCGGTAAAAGTCATTGATTCCACATCACAGGGTTTCTGTAAACGAAATGGAGACGTTGGGAAATAATTTGTTTTCTTTGTGTATGTTTTAATAAGAGAGGGCGTTTTGTATCGAAGCAATTTGTATGTATCAGATATTAAAACAAGAGCAAGAAAAAGAAATATCAATTTAGAAGCTGAAAATCCTACCTTTTTTACGTAGGTACATGACCTTTAACATTCTAAACAAGTACTTCCAATAATATTCTTAATGCTAAGAAACTCTGTCTGCCTGTCTGTCGTGGGCACATTGAACACCATTGTGGGAAAAGGATATTGGATATATAGGATTATAGGATATATAGGATTTTGAGTTGATTAGAACGGAACAGAGCATAAGTTTTTGAGAGGGCGTAAGCGTCAAAATCAAGTTAATGTTTATTTTCAAGAACTAGGCCATTTATAATAATAAACAGGCTAAGAAGAACCAAATAATTAAAACATGAATTTCAATAGACCGCAGAGTTTCCGAGATGTGGACCAAATTATCTGTAAAAAAGTGTAATTTTTAAGTGTAACTTTTTAGCGTATTTGTTTTCTCAATCGTGTTTGACTAAAAAATGTATTTTGAATGCAAATCAAGTTTTTTACCACACGGGGAATCTCATAATTACTGAGATCGGGTTAGTCCCACCAATGCGAAATCTACTGTTCTCTGAATTTTAGACTTCATCATAATCCTAGTTCGACAACTAAACTAGTATTTTATGCTGCGGCTGATCCTATCATGATGAAATTTAGGAGATATGTAGTTGGCATTTACATGTTTTGAATTCATCATCAAGGAAAACCCTGTGAAGCCGTGTGCAGACGCTTGTTGTACATTTATCTATTTAGCAACATTTAGCGAATTATTGCAATTATAGCAAAGTCTCCACCTTCGCTCCCTCTTATTGAACGACGACGTTCGTTACTCGGCATTGTGGCACTGAATCACATCGTTACGTTCTTTTAAAGGGGACTCATTTATTTATTTACTCTAATCGTCAAGTACAGTCGGCTGTAATAAGATGCTTACACCATTTATCTTGTCTTATTTATTTAGAAATGTTATTGATGGAGCACGATCGTCAGTAACAACAACAGTACCCAAGGCGAAATTGATATACGATGTCTTTGAAACTAGTTTCTACCCGCGTCTTCACACGAGTTGTTTATATGAAACGTTTAAAGGTTATTTCTATCCCATAGCTTATGTTTGATTCCAGACTTATAGCTACATTATTGAAAAATTTCAGCCTGATCCGTGTAGTAGTTTTAACGTGAAGAAGTAACAAACATCCCTCCATCCATCCATTTAAACTTTCGCATTTATTATATTAGTGTGATACTCGTCTGAAGTCTGAGTCAGTCTGAGCTACATTTTGTAGGAATATGCTTCGACATTTTGTTTAAAAATGAAAATCGCCCCAGATTAACATTTTTCAGCTTATTTTTATTGTGAGATAAGTGTTGAAAAATGTCTGGATACATTTAAATATGACCGACTGTACGTACAGAGTGATTATTTTGAGCAAACACGCTGATGTGCTTCTCGGGAGGGAGAGGCAAAATATTTAGGTGCTGCTTATTTTTAAAAATAAAAAACGTACCTAGACATTTTTGCCGAGTCGACCTTGATTATAACAAAAATACATTATTTTCCGTAAAACGGGACCTTCTTCACGTAGAATTGATAAATATTTATATAAATACAGTCAAAGTAGAACAGCTAAGTAAGATTGCTTGAACTAGAAGAATGGTTAAATCGGATACTATGGGAACCGCCGTCACCTCTCGTTCATGGACCATCTTTCGTTTTTTACCGAATACAGGAGGACTACTTTTTTGAACGTTCATCGATTTCTCCGTCAGTTGCTGATGATTTTATTAATTCTTTCGATATTACATGGATATTGATTACGAATCAATCCTCTAACTAAAAGGCCTATCCTCAAATTTTTGTGAAAGGGATAGTCATAGGATTTTGCGTTCATAGGAGTGGGACAAGTATTAGCTTATTATCTATGAATTTGGACATTATTTCTAAAACCCACACCTGCACAAAATGAAATTCCACCATTTCCGACGACCTCTGTGGCGCGGTGGGCGAAGGTCTGCCTGCGACGCAGGAGGTTGCGCGTTCGATTTCGCCTCGGGAAAATTGTTTGTACGATCTGCAGACATTTGTTCAGGGTGTTCCGGTCGTTTTCTATGTATAAAAAATATCTATCTATGTATTGTATCATATTATGTATATCAGTTATGTAGTACCTATAACACAAGCTTGCTTAGCTTGGAGCTAGACAACGCTGTGTGAAGTGTCCAGCATTATTTATAATTATTTTATTATTTCCGAAGTGGAAAGCCTAGAGTACTGCTATAAATAAATCACTTACCGCGCTCTAGTCAAGATCGTTAGTAGTCTCTAGTATAGATCAAGTACACCGTTACCAGGACACGGAGTGACCCAGTTGGCCTCAATCAGCTCTCTTGTGACAGTCAATTAACTGAACAATAGAGTTCCCACCAACACCAACAATATAGGTAGTACCTACAAAATAAACCTTATTCACTTACATACAACCCGTAATAAGGTAGCGCAAGCAGAGCTGGCGCGAGCGACCTTTGTTCTTTGTATGTCCTCCTAGCCAAATTTCCCTACGTGTACCAGTCCGGACTCAGCGGAGATTAGTTGTTCTCAGATCTTATAATAATTTTTGTATACAGAATGGCTAGTATCAGTTTGAACACAAGATCAAACCGGAAAAGTTTACGGGAACGTGATTTTTTACTTACCACCACGTTATAATTTTAGCTAAGTTATCAGTCGCACTGCGTAATAAAACAATTACTCAATATCATTTGAAAATTATAATCGAGTACCTACATAATCTACATATGGAGCAACAGTAATTATTTGAGGTAATTAATTGCTCTTAGTTTCCGGTAGGGGCGCTCCAGGGCGCTGCATGTATGGAAGTAAACGAATGGAATAGAATGAGGAGATTTCCTTTTAAAATATTGTTAAATCAAACGTTCAGAGTTCAGAGTATGCAGAGATTTGTCGTGAGGGTGTTAAATTAAAATGGAATGTGCATAAACACCCTATAACATAACCTTATTAAAAATATAATATGTTAATTTTTATTTTGTATTGTATTGTATCGTGTACCTAATATGGACTATGTCTGATTAAAGAAACTTTTTATTTTTATAAACCCAGTACTTACAGACAGTGCTATGCATAGTTTGACATGACATCCTCATTCTCCCCGCAAATGATTATTATTATTATTGATGATATTTTTTAAAAACGCCTTATAATGTAACTTTGGAGCATTACAACTCGTGGTGTTCTACATGATATGTTTATGATGTCTATTATTAAAGTGTTGCCACTCATCGTGCTCAATAAATAAATAAAATAATTAAGTTACTTCAATAAACAAAAAACTGCCACACAGGCTTTAGGTAACCAAACTATAGAATGCGTACCTATTTTCTTAACAGATTGAATTCATACAGAAATATACCCTAGTTCGTTGCTTTAAGAGTGGTTTTTAATGGGAAGTGGGAGACAATGATGCTGCTTTTACGAAATTGTGCTGTAAATTGTAGTTGTAAAGCTTACTTTAGTATACGGTTATACTGCTAGGTCAGTTGACTCACATCCGTGGTTTTTTTAATATTAATTATTTGTTTAAACGTGAAAATGCAGCAAAAGTATTGTTTTACTGATAATGCCACAACCATCATATTCGATCCACATTGAAGGAGATAATTATCGGCACCCATAAGACTTCGTGGCTTAGTTGGTTAGAGCACACCCGTACGAGTGAGGGTGGGGTGCGGGTTCGAATCCCGCCGAAGTCGATTTTTTTTTGGAACTTATTTAATTTTTAAGAGATACCCAGAGTGCGGGTAAGCACTATAACAAAATCCTTACCTTCCATGGCGTTCGAGAAGATGGACATAATGCTCTTTTTAACATAGCATGCGGCAAATGGTCTATCTATTACAGAGGTATTAAAAAAAAGCTTATAAGAAGTATTACAAACTGTTCGATGGATTTTTGAAATTTCCTTTGTTAAACGGAATAATAAGATAAATAAGGTGGTGGCGCCACTTTGGGTGGGGTAAGCGCCTTAAGTTAAACCATGTTAAACGAAGGATGGTCAGGAATAGGCAAGGAATTTAGATAGTTGAGGAGTGAGTTTTAACAAAACATCCATGTTGGATTTCGACGAAAGTGATCGTTAAGAGAACCTTTTCCAAGTAGGCGCCTGGCCGGAGGGTATCCTACAATACGTTTGCTGAGTCGCGGTCTCCACTCTAGAACTCGTGTACCCCATTGGTTATGTCTTGGTGAGATAGAAGAATATTAATATACTACACACTAGATTGTAATGTACCTACTTATATCAAGGAACTAAATTTAAAATAGTCTGACTCAAAAACAAGACAGTAAGAAGCTCATATTTCAACTCTACTGAATTGAAGTAACTCTCTAATTTGCGCAGTCAGGTAAAAATAAAGACCTACCTACCATTACATTATTAAAGAAATTGCATTTTACCCTCCAGCGATAGCCTGATTCCGGACCGGCCGAGTCGGTTCTCATTATAAATATTTCAAGACTCGTAGAGAAAACAAGCTTTTTCTCTAGACTTCGTATGAAGAAGACTGTTAATCAAATGTTTAACTGATTCTTACGCATTTACTTGGTTGTTTTTTATTTCAAATTTTTTAAGCTCTCGAGAACATTTCTCTAATTATTAGGTATATGTACGTATCTATGTTATTTCATATTGGAGGGTAAACGTTGCAGACTGCTTTTTAAATGTTGTTGATGTGCAATTTGTTTTTGTTTTCAATGACCTCGTCAAGAAATAAAGAGGTTGAGCTTTTCATGAATGCTAGTTCAATACCTAGTTCAACAATACTGTATCGGAGCGCAAAATAGCAGGTCACACAAATAATACTCTAAACTCTTTCAATGGGTATTAAGATCTTAATTTTTAGTTGCACTGAATATATGTCTACTTTTGATTTGGTAAATAAATTAACTCTTTTACTCAGTTTTGACTAAACCAGAAGTAAATATTTAACTATGTTTAACGTGTAAGCATAAACTGAATTTAAGTATTAATGATATCTAGATCATTTCATCATTATCATCATCAGACTATATTGGTCCACTACTGGACATAGGCCTCCCCTATGTCTAGTTAATTTAACCAAATCAAATAATAAGTTGGATATTTCTAGTTGTATAAAATTTTCTACCGATGACCAATCTAGCTACAATTTGTTTGATGACTGTTTTTGCTATCGTTCGAGTCTGCTTAGTTTTTTTAAAGAAGAAGTGACACAACCTTTCTTTACATTAAGACATCGTATACAACATTTCTGGTGGTTTTTAATTAACAAAAAATCAGGTAATATTAAATTTCTATAACCTTTATCTACCTATGGAATCTATCCAACTTTGAATATAGGCTCTCTTGTAACATTACGTTGTTAGAGTTATCACGTCCTTGTTGCAAAAAAGCGATTTGTTTGTACCTTTATGTTTGTCATTTGTTGTCACACAATCATCGTTGTTAACTTTACTTAATTCTAAAGAAAATCAGCGTCTCTTATTCAAGCGGTCTTTAATCAGCCAGGTTCGTAGAATTATCCACTTTCTAGAATATTCTTTATAAAAATGCTCTTAGCTCTAAGCTTGCGATATATCCATGTTATGAATATTATGCTATTCTGTATGAAAAGGTTGCCCCACTGACTAAAATGTTTCATAATTTGCAAGCTTTTATTGATACCTTCTTCTAAAATAGTTATTTCTGTAGACGACATTATTCACACCACTTTGAATAGGGTCTTCATAAACTTTGTAGTTATTAAATCTGTTGTTATTAGTCTTTAATTTCTCCGACGCTGAGGGTACATTTCGTGGCATTTTGTGAAAAGGATAGGCATAGGATTTCGTGTTCATAGGAGCAGGAGAGAGCAAACGTTCCTTAGAACGGCTAAGCAAATAAATTAATAATGCTGGACAATTCACACAGCATTATCTAGCCTAAAGCTAAGCAGAGCTTGTGTTATGGGTACTAGATAACTGATATACATAATACAATACGTTACATAGATAGATTTTTTTTATTATACATACAAACGACCGGAACCGCCGGAACAAATACATGCAGATCGTGCAAATATTTGTCCCAAGGCGGGAATCGAACCCGCTACCTCCTGCGTCGCAGGCGGGCCTTCGCCCACCGCGCCACAGAGGTCGTCAATAAGAATATCGTGTTATTGTTCATTTACAAAAAACTACACAACTTTTTAAGAAACTGGCTGAAAGGAATCAATGATGACTAAAATTCTATGAATCAAAACATGAGTTCCTAAATCTTTACCAAATTTATGTGTGTAACTGTGTACTTTTATTTCTGTTTCACATTAGAGAAACTAAAGAAATAAAATTGAATTTATTTTATTCGTGTTTTTACCACGCACGGTACGAGTATGTGCCTAGTATGTGCCTAGTATGTGCCTAGTATGTGCCTAGTATGTGCCTAGTATGTGCCTAGTATGTGCCTAGTATGTGCCTAGTATGTGCCTAGTATGTACAAAAAGAAAGTAATAAATAAGACTGATACTATTATTTGGTCACTGTTACATTGTTGTAGTTATTGCCGAGAAAGTAAAATACAAAAAAAAGGAATGTTGTGCTGATATTTCTTTTTGTTACAGGTAAAAAATAAGCTTCGAACGTACTAAACTACTGGCTTCATAATCAAAGTAAGTATTTTTAAAATATCATGTACAGGGTGATGCAATAAGTCTAAAAAGAACACATGAACACAAACACATGTCGCGTTGATCGAGCCAAGCTTCAGTGCACCAAACTACCCGCATTATGTATTCTATAGACATTGGATGGGATGCACTACTCCACGAATATAATAATTTATATGTAACATACCAAGGCTATCGACATAGCTCAAAGGATTAGCAAGCTGCAGTGGCAGTGGGCTGGCCATATCTCGAGAAGAAACGACAACCGCTGGGGTAAACGTGTTCTTGAGTGGGGACCGTGACTCGGCAAACGTAGTGTAGGACGCCCTCCGACCAGGTGGGATGACGATGAGAAAGACTGCTGGCAGATGCTGGATGCGGCAAGCTGAAGATAGGGCGCTCTGGCGCTCATTAGGGGAGGTCTATGTCCAGCAGTGGACAAAATATAGGCTGATGATAAAGTAACTTAAGTGTGTAGATTTCAACTTGCGTCCTCTCGAACCTGAGTCGAACGTGATGCGCCTTTTCGACGGAGCAGCTAGGGTGCGCTAGGGTGCTAGACGAATATAAGTTTTGAATCTGTTATGGTTGTATACCTACCGGCAAAGAAATTCATTACAAAATGACATAACTCTTTTTGGTTCAGCGCGGTAACACAAAATTACCATGTGGTGCCCCTTGTGCCAGAATATCCTGAAACGACTCGCTTTTGGCTGGTTTATTAAATTTAAATATTTTATCTCAGTTTTGAAAAAGCTGCGACCTCAACCAATCTGAATAATTCAAGAGAAACAAATCAAACACAATAAATCAAAAAGTAATTTCACACAGACCTCGTATCAATACGGATTGAATTTTAATTGTTATAAATGTGACTTTTCAATCGTTTTTCCTGGCACAGTGGGACCTATCGTGATCTGAAGGTAGCGGGTTTGAATCTCTGTATCAATATCTACAACAAATGTCTAGGCGGTATCGCTTCATAGTGATAAGGCTGCCTATTGTATTTATGTTTGTTTTAATTAGTTGTACGTTTAAAAGAAAAATAAATAAACGAATGTCAAGCTGAACAATCTTTGTCACTTATGAAGTAATTTATAACATTTGACTGAAATTATCGTTTTTACCCTTCTTTTGGTAGTTTATGGTAAATATTTGGTAGATGGAGCCATACCAAATATGATCTTGCTCGTCATTTTGGTTTTTCGTTTATTTATACATATAAATTTTATGGTTATCAGGTTATCACGGCTGTTGCGGACGACAATATCAGAAGCTGAACGAAAAAAATCTGGATTAGACATGACAAACATATGATAGCTGTGTACATTGAACTAATATTAATAATAGTAACTCAGTGGCTGAGTAGTCTTGTACTGTTGTAGCTCGGTGGGATTATTCAAAATAATGTGTTGTTTTTAAGCTTGTCGGGATATATACCTTAAAAATTATTTTTATTGGACCAATTCAGGACCATTTTCAATACAATAGCGAAATATTTTTTTATCGGTCTTTGATTGACGGAGAATCCGATTGACATAGAACCTCCTCCTGAAGTCTGCATTAATACATATCTACTCATTTTATGTTAAAGGACAGGGATTTGTCCAGCAGTGGAACATTGAAACTAATGACAAAAAAAAGTAACAGGTTCAATGATGGAGGTGAATTAATAGGTAAGGCTTTTAATAAGGTAGTGATTGGGGGTTAAGCCGGAATATAATAGAAAACCTATTACTTTCATGAATTATTATTAGCTGTGTTCAGCGATAAGACCGCCATAATTAATTATGTGTTAACAAAGATTACCGGCGGTATAATAAAGTGGTGCGTCGGTACAGAAAACAGCGGCCATTTTGTTATATTTCTGGAGGTAATGGATTTTTTATGAGTTTCACAAAATGGTTAGGAAAAACATCGTAAACCACGCCCACCACGGCTCAACGAGTGAATTTTGGAGTGACCACTCTAGACCGAATTTACTTCCACACGGTCACTGCAGTTAGAAATACGTAGGTACGTCATTTTCTGACCAAGTTATTAACAAATCTCAAATACAAAAACTACCCAGTTTTTTTTTTTTAGATTTCTTAATAGAGTAACTTTTGGATTTTCAAACACATTTCTCACCTTTTTCTCTACGCAAACATACGTTGTGAAGTGTTTTCTTGCGGTTATCTTGCGGTTTCTTGTTGTTTTCTGAAAGAAACATGAAACTCTGCGCCAGGTAATAAGACACGTAGAATTATAATATTTACCTACATTAATGAAGAGCAGACAAAACATTACATCTCACGATACCTCTAAGGCTATAACACATTACATCTCACGATACCTCTAAGGCTATAACACACTAACGTGGAGGTAAATTTTAACGATGAGCCAAAATTAGGCTACTCATGTTCCCGGGCAATTTCCCTCAAAGTACAATAAACCCTAATTAGGGAGAAACATGTGTTATAAAAATAGTCTAATCTGTTAGTTGTTTTGAAATTATGAATTGGGTATTACATACCTACGCTTAAAATTATCTATTTCATATAATAAAAGAATATTAATGTTTAATTTTGGCGCATAGGTTTAATTTAATTTAATAATATCAGTACATGATGCCGATTCGACGGTCGTACGAGCCTTTGTCCCTATGGAGCTCAATAAGGATACTGACAGCTTTTGCAGCTGCAAAATCTGTCAGTTTGTGTCTTGACGCTCTTCGCTCACATATTGCAAGAGGTAACTTCTCCCGTGAAGATAAAATCCGCGAGGCTTAAGATAGGAAAATTTAAATAAATAATACGCCATTTAGCGAAAATTTTAGAAACACCAAAGTGGCTATTTGCCGCTACATACATCTTTAAAACTAAGAAATGAAATAAGTTCTTAAAAAAAAATCGATTTCGGCGGGACTCGATCCCGCAACCCGCCCTTTGTTCGAGTCTGGTTCGAGTCCCGCCGAATTCATTTCTTAGAGATACCTAGAGTGCGGGTAAGCTATATAACAAAAGTCTTTCAACCTTTGTACATATAAAACAAAACCAAAGTTGTTCGGCAACATTCGGATAATTTATAGGCGTATTTTCGACAAAATATTTTTTCATAAATAAAAAGTAAGGCGTTAAGAAAGCGAAGACAGAAGTCAACATAGATGCCTTATTACCCAAAATCGTCCATTGAAAATATATTAAAATCGACCCCACTTCCTCTTCACTGAAAATTCACCCTAAACGATAACTCACTCATGTGAGAATCCCCTAAAACTTTAACGCACATAAAGTTTATTATCATTGCGCGTCCCGGCGTGTGAAGCGCGCTTTATTTCGGGGATACAACAGTTTGCCTTACTAGTACAAAGTACTTCATTATGGTAAGTAGATCACAAAGTAGGTAGGTAGGATAGTAGGATTCATCATCATCACCATTATCAGAATATATTCGTCCACTGCTGGACATAAGTCTCTCCTAATGAGTGCCATAGCACCCTGTCTTTAGATTGCCGCATCTAGCATCTAATCGCAGTCTTTCGCAATTTGTCATCCCACCTAGTCGGAGGACGTCCTACACTATGTTTGCCGAGTCGCGGTCTCCACTCGTACACGTATACCCCAGCGGTTGTGGGTAAGCATTATTTACGTTAAATACCAAACTTCAATAACAGACGTCGAGTAGTATGGATCTATGCACTTTGACAAAATATCTATCTAATATAGATATGTAGTGAATGACATTACGTGGTCTAGTACCCCTAACATAAGCTGTGTTTACTTCTGGGCTATTTAGCCTAGAAGTGAGCTTATGCGTGGATAATCCAGAATTAGTAATTTCATTATTATATTTACCAACCAACCAACATCACGAAAGAACATTGTAAAAGCCTACTAGGGTCGATAGATCTCATGCCGATCACACGTAATCTTAAAACCTCAAATGCTCCCCTTAATATTTCCACGAAACCTGCTCAGCCGTAAAAGATAATTCTTTATACGTTAGCACACACACCTAAGTTTGCGCCATAACCTCTAACTTTGCCCTAGCGCCATAAAGCGACAACAGCTTATAACTGGTTATAACCGGTTATAGCTTCATAATAAAACTCGGCGTTATCTTTGGGACCTACATAGAATAAATAATCCTGCCCTTGGGGAGGTTTTTGGCGGGAAAAATGAAGGTTTAGTGATAATGGAGGTGATGTTAGCGTAAATTGGTCTGAAAATGTATGAAGACAGGGTTCAAATTATAGTGTCAGTTGTTCTCGGGAGAATGACAAAATATACGTTGTCTTAATCCCAGTCATTTGAGTTATTTCCTATTCAGGTCACATTTATCTTATTTAAAAACAAGATCTTAAAAATCTACAGATAAAACTCTACTGAACCGATATTTTCGATGGATGTTTTTATTTTTAACTTAAAGTTTTCTTGCTCAAAGTTCTGGCCAATTTGAGCGTGTTTCGTTCAAATCGCGTTAAGTTTCCTTACCTACAATGTTTTCCCCCGCCGCCGTTAGACGTGTTAACAGTTTAAACTGCCCCATTAAAGGGCTAAAACAAACTTCGCGACCGAAACCGCGATAACTTTGCCCCAATTCAAGACCACAGATAAAATAAAAACTTCCAACTTTGCTCAGATGACGAAATTACGCAGATTTACACCCCACAATATAAAACAAAAAAAATCACACCAAACGACATACTTACAAAGAAATATAACTGCAATAACATGCCGTAAGGTCGATCTTTGCCACGTAGAAATCTGAGCCCTTGCAGAACCAACCACAACGGAACTTTGCCACCTAGGATTTTCTAACTTTTTGGGGCTCAGGTGAAATTGGTTAGGCATGACACGTCCAGTTTAAATTGACACGTAACCAGCGGTCCTACCTCCGTAAGTCAGTGTGTTCATGTCCGACAGGAGTACTCGCAGGGGTCACGGTAAAATGGATGATGTGGGACACAGCTCCGCGTCACAAAATTGCACCCAAAGGACCTTTGTTGGTTTCTCTTTGAAATGTTTTAAAGGAATTTTATTCGTGTTTGGAATGAAAACTGTGTGGTTGAAGATACGTTTGTTTTGTTTAAGGAAATAAACTTGTGTTTGCGAGAATTTGAGGCTATTTTCTAGAGAATTTTCTTGAGTTTTCGCTAGATTAACAGATTTATTCTGACGTTCATGTCTTGCAAATTTTATTTAAAGCTTCCATTTATTTTCATTTTGTTTAGTTTTCTGTATTAAATATGGCACTTGGAGATAAACCATTTTGGTAATAATCCCACCAAAACATTTTAACACTATCTGCAAGTCCGTGCAACGACGGACGCTAGCAGTGATCGTGTTAAGATAGAATCTTCCTACTAAAGGAATAGAACTAAGTTCAGTTCAAATTTGATCTGAGCTGCATGATAGATGACGTCATTTTCAACCCCATTATTATAGAATCCATGAACCATTCCAATGTTTATGTAAATTTTATTTGGAAAACGAAACATGTACCTACCTATTAATAATAATTTTCATAATATTTAACTGCTTAGTTACCCTTAAGGCATCGTCAATCAATCATTATCAAGCTGCCACGCCACTCACATTTTCTAATGAAAACTAATGACATATTTAACCATTCAGTCAAGCCTAATGACATAGCTTTGCCCAGTTGTTAGATCGTAAAACCGAAGAAACTTCTACGTAAAACCCCGTGCAAATTCTATGGCATTTTTCTTTAAAAGCCTTATAAACTGTCATTCTGTCACACTCTTAAGCTAGAAACAGACTGAGCCCATCCGAAGCAATGTACCTACGCGAAGAAATGTAGGAAACGTCCGAATGCATGGCGTACGATAAGAGTGTCTCGAGTCCATCTTTTTTACATAAATTCAAGAATCCAGATCTCATAATGCGTCCCGTACGTGCGTTTGTAGGTACATTGCGTAGCGTGGGCTCAGTCTGTTTCTACCCTTAATAACTCCTTGAGAACCCTGACATGTGTCGTGGTACGAGCAGACAATATTAGAAGTGAACAGTTACTTACTTTACTGTCAGCTGTCAGCTTCAAACTTTCCGATTGAGTGTTCAAAACAAAAGTTTTTAAGAAGTCTTATGAAAATTGGGCAATCACAAACGCTAAGCTTTCGGCAAACAAACTTTATGCTGAACTTAGACATTAAAATATATGTAGAGATTATTTGACATAAGTACCTTTTAAAGTTATGGATCATAGGGTCATTGAATATAAGAATAAATCTACACAATCCATTCGGCGTTAGGTACAATTTAGCAGTGTTTAAAATCCAAAATTAGAATATTGAAGATTCATTTCATTTTGGATCGAAAAAGAAGTCCGACCGTCTTACTCAATAAAGAAAGAAAATATTTTTCCAACGAAAAGATTTCTAATTGTAAGCCCAAAGACGAAAATGACCGGTGTCAGACCGCTGAGGCTTCCGTCGAATTATATTCAAGAGAATCCCTCAAAAGATTCCTAAAGATCCTCAAAAGAATACATTTTGAATCGCAAGCCTAACAAACGGTATTCAGTGTTACAAGAATCCCAACTTAGATGTAAAATTAAATTCTTCCGGAGTTTTCACATTTTTAACTGGAAATATCACGGAAGCTAAAATATCAAAGGAATTAGAAACCCTTTCAACACCGCGTGCTATTGCAACGACGAGATTTAAGAGCAGCTTGCGTTTTTAAGGTTGAAATACCTCTACATATTATGTTTGTACCTACTATGTTCTAGAATTCAATAAATTTTTGTAAACAAATTGATTATAAATTAATAAAATATTGGTTAAGATAAAGATTTTGTACTTCACAAAAACATCTGTGAATTATGTTGACAAATAATATTTTGTGAAACAGAGATTTGAAAGGTGATTACGGTTCTCAAATAGGATGATTTCTACTTACTATGGTACCTTACCTACCTGCTATATTTTAGAAACCAAAATATTTATGTAAAAAAATGGATTACTTATAAAACCAAAAAAGTTTTAGAGAAAATAATGATAAATTAGTTACTGAAAACATGATGATACGCAAGTAATATTTTGTGAAACACACGCTTGAATTTTTATTTTTAAATCGATAAAGGTTATAAGGGCTTTCATTTATAATTTATTTCTCGTCCGTTGAAATCGAAGTAGTGTTTTTCAGCAGCAAGTTTGTAATTGTGCGTTGTTAAAGTTATTGTTCTTGATATTATCTATTTTATTATTGTGAAATTAACTTCGAATTTCATAATTGCTTTTGTTGAGATGAAATATCATAGATTCTATAACCGAGAAGTATAGAAAGTTTGAAAGGAGCTTGCGGTTCTGAAGTAGAATTATTTCTTCTAAATATGTAAACTACTTATATTGCACATCGTTACATGCGACAAATGGTGACACGATTGCGTCAGTCGTTCACACGATCCAATTCTAACATTCATAACCTGACAATAAGCGACTTTACTTTTTGTGAAACTTTTCAACTAGTTTTGGTTTCATTTCCGAAGGTTACGTGCTTTATTTTGGTGTTCTGGAGACGATCGGACGCTCAGCAGATTCATCAGTTCAGTTCCGCATAGTAGATACAAAAATTAATGTTCAAATATGGCCCTTAATTCGTAATTTCTAGATACACGCCTCTTCACTATCGCTAATGATCGCACCGGCAAAGTAATCGTCACATTCATCGAGCAAGCATCCACACTATCATCCGTGATCATTTATTGACCGGCAAGTCATTAATATGGACGTGGAGTTAATAGTTGTTGCTATCGTTTATTATAATAATAAATACTTAAATAAATTATGCTGGACAATTAACACAGCATCAACAAGCAGCAAAATCAGTGAGTCGCTTAGGTGAAAATTAGATAATTTTCGCAAAAACTGACTGACTACTGAAATAATCCTGAAAGTTAAGCTAGCTAATATAATATATATGTATATAGCACCAACTCGTAGCTTTTTTATTGACATAAAATTGTAACTTACAATAAAATCGTTTAAACCAATTAGGGGCACAAAACTGAAACGTAGGTATGCGAAATAACATGAAACCATGTAAAATTACATCAATCCTCAACTAAACTCCTTTCATCTAATATTGACGGTGCAAAAACACCAATCCGAACAATTACTGAAACGCTGACGGTAACTTTGCCCAGATGGCAAAGTAACGTCGACGTAGTAAGTTCACTAGGAGCGTAGTTTTGTGATTTCAGCGGAGTTTTGAAGGTATTTCATACGGAACTAGGTATCGGAACGTTCCGATTGGGAAACTTTGGTTCGTTGGTTTAAAAGTAAATATGAGTGTAACTTACTATTGTACTAAACTTACGTGTAACTAAGTACCTACTAAAATTAAATTACAAAAGTCTTTTATGTAATAATCTCTGTGGCACAGTGCACGAAGATCCGCCTGCGATGCAGGAGGTTTGGAGTTCGATTCCCGCCTAGGAACAAATGTTAGTACGATCTGTAGATAGTAAGTTCGGTATATTAAAAATATCTATGTTAGGTATGCTACATAAGTAGTAAGTATAGTCATATTTTGTAGTGTGTGAGAGCACATAACACAAGCTCTACTTAGTTTGGGTAGATGATAGATAGATAGATAATGCTTTATTTCATAGCCCATTTACAAAGAAAACATAAATTACAATAAAAAATACTTATCCTAAACAAATACATGGAATTGGCGGCCTTATCGCTTAAATCGATTTCTTCCAGGCAACCAGTGAACATGGAGATTACTTCAGGATGGCGGAGCTTATGCTAAGCTAAAAATTATACAAAGTAATTATACTAATACACAAATACCAAATAAAATAATAAACTAATACATAACAACATGATAAATTAATTCAAAATTGAGAGACATACATGCTAATAATTTAATCTGACACAAGTCCTAAATAATGATGAAAGACTTTCCTCTTGAAAGTTTGCTGTGATGTTGCCTTTTTTATATCAACGGGTAGCTCATTCCATAGTCAGTAGTAGTTCAGATGATGCTGTGTGAATAAACCGGAATATTTGTTAATTAGCTGAAATACCTACACTAATGTCACAATTAGATACAAAACTTAATCTGATTTGGTAAACAGGTATTATTTAAAGTTTTTCTGGTATGATCAAAACAAATCAATATAATTATTAATGGTTATGCGGTAAATAAATTGTAATAATTTTCACACGAATTCCGAGACTACTCTACGTTGCAAGAAATTTACATTGCCATGGGCAAAGTAGACTAACCAATAGCTTTAGTTGGCGAAAGCAAAAACTGTTGTTTTAGGGTTAGGAAATAATGGCTTTGATCGAGGAGGTTAGAAAAATAAATTGGCAAAGTAAAGGGGCCGATTTTTCGAAGCACTGCGAGAGAAAACAGGGTTTTGGCTGACAAAGGAATAACTCAATTTTTTAAAAAGAGTCGTGATAGAAACTTCCTATACTAGTTGTAGGTAAGTAGGAGCTACTGTTTACAAATAGCGTACCTACCTCATCCTCAACAGTCTATAATGGTCCACGGCTGGACAGGCCTCCCCATGATAATCACCTTATTGGCTTTTATCCTATGAGGGGTAATGCCCATAATCGCAGTTCGGTGGTAGATCTATTCTGCAAAAGGCGCTGCTGCCCGCCCCCGGTGTATGTCCCGTAGTCTACGAACAAATATTATTATTTGTTCGTAGCCCGTAGTCTCCTCTTACGACACCCACGGGAAGAGTTGGGGGGGTGCACATTCTAAGCCGGCACCACATGGTTTACGTAAATAGCGTACGTTCCGCAGTTATTTTAGAACTCTAATCATCTTGGGTCAAATTTCACCGTTGTGATTCAACGCGATTAACTCAGTTTAGCGCTCGCGGCCGAGTTCAGCATAATATAATCACGACCCCAGTATTGGGGAAACGGCGTAAAGAAGATGATCTTTCAATACCCTTAGAACATTGCCTTTTCTAGGAAATAACAACAAAATATTAATGTGTCGGTGCCTACCCTGTACCCTCCCTGCAACATAGACATTTTTAACCCTTAACTACCTCAACCTCGACGGCTCGAGATAAACAAAGTATAATCCTGCTACAATTTGCGCAAGTCTTCATTTGAATTTACAGGACGAGGCGTTTTCTTTAGTTCTAGCTTAATCTGGAACCGTTGGCTCACTTTGAAGTTCTAGGAATCTTATCTGTACCTGCTTATCTAATTGATGTTACTGTCTATTGCTATAATTCATATCTTTATCTGTACGGTTCTTCTGTAAAGACCTGGAGGGACAGAAGTCGTCTTACCCACTAGTTTTAAGCTTTTCTGCACACATTACTAGTGGGATAAAACATACACATAAAATATACTATCCCATTTAGACAATACAAACGAATCTTAAAGACTGGTAAGGTTGGCAATGACTTTAGGCCATGTTGTTTTATCAAATTTTAGATTTAAAAAAAATCTTCTAACCAAACTCTCGGCCACAGCGGCGGTGGTTAGTGTTAAGAAAACCTTACCAAGAAAACGCACTTGGCGTTGGACAACATTATAGTGCACCCAGTGTAAGCGCAAACTCAGTTATGTACATGTACACTCTTTTCTTTCACTCTCATAGTGATATAAAATTGCATGAAAAACGTCACATTACCCGAAACGACAGAGTTGCCGAGTTTTGCCTAAACATTGTACCTTTGCTTACCATTTTGTATCAGTCTGGAATCGGAATGATAGGAACCATTTGCAGCTTGAAACAGACTGATACCCACGCCACGAAACGGACGCGACGAAATGTAAGAAACGTCGGATGAAGTGGCGAAGGAACTTAGGTACTTAGTCTATAGTTCGGCCATCAATTTGTGTACAAATTCAAGAGTACATTTCTCATAATGCGTTGCGTAGTGTGGAACCAGTTAGTTCTTACCTTTATCATAGCCCTACAGAGTGATCTAGCCGTGATCTTCCCACTGTAACGTCGTAACCCGAGGTCGTAAAAAGGTCCAGAATTAAGGAGCGGGCCTCGAGCGGGAGTTATTAGTTCGATCCCGTTTTTACGACAAACCTGACGTTTTGTTCTGCAAGTTATTACGTCATATTGTTCAGCCGTTATAAAAACAATGCTTTTACTATTTTTGGAACGACTAAAAGCATTTTCGGAGTGGAAGTATGAAAGAAAGAAAGTTTTATTTCCCAAAAGGAATTACTGCTTCGCTCTGGCAGAATTTATTCGTGAAACAAAAATTATATAAGAAAAAGGGGCGAAAAAAGAATGCTGTATTATACATTTTCAAACATGAACATTTTGTTTTCGACTAATCAGAGCTTGTGATAAAATAACTAACCGTTTTAATGAGGTAAATAAAATAAATAAAACAAATGTCTGATTATTAATAAGTAAAAACTTCTACTAACATAGGCACTAGTTTTGATGTAAAACACATCTAGACCTGAATTATTTGCGAAACATTTTACGGATTCACAAAATCAAACCTGGAACCTACTATGTTTGAGACGGACATTCAACCACAACACCACAGAGGTCGTCAAAGCATGCAATTTTATTCTGGGAAAGCTCGTGCTAAAAGGAAAATGTCGAGTGAAATTCCGCGGCTTTGCTAGTCGTTAGAGCGAGACGTACCAAGGTTATTGTTTTGTCCTGTTCTTTCTTCCGAATACTTTCAATTAACCAAGCTGGACGGATTGCAAGGTCTAAAAATACCCTGCAAGGAAAAGATAGGTACCTTTCCTTGAAGGTTATTTTACCTAGTATAAGAAGTTGACACTTTACCTAGGCCAGAACTGGTGGACCAGCCCTACCGTGAGTGTCCACGTCTCAGCTCTGACATGACAGAGACAGAGACCTCCGTAGGTCATGACAGCTAGGACGCACTGATTAAAAACTTTCAGATTCAAGCATTGCGGTACGGATGACGAGGAGACTCGACGTAGTTTCCCGCTCGCTGTCCAACCTAGCTGGTTCCTCCTCTTGACCTTCTTATTACCTTTCTACAGTAGGTATCTGTTCGAAGTGTATTAGGAAACAATCGAAAAGGTGACTAGAATATACGACCTGATATCAATACGAATAAAAAAAATAGAAGTTATGAAACTATTATAGTTTCAAACACACTAGTCATTCATCGTCATCATCAGCCCATTATTAGTCCACTGCTGAACATAGGCCTCCCCAATGAGCGCCATATATAGCCTGTCTTCAGCTTGCCGCATCCAGCATCTGGCAGCAGTCTTGCACAAATCGTCATCCCACTTGGTCGGGGGGCGTCCTACACTACGTTTGCCGAGTCGCGGTTTCCATTCAAGAACACGTTTACCCCAACATTGTCGGTTCTTCTCGCGATATGGCCATCCCACTGCCACTTCAGCTTGCTGATCCTTTGAGCTATGTCGAGCAGTTTGACATGATGATAATAAATATCCTGAACCTTGGGCTCGGTATTTACTTATCGTCTTACTGCGCAAAACCAACTTAAAAGTATATTAAGTAATGACAAAAAGAAATATAGCACATTCAGAAATTTACCATAAAACCTGCCAAAAACTGCTTCCACTCTAACGTACTTTCAGAAAGTGTTATATTACATGTTGTGGGGCACCTTGTACTAATTTAAGCTCCAAAAGTCCAAAACATTAAATGGGGCCTTTTTACCCGGTTTTCTACAACTCAGCATAATTTTCGGTGATTTTAGTTCCGGCTTTATTTTAAATAGTTTTAAACAAAACTAATTAAAACTTTCTGGTATGGTTCTTAAATCTGAACTGGTTAGGGACACGCTCCACTGAAGCTAATTTAAACTATAGTATTTAACCTACAACGTCATATTTTCGAAAAAATTACGTCGTTTTGTGATATCACACTGTCATTTTCAAACTAAATCAAATGTCGACTCGTTGTCTATTAAATTCAAAGTTCACCTTGTGTATGTTCTTATAGTAAAACTGCAGAGAAAATGTATATCTCTAGTAGGTAAATAAATTTAATAAACATAGGTAATTAAATAAAAAATGTAAGGACTATTTATCGCTTATTAATCAAGCCATCTCGTGACCACAACAGTAGTAATCAAGTTTTAACGTTTTTTATATTTTTTATTTATTTATTGAGGAATAACAAACGACTACATTAAACTTATTACACATTTGTGTCAGTACTCTACTAGGTAAGGATGAGCTATATTCACAATGTAGCCCACAGCGCTATCCACATTATGAGTTATGTACATAGAGAATACGTTGTCGTGGAAAATAGGTAAAATAACGCGATAAATATCCGTTTAATAGTACAACTCAAGATTATGTAATCCGATGGCGTAAGTATAAAAATATAAAAAAAAGAATAATTCATCACGATATTAGCGATGTTCGTAGACTGATGGTACCTAACATGTCAAAATATTATTTTGTCATATGGAAAGTATTATCCAAATTGCAGTGCACCCCACCCGGGCTCATGTTGGAGCTTTACCTAATTTTAAGACCTTATTATTGTACAACATGATGGCAAATAAAATCTTGAATCTTGACATAGGCCTCCCTTAAAGATACCGCGCTACCTGCATCCATAATTAAACAAATAGATTGAGAAAATAATTAGGTACAGTTTTTATATTCTTTTGCTATGTGCCTGTGCCTACTCATCTTAACTTATTTGGTGTACCAAAGTAACGTAACACTTTAATCTATGTAGAGTGTAGACCATTTGGTTAGATGATTGTTGTTATTTCAGTCCCGCTTTAGTAGACGGCATCCTTGAAACTTCTTATTTAGTGCCAAAGTTTGAATCAAAGTTCCTAGATGCAGTTCTCACTTCGAGAATTTTTGAAGCTAATATTTTATTTGAAATGGTTTTTTCACATAAGAAATCGTATGAAATGCCTTTATTTCCGTGATATTTTCTGTAGATAATTATCAAACTAACAACTCACTTCCACAATTTATTTTTAATTTAAACCGTGTAACACAGTTCTTACCATTATGTTTATATGTAACTACTTCCCAGGGGGAATATAGCTCCTTGTCTAGATTTGCTTAGACGTAAGATACATAGATTCGTGAAAAAGTAAAAATCAGTTATTTTCCTACAGCAAGAATCGAATCTGATTCTTCCAACATGTCAGCCAGCCACTACGCCACCTAAATCTCTTTTAACGACGGATGACATTTTTAATCTCAATTCATAATTAACTACATAACTTAACAACAGCCTAGATACCAAAGTTACGGTGACGGTCTTGCGATGCAATAGGATCTGGGTTCAATTCCCGCCTCAGGACAAATATGTTTGACAGACAATGACAGACAATTATGTTTCCCGGGTGTTCTGGGTGTTTTCTATGTCTTACAAAATAAAATATTTTCCAGTAGGAAGTTCTACTCGTTGCGAATCCTATCCTTCAGAGAAATTCCGAGCATAGCTCTCTCCATAGCTCGCTGGGCAACTTTAAACTGGTGGACCAGCCCTACCGTGAGTATCCGCGTCTCAGCTCCGTACATCATGACAGAGAACTAATGTTATCGACATAGCTCAAAGGATTAGCAAGCTGAAGTTGCAGTGGGCTGGCCATATCTCGAGAAGAACCGACAACCGCTGGGGTAAACGTGTTCTTGAGTGGAGACCGCGACTCGGCAAACGTAGTGTAGGACGGCCTTCCACCAGGTGGGATGACGATTTGCGAAAGACTGCTGGCAGATGCTGGATGCGGCAAGCTGAAGACAGGGCGCTATGGCGCTCATTAGTGGAGGCCTATGTCCAGCAGTGGACAAATATAGGCTGATGATGATGATGATGAGTTCTACTCATATCATTAAGTCAAACTCTGCTGACATTGGGGCTAGATGATGCTGTGTGGATTGTCTGGCATTATTTTATTTACAAGTCAGTGTATGAATATTGTTGGTTTTGTAAACATGTCTGACTTTGGTGTGTAAACTCCATTTACATCGGCACCAGTAATAAAACCATTGCCAACATGTAATTCAATCATTCACTCCAAGTCATTTCGTTCATTCATTTTGACAGCTCGATGTTGTTCATTCAATGTGACAGCCTCGGGGGAACTGAATACATTTGGAGCTTTTTGTGACGTTACCATTACTAATTGATGAGTTACTTTGACGTTCACGATTTATAATATTGAATTGAAATGTGAAAAAAGAAAAATTCAAGACATATTTTTTTCATTTAAAATTTAAAATATCAAGCTTTTCTCGCTGCTGGCGGCTTTATTTTTCAATATAAAAGTAGACTATTTTGATTTCCTACAGCATAATGGAAAGACAGTCCCAGCTAAATTGTATTTTGATTATTTCAGCCGCTTTGTCTTATTTAAAAAAAATATACTTAGTCTGTTTTGATTTGGATGGTGTTAGATTTTTATCTGGTTCAGTATTATTCATAATTATCATCCAAATCTGTTCAGGCATTTTATGCTACGTCCACCATCACACAATCACGAATGCGAAAGTTTGAATGTTATGTTGTTTGGATGGATGTTTAATTACCTCTTCATCCTTTCCCCTCTTCAAGCCAAAATTACTAAACAGATCGGCCTGAAATTTTACATACAGGTAGTTATAGCCTATAGGCCTGGGATAAAATATCCCAATCTACTTTTTGTTACCATTGGATTTATATGACTACAAAAAACGCGTGCGAAGCCGCGGGAAAATATTTAATTTAATTTATTCCAATAAAAAAAAACTAGTCACTACTTACATTAACCCAAAAACTCTAGCTCTACCAAACTCTCTTTTAAGCAGTCGTGTAAAAAGTCTGTTTCTGCCGGCCCTCTTAACTGTGCCGTAAAATGACAGGGCGAGCCAGCCCAGCCCTAATAAGCCGAGTTAATTGAAATTGGCAGGGTGGATAAAGAATAATATTTAAAGGGTTGCGGAAGTAGGTAGGTACACTGATTTTATTACAACTTAGTCAAATTACGAGTGGTGCTTCTGTTTGTCATTCTCGGATTTATTTACAAGAGGGGGTTGATTGGCGTAAAGTGTCTTGTTTGTCCCCTATTTGTATAGGTAGGTAGGTATCTAATTAATGAATTGAAAAGTTTTATCTGTCCCTCTTTTTTCTACTTGGCGAGGATAAAATCAAAAAATGCTTGCTTGTCAGTTTTAACCTTTTTACAATTAATTAGGAAGAGCAATGAAGAAAAGGAAAAGTGTAGAACAGAGGCATTTCAAACTAAATACAGGGCGCGTTGGGCCAAACTAAAGTCGCATAGACCGTGCTTTTGGTTATCATATCAAATCGTACTAACAACCTAGCTCGTCCCCGTAAAAATTCACGCCCTTTATGCGGAGTCTAATGGCGGAATCACACCCTGTCTTTAAACAAGACGTCTCTATCGAATACAATAAAAAAACATATAGTTAACTTTGTCGACGGAAAGAGTGCACCATTAAAATACTCGTGCTCGGGCTGTATCGTGCTTGCGCGACGAGTGTGTGACTCCAACATTTTTTTTTTATTTTTGGAAAACGTATGATCTGTTCTGACATGGAAAGGTTCAAGACTGAAGAAGAGGGAGTACGAGTTTTGTCTATTTGGTGCCAGTTTATGAAACTACCATTGTATACATTTTGAATTTAAGCCCTGAGCAGCAAGACCCACGTTTAGCCAAGACTACGTTTATAAATAACATGGCCGGTCCAATTTGGCCAATATCCCGGTTCATTTGAATTCATATCATGTTTCTACTACTCTTCATAAAATCAACCGACCGGCCCAACAGAAATAAACCCCAATCAGTTAAAAATAAAGTCCAGAACTGTTTGGCAAAACAGTTGTAAAATTCAACCCAAAACGACTGACCCAATTTCTTAACTTGCACTTAAAAGGGTTAATTGTTCCAAAAATGTTGCCAAATGGACACATTTAAGGGAAAAATAAGATTACAGACATTATTGGAGTTTAGCTACTGTTTGCAATGTCTATTGCGAAATAAGCAATTACAGACATTTTGTGGCAGAGCGGAAACAAAATAGCGGCTTCATTAGGAAATTTATTTATTAATTAGGTCATCCTGAATTCAACATCATCATCAGCCTAGAATAGTCCAATGCTGGACATAGGCCTCCTCTAATGAGCGCCATAGCACCCTGTCTTGCCGCATCCAGCATCTGCCAGCAGTCTTTCGCAAATCGTCATCCCACCTAGTCGGAGGGCGTCCTACACTACGAGTCCGAGTCGCGGTCTCCACTCAAGAACACATTAAAAACTTTTGTTTTCAAGCATTGCGGTATGGCTGACGAGAAGACTCGGCATAGTTTCCCGAACGCTGCCCAACCTAGCTGAATCCTCCTTTTGGCCTCCTTCTCGACATTGTTGTTACCCAACTGTAGAATCTGCCCAAGGTAACAATTTCGAGAAAATTAATACAATATTTTTAATTAAGCAGAATTAGGATCAATTACACTGAAGCTCGATTATATCCACCCCTAAACCGGACAAGTAGTATCATGATATCACCATCCACTATTATTAAAAAAATATTTCAGTGGTTTTTAGTTGAATTTCGATGTCACACGACATTGAAATTCAACTCGGTGTAGAAGTGAAGTTCATCACCTTGGGGTCCAGTATCACCCCTTTTATAAATCAAAGTCAAAGTGAATAACTTTATTTCTTTAAGCCTAGCTTTTTGCGTACAATAAAAAGCACTTAGACAAGTAAATTTTTATACTATAAACAGCTTTATAAATAGTAATTATTATCAAATAAGAAATAAATAAATAAATAAATAAATAATGCTGGACAATTCACACAGCATTATCTAGCCCCAAGCTAAGCAGAGCTTGTGTTATGGGTACTAGATAACTGATATACGTAATACAATACAATACATAGATAGATATATTTTTTTATACATAGGAAACGAAATAAGGTGTTATTGATTTCATTTACTTCAATCTTTCCACTTTCGACTTAGTACACATGGTACGTGTCACCTTGTACAGCTCTACTAAAGCTATGATAGGAATGCTTTGTTATTTGACTTATCAATATTATTTATTTTTAAGTATTGTTTTTTATTTTCATTTACGCTTTCGTAGCCGATAATACCAAAGGAAATTTCCTAAGAGCAAATTTCTAAGTCAGTTAATTTAAAGTCCGTGACCTTAGCATCAAATTAGTAAACTCTTAAGCCCCAGAAAAAGCGAAAAAGTCAGACAACAAACAAAATCTAATTTCAAACAGACGAACGTCCGGGAAATTACGGAAACTCAGTGAGATGTCTAATCAGCCTAATCCAATTACCCTCTTGTTCAATAAGAATTTGAAAAAACGTCCCTAGGGATGCCCCTAATCTTAAACCTAAAACAAAAAAAAACTTTTATAAATTACCCGCTGTCACGGGTAGTTCCACCGCGCTCCAAGAATTTGTTCCTCCGGGCTCCAAGGTTTTATTACTTATAATATTTTAAAAATTATAAGTACCAAAAACCTTCCACAGCGCTCCAAAATAAAAAAGATAAGGTCAGCATAAAAAGTAAGCCATAAGTTGCCTATGTTTTGTACTAGTAGAAATATCGATAATATTTTTTAATGTGGATTCATCTCGTTTGTCTAAAATGCTAAATACTTTTTGCCCGCTTTTACCTACCTAATAAAACTCCAAATACATCCAAATACACTGAACTAAAAAAATGTTTGCCTATCCAGAAAAGATGATCATAGACTTCGAACAAGCTGTTTATAAACTAAACGCTATTGGCACATGTTCTCCTTCAGCTTCAATCAAAGGGTGTAAAAATCACTTTCGGCAAGCACATTATTATTTCAACGAAGAAAAAGATCACGTGGCAAAATATGCTGCTTTGGCGCATTTGCCTCATAATGATGAAGCGTGGTTGATAAGCATGGCAGAAGCACCACAAAGTAAAAATATTTCCAATGGTTAAACAATAGAAATTTAAACACAGTAATTTGGAATTTTTCAGGAGAAGGACACCGATAAAAGAACTCAGTGGAATCATGGCATCATAGGCTCAATAAAGAGTTACCAATGAAACTGCGATTATTGGAGCTCTTATTTGAACACTTAGAAGATGCTTTGTATCAGCAAAAGTATCGTCAACCAAACAATCGAAAGCTTGCGGCTTTTCAAGAGACACACAGAATTTACAAGTATTATACTCAATTATAACACAGATAAATCCAATTTAAATCAAACGATAAATTATTTAAAAAATATATTGAGTACAATATTTATTGATTTTATTATGTTGTGTTGTGATTTATATATGCTTAGTTTAAAAAAAAACGTTCTAATCTAAAGCTGTGATTTTTGTAATTGTTTATTAAGTACTTTATTTATAAGAGAAACTGATTATTTATTCGTAACTGTTATTTTATTAAAGAGTATTACTTATTATTTGTGTTGTCGTTTTAAGAAGACTTTTAATCTGAAGCTGTGATTTTTTATTATTTACTTTAATAACAAGAGAGACTGATTATATTTCCGTGAATGTTATTTTATTATAGAGTATTAATTATTAGTATTTGTATTGTAGTTTTAGGTTTTTGTTTGGTATTTGTTTGTAGGTTTTAACACTTTTCTAATCTAAAGCTGTGATTTTATGAACTTTGTTTTATGAAATAATTATTTTTAGATTTGACGTTGTAATTATGACTGAATAAACAATATTTGATATAGGTACATGTTTAATTTTTTATTTTACACTAGCATTTCGCCCCAGCTTTGCGCGGGTACATCCTGTAGCCTATGTTACTCAGGGATAATTAAGCTTTATAACGGCAAAAGAATTTCTGAAATCGGTAGTTTTTAAGTTTACTCGACATACAAAAATACGAATCTTTCCTCATTAGAATATAAGTATAGATAATGTTTCAAGCTAAATTTATTTTTTTGCTAACTCTACTTAAAATTTCTTGGAGCCCGGTGGAATTCATTTATTCAATAATATTATTTACTTAAAAATTCTTGGAGCGCAGTGGAATCAATGTATGAACTTTAAAATTTTGAGAATAATGGGTTTTGGAGTGCAGTGGAACTACCCCTGTCACTGCCCTACCCTATTTTATATTCTGTTCGAAAATCAACTCTATTCTGCGAGTGATAACGTTAACGTTCTTACGTTTGAATTTATATTTGCGGATCAGTACACGCTGAAATAAACTTTATTCCAAAGTCATGAAGCTTCAAACTAATTTGCAAGCGTTAATCAATACAGGGTTGCAAGGATTCCGATTTTTAGGGTTCCGTACCAAAAGGGTATCAAACGGACTTTATTACTAAGCCTTCGTTGTCCGTCAGTCTGTCTGTCTTTCAGCGGGCAGTAATATCTCACTTACATTAAGGTTCAAACAAATCAAATTTTCTCAAGTGTATATCTTTATTGCTACTTCAGAAAAAATATGAAAATTTAATAATAACCTCACAAAGCTGTACAAGAAACGTGATTTTTGGTTGGTGTATGTTCGAGTCTACAATATCACTCACAGTATATTGTACGGTGGTACAGAACCTTTGTGTACCAGTCCGATTCTTTCTTGGCCGGTTTTATTCCTTCGAGTGATCGCCATTCGATTCTCAATGTTATCTCTAAGACTGAGAGTCTATTTCAGGTTTGAAGTTGAGACGTCATTTATCACGAGGGAGGGTGAAGGTTATTCTGGTGTAGGATTTTCTGTTTTTATCCGACTGTGAGCTAAGGAGGGTGCAAATCCTGGATTAACTATATCTTTGCGTTCATTTGTCATTTTTAGGTGTCAGGTTAAACTGAATGTTAAATTACCTAACTTAACTAACTAAATAAGTACCTGCGTATGTGTATCATCATCCCATATTAGACCACCGCTAGACAAAGAACTCCCCTAATGATCCAGCATCCGAGCAGTCTTTTGCAGGTCGTGGTCTACCGAAGAACACGTTTACCCCAGCGGTTGTCGGTCTACTGTCATTTTAGTTTTCAAAATCAGCCATCGCCTATTCGATTCATTAATATTTATTTTAATTATAATAACATGTCGACCAAACTATGTGTATTAACATACTGCCATTACCTTTATGAACTTTATGAAATCGAACCAAATAGGTAAATGCAAATTAAATAATAAAATTGACCTATCCGCAAAACCACTCATTACAAACCAATTTTGTTGAATCAATATACAAAATGTTGTTTATTTTCTGTAATAAAGTCGATCAGAAATAGTGATGTATCGCAATTATCGATGATTTAATCCCTAATTTGATTAATCCGGATATTTCCGGATAAATCACCGTGACCACTAAACGTCAGCATGTCATATTATTTGACTGCAGTCTGAGGCACAGTGAAATGAGAAAAGCTAGATCATTTCCCCTCCTCAGCATACATACCTACGTCCATTGAACGTGCCTCTCCCTAGAAGTGTTTTGCCATTATCACATTTGGCGAAACCATTCTATTTTCTTACATTGTAAGAGAAATAAAATGGCAAAATTCCAGAACAAATACCTGCAGATCGTACAAATATTTGTCCCGCGGTGGGAATTGAACCCGCAACCTCTTGCGTCGCAGGCGGACCTTCGCCCACCGCGCCACAGAGGTCGTCATCAAATATCTGCAATTTAATTTTATATGAATAGTCGAATGTATAACTGCTATTAGCATCACATTTCTCATTGAACAATTTTCGATGGCTAATTTTCCAGTTTAGGTTCAATACAATTACAAGACGTTTTCTAACATTGTTTATTCTGTTTGATAGACTTAATTGTGTAAAAGTGACCATTTATCAATAAGGTCACAAAATGTATTTGACAACGAAAATAATTATTTTTGTCGTTTACATTTTCCCCTCCCTATTTCTTGGCAATACTTAAAAAAAGAATTCAACCGTATTTCTCTACAGTTGTAGTATATTTTTGCTAGAAACAGGTTGAATTTTCGAATAGTTCGTAGAAATAAGTAAAATTGAATTTGGAGTCAATTATCGAGGCGTTTAATAACATTTTCTATAACAAAAGTCACGCGAATTAACGTCAAAAATTGTCTTTCTATTTTCAACTTTATTCCCTTGCACATAAGTTTGCTTTTTCGCTCGTCCTTCTTAAGGTTTAGTATTTAATTGATTTTTTGCGTGTTTACTGTGATTCTGTTTCCTTTGAGTGCTAATGATTTATTTCTAAGCTGATTTAAGCCTTATAACCAGAGAAATAAATTACGAATTGGTATGATTATCGTAAGGTGTAACGATAAATTGTGAAGAATTGCTATCATTTTAGGGTTTTCATAGAAAAACTCAGGCAGGATACTATTTTCCTAATAATAAATAAAATGTTTCGAAAAAAGTAAATAAGTAAGTAAACTTACTTCGAATCCATTAAATTAATCAAAAAAACTGTTCTTAAGTTTCATACTAAGTCTCTCGGATATACAATTTTTATGGGACCCCCACGGGATTTTTCTCTTTACAATAACTCAAGGTCCTTATTTGATAGACAATTATGATTTCCGTTTATTGTATTGTGATTTATTTTAAACTATATTAATATTGTAATCAAGTTGTCGAGCCTTCTTGTTCGTAGTCAAACAAATATATTAATTGATTTTAATAAATTATTTATTGTTTCAGGTAACAACGAATCAAATATCTGCGCGTCATACTGTTAACTCAAGGGAGTATAGCTTATAACTTTTTATTTCAAAGTGCCAACCATTATCTTGTCGTAGAATACAAGATGACGACTAACTCAATTCATGCCCAACCGTACCCAATGGTTACAACCACATTCTGATATCTGTGGTTACAACCGTCCCCACTGACCATCTCCTAAGGAGACTAGGGTATTTACCAATAACAACTGGACAACAAAATAAACTGCATAGAAATACAACGAGAGTAATAAAATTAGCCATTACTTTTTTGGCCGGGTGATTCTGACACGGCGCCAAAAGACGTTATTTATGGTTTGTTTTGCATAATTAGTTTTAAAGCTATAGTGAGGCTAAATTACCCTCTTACGTATTTTAACCTAGTTTTTTGATTCACTGTTATATATCTTTGAGCACTGTTATAGTTAAAAGAAATGCACCATCCGTCTTCGGAAATGCAGAGATGGCAAAAAAATACTTTTTTTTTCACTGTTATTTTGTAGTTTGACGGATATTTTACGTATTTGTACCTTCATAAGCACATTAAACACTGTCATAGTAATGTTACCTACTATTACATTACAAAGAAAACAAGATTGTAAAATCAATGCAAAGTTTACCAACTTGGTGCACCAAAATATTCAAGGATTGAGAAGTAAATTATTAGAATTAGAATTGTACATGAACTCATTTGACATTGACATCATCTGCTTAACAGAACACTGGCTAAAAAGCTATGAGCTCATGTTTAACTTCAGTAATCACCACGTTGGTAGTTCCTTTTGCAGATCACATGCTATTCGTGGAGGCTCTTTAATATTATTAAATAAAATCATAAAATTCAAAGAACGTAAGGACATAATATGCTTATCCGTTGAAAGTCACATTGAAGTAGCATGTGTAGAGCTGGAGCAAAGTGTTGTAGTAAGCGTATACAGCCCACCATCAGGTTCTTTTGATATATTTGAAAAAAGTATGGATGATATTTTATTTAAAATATCCAAATCTAATAAAAATATCATAGTGTGTGGAGACTTTAATATTGATCTTTTAGAAACTTACTCCCACAGTAGTAGATTAACAAACTTATTTAATTCTTATAATCTAAAGCCAATATTTATGGAACCTACTAGAATAACTGAAACCTCAGCAAAATGTATAGATAATATTTTTGTTTGCCAAAATGAAAAAATTGTCAGTAAACAAATAATTAGCAATTTAAAATCCGACCACTTAGGTCAAATAATTAAATTACAAATTCTAGCAAAAAATACTGATTGTAAAAGGAAAATAAAATACATACCTGTGACCACAAATCGATTTGAACGGTTGAAATTGGATTGGGAATCTAAACCATCACCTAATTACTCAATCAACAACCCAAATGAGTCGTATTGTAGTTTTTTTAACAAATTCACCAATGCGTTCAATTCAATATTCATACCCAAATCAATTGTGGTCTCAGAAAAACTTAACTTTAGTGAGTGGGCAACAGTAGGCATACACAAGAGTAGACAAAAGTTGTATGAACTGTATAGTGAAAAGCAATATAATTTTAGCCAGGAATTCAAAGAAAAAGTAAAAAAATACTCTAATATGTTTAGAAAAGTTTGTCAAATCGCAAAATCAAATTATATTAGCTCGAAAATTAGAAATAGTGAAAATGTTATAAAATCAACGTGGAAAATAATAAATAGTGAGACTGGAAAAGTCAGTACCTACGATAATAATTATAATTTAAAGATTAATGACTGCTCAGTCACAAACGATGTTGATGTAGCCCAAGCATTTGAAAACTTCTTCACTGACATTCCAATCTCTACTACAAAGTGTCTAAACTCTTCTCTAGTAGTCGCCGAGTCATTACTCATAGAAAATGTACCTAAATGCGATAATAAATTTTATTTCAACCATGTCAGTGAAATAGATGTTAAAAAAGCGTTTAAGCTTTTAAATGTAAAGAAAACTGCAGATCTCTGGGGCATTTCCGTTACAATTATTAAACCTTTAATTGATACCATAGCACCAGATCTTGCTTTTATATTTAATGAATCCATTAATAGTGGCGTATTTCCTGATCTAATGAAATGTAGTAAAATTATACCACTGTATAAATCGGGTAGTAGATCTGACCCCACTAACTTTAGACCGATATCAGTACTGCCTACTTTCAGCAAAGTTTTTGAAAAACTGATTTTAAATCAATTACTTAGGCATTTTAATAGCAATGACCTGCTGCATTGTAAGCAATTTGGGTTCACTCGCGGCAGGTCAACTACTGATGCCGGTGTAGAGTTAGTATCGCATATATTTGATGCTTGGGAGAAGTCGCAAGATGCTTTAGGCGTTTTTTGCGACTTGTCAAAAGCATTTGATTGCGTACACCATAAAACATTAATCAGGAAACTACATCACTATGGAATAGTGGACACCTCTTTGGATCTTTTGGCATCTTACTTGAGTGATAGGATACAAAGAGTGGACATCAATGGGAAACGGTCTTCGGGGTCTGTAGTTACAATGGGTGTTCCGCAGGGTTCTATCCTCGGTCCTTTCCTATTTTTAGTTTATATCAACGACTTGCCTCATCTTGTAAAGAATAATCACGAGATTGTACTGTTTGCTGATGATACTTCCTTAATTTTTAAAATGAAGCGACAAAACACAAACTTCGACGATGTGAATAATGCAATCTCAAAAGTAGTTCATTGGTTTAGTGTCAATAATCTTTTGCTAAACGAAACCAAAACAAAATGTATTAGATTCATTCTACCTAATGTTAAACAAGTTAAGGCTGACGTAAACGTAAAAGAAGAAACGTTAGAAATTGTACAAAGTACCGTATTCTTAGGAATCACCTTAGATAATAAACTTCAATGGGGCCCACACATAGATAAGCTATCGAAGAGACTTAGTTCTGCAGCGTATGCAGTCAAAAAAATCCGTCATCTTACAGACGTTGATACTTCTAGACTAGTATATTTCAGCTACTTCCACAGTATTATGTCTTATGGTATACTGCTGTGGGGGAACGCTGCAGATATTAACACCGTATTTGTGCTGCAGAAGAGGGCTGTTCGTGCAATCTATAATATGGGTCCCAGAGAATCCCTGCGTGATAAATTTAAAGAAATTAACATAATGACAGTTCCCTGTCAATATATTTATGAAAACTTGTTGTACACTCATAAAAATATCAAAACCTTTCCTAAAAATAGCGATATACATAATATAAATACTAGAAATAAACATAAACTTGCTGTGCCCACAACTAGGCTTCACAAAATTAATGTATCTTTTAAAGGGCAATGTATACGCTTCTACAACAAAATTCCTAGTGAGTTGCAAAATTTATCAATAAATAAATTCAAACAAATTGTAAAAACCTTTCTGTGCAAAAGGGCTTACTACAAAATATCAGATTATCTAGAAGATAAAAAAGCTTGGGACGGGTTTTGCTCCAACTCGAAAAATAACAACTAACAGGCTAAAGGTTTCTTCATCGCTTCTTTACTTTAGTCTACATACCGAAGTGACCGAAATCAAAAATATCACTTTATTTCCGTGTCAATGTTTTATTTTAAGAATTTGACCTTTTCTAAGTGTACATTTTTGTATTTATGGAAATAAAGACTTTTTGATTTTGATTTTGATTTTGATTATATTGTATTACTTATGTTAAAGATATCTATACAAACACATGTGGACACTCACGGTAGGGCTGGTCCACCAGTTTAAAGTCGCCCAGCGAGCTATGGAGAGAGCTATGCTCGGAGTTTCTCTAAAGGATAGGATTTGCAACCAAGGTTATCGACATAGCTCAAAGGATAAGCAAACTGAAGTGGCAGTGGGCTGGCCATATCTCGAGAAGAACCGACAACCACTGGGGTAAAAGTGTTCTTGAGTGGAGACCGCGACTCGCAAACGTAGTGTAGGATGCCCTCCAACCAGGTGGGAGACGATTTGCAAAAGGCTGCTGGCAGATGCTGGATGCGGCAAGCTGAGGACAGGGCGCTATGGCGCTCATTAGGGGAAGCCTATGTCCAGCAGTGGACTTGCATAGGCTGATGATGATGAAGATATTATATAACCTGAACTGTAACTTGAAATGTTATGAATAAAGAACTATTACTATAACTACCTACTAGCTGCCCGCCCCGCGCCCGTAAGCCTCTAGGTCGCAGCCCATCGCGCCACATTGATCTTGAATTACTATTTACATTATACATTTTTGAAATTATTTTGAGAATCGGACAGTATTACATTATCATAGAACAGGTTCGTCAAATCCTGTAAAAAAAGCATAATGATATTGAATAATAATAATCCATTTTGTTAGTAACACGTATATAAATTTTTTTATTGAGAATGGTTAGTAACACGATTACAAACAAAAAATATGGTAGAGCAGAAAATGAATATGGTAGAGCAGAAAATGAATATGGTAGAGCAGAAAATGAATATGGTAGAGCAGAAAATGAATATGGTAGAACAGAACATTTCAAAGCCATATTTATCCGAATCCAATAAATCATATAAAGTAGAATGGGATGGAATAAAAGGCATAAGTTTTTTTACCCGACTACCAAAGGAGCAGTTACAACGTAGATAATCGCATCTCTTTACCAAACAAACTTTTCCAAACATCAAAACTTCGGCATCTATAATCCTCACCATAAATCACGTATTCCCATTCATCATTGTATTGTCCGAGTTTTCTACCGGTTACACAGATAACAGCTAAGTCCGTGTATATCCGTCTCACAGAAGGAACTTTGATTTATTCCTCCTGTGTTGTAACCTCTTTCCTCCAAGTAGGCTAACTTGGATATAGAGTACTAACAGCTTATCGAATCACTGATACTCTTAGACAATTTAACCCGCTGTCAACTGATACTATTTTAGCCATTATTTGTATTATTTTCTTTTGTATTTCATCCGTAGTTGCATGCAGCCAATCAGCGGCAAATAATATATCAACTGATGAAAAAACGGAGAAGATGTTCAAATGACGCGTATATTTTTTGATGTTAGACCACGTATAATTTTTACGGAGTAGTTTGATTTTGATGATTTTTTCACTTTTGTATAAAAAATGATCCCGAGCTGGTTTCATATAAATTTTACTCCCGAAGGATTCGTATTTATCCCGTAAAACTAAAGAAACCACCCTAACAACCACATAATGTGACAGTTCGAGACATAGATGAATACTATTTACCGAAAATTGAAGTCGGTTTATAGTTGCTTAAAACAGGCCTAATTATTGAGTAGAGTTCTACCCTCACGAAGTAAAAGAAACCTGTTGTTCGAGGGAAACAAGTTTACCTATGTGTGAACTGACAAGCTGAGGGAGTGTACACATCAAACTCACAGCCAAAGCGACATAGGCCGGCCGGCGCGGCGGATAGGTGCGACGTTTCAGTGTATGAAGTATTGCAGGCAGTCGATTGAGTGTCGTCAATCTGTCGGCGAGCCGGTGACTTCCCAGTGTAGACTTAATGAAGTTAAGTCTACACAGGGAAACTAACTAAGTTTACTAACTTAAGTGTACCTATAGTATACATAGAACAATCTTTTTTAAAAACTTCGATTCGATTTTTTTTACAGGTTTTTTCAATCGTGAGTAAAAGCGATATTTTTGCCGTAATAAATTTAATTTATGGGTTTTTAATTAGGCTCAATTATTTTTATTGTTGATACTAGTTTTAATTTAATTCTATTATTTGATTGTTATTTTCTTTCTAAATACATTTAAGGGTCGCCGTCACCTACTTACTAATCAATAAGTGTCTCAAAATTACCCAAAAAAAACCTTAAGTACATCGTACCGGTTTAGAGTATTGAGCTTTTAAGATATCAAGTTGTATTTATTTCTGTGTAAAGAATAAGAAAGCTCGCAATGATGATAATGGAGCTAAAAATAATAGTTTCATGAAATTACTAATTCAATTAGGAAACTTTGTGTTTATTCAAGTATTCAAACAGCTTTTATTGACGTTTGAACGGACAGAGTCTCTCAAACTTTAAAATAATAGGTCATGCGAAGTTTTAGAATAACTGACTTGAAATAGTTCAAGGAATTGATAGTTTTTGAACTAAGTTTGAAACGGTATTATGTTTTCTAATGTGAATAAAATTAAAGATAACATTTAGTTGGTCAGAAATTTAGCGAGGTCGTGGCGGGCGCGGCGTTCGAATTGACCCCTTCAACTCGGCCTGTTGTTGTCGTAAGAGTCGAATAAAGGAATCCACTACATGAAGAGCAGTAGATCCTTCTATGTATTTTAACACTAAATGTGGTTCTTGACCTGGAATTTCAAATCATCATTATTATATTATATTATTATATCAACATTTTATCAATATTCAGCATCAGTTTGGTTACGAATTAACTAATTAGGCATATCAGGAAAAGCAGGATCCAAAGTCGCAGGCGCTAGCTATACACTAGGCAAACTTGGTATGAAGTGTAAGTAAACAAACTATCTAAACAACAAACTAAAAGTCATTTGCTTGGCGTCGAGATTCTGATGTATGTATGATGGACTGCAATGTTTATTGAGGGAAGGATCACAAATCGACATGAGTAATGTATATTCCGTTATTAAATGTAGGTACATATTGAATTTTAAGTTAAGTACCTATATACCTATATATAAGCGATTTGTTTGCAAAGATCTTACATCGAGTTTGGCTAGTGTTTACAGTACAGGTACCTTTTACATCTCTTTCCCTTAAAATCCTAAAAACGTCTCCACAAACTTGTAGTATATTGTTTACCGCAAAAACTACCGCAAAACTTTTATGCGAAAAGTTGATAAAGTTTCCCATAAAATAATGATGGATCCTATAATCCGAGTTCCGGCAGAAATCATCGAAACGTAAGATATTTATGCAATATCTAACATATTGACAGCTGGCTTGATGAGGGTGAGCGACTTTGAAACGACCTTTATACACGTGTGTGTGCGGACCTTAAGATTAGTTTGCGGAAAAGCTTTCGAGTTTTGCTTCGTAGCAATCGGAAAGACTATGTCCAGTGAACTATTTTAGGTAGGTAAGTAAAATTAATTCGTAAAAAAACCAGACCTTGTTTCATGTAAAAAAAGTACGTACATAATGAATTTTGTTATCAGGATCGTTGAGAAGAGCTGGTTAGTAAAGGTTCTCGAGTGGCGGCCGCGATGCAACGGAGTGTTGGGAGACCATCAACTCGATGGACCGACGACATTGTAGCGGTCACAGGGAGTCGATGGATGGAGGCGGCGAGGGACCGCTCTTTGTGACGTCGTATGGGGAGGTCTATGTCCAGCAGTGGACGTGCAAGGGCTGATATGATGATGATGTTGAAAAGAAATTAAATAATTAAATTCTCCTCTATTTAACAATTTCACAAAATGCCAGCACAAAACCAACATAGGAATAATTTCCATTAAATGAAAAAGATCTTGAATCACATAAATAAGGCAGCTGCATGATGAAAACTACGTCGAGTGTGGTAAAATACAATAACTGTACAAATGGAATATTTTTATGAAAATACTAAATCATTCAAGATGTAAATTGCATCAGAACGCACTCCAGTTTTCTTGAATAATAAATGAACCTTCGCTACTGCAGTCAGTGTCGTTAATTTGTGTCCTACGTCGAAAACAACACGCTATTAAACGAAAATCCTGGTGTTTGCAGGTTAGCTTCACCAACCATGTAACTTGCAGGTTAGCTTCACCAACCATGTAACTTGCAGGTTAGCTTCACCAACCATGTAACTTTTATAACACTACAGACACCTAGTTTACTTTGGCGTTTTAAATTAAATTGCTTAGAAACGATTCGCAAATTCATGTTTTCTGCTAGAGTGATTGTGAAATGTGAATTCAAAATTCGGTTATGAATTTTTTGTATCATTTAAGTTTTCACCAAAATTCCGCAGGTGTAACAATGTCTTCTCTGAAACCACAAACATATTTTGATTGATCTATCAACACCTTCACCATCAGCCTATGTTAGTCCACTGCTGGACATATGCCTCCCGCCGTTTGTTCTCACACCACATCATTCGCAGCGCCCGTTTTCCCGATTCATCAACTCTGTACATAATAAGACAGTAGGTATGCCATTCTGTTAATTACAACGCAATTTCATTTAATTCATACGAATTCATTTAAATGTACGAATTCATTCACTTGAAGCACGTCAATAATCAAGAATTACACTTCGGCCCACGAAAACGAACACACTCCGAATTGACTGTGAATAATTAAGGCGCTGACAAGGCTCTGTCATTCTAATTGGTTGTTAATGAGAAATGAGCTTTATTGCGTTGGATTTCATTATAATTGGAATTCGTAAATCGATCTTTTTAAAAATATTAACCAACGCATTTATAGGTTACCGTCTAAATAAGTTTTATTAGATACTGTCAAAAAAGTAACAAAAGTAATCATTTGAAGGATCTGTTAAAATTATAATGATAATGATAACGACGGGAGATCAAAAGTTATTAAGCACCTAATCGTTGACCAAATTACTTTATCACCCAATTTCTTTCACTTAACTTCCTAACTTTGGGCTTTGTCAAATTTTGTCCCAGTTTTACATTCTGGTTCATTATTTTTAATATTTTATGGCAGGCACCTGTTCTTATACTGCAGGCAGATGCTGGATGCGGCCAGCTAAAGACAAGGAGCTATGACGCTCATTAGGGAGGTGCCTATGTCCAGCAGTGGACTAACTTGGCTTATAATAAGGACGACCTACTCTTTTAAGGCAGTCACTTAACCTACCTCTATTAAGATATTCAAGTAAGTTATTTTAGATTTATACCTTGATACTTTGACTTGCAACCAGTAGCAGTCAGTTCAGATTTATTCGTGAGTGTATCACTCATATCAATAATTGGTAATAGCGTAACTTGAATCTATTGATTGTCTTTAGGGTATTTGTGAAAGCAAAAACGTTTTTTGTTTTTTAAACCTTGTCTATGTTAAAACATAGTAGACTTTTAGATTTTTCTCAGAGTTCTGGAAACATCTGGGCCCACCACATAATGCGACGTATCAAGTGCTGGTGTTTTTTTATTACAGTGTTATCTTAGTCCGTATATAAGTACAAAGTTTTTGTCTTATATATATTTTTTTATCAGTTTTGTTCATTTTCTGTCTGAATATCTCGAAATGTGGACCAAACCTAGATATTCCAAGAACGTCATAGCGTGGCTTGTTTCATTCTAAATCCAACGATACCCACAACTCATCTGGTCGTATATGTATTTTGTGCCTTATCATTTTGAACTCTTTAATGATCGTCGCTCATTAATTCATTTGCTGTTATTTCTTATTCAAAATCAAAATGCAACAAATGACCAGAAAAAATAGTACATATTCAAAAGTGGTAGGTACACCCACAAATATATTAGTTTTGACCACCTACGGGCCTAGCACTGGGATTTTTATCCAGGGTAAAAGAGAGAGAAAATACGTCGCTTTGCCAACGAATGCGTAACTAATTTGAAGTTAATCCTTTCAAAATCAATAATGTTCGCAATGTATAACGATGTGATGTCATTATTGTCTATTCTAGTCTGGAGTACAATCCCCGTGCTAGGCCTATAGAAGTGTCTGGCAATATGGAAAAAAATAACAGTTACTTTTCACGTTTTAACACAGTGATTACTACAGTAAATCACAGTGACAGTGATTTTTAATCACGTTCTTTCATGCGCTCTGTAAATTGTCAACTGTAGAGTGCACAGTTATTTTGTCCGTCAGTGTAATTTGACGATTATTTTGATTGCGACTTGCAATTAGGTCGAATCGGCGAAATTCTTAATGAGATGGCTGAAGCGTAGCGTATGTGCGAGAACTTTATATCCACGTAATATATTATGTGACTTGTGCACTACAATATATTATGTGACTTGTGCACTACAATATATTATGTGACTTGTGCACTACAATATAATATGTGACTTGTGCACTACAATATATTATGTGACTTGTGCACTACATACAATATATGCCCTGCGCACAGGAAGATTCAAAATAAAAAGACACGTTTTTCATGGTTTATTGAAATTCACATCCTAAAGGTCAATGATGTGGAGTCAAAGTTAGGCGATTCACTGACATATCACGAAATCTCAGGATCTAGGAGAGCTATGAAGCTAAAATTTTGCATTGAGGTTTCTTTTAGGACGTACCTAGCCGTAGACAGAGATTTTTGGAGATTAGTTTTTAAAAGTAGTTTGAATAGGGTCGTAATCGAATAAAGAGGATTGATAGGTTTTTTAATAATAATTAATAACCTTAAAATTGTAAAGGATTGGATATATAACTTTGGCAGCATAGTTGGCATGGTAACCAACATTACTTAGAGCTTATTTCTAAAGTCCACGTGAACGAAATTGCAGGCAGGTCAGCTAGTAAATGTATATACCTTTTGATTTCATGTCGAGCTCAGTGGTGCTTTAAAATAAAAAAAAAGATTGCGACTTCAAATTTCGCCGAGGGACATATATTTGTAAGTTCTGCAAATATTGTCCCGATTTTCAATTGAACTTTGCGCGCCCTGATGTAACTTACTGAAGAGTAGTTTTGTTTGATATAAACTTTTTCACCAGCGTTTTTGTCAGAGTCCAGTTTAAGTTTGTAAGTTCTTGTGTCCTTACAACTTCGACACGAGACTTACTACTTGACTTAGCTTGACTGTTATTTGTAGTAGATTTCATTATGTATTATGTAATTCTAAAACAAAAACCGTTTTAAATCAGATAGATCTGCTGTCAGATGTTGGATGCGGCAAGCTGAAGACAGGGCGCTATGGCGCTCATTAGGGGAGGCCTATGTCCAGCAGTGGATTAATAAACCTAGACTTATGATGACATTTTACATTGTAACTTTTACAAGGTTTGTTGGTAATGTGTGTCAAACACATTTTTCCTCTGTTGTTGCTAATTCAAAACTATCTCGATCTCCTCCGAAACTTACACAGTCTCTGTACAAAAGAGAGAATACGTTACGTACGGAATAGTTCCCGGCTGAACCTTGAACTGAACTCTAGACATGTCATGTTCAGGTCAGTAAGAGGTATGCGGAGTGAATCACTCACACTGACTTCGCCGCTCATTGGCTACACTTTGATTAGGTACGTTAATAATTTTGTTTAATAAAAACCTAATTCTGACTCCAATTGTAATCAAAGATCTTAGGATTCTATTGATATGTAATAATGTCTAATACCTATTGTGTTTTTTTACGTTTTTCAGAACAAATACTAATTCCTAGAGGATAACGTTTTATGGAACCAGCTCGTGATCACACAATAGCGAAATATTTTTCCTAATTGATTCATAATAAATAATGCTGGACCATCCACGTCGTATCATATCATATGTATATCATAATTTTTATTAGCCCCAAGCTAAGCAGATTAGCAGAGCTTGTGTTATAGGTAGATAGTAAATGACTTATTACAATGCATTATATATGAATATTATGTATGCAGGTTTCGACAGAGCCTACGCATTTGCTCCCTTTGGAGTCGAGACCCTAGGTACGGGGGTACCGAGGCTTTTAATAAAATATCTGAGCGTCTGGTCGAAGCGACGCGTGACCCGAGAGCTGGTGAGTACCTGGCTCACCGCATCATCATTGCCATACAGCGGGGCAATGCAGCCAGTGTCTTGGACACGCCCGCGACTGGTATTGATATGGATCAGTTGAGCTACCTATAGATTGTTTTCAACAGTCTGAAGTTTACTGAATTGTTTCAATTGTAAATACAAGCTTTATTTTAATAACATTATTAAATTGTAATTTTCTTTTTTTGTAAAGACAAGTTTAAAACTGTATTAAATCATAGATGAATATTTTTATTAAACATTAAAATACTTAATACACCCGAAACAAATTGTAGATCTAACAAACATGTGTCCCTAGGAGAGGAATGGAACCCGCAACCTCCTGTAAAGAAGCAAAAAAGATAAGACAGACTTCTAAGATATGAATCGACCAGCTTGTCTCCTACTTATGCAATACAAGTAGTATACTCCACAAGGAAATAACAAGGGATGATAAATAAAATCAATTACCTCGCGGTTGTCCCCGAAATAACTCCTAATAGCTATTGTTTCGTAAGCTCTTATTCACTCACAACGCAGCTCAGTACCATTTGTTTTCGATTACAATCGGAATGTTGGCAGTTGGCAGATTTACTCGTAAATGAACGTAACCTCCGGCAATCTAGGCGTAACAATCGACCCCTTCACCTCAGCCCGAATGAATGAATGAACACTTTATTGCACTAAAAATTAACACGAATAAAAAAACGTGAGGCAGACAGCTTTCTTCTATTTATTCTTAACACCTCTACTACGATCCAAACATCCGCCGTCCAAGCTTGGTCATTCCGGATTTCTTACGCGTTTAGCGGTAGATAAAAACGTAAGGTAATCCATTTCTAACGTGTAATTTTTTTTAAATATTAGCGGATAGCTATAACTATTTTCTTATTGGGTCAAACGACATTTTTTTCTCCGAATTTTCCGTCTGATATCGAAATCTTCCGTATTCGGAATAATAATAATAAAAAAGATACATGTGAAAATCGCACCTGCATTTATTTATTGCCATATTTGAATTTACTCTAGTGATTTTTTTAAAACTATGATTCTCTTTTTTTCTCTCTCTGTAGTATAAAGCACTATGTATCTCTCGGGAGAAAGTGCGATTCCTTCCTCGTGTAAATACACGAGGAGGATGCTTTACATTAAAATTAATGCAAAGGCTCAAATGACTCTCGCTAGAAATCGAGTACTTTCTTGCCTCGTTGAACAATAATAATAATAATTTATTTCATAATCTTAGGACTAAAAAGATAACAAAGGAGTACTACATAATCTTAAAATCTAATAAACAACGTGTGTAAGTAACAATGTACTAAGTTTAGTCTTTAGTCTAGCTTGTTCTGGGTTCTGGGCCTATGGTTACCGATAATTATCCTTAATGCTACCTCTTGATAACATAAATCATTTTGTTACCATCTAACTTCAACAAAACCAGGTCATATAAATAAAGAGAAAATAAACAATTCGGTTGTTCGTAGTAGCGACTAATAAGAAAAGGGAATGAAATTAGATCCAAAATTAAATAACGCAATTACGCTGCCTCTTGTATTTCTACGAGAAATATCCACTAGTGAGGGAAAACACTGTGACGCGTCCATCACCAGTCACTTGTTATCTGTCTCGTTTTTGCTTTAGTCAGTTTGGATAACCTGTCTCATTCTTACAATGTCAAGTCTAGCTTTTCCAACTTTTTACAAGACTTCTAGGTCCTTGGTTAATATCAGGGGCCACGATAGTGACTAGTGACCCTGCCAAGTCGAGTAGACGGCCGCTATCCAGAACCCTTTTCTTGAACCATCTCACGGCACTCTTCAGCTATCGATCGATAACTATATTACAAATGAAAACTAGGGCCTAGAAATAGAGTTAGGTATTCTTCCTAAGTTCCTAACGTAGTTAGGAGTAAGTTGACTCCTAAAGTTATTACTTTCTAATCTATTGAATTTAGGAAATGTCAATCCTCAAGGTAAAACTTCGAAGTTATCCTTGACTACTAGATGTTAGGTAATTTGACAACTTCATAGTGGAAGGTAATAAAATGGCTGACTTGGCTTTTTCTCGAGATCTCAACACTTTTTTACGGCGGAACATACAAGACTTGGCATAATTATTTTACATTAATAATTTTGTTCGGTTTTTTTTTTAGATTTCTCATTCGCTCTAGATTCGTATCTAGATTTGATTAAAACCTAAGTAACAACAAAAAACACATAGGATTTGTATATGTGTTTTAGGAGTTCATTTATTAACAAGAAAAATTCGTAACTATTCGATATTAGAGCACAAAAAAATGCACCCCTCTTGACTAACTTCGTAGTTTGACTTATACCTATTTTTTGTACCTTTCTCGCAGACGATCATGTTTTCTCAGCAGCATTTTTCCACCACATTTAGCTAACAACCGAACAGTTAGCACTTGTCTAAGTGCTTATTTTGTAAGCTAAAAGAAATAAACGTTATTGAATTATGAATTACCTACTAGAGTTATTAATCGTAAGGCAACAATATTGTCTTATTGTATTATTTATGATACTGTTCTCATATTGATATTATAAATAACAGAAAATAACCGACTTTACCCAAAGATGATAGAGATAGAACCTGTAATTATTCAGGGACTTTAGCATCATACTATAAGTAGGATCGACTTAAGAAAGGACTTTGCGGACACAAAGTCCCTTGCGATTTCATCTAGAGTTAGACTAAGCTTTTGTAGTGTCTAGGGACATAATATCCAGATGTAGCATCGGGATTGCTAAGCGTCTAAAACTAAGCAAGCATTTATGCACATTTTAATACCACCGTGATATTGCTCTTAGGCAAATCTTGAGCCTGGACTTTGTAACTCATAGTGCGCTCCGTAAGTTAGGATGGGCAGGATGCGAATAAATAAATAATGCTGGACAATTCACACAGCATTATGTCGCTCCACCCAAGCTAAGCAGAGCTTGTGTTATGGGTACCTACTAGATAACTGTTAAACATAATACAATACATTACTTATATAGATATTTTTTACTATACATAGAAAACGAGCAGAACACCCCTAACAAATACCTGCAGATCGTACAAATAGGGCGGGAATCGAAGCCGCAACCTATTGCGTCGCAGGCGGACCTTCGGCCACCACGCCACAGAATATATCGACGAATCTGCATCAATAAATTGCATCATGGTTGCCAGAACCTTTACTCCCAAGCGGTTATCGGCTCTGCGAGCTATATGACCTGCCCACTGAAACTTCAGCTTGCTAATTCTGAGAGCTATGTCGATGACTTTGGTTCTTCTACGGATTTCCTTATTCCGGATTGTATCAGCTGGAACAATTCAAAGCTCCTCTCCATAGCTCGCTAGGCGAGGTCTGGCTAAGCTTGTTCACGCGGCCTGTAATAAGTGTCATCGATTATCATTTGAGCAGGATATCAACTCCACTACTATCATGTCGTATAAAGACGTAAAAGACACCGCATTAGAAAGACAAAATCGGATGGAATTCTTTTTGTTTAATGATGAGCCTAGCTCTTTAAAAAGAGCTAGGCTTCCTAATCACTCTAATATTATTAAAAGCGATAGTTTGGACGTTTGAATGGATGTTTGTTATTTCTTCACGCCAAAACTATTGACACGTTCATGGCCCACGAGGCACTCGTTGATCCGGAGGTCTGTGTGGCGGGCAGTGGGAGGTCTGTGTGGCGGGCAGTGGGAGGTCTGTGTGGCGGGCAGTGGGAGGTCTGTGTGGCGGGCAGTGGGAGGTCTGTGTGGCGGGCAGTGGGAGGTCTGTGTGGCGGGCAGTGGGAGGTCTGTGTGGCGGGCAGTGGGAGGTCTGTGTGGCGGGCAGTGGATGCGACGGATCGAGCTGAATAATAAAACAAGAACTCAATGTGAAACTAATTGTTATTTTAGAAATATAAGTAGGAGTAAGTAGATATAAATATTATATAAATATATAAATCATATAAATATTATGTATACATAATAAATCTGATTGTGAAATCGTAAATCTAATACCTACTATTATTTAAGTGTTAAGTGTGTTCTAGTTTTCTATAAGACTGATTTTCTAAAAAGTGTAATCTGTATATCTTAAAATGTGTATCCAATCATCCAAACAATAATAAACATTTTAAATTATAATTTTATTACTTTTAAGTACCTAAATCCTAATTTTATTTATTTACATACTGGGTACCTACAATTATGCAAGTTGAAAGCCAATTATAAATTTCCACCTACAGGTTACTAATTAGATGAAGACAACCCCATCACTAGACCCTACTTTGTTATGGGTGCGCTACGAGGAATAAAAATTAAACATTTATCCCTACTGAATGAAGCGCACCAAAACGGGTGCGCTAGGTGGAAGTACTTTGGTGCGATTCATCTGGGTGCGGTTCATCTGGGTGCGCTACGCGGAATGCCTCGAAATTTTGCATACAGGTAGCTTTAGACCTGGAATAAAACATAGGCTACTTTTTACCCCACAGTTTTCATGAAATAAAATAACCTTAAACAGCTCGTGTGAAGCATAAACTAATGTTAATAAGACTCGTTTCTGCCCGCGGCTTCACGAGAGGTAACAGGTGTACAAACACCTAAACTCTCGAACTTGTAATAATCAGTGTGATGTGATGTGATGTGATGTGATGTGATATCAATTTATAAGATAGCAAAAGTTAAGATAAGTAACTAGGTAGATTCACAGTGAACGAGTTAATATTGAAGATGATTAAGATAACAGTGAACCGAACGCAATTCCCAAATTCCCAAACAATTGTTTTAGCAATATTAATCCTGTTATTAGATCAGTCAGGAATGGCGGCACCTGTTACGTTATAACGGAAGTGGTGTCAACTTCCGGAGTATATCACACCTACGTAACGTAACGTACGTTACGTGCTACGAACCGACTACGTTAGTAAATATGCCGTAGATTTATGGCTTGAGATAAGGGAGCTTGCAAAGTTTTATTAGATCGTAATAGGGTTTTGGAGTTTTGAGTTGTTTTTGGAGTTTTCTGAGGATGTGTTTTGGAAATAGGCTTTGGAGCAGAGGCGATGTTAAGCTGATATGGTGATGAATAAAATATGGTAATAAATAAAGTAATAATAAAAAAATAGTTTATTTCTTGAATTAAATCTATACAAAATGTTTAAATTGCTTTGGAAATCCCCTTTTAGGTATAGAAATACTTGTGTTAGGGGGTTTTGCTGTTGCCTGATGGAAAATTCTTCTTAAGACTAAGTAGATTCAATAGGTTACATACATCTTATCTTTTATTTATTTTTCTTACAAATAATAAACTTAAACACAATAGCAGAAAATACATAGCGCTGTACATTACACTAGACACAGCATTCTATCATTCATCTTACCGCAATGTAAATCTAGTTTGTTGAATGAGAATCAATAGAATTAATGAATTAAATATCTTTATCTTTCTGTAAAATAATTTTGCTGACGCCATTACACACCACGCAGAAAACAAACCACACAAAAAATCCTCCAGACTTTCCCTAGATTTCTTTTCCCAAACATTCCAAGAGCGAACTGCTGACGCTACCCCCCCCCCCCTCTGATTTATGCGTCCTCGACCTCACCCCCCATTTGTGCCATTTGTCACCGCCGATAGGTTTTTATGCAAACCCTACTCTGAATGATTACGAGCCATAAACTCGGCCTATGTTCCACCGTGGACGGGTTTGACAACTATTGGACGGGGAGGTTGACAGCTGGTTTTCGGTCGAGTTTTATTTCCCAGGAACTGGATTCATTTGTGTAACGTGGAAGGGAAAGAGGGAGGCATAACCACGTGACAGAGTAGTTCTTCCAAAGTTACCTGCCTCTTTATTACAATACAATTACTCTTTTTTGCACACCAAAATAAGAAAGATAGGTACACAGGACAGGAACGAACTAATACAGATTACGTTATACAATTGGCGGCCTTATCGCTTTGAGCGATCTCTGCCAGACAACGAAGTAAAGCCAGCACATATCTTTGCTTTCCCATGTGTCATTGTGGTCACATTACCGCTATAAATAATAATAATGATAATTTCCTTGTTAATGCACTAGGTATGTGTCTGGTTAGACACAATTCCTTGTTAATGCACTAGGTATGTGTCTGGTTAGACACATACCTGCCAGTGTCAGGAAATCCATACTTAGTCACAATAATATTATGAATATAAAAGTTTATATGAATACATGTACGTATGTTTGTTGCTCAATCACGCCAGAACGGCTAAACGGGTCTGGATGAAATTGGACTCAGAGATAGATTATAGTTTGGAATGGCCCATAATGCTATATTTTATTCCCAAATTCTGACGGGAACGGAAACTACGCAGGTGAAATCACGAGGCGCTGCTAGTAATATCATAAATTCGAAAGTAACTCTGTCTGTCTGTCTGTTACCTTTTCACGCCTAAACGGCTGAACGGATCTCAATGATATTTAGCAGAGAGATTGACTGACGGTATCTCGAAGGCTATTCTGCTATATATTTATATATATATTTTATTTTCCTTACCCGGAAAAGCTCGTGCGATACCCTGACCATGTAACATGTAACCTTGACCATGTAACAATGGTCAAGGTTACATAAATAAAATAATAGGTACACTGAAATTGACACCATTTTCATAATACGAGTGAACTGCTAATTTTCATAATACGAGTGAACTCATTTTCATAATACGAGTGAACTGCTCATTTTCATAATACGAGTGAACTGCTCATTTTCATAATACGAGTGAACTGCTCATTTTCATAATACGAGTGAACTGCTCATTTTCATAATACGAGTGAACTGCTCATTTTCATAATACGAGTGAACTGCTCATTTTCATAATACGAGTGAACTGCTCATTTTCATAATACGAGTGAACTGCTAATTTTCATAATACGAGTGAACTGCTCATTTTCATAATACGAGTGAACTGCTCATTTTCATAAGTGCTTAAATGCTAATATTACTTACTTACTTTATAACCTTGTCCTTTCATCATCATCATCAGCCTTTACTATTCCACTGGACATAGGCCTCCCCTAATGAGCGCCATAGCGCTCTGTCTTCAGCTTGCCGCATCCAGCATATGCCAGCAGTCTTTGGCAGATCGTCATCCCACCTGGCCTTATGACGTCCTAGACTACGTTTGCTGAAGCGCGGTTTCTGTTCGTTTAACCCAGCGGTTGCAGGCTTACATCCACTTCAGGTTGCAAATTTTAGGCGTTTAGATATTATCAAGTAAATTGCAGTTTTATACATGGTTAACCTAGTTAGAATAGTGATTAATCTAGTTTTACTCAATGTAAGTTAAGTAGGTATCATTTATACATCAACTGTTTTCTACCATAAACAACATTGTTACATTAAATAAATAAATATTAAATAATAATAACGCCAGACAATTCACACAGCATTATCTAGCCCCAAGCTAAGCAGAGCTTGTGATATGGGTACTAGATAACTGATATTCATAATACAATACAATATAAAGATAGATATTTTATATTATATATAGAAAACGACCAGAACATCCTGAAAAAATGTCTGTCGTACACACATTTGTCCCGAGGCGGGAATCGAACCCGCAACCTCCTGCGCCGCAGACAGACCTTCGCCCACCGCGCCGCAGAGGTCGTCAAAACACTAAATGCCTTCATCGTAATTAAGTGATTATTTTATATAATAATTATCACTCTATTCGCCTGAAACACAGGATTACCTAGTTCAGGATAAATTGTTAAGTTTGCTATAATTCTTTTTTATTGCACTTATGTCTTGTCTTTTTACGTGAGTTTCTTAGAATACATTTTGTTTATTTTTTAATTCTTTGAAGCTAACCTCTAAGACAGTAAAACTCTTTAGAATCTGGCTAGCGGCTATACTTTAGAATCTGGCTAGCGGCTATACTTTAACAAAGTACATATCTTTAGTAAGGTACGTTTTAAACAAAAGCAATCTAAAAGGCCCGGTACAACAGACAATCTAAATTAAACCCTCAGGTGATGCAAAACGTTCCAATTTCGCCCATGCGTACAGCGTATACAGGGTGTCCATAATTTACGGCGCTTCAGAGTGTAGTGATTTGTAGCCACCCCGGGTTTGGATCAAAGTTTCGAAGCGTAACCTACCTGGGCCCTTACTATGGACCTGATTTTTTTAACCGACTACCGACGAACAAGGATTATGATATTATTTGGCTTATTTCATTGAAAATACCATCAAGCGAAAATGTATTTTATAATATGAAAATGAAAAAATAAATATTTATATGATTCTAAATCCTACACCCATCAAAACTCGGTCTTTTCATCCTAGTCAAAGTTCCCACGTAGTGCTGAAACTACAGGTCAGATGTCAACAATAATGTATCAAATTGATTTGCTTAAAATAATATAATGACGTCAGACGAAATTGGGGTCTAAAGAGATAGCGGGGTCTAAATAAAGGTCTAAAAGTCAAATGTTAGTAATAATGTATGCACGTGTGGCAGGCAACCTTTTTTATGATTGCTTGTAAATAGTAAACTTTATCAAACTTCAACGAGGCCTAAGTTTGATAAAGTTTACTATTTACAAGCAATCACAAAAAAGGTTGCCTGATAGAAATCGCTCTCAGCGATAAGCTCGCCTTTTGTACAGTAAATTTATATTTAGAAATAAGATTTTTGTGTTATTCATGTTTTTTTTTTACAATAATGTGTTAATAAATAAATAAGCTTGAAAAAATACTCGGCTACACAAAATTAAATGAGTTTTTTTTGATTACACACTAAGACATCCATGTCCGAAATAAAAACCTTATGACGACGGAATCCGTAGAGGAAAAGATTTTTGCATAGGCGGAAGCTTAGAATTATTAATATACTGCCGTGTCAATGAATGTACAAAAAATGCAGCACAAAAAATAAGAAATTAATTCTTTATAAGTAGGTATTGATTTTAATAATTACAATAACTGTTGATTACTACCAGTTTTCATTTGCTATTTTTTATTGCTGCAGTTAAAATAAAGTAATCGAAGTAATCGTCAAAATGGTTCTGTTAATGTACGTGTATGGTTTACACGTATAATTTCGACGATGTTTTAGTGTAAAACTACTAAAAGAAGGTTTTTTTTTTTAAAGTTCTGTTCTGTGTCTGTGATTTACATTCGAGTTAATTTCTTGAAATCTTAGTAGGTACAAGTGTTTCCCAAAGGTCCCCAAAGAAGTGGAATGTTAGTTTTTACTGGTAGCGAGGACATTGTTCCTCGGAATAACTTCCCGAAGTTTAGATTGATCGAGTCGTGATGTGCGAGCCGCGACTTGCGACCAACATTGAGCTTCACGTGTAACACTTGCTATTCTATTTGAATCTGATGTTGGGTTAAGATAAGTTAAGAGGCAGGTATATGACGCCATTTTGTGAATAAGATAGGCAGAATAGGATTTCGCGTTTAAAGAGCGGGATAGAGCAGAGCGATGTAAGCTCTTTTTTCGAAAATAAGCCAAAGGTGTCCTGGGTATTCTTCTATTAAATATGGTGATGAAAATAAAAAAAACTTGTGATTGATAGTTTAGGAGAAAAAATTTAAAAACTAAGAAAACTGTTGGTACTTTGTACAATGATTTCTGATATATAAATAGTTTTTTTTAAATTTTCGATCCAAAAGGGATCTGCCTTGTATCCCATAGATTATTGTGTATTTTTTTTTCAAAGTTTTGTCGATAAAGATGACTTATATTTCGACATTTCGACTTTTTTCAAAATATTTCAAAAAGTATGAATCCTACAGAAATTTCAAAAACTGTTTTGAAATGTACAAACTATACCTTAATTTGATACCCCATTTGCCCCCTAGGTCTCTTTTGATTTCAACAAAACAATTTCTACTCAAAATATTAATTATCATTTACTTATTATATATTTTTTTCTTAAAATCAGTAATGGCGCACGAAATGTATCATTATTTCAAATTTCAAGTCAATAGCTGCAGTAGTTACGAGATATTCAAGAAAAAGCGGGGACGGACAGAGCGAGACCATAAGTGTTTCGAAATCGATCTCGAAACTCTAAAAATATATACAGTCAAACATAGAACCTCCTCTATTCTCCTCCTCTATTCCTCCTCTATTCTTTGTTTTGTTTTCGAAATTTAATTTAATCTTTTGAGAAGTTAATAATTAATATTAAACTATAGTAAGAAAATAAATATAAAAAGGCTTCCAAAAATACAGTTAATTACTCAGCAAAGTTCACGCAATCTATCCGGTTAACCCAAGCTTAATCCAGAGTTAACCCGCATAATCAATCACTAATCTATGGTAATCTGCGATCTACACTCCCGTTCTTCCTCTTATCCCGATGGAAGTTGCCTAATGAATTCGCTTCTAATTTTCCGGTGCGGTGGACGTGCGCCTTTACTTCTAGATAAGGAGAGGTCAATGTGTACAGCGGGGTCAGTGCCCTTATGGTTAGATCTACAAATAATTGGAATTAACTGGTCTAGTGATCTGAGATACAAATCTATGTACTTTTTAATTATATGAGTGCAATTTAAACAGTGATGTAAATCCTACTAATATATTATTATTATAGGTACGCGAAAGTTAGTAAGTATGGATGGATGTTTGTTTTTTTTTTATTTATTAATTATCTACTTAAATATAATATGTTACAAAAAATAACACATATTAAACCACAGAGGTTTGTAAGTGAGTGTTATTTACGAGTCAGCCGAGTAACTGTCACATAGGTTTTACACTATTTATAACAAATGCACAATGCCTATTGCATTGTGCATTTGTTACTCTTTCACGTAAAAACTACTGAACAGATCTGGATAAAATTTGGCACAAAGATAGATTAATAGTCTGGAATAACACAGACTATATTTTATCCCGGAATTCCCACGGGAACGGGAATTACGCGGGGCAAACTGCGAGGCGCTGCTAGTAATAAATAATGCTGGACAATTCACACAGCATCATCTAGCCCCAAGCTTAGCAGAGCTTGTGTTATGGAGTCCTAGACTGATATACTTACATTATACTTTCGGTTCAAAGTTATATATTGCATTTAATTTTATTAAAATGTCATACATATAAAATATCCAGAACACCCGAAACAAATATTTGCAGATATATTCCTGAGGATAAGCATTTGTACTTATCCAAAAACTAAAATGAAACCGGCCAAGTGCGATTCGACTCGCATACGCAGAGTTCCGTACCATCGTACATTACTATTCCGCAAATGGAACCCTAAAGACGTGAGTATCTGGCACAGCGCATCAGCATTGCATTGCCATACAGCGGGGCAATGCAGCCAGTCAGTGTCTTGGACACGCGCGCGACTGGTATTGGATTATGGATCAGTTGAGCTACCTGTAGATTGCTTGCAACAGTCTGCAGTTAGCTCAATTGTTTTAATAAAGTTTCAATTTAATTAATTTTATTATTTGATTGAAATCTTCTTCATTAATGAAACTTTTTTGAATATTATCTCGTAAGCATGTAGGTATCTACAAGCTACTTGTGACTAACATGTTTTCAATTCAAAGCACAGTTCATTACACGGGTCTCTGTAAACGTGTCAAACATAAAATGAAGCGAAAAAACCTCAAAATACCATTGTTAATTCTTTCACAGCGTTAAACCCTTGTACAGTCGCGGACAACACAGTTATCGTCGTTTCCGGCGCTTCCGGTTTTGTGCATGGCTGTACTTTTATCACTTGTTACGGAATATGGGCTTGTTATCTGGGTGTTGCCTGAAAGGGTTTTAATGGACGAAATGTTTTATTTTAAGTCGACGTCAAAAACTTTATGGAGAATGTTGCTATGTATTTTATTGTCTAGAATGTGTCCCTTACCTAGGTCGAATTGTTAATAAATGTTCTAAGAAACTTTTACTTATGTAGACATGTTGTGATTCTTGAGCACTTTTAAAGTTTTTCAAAGTAAGGTCTAGTTCTAAGATTATATCAGAAACGGATGAAAAGGCATTTTTTTACTAAGCCAATAGCCCTATAGGCTTATTATAAATAATAATAATAATAAAGATACCTTTTGATAAAATGAAATTATTAAACCTCCTATTAACAATTTAATACAACAATTTGATAAAATTAGTATATACGTTTGGGCGTAGGTATATATCATTCAACTAAAACCATATACATATGTATATATTATAATATGTAACTGCACATAAAAATAAATAGGAAACAGTTCATTCAGTACAATAATCCGATGTTATGAGCGAGAATGTAAATGTGGCATCGTTTCGTTTATATTTCCCGCAGTTTGGACGTTTCGGACGATGCGATGCAAACTACTTAAAATAAAAGTAGGCTAAGTGCCAGGGCTGTCCAGCAAGACAATAAAGTAGGAACCTTTAAGTTTAAAAAATAACAAATCGATAATTTTGCTGTAACTATGAATGAAGTGTTGTAACATTTATTTACTAATTAAATGTACCTACCTCTAAAAAATTATGGCATTTTTTTATGTTAGCTTTAAATATTAACTTTACTTATTAGGAAGTGTTTTTGTTAATTTGTTTACCCCATTAATTTTATCATTCATATTTTATTTACGTGGGGTTTTCTTTTATAATTTTACGTTTACGATAAGAATGGATAACTACTCCCAAAACTTTGACTTGATGTACTAACTGAATTTTATTTTTGTAAAACCATTAAAGTTTAATGAGAGTGGTGGCAAGTGGCAACCCTACTGTTCGTATTATGTTAATATTTGAGCTCATAACATTGCATCCATCAGGTCAGTTTGGCGAACATCCGATGAAATTAAATATTATTTTAGCTCTTTTGGGTTAAAAGCATAATTATAATATCCCATAGGCATTATTCCATAAACTATGTAGAAATATATTATTAGCTTGTTCATAATTTAATTATCTGATAGGTAATGACCTAATGACCTTTTATGCTTAACATTTACATGACACACACCTAATTAAGGTTAAATTATAAGAGAAATGTAAATAAATTACGATTTTTTTTAACATTAACGTCAAATAATTTAATCGTAATATGAAATGAAAATAACACTATAAAATGTACACAGTTTTATTATAAAACTAGTAGCTGCCCGCGGCATCGCTCGCCTGTGTCCGGCCCTGCGATACATTACCTCCCTGGAAACTTTCATCTGCCACGGTAGGGCTGGTCCACCTGTTTAAAGTCGCCCAGCGAGCTATGGTGAGAGCTATGCTCAGAGTTTCTCTGAAGGATAGGATTCGCAACGAATACATCCGACAGAGAAACAAGGCTATCGACATAGCTCAAGGATTAGCAAGCTGAAGTGGCAGTCGGCTGGCGAAAAGAACCGACAACCGCTGGGGTACCTAAACGTGTTCTTGAGTGGAGACCGCGACTCGGCAAACGTAGTGTAGGACGCCCTCCGACCAGGTGGGATGACGATTTGCGAAAGACTGCTGGCAGATGCGGCAAGCTGAAGACAGGGCGCTTGGCGCTCATCAGGGGAGGCCTATGTCCAGCTGTGGACTGGTATAGGCTGATGATGAAACTTTCATTTAGATCCGTTTAGTTGTTTAGGCGTGAAAATGTAACAGACTGACAGACAAGTTTCAAGTTTATCATATTAGTAATTTGGATGATTCAAAAGTGTTTAAATCACATTACCCCAGAGAGCCCCGAGGACCGTTTTCCAAATTCAAAATGCGATGCCATTTTGAATAAAGCACTACACAAAATTCGAATTTCGAATCCGACGCAACGCCAACAAACGTTTACAAATTCTCGCTGCAACGATATTACGCTTAAACACCTGCATAATAGAATTCAAAATTCCAAAGCTATTATGTTCCTAGTGCACTAGGAATCCAATCGTAGAAATGAAGGTTGGTGCAAACGAGAAACTTTGTTGTGAGTTTAAGTCTGGTGATTTTATTATTTCGGGAATCAACCTTATAAGCACGTTTCTACTGCTGAAGATGGTTTTAATAAACTATATTATTATGTAATTACAGGAGGAGTTTCAAAATAGAGCACAAGCCAAATGGAATGAAGGGTAAAAAAAAAAGAATTGTGAGAAATACTTCTAAAAATATCTTTCTATGACGTATCTATGTACAAATTGAGAAACTGTATCAAAAGCACAATTTAGTTGGCAACTTGACTTTTCTCGTTTGCAACGCCCCCGAAGAAACTTTTTAGATCTAGGTCTCCTTCACTATACTATCCTCAAGCAATATTCAACCTTAGATTCGTACACATAAGATCATAAACTTCTTGCAGGCTTTTGCTAAATTTAAAGGAAAATTTCAACTGTACCGCTTCGGAAATAAAGCTCAAAGTAGTGCTTGAAATTATTAGAGATGCGAGAGAATATAGAAAAGTGATAATGCCGAATATCGAATAATATAATATATCGAGATTATTTAAAAGAGTCTGCATGTAGGTCAAATATTTCATGTGTAAGTTTTGTAGTTATTTGTATTTATAGTAATTTTCTTTTTAACTGTTTCTTGTAAACATTGAGAGTATAATGTACCTACCTAAAAATGTTTTTTCACGATATTTTATCATTCAGCATAATACGACGTACCTTACCTAGCAATAACAACATAGCCGAATACCGAATGTTGAAGCAATGGCCGAATAAGATTAGCCGAATATTCGTAGCATCTCTAGTTTGCAACTGGTGCACAGAAATGGTAAAGAAATTGCAGCTGCATTGTATTAGAGATAAAGTTGAAAATTTAATGGAATCGGAATATTAGCATTTTGCAGTTGGTAATATTGTTATTGTGGATTTCCCGCGGATTTGCTGAGAGTCTTGAGTAGAGGAGTAGAGGCTTGAAGACTTTAAATTTAAATAATAGTATTTTATTTAAAAAAATCTAGATATTTATATTCAGTGACTAAATTAATAATTTAAAAAGGCATGAGAAAATTGTAGGTATTACTGAACGAAAAATCCTTTATTTTACAACCAAAAATATATAGGTAACTAAGTACAAAGCTTATGTACATGTGACTGACTACCTCTGTGGCGCGGTGGGAGAATTTTTGCCTGCGAAGTAGGTGGTTGCAGGTTCGATTCCCGCCACGGGACAGACGTTTGTACGATCTACAGACATTTGTTCAGGGTGTTCTGGTCGTTTTCTATGTATAATAAAAAAATATCTATTTACGGATTGTATTAGGTATATCAGTTTTCTAGTACCCATAACACAAGCTCTACTTAGCTTGGGGCTAGATGAAGGTGTGTGAATTGTCCAGCGTTATTTTATTTTTTAAGTATTTATATATAAGTACATAGAATGGACGGCCTTATCGTTTAGAAGCGATTACTCCAGGCAACATACCTTTACAAATAAATACAGCCTTCCTAACTCAGAAATAAATAACCTAATTTCTTAGAAATATCTTCAAATAAACCAACTATCGAAAAATCTCGACTTGATCCTTGACCTTCAAAGGTCATACCGAAACCTTAGAAGCCTTAAAGATAAATCGTTCATTCTCAACCTTATTGGTAACGAAATAAGGTTTAAATATTTTAGATGCAAGGCTTACCCAATAACACCTGTCATACCAAACCCTGAACATTAAACCACTTGCCATTAGGGTTCCTTACCCGAAGTGTGACATCAGGGTCTTATTAAAAAGCTTCCGCTGTCCGTCCGTCTGTCTGGCTGACTGTAACCGGGCATCTTATAAACCGAAAAAAAAACTCGAAAAGTGCTGTATTTCCTTCAGACCTTACAGGGCACAACATAAAATGGGATTGAGAACCTCCCCTTTATTGAAGTCGGTTGTTGAGTGTTAACTTTGATTTTTATTTACATCAATAGTTTGGTAGGACTGTTTAAATTTGCAGAGTGTTTTTAATTTACTGTTTGTCTTGCCTATATGTCACGAAATCACAGAAATTAAATAAAATTTAAAATACAAGAGCACATGAAAAATATTTATTTCGGCGTTTTATAATACCTACGGAACCCTTTGGGTTCAAGACCGGACTCTCGCTTGGCTGGTTTTTTCTAATTTAATTGCGTAGGAAAATCAACCAGTCTTGGATCAGAATAAGGTTGAACTTACATCGTTGTGATGGTAAACCTAATGTCATAGAAAGTGTTACATTAACTGTGGTTAAGGTAAATTGTTTGAATCCAAAAATGAACTCTATACTGGTTGAAATAAGGCGAGTGAAATTCGATAGGAAGCCATATCACGCGGGATGTATGGAGTCGTTTTTGACCTACATCCGACATCGATTTCATGTTCGAGATTTTTTACTTACAAACTGACGGAACAAACAAAATTAGTGATATTTAAAGATCCTGTGAGGGATCACCAGTCGTGTGGCTTACATCTTGCACCACCTCAACTCGTCCCGTGGGTGTCGTAAGAGGCGACTAAGGGACATACACTGGGGGGTGGACAGTAGTGCCTCTTACAGAATAGATCTATCACCAAACTGCGGTCCCCAACCCGCATGCCCAGCGTGGGGATTATGGGAATTATCCCCCCATGTCAGATAGTAGTGTTAGATGTTAGATAGTAGAACTTTAACACATAACTTGCTTTCAGGAAGGCATTTTGTCACTGTTATATTTAACTAAAAATTAATGAGTGAAATACACATTTTTGTGCTGTGCGGCGGCGGTATAGAATTAAAATGCGCAGAGTTAAGACATCGCACGGCTGAGTCGTAGGGGTCGATTCTTCCGCCGTGGCATAAAATGCCTACATTTTAACAAAAACTTGTTTTCGTGAGGTCAGTAAAGGTTACATGAGGTCGCAATGGGTGCTCAGGTCCACCGAAGTAGAACCGGGAAGGTGAACCCGTGGGAAAAACAATCTAAAAGTCTCAAACTGTATCATTTACTATGGTGTAATTGTATGGGGGATTTTAATCGAGGGATCGGACACTTTTTACTTTCGAAGATAAAAACCAAGGTAATCACCTAGCTGGGATCGAATTGTGCTAACCAATTGCTTTAAAATGGCAATGGTATCGTCGCAGAATAGTCCATAGATGAAAGAAACTGTAGATAATGCGTGCGGTGCTATTTGTACTCAGAGATTGATAGAATGATTTCAACTTTTACACTTTTGACATGTGCGTCCCTCCATCTGTACCTAGTGTCTTTCTTATAAGGTTAAAATATGTGTCTTCACTTCATAGGTTTTCAATTCTAAGACGATGGGTATCATTGTAATGGTGACGTGATTAATTTAGTGGAATAGGAACCCTCATTCTGGTTTTGTAGTTGAAATTGATGTCTCCAAGTTGATTGTTTTTGTGTTTCCTTGTTTCGGTTGCTGTTAGGTGCCCATTCCACTCATCCAATATCTCTGTCCAATGTTAATTTTATCAAAGAACTTGGATGACTTCATCTTTACTAGCAACACCAATATTTGATCAAAGATGACACTAGTTTATGCCCGCGGCTTCGCGCGCGTTGTTTCTATGGGAACATTAAAAGGTCCCAATTTCTGTTGAAGTTGGAATTCAATGCATTACAAAGTAGGCTTTGTTTTATTCCACGTCAAGAACAAACCTTTGCAAAATTTCTGCCCGCTCTGTGGAGAACTTTTGCCGTGAAGAAGTAACAATCATCCATATAACCATCCAAACTTTTGCATTTTTAATATTAGTGAGATTTGATGTGATTTTATTTGAACTACGCAAATCATTGAGGAATCTTGGACAACGATATTGCATAAATAAATATTAAAAAAATAATGCTGGACAATTCACACAGCATTATCTAGCCCCAAGCTAAGCAGAGCTTGTGTTATGGGTACTAGATAACATAATACAATACATTACATAGATAGATATTACTATTATATATAGAAAACGACCAGAATACCCGGAACAAATACCTGCAGATACAAATATTTGTTCCAAGGCGGAAACCGAACCCGCAACCTCCTGCGTTGCAGGCGGACCTTCGCCCACCGTGCCACAGAGGTCGTCAGAAGTATAGATTAATACTTAGAATAAGTATCTATATAATTAGGCTAAGAGTGTAATTGTTTGTTACTCCCAATAAATAAAAACTAAAATGTAGCTTAAACCCGACTAAGGTCGTAAGCTTTCCCTCTAAAATACTTTATCAAATATCTAGTCGCAACATGGAACAACATACAGACAGACCATTGAGCTGGTATCTAAACAAACGGACAGACAATGTCTGATGACAAAGGATGAGCTGGCCTTGACGTCAGGATTCACGCTCCAACGCGCACTCCTTGCAGGAGCTTTATAGTGTACGATACGATTGTTTTAGCAATAGAAATCATCATCACCCTTTCTATTTTTGAAAACATATTAATTGATCAACTTCTTCGAATTCTTTTAAATTATATATTATATTTTAAATTAGTATTATAATCTTGTTATCCTTTATCGCCTTAAGGGATTATTTTTCCCAGTACCTAGGTATTATTTATTTATAGGTATTATTAAAAGTATTACAAAACGATCCTATTCCGATTTCTATAGTATTAAGTTTGACATGTGCTTATTTTGTAAGCTTACAGAAATAAACGTTAATGAATTGAATTTAATTCTCATTCTGATCTATTTTTTGCAAGAGCACTGGAAACAAAAAAAATATCAAAGGACACACTTTGATATTTTTTGATCACAATAAAAGGTGCCTAATTATTATGCTTACCTAGTTCAAAGCCATACAACAGACCAACAAATTAACTTACAATGAAAGAGTCTCATCTCATCGTGTCGTACGGTGTAAGTCCGACATAACCGTCGATGTGACCGCGTAGGATGCACGGCTCAGTACACACATCCCTCCTTACACTTAACCTTGTTTTATATTATTTTATGTTCGCCCACGTTGGCGTACATAAAATTACATTTGACAGTTAGGGGAATGGGAGATTCTCCCGGCGGCTTTTTCTAGATAAAAAGAGAAACAATCTATCTCTTTGCCATGTTTCAGCAACGACTTATAAAAGGTCAGACAGACAGCGAGATATTTGCATTTCAGTAAAACCAATTTAGTACAGTTTTAGGTACGTATTATAAAAGCTTGCTCAGTCCTCAATCGATGCTTGAGTAACGATTGTTTACGGCATAACCGTCACTCAAGATCATGACTGAGCAAATTTCATAATTCGGCCTTCAGAACCACACCGATCGATCGATCATCGATCGACAGTTTCTACGACACCTCTGGCATTCATCGACGACGATCAATGCAATGGTTAGTCGAATAGTTTCCATCGACTAACCAAAGCTCTGAAAGCTCCCACACCAATCGATCGTCCGATTGGTGTTATAACACCCTAAAAAGAGGCTGCACTCACTGACTGGGGAGGAGAATAACTCATCAACTTCAGTGTAAAGTAGGTAGTGGGATCGGCCAGTTATTCTTTGTATGAAATCCTGTGAGACTGATCTGATCACACTACGCGTCAGCGGAACTGCGCGGCTTTTTTGGTGATTTGTTCTAATTTGACGCGCGGTACCGCGGCCGCGCTGTTCCGCTGTCGCGTAGTGTGTTTTTACTCATTAGTTGTAGATTATAGTCAAAAATTCCTTTCTTTCATCTTCACAAAGATTAGGTACCTTTTGTCATTTCTTCCATCCTGCCAGAATTCATAATCAACGAAAACTTAAAAATAAAACCTTTTAAGCGCCTTGCAATACACACTAATTATTTTTCAATAGATATTTGAATGAAATAATGAATCGGAATCGGATTAAATGAATACAATTTATACATTCTGAATAAAAGTCCTATCATTCAAGCATGTTATATGGTACACCAAAGTTATTCATTGTGACCATTCCGGGCGGGCCGGCTGTCCGTCACGCGGCTGACGGTGTAACCGACTTTCGCTAAATTGACTTTTATTCAACGGATGTTTGTTTCTGTCCGATTTGAACGTTATGTTACGGTCGTTGGAATTTTATTAATACGTATACTTATATGAGAAAACACCAGGAATAAATTATCTTTTAGTAAATTTATCCCGAGGCGGGAATTGAATCAGACTCTTGCGTCAGAGACGGACATAAAGGCATCTATTTGGTATGTTAGTGAGCATCGAAACGTTGGTGTTCTTCCAACACAAATAAGGTTTGTAGTTAACCCGATTACATCCATAATGGAAGCATCGACACCTTCAGCTCAGTCCGTAGATGTCGTAAGGGGACCTTCGAGAGCTAGGGCAGCAGCTTCCTTTGGTGTACTTATCACCGACTTCAAGGAGGAGGCTATTTGGCTGTATGTTGTTGTATGACTCAAAAAATTTTGATGACTCACTCGAGGACTGGGGTTAGAAGCTTTAGGACTACGTCTCAATATGACTAGACAGCGGTTGTGACTAGATCGCTTTAAGACTCAATCGCGATATGAGTGACTAAATCTGTATAATGTGAGCCATAAAACGTATATAAAACATCATCACACCATAACTTTCACTCACTGGTCTGATTGTTTAATATTAAGAATTAAAATTCAGGAATTCCCGTGGGTGTCGTAAGAGGTGACTAAGGGACATACACCGGGGGGCGGGCAGCAGTGCCTCTTGCAGAACAGCTTTACTCTACTGAACTTCGATCCCCAACCCGCTTGCTTTTTTCTTTGGGTTATGGGCTAATGCCCAAAATCACTACGCGCTGGGCAAGATAAAAAGCCAATAAGGTGATTATGAGGGGAAGACTTGAGAACTTACTGACCATTATAAGCTGTTGAGTTGAGGTTATATTTTTTTGAGTAGTGGGCGAGTGGTTTGGGGCAGGTGTAGGCAGGTTATGTCCAGCACTGAACGTAAGGGTGCGGAAGAGGAGACACCTGCATTAGTTCAGCTTAATATTTCAAATAAATTCTATTCTATTATAATAAACCAAACCAACACAAAACAGACACCTGTTATTCATCAATTACAAACTCCAAGAATTACAGGAACTCGCAACTTCCCTTTCGAATTGAAACTTTGTGTAACTTCTAATGTACGTTACAATACTCAGAAGTACTTTATTCAGTAGGTACTGTAGGTAGGAGCTTCATTCGGGAGGTGTTCAGTACATTGCGATTAACAAGTTGTTTAACATAACAGAGTTAGATGATAAATCTATTGTTCGCGCGCTAATGGTTTTATTGTTTGGTAAGTTTTAGCGGAATTAGCTTTATTGCTGGTTTACTTAGGTTAGTTCCGACTGCAAGTCTAGATGGCGTTCATAATTATAAAACTTATATTGAGTGAGTTTGTAGCAGACTTACGAGGTTCTAGCTTTAAATGAATGCATATGTGATTTTAGAGTTTACAGCCAAGATTAAGTTTAAGGTTTAATGTACTTTTTTTACTAAGGTTTACATGAAATGTTACCTACATGTTAATTTTTCGTTTCTGTCGTGTAGATAAATCGAATAATTATAAGAAAAGCTTTGGAGTTAGCTGGTACCGATTGACTGCAAAATTTGTTTTTATATCATTATCACTTATCAAATACAAAAGTAATATATTTCTCTTTGTTTATCCAAGTACTTTGACAATACAATTTCCGTGTCAAAATCTGATTTGGCTCAGAAAAATAACCGTTAATATTTTCCTCTAAAATTGGGAAATACGTCACAGTGTAAGCAGCTCAGAAGATAATCTCCAGCTTTACATTCATTCGCACAAGTCGATCGCAGAGTTTCACGCACCAGCGGGCGCGGTACACGCGATCAAAGTCACACAGTTTAACAGAAGTCCAATTCCATACAAAGTGAGTGTTTTCTAAACTAGTGTGAATATTTTGTCTTCTAGACGTTCGTGGTACCTACATTGTTGGCAACATTTCGAAAAAAGAAGGACGTTCTATGCTCGACTATAAGTATATTTTTATGTACGTTCGTCGATTTCTCCGTCAATGATGTACCGGTTTTGACAGTTATTTTGCTATTGTAAAAAAGTTTTAAAATAAAGTTTGTATAAAAGTTTTATTTTGGAAGAATTGTGTTGCCACGCAAAATTTGAAACAGTGTAAAGTAACGAGATTTAAAGTCGGTTTTAGTTTTTTCAAAACAATTAAATTATTATCGTGAAAAATTATCATCACCTGATGGTATAAGTGAAGATAGTGGCCGATAATATATCACGCAGGTCTAAGGTGTATAGGTGACCTATAGAAAATTCACTCTTATCTTGATGAGACCCACGTAGACATCCTAAAGCATCAGAAATAATTACCAAATTACTTCATAACGAAACCATTCAATCCTCCAAACTCCTTCCCAATCACACATTTCACGGCCCCATGACTTCACGAATAACGTACAAATTCACTGTTACTTCGTTATTTCACTGCTATTCCTCTGTGCCGCTGTGAAATTGAATTGCCACAATCATTACGAACGCTCGTACCTTAAGGAGATTACTTACCGGCTTTATTTGCACTGCGTGTAGGTGCTGTGTCTTATGATTTTCGGAATTAAACTTAATAATTGCTTTCTTGGAATCAGAGCTTCTTCGGTTTACCTTAGTTAATAGTTTTAAAGTTGCTTGTTACCTTGTTAATTATTCTCAAATGAGCACTTGTCTCTCTTTGTGGTAAGAGAAAGAGTAAATATTGCTATGTAAGGAGAAGCGTGTTAACAAAGGGCTATTTTACTGATTATGATAAACATTCTATAAATATGTTACTAAAACAGCTAAGGCAAAAAACAGTCGGAAAATGTTCGTTTTAGTTGTTAATGAAAAAATAAAATTTAATTCAGAATAGGTATTATTTTTTAATCTGTTTTTTAACATGATATAGTATGCGCAATGTGGTTATGTCATACGTACGGCTGTTGCACACTAAAAAGTATCAACTGTCATCAGCAGCATCAGCACATTTGTTCAGGCATCACACATCCAATCCAAATGACGTTATGACCAAAAATGAATATGGCATTTGATGCGTCCATTGTTTTAGTGTAAAGGTACGTGTTGAATCTAGTTTTTGGTCGCAGATTCGCAGCATAGTTTCTACGGAGAACGTTTAAAGGTTATTTCTTTCACGGATACTTAAATTTTAAAGATTAAAAAGAAGCCTATATTTTATTCGAGGTCAAGAGCTACCTTTGCAATATTTCAGCCAGATCTGTTAAGAAGTATTGGCGTGAAGAAGTAACAATCATCCATCTATCCATACAAAATCTCGCATTTATAATATTAGTTTGATGTGATGTTTTTCATTTGACCTCACCTACGCAAACTACTGAGAAATCTTGGACAAAGATATTTGACGAGAGAAATGGACATCTGTCAAAGAAATTTGATTAAATTTTGGATAAATATATTGATGATTGATGAGTGGCAGACACCCTAAGGAAGCTGAATGCGGATAGAGAGCGTAAAATTGTATTTCGTCAACTGCAAAAGATGGCTGTAAGTTATACTTTTCACTTTCTCCACCCTCTCGCTTCGTGAGTAGGTCTTTTACGTTAATATAAGACGTGTCGTGCTCTCGTGCAAAGGTAGGAACTTGAAAAGCACTATCATCATATCAGCTCATACAATATGTCCACTGCTGGAGATAAGCCTTCACCATAAGATCCATCCACCGACCCCTGACTTTTCATACATTTAGATGCCCCTGGATAAAAATATCGATCAATAAAGTGAATCTTTCTCATCGCCATCTTTAGAATTAACTCGCAATTAATCCTAAGCTCACCTTTTTTATTTTTCTTGGTCTTGAAATTGTAAACCGCACTTGTGTATAATAGAGGCAAGGTCCCAAGCACCCTTGCGTGGAGACCCACTGAATAGCAAGGGCCCTTTAGACCCAGCATAGATATTACGGGTTAAAATGGCCGCCATTTTTTTCAGATTTCGAATTCCGCATTCGAGCTAATTGGAGAGCCATTGTGATGCTAAATATTTTTTCGCATTGTTTTTTTTATTGTTCTGAAAAATAGGTTGTGTTGTTTATTTTTCACATACTTAATAGTAATTCTTCATGCCCTGGAGTATTTGCTAAGGTAGTGGTTGACTCCGGATAATTGGAAATGCAATATGTATATTAGAATTGAATGTGTTTATCCAAAGGGAATATATATTACAATATGTTTATTCAAAATATTGCTATTTCTAAAAATAAAATAACAAGAATCGTTAATGTTAATAAATCTGTTCTTTCGTTATACCTACAATGTTGGCGTTTCTTGGTTGTTATTTATGTTGTTGGGAACTTATTTAATTTCTTAGAGATTATCCAGAGTGTGAGGGCCTTACGCACTAAAATACAAACCTTAGAATGTTGTTGAGTATCTTTTAATTAGAACTAGCTTCTACCCGCGGCTTCTCACATACATTTTCGATATTATAAAAAACCTATTATATAACTTACGCTTTGTACTAAACGTACGCCAAATTTCATCTTGATCTGTTCAGTAGTTTTGGAGATCTTATGTAACTAAATATAATTCATATTTCACAAACTTTCGGATTTTTAAAAAATAAGTTGGATTCGATGTTTTCGTTGTATGATTAGTGTTTCTGCACTAATCAGTATTTGGAAATACAATATTTGTCAGAGAAAAAACATATAATACATTCAATAAAAAGATCCAGATTAAATTTCAAATGACAACTTTTCTATTCCTTAGAAAATATTTAAAGATGCGCGTCATTTTACCGAGTCTAGGAATTTGGGGTAGGCTTTTGACCATTTAGGGATTGGTAATAAATACAGACCAATCCACCGAATCAAAACTCGTTGGGGTAGCGTCGTTTCGTTCAGGAGTTGATATGGTCACCTTCCGTCTCCACCAGCAGACCAGCCCGATGGTACCACGACATTGCATTGTCACCTTAGATTTAAGTTAAAAAGGAGAGACACGGTACGCTCCCCCAACGCTAACTCAATAAATGGCATGTGATGTGCTACAACCCATCGCAAAGACACACGCTACTTACAATCTAGTCTAGTGCAATATCCTACTAATATTTTAAACGCGAAAGTTTGTAAATATGGATGGATGGATGGATGGATGTTTCTTACTCTTTCACGTAAAAACTACTGAACGGATCTGGATGAAATTTGGCACATTTTTATCCCGAAATTCCCACGGGAACGGGAATTACGCGGGTGAAACCGCGAGGCGCAGCTAGTATCAACATATTGTACAACAAATATGAAAAAATGTACCTAGATCGAAGTGCGACCGACACACCAGTACATGGTGACTCTTAACAAAACGTGTGTCTATAACTTTTTACGCACGAATGAAATAATCATAGCTAACACGAACGCCGGGGCCTATGGTTAGTTATTATACTCTTTGGCCGGAGCCGCCGGTGCGACTATGATGAAGCGGAAATACCTAATTGGACCTAATTTCAGCATTCCACTTCAAGCTAGTACCTAAACTAACGTTTTTTTAAACTTTCACCTTTCATCTAAGATTTTCACTGAACTAACAAATACGTATGCCGAATTGCAGCTCAATCGGTTTAAGATAACTGGTTTAATATTAGTTGCAAGATTTGTCCCACACACACCTGCATACATTACTAACTAACAGGGCAAGTTTTCTTGTAAAGAGAGATTTAAATATACCAATATACTTTGTATCTCACATGGCTAAGTTAAGTACGTCCCATTTCCATTTGCTAAGAATCCTTTTCCCGCAGACATAATAGTCATTCCAACCCTTCCCCTAAACTGAGAAATAAAATTAAAAACTGCAACTCTAGTTTGTAAATGAGCTTTTCTGCTGAAAAGGTTTTGTGCCATTCAGGTAGAGCCACTCAGCGTCTGGAGAGAGAACTTGGACTGTATTGTCACTGGACGACAGAATCTCAAGGCAAATATGAAAAGGGTACTTTGTTACCAAGCTTTCCTGAGTGTTATTCAGCAATTTCTTCAAAACATCAACTTTTTGCTTGTTTGTACTACTGGAGTTTTCATTCAAACGACAAACGGATCTGAATAAAATTTGGCACAGAGATAGATATATGTATTATATATTATATGTCTGGAATAGCATATATGTATTTTCTCCCGAAATTTTCACGGGAACGGCAACTAAGCGGATGAAACCGTGAGGCGCTGCTAGTAGCATAAAGATCATTTATATTATTATGTATTATAAAGCCTCCATACTATTGTAGTTCTCGACTAGACAAGTCCAATCATCATCACCGTCACATTATTTTAGTTAGTCCACTGCTGGACAAAGCCCTCCCCTAATGAACGCCATAACGTCCTGTTTTCAGCCTGCGACATCCAGCATCTGCATGCAGCCTTTTGTAGGTTGTCATCCCATCCTGGCCGGAAGGAATCCTAAGCTACGTTTACAGTGTCATGGAATATGTAACCTATGTTTACTCCAGCGTTCGTCGTATTTTCGCGAGATATGACCGGGCGGCCATACTGTCACTTCAGTTTGCTAATTTTTAGAGCTATGTCGATAACTTTGGTTCCCTGTCGGATGAATATTCGTTACGAATCCTATATGCTTCAGAGAAACTCTGAGAATAGCTCTTTCCAAAGCTCCCTGATCAACTTCAGCTGACAAGTCCAGTAATACAATGCTGTGCAAGCGTTTCATTTCTAAAGTAGGGAAAAGAGTACGTCATCTATACATTTTGCATTAGTAAAAAAATACACATCATAGACATCAGTCGTGTCATGGCGCATGAAACTGTGCCTAAATATTGGAAAACTCAAATCGAGGTAAATATCCCGTTATAAATGATTTATCAAATACGTCCACTGCATAATATAAGATAATGCACATAAAAAAAAATCAACTAAGCTTTTGTGGTTTTATACTTTGACTCCGAACAATAAATGGCATGTCCAGAGCTAGACTCTCCGTGGTCAATACCTTCGGCTATTGTGGGGATGATTATTTACCCCAGAGGGTATATTTTATTTGTTTTGGATTTCGATTCGAGGGTTTTTTTGTTTTTGATTGCCCTGGCCTATTGGGTGTTGTAATGTATGATTGCTTTGCGATTTGGGACCCAATCTAGTGCTGAAATAGAGTTTGAATTAGGATTTCTATGTTAGTACTTACATAAAGTTCAATTTGTAAGTCGACAACTTATAGGTAAGTTATCTACAATGTCAAGTTTTACTTTATCTTTTTATTGTCCCATATGAAGTGAGTGCAAAACATTTCTAAGCATTATAATGTTAAAATATTGTCATATAGCACTTCCAATCAAATCGATGCCAAAAATTATAAATTCGAAAGTAATTCTGTCTATCTGTCTGTAATCTTTTCATGCTTATACAGCTGAATGTGGACATGATCCGGATATGTGCCCGTTCGATGTCAAAGACGATCCGATTTTATTTAATTTTTCGAATTGAAATAAGGTAAACCCGGGGAAGGCTACTTTTCATATCGGCAAAGGCTTGCGAAGCCGCGGGTGTAAGCTAGTGAAAATGCCGGTATAAACAATAGGTATAAGTACCATACCGTTATTTATTTCCCCCACAAATATTCAAAAAACCTCGCATCCAATCATGCAACTTATTTATAAAGGCTACCGAACCTTTTTCATCCCCATTCATACTATTGTTTTCCCTTCACAAAAATCGGGGTAAAATATTACCCGGCCACAATAACGGTGCTTACACAAAATCAGACAGAAGGGGTACAAATGACCGAGCTATTGAGTATTTATAGGAGACTATTCATGGCAGGGGTCATTTAGACCCAGCGGGCTGTGGAGGGTTGTCATTCTAGAGTTCTAAAAGTTTTACGAAGTAGTTATGGAGGATTTAAGACTGGATGTTTTTATGTTAAGGTTTTTCGTTTTGGGCTGTCACAAGTTTTTTTTGTTGTATTTATGTTATTTTGCGGAACCCTTGAAAGTAACAAATCTACTCGCGGGTATGTGTTTAGTCCACTGCACTTTGGGCTGAAGGACAAACTGGCCAGTTGTTAATTTTTGATTACGGCCAGTTTTTCAATAACATTATACTAATAACTTGTATACCTACTACGAATTTCCTAACAGCCTACCATTGGGGGGAGAGCAAGGCTTCTTCCCGTAATTCAGTCTTAACTGGTACGGAAGACAGTCACTCGACCAGTACTAATACCTAGATTTACACCTAGATATACTACTAACTGTAATCATTACGCATCATGTTATTAGTATTTACTTTACTATATTATGCATTCTAGAAAAGGACAACTCACCAACAGGCAAATTATTTCGTGGGCCACATATTACCTTACCCGAGATGTGAGACCCATGTACCGATGATGTAACCATGGTGGAGTGATCTAGCTGTTCTTATCTCGCTGTATATGAAGGGTCTGCCAGGCCCCGGTGTGTGCTGCTAACGACCACTTCTAAATATTCGTATTTGTTATGGATTAGCAGTCAATGGCATGGTGGGGTGAGAGGTGGTATTAATGTAAAGGGTGTAGGTTGCGACCAAATTATCAATACCTACTAGAAGGACGGATCGAAATTGGACGTACTTTGAGTTGATGTCTAGGATCACGTGAGTTATTTATTAATTAATAATTGGTTATTCAGATCTAGACTATTCAAATATCTGGAATATTTAGATCTAGAAGAATAGAGAAAACGTATCAAAACAGATTGCGTTTTGATTTTTGTTCTTTTTTTTAGTGAACAAAAAAGTGACATCAAAGTGAATCTTGTTTGTTTTTGTTTGATTTTAGGTACTAAGTATTTGATTTATAAGAACATAATTTTAATTTTGCGCATTTCAATGATATTCTAGTTCTATTCTGATGTTATTTTTAGTGCGTAGCTTAATACCGTGAAACCACAAATAAGACTGGAATGTAGTCGTTTCAGTAGTAGACAAGAATACCGATATTTTTTAAATGAGCAAAATAAGACTGTTCATCGTTTTTTTCCGTGAAGCCACTTATTTGCCACTGAACTTAGGTCTGTGTTTACCAAACGATAATCAGACAATTAGGCAGTTTCATTGGTTAACTTTGATGTTTGATGTATGAAAATTTATGTCAAAATCGTCAAAACAACTGTCTAAAATTTAACCATCTGTTGGTGAACTCGGGGCTTATCCAATTAGTTTTGAAAGGTCTAGCGGAAAATCTTAACAACAATTTTTTTTAGAAATAAAATACTTACAGCTAAACACAAAAATGGATAAATAAAACCTCGAAGAGCAAGGAAGGAACGAAAAACATTTTATTGCCAGTGCAAAACTCACTTTATACTTATTGAATGTAAGTAACTCCTAACTCCCTACTGACTAAGTCAAGACAGACGAGTACACGAAAGACGTTTTACGATAAAAACAACCAGCAAAATTGCATCAAAATTTACATTCCACCAAGAAACCTACCGTGAGAGGATATAAGTTCAAAACATTTTATTGCCAGTGCAAAAATCATTTCGTGTGCATGACAGACACCGCTGAATCAAATTCTAGATCTTCGTGACTGCTTCCGTTTCCGGGAACGTACAGCACACACCGTCGGTAGGTATGGTGTGGCGGCCATTTTGTAATACAGAAGCTTCACTGTGCGTCGAATATTGTACTACTTACGTATTACTTTGTTCTGAAAATTTCTTCATAATTTGTCAATTGTAAACTCATAAGTTAAATATTTGCATGCCTAGATAAGGTAGAATATATATGGACATTATTTTAATTTTTTTGACCAACACTGATACTTATATTCGTGCAAATAAACATCTTTAATCTTTCATGAAGTATGCACGCGAGTAAATGCTTGTTGAAGTAAATGCTTGTTGAAGTAAATGCTTGTTGAAGTCGATTGGTTGCTTAGTTAGGGCGTGAAGGAAGGACAAAGAAACAAATAAGCAAACACATTTTCTCATTTATAATATTAGTATAGATGTACCGGCTAGATGTACCGGTTAGAAACTTCGCTTTTTAATGAATAGCTGATAGGTACCTATACCTACATACATTTCAAATGGATCAACTTGCGAACTTCGGGGTAACTATGGGGTAAGCGCCATTGTCCAGCATAGGGCATGGCACGCTTCTATAAAAAAATCAAGTGTCCCCCCAGTGGGAAATATCTGGGTGGTGAACATTGAGTATAATCCACCGAGCTCAGAGGATCCATCAGTGAAGTATTCCCATGAATTAGGAGCACCGATTTAATTCCCATTTGGAGCACCTGCAAAGAAAATATATGTGGCTTAGACAATAACTAGCTGTGACGTTGCAACACATAGTTTTAGAACTAGGTAGGTTCAAGAGTTCAAAATTGTTAAATTCCGAGGTACAGTTCACTGGACTGTCAAAAGTGACAGCTGTTTGTTGTATGGTCTCCATGCGAATTTACAGTGAACCTACTGCCTAGTTCGAGTCATCGTGCGTCTGCTTTCTTAGAAAACATGTTATCTTTCCGCAGAACTTCAGAATAAACCCGTAGTTTGATGTTGTTTCAGCTGGCACCAAGGAATCTTATACGGAACTAGTACTAACGGAAACTTATTTAAATGAAACTTGGGTGAAAATTTTGTGTTGAAACACAGGTGAAACTAGTTTTTGCTAACCGCTCTCAAGGAAAGGTCTCAAGGAAAAAGGCAGTATTTATAATACTCTTTATTCCAGACACAATGTCCCTAACTTAGCTACAAACGTGCAATAATAATTAATACTAAATCTATAAACTATAAAGTTCAGTTATGTACAAAAAATTGGCATCCATTTTAAAATTCTCTTGAAATGGACATGTTTTTAGATCCCATAATGAAATGAGTGGATAACCTTTAACCCCTGTAAAGGTTTAGACGGCAATACCTACCCATAGTCGAAATGAATGATCAAATTATCACACGAGTAAACTCTGGACATAAAAGAAGCAATCCTCTTTCTCTGAATGGCGTTAAAAGAATCTATATAATTATATATTTCAGAAGCACTACAGAAGCGCTTCAAACCCACATGCCCTTCAGTTGCCTGAACATTTTACTACAGGCCACGCGTATTCAATAGGGTACTTTACCCTACATAAATGAGAAATAACCTAAAAATATATTATTGACATAGGTTAAGCAAACAAGATCCGTCAAGTACGAGTGTAACTCGCGCGCCGTGGGTTTCGAACATTTACCAATCATACATAATACATTATAGACGAGCGACGACCTCTGTGGCGCGGTGGGCGAAGGTCTGCCTGCGACGTAGGAACACCCAATAAATGCATGCAGATCTTACAAACATTTGTCCCGAAGCGGGAATTGAACCCGCAACCTTCTGAGTCGCAGGTAGACCTTTAGTAAATACCATATCGACGCTTGAAAGGCAATAATTACCAAGCGACATGTTGGGTGATATTGAGTTATATACATCACTGAAATCAGCAAAAAAAAACTGCGTTGATTGGCTTTACTCTCGTACCGCTAGGAAGACTTTTGATGTCGCTTAGTAACTTAAAAAAACGCATTTTTCGGCGACCAAGCGACCAAAATTTTTGCAGTTAATAAATAACTTTCATTTGGTATGTATACGATTTTAGCTTTGTACACTTAGTAATTTTTGCCTTGACTCGAATAAATACGTTTAACCATAAAGTATTTTTTGCTTTACGGTATCTAGGGTGTGAGTATTGCTTAAGAAATTTTGCCAGAAAAAATATTTATTTTTGTTGTCGCTTAAGATTTTTTAACTCAACTTAATTATGTACTCATTGTCATTTAGTACTTTTTTACAGATTGCAATGGACTTACTTATGATAATATAGTAGTATTTTGCATGCCGAAAACGAATAAAGTTTGTCGTTTGGTAATATTTTACCTGCCGTTTTATTTACTACTTTCGTTGCTAAGATAACTATTTCCGATATGAATTTTGTACAAAAACATGCTTATTCTTATTGAAAGCATTTTGTTTTGTCGCTTATACGCACTGTAAAACAGGTTTAAAGTGGCTGTTGGTAACAAAATATCAATTAGTCTTCAATGAACTGTCGCATATGTAATCCACATGCTTGCGCGCATCGCACTTAGTACTTGTCGCGACGCTTGAAATAAGTACTAGGTAAGTGCTTCCAATTGCATTGACTGGCCCAATAAATGATGATCAGCTGATCATCATTTATTGGGCCACTTTGATGATCAAAGTTATAGTGAAGCATTAATGGATGAGCTTGTCGGTGGCCCATCAGGCCTAACCCTACAATTCGTACCTGCAGAGCTATCTAAAGAACAAAGTACATTTCCAGCGGATGATTATTCTGTGGTTCAGATTGGCTGGCTAGAAATAGAACCAGTTAAAGAACTTACAAGCATTGACAATGATTTGACTTTACCGGAAAATTCCACTACAAGCAACGCCCAGGAACAAACATCTAACAACACTGCCGTCTGTTAACTAGAAGGCCGTTAAGCCTCAACTGGCCATTTTAGACTTTTTAATGAAAACAGATACAGTTTTAAATTCTCTATCTTTTCGTTTAACAACCATTCCATAATTCCAAATAGTTCCAGAGATATAAAAACTTCGTAATCCGTTAAGTGACAGAATTTTTGGCTTATCCTTAACTTGAAAGCAACTAATCTACAATACATCACTAATACGTGGGTTAAAATACCTTAACTGCTCAGTGCGATGATATCGTTCTGGTCTCCTACTTAACTAAAAGACTTTAACTGAATTTGCTTGATTATATGGACGCTAAGTAACTTTAACGTCTTTGTAGTTAAGAATTGTTCTAGATATCAGATTAAAACAAACAGACTCAAGAGCAGTAATAAAAAAATACTTACCTATTTTGGCGTTATCCTCCCATTGCACCCTTTTATTTACGCATTCATTTTTGTTTTCTTTTCTCAATATTGTGATGGAAAAATATTTTTGTACATGATGGAAAAATATTTTTGTACATATTTTTACAAAATTATTTGTATGTTATCATACAAATAATTTTGAAATCATGCGCTACGTAACAGCTAAGCCGCACTACTAAGCTAAAAGGTATGGGATTCTAAGATCTCGAGCCGCATTACTTAGCTAAAAGGCATGGGATTCTAAGATCTCGAGCCGCATTACTTAGCTAAAAGGCATGGGATTCTAAGATCTCGAGCCGCATTACTTAGCTAAAAGGGATGGGATTCTAAGATCTCGAGCAAATTAGTATGTACAAAACAGTGCAATTTCATGAATTTTTCTAGTGGAATTATCCGAAGCTCGCTCTTTGATCCTTTGGGGTCCTCCAGGACTACGAGACGCTTAATCGAGTCGTCATTCCGTGCTACGTGCCCAAAGAAGTTCAGTATTTGTATTTGCACAATTGACGATAATCTCTCCTTCACGCGAAGTTCTTCGAGGATAGAGAAGATGGTCCTATGCGCGGTCCACGGAATCCTTAGGAGACGTCTCCAGCAGAAAATTGATGCACTAGAGCATCAATTTTCCTTCGCTCCTTATGTCTCAACGTCCACGTCTCAACTCCATACAGAAGAATTGGAAAGACCAGACTCCGCATCAGATGAACCTTGGTGATTTTGGTTATCCGGCGGTCCTTCCAAATCTGGGTGAGCCTTTCAGCAGCAGATCGTGTTATGACGCAGCGTCTTCAGATTTCATCTTCATAACCTCTGATGTTGGTGATGGTAGATCCCAAGTAGATGTAGCTCTGCACAATTTCGCAGTTAGCTATGCTTCTGTCGTCTGTTGGTTATTCGCAGCTCGGTTCAAAGAAGTACATAATCATAAATGGAATTCAAAAATATGTGTGCCTGAACTAGGTGATAATAATAACCTGTTTTTCAGGAAGAAAGAGTGATAACAACATCTAAGCTAATCAAATAGAACTAACTAATTAAATGATTCGACGATACTTTAAAATAATTACTAAAGAGGGCGCAATGCGCGCTATTTTGTGAAAAGGTTAAGCATAGAATTTTGCGTTCATAGAAGGGGAACAAGAAAACTATACAACTTATGAAAAAACTATCAGAAGGAACCAAGTAATTAGTAATAACCTACGAATCAAAACATAAGTCATTTCAATAGATAGACATGGGATTCTAAGATCTCGAGTTATAAATTAGTATGTAGGTACTAAACAGTGCAATTTCATGAATTTTTCTATGGTATTTTTTTCTTAATCGTTTTTTCAAATTCAAAAAATTCAAAATTTTCACGTTGAAGGAACCAAAGAAAAAATGTTGAATTTATGTACATAGTTCGAGTTTTTAACCACGGGATTCCCGTGAATACCTTGATCTAGTCAAGCAATTTAAGACGATATCCGTCAAAAACCTTGGTGCGAAAGCCGTTAATTATGTGAACGTAAACCTAAATTCATTGTTACTTGTACAAAACAATACTACACTAACCTTATTGAATTTGTACTTTGTTTAAAATTGCCTGACAGAAAAGATTTATTGGTTTCTATTTAGATCAGTTTATCTATTTTTCAAACAAGCGTTACTTCTAGATACCTAATTTTTCTTCAAACACAATTAAGAACTAATGGGGTTTAGCTAATTTTACTTGTTTTATTATAAAATGTTGTTGTCGGTAAGTAATTTTTACTCGTTTGTTATTTTGATGAAATTATTACTAACCGACACTATTTCATTAACTATTGAGAAAATTCATAATTTTTATATCCCAGTTTACTAAGCATATAAACTGCATTTAAAATTCGTTGGAATCGAGTAGTTATGCCAAATAGGCGATTTAATATGATTTATTTTCCTAAAAAATAAACTTTAAACTGCTCTAGTGTAAAGTTGCCAACATGTCGCTTGGTAATTATTGCCTTTCAAGCGTCGATATTATGAGCGGCTCTACAGTGCAGCCCGCTCGACCTTGACCACCTAAGGCATATCAGCCTTATAATGCCTTTAATTACATAGATACACTCACAATCCTACCTTGCAAAAAAGCATATCTACAGGATTCTAATATTATTCCATTACCATTAATATTGCCATACACGATTACCTTTTTCGCTACAGCTATTGTAGAATAGTATTTTATTAAAATAATAAATTACCGCTGGGAAAGCCGATTCATAAGAAACCCTCCTTTCAATGCGGAACATAAATCTACCTAGTGGATACTTGTATCTTTGTACAATCAATCTTCTATTGAAGACCTAGGAATATTCCTTTAGCTGAGATTAGGGAGGGGCACGAATGTTGGATTCGGACATTTCAATAAAAAGGTCGAAATCTTTTACTTTACTACTTTTGGAACTACCAATAATTTTTAAAGATAAGCAGGAGAACAAAACACAATCGCGCCAGTTTCGACTGCTCAAGGAAAACGGCGCGACGTGGCGTGCGGTGCTATTGGTACAGAGCAAGATTTCATCAAAATTTGTGAGTTTTGGCAGCGTGTGTTCCAGCAGACAAACTATCTTCTCTGGAATATGTTTGGAGTGTGAAGAAATCTACAATAATAACAGTTTTAACGAGTTATACTACTAATTACATAAAAATCTCTATTTTTTCTGAGTGTTTTCGATAAGTAAAGCTTTATCTACTCATTTCACATTTAGTCATTACTGCAAAAGGTATAAACGAGACAAAAAAACTAAGAGATTTATAAAGAAACATCGTCAATTTTGCATTCTTTAGCACGATAAATAAGAGCGGAATACCCAAAATCAATTCAGTTTCGGCCAAATCACCCGATATCCGACAACCTCTTCTACGTAGCAACTCTATCCTGTGATGGATGAGATTGGCTAAATATTTCTCTGAGGATTCGCTGCACCGGTAGAGGGCGCACTCATCGTTCTTTCTGATAAATGATTTGAGATCTATCTTTGTTTGGATCACTGATGTATTTGTAATACTTACTCATTCTTTATAAATTTTAATTCATTGAGTGCCGTTGCGGCCGTGGCGTAAGAATCGACCCCTCCAACTCAGTCCGTGCTTGTCGAAAGAGCCGACTTAGGGTACCTACCAGAGGAAGAACAGTTTCCTTCTGAGTATTTATAACATCTGGAGAGCAATCACCAATCCACCTGCCGAAGGTGGTGATTATGGAAAGCTGCTCTCTTTTGTGGGAGGCACGTCCAGCCGTGGACATGGCCCTTATATAATGAATAAAGAATATCATTGGTAAATAATACTTCCGTTTCTAAATAATGCAGGTATTATCATTTTTCTGTAAAAATAAAATATTTTTGTTGAGAGGAAGGGATAAAATAGTACTACAGTACTATTTTGGATCCCTTCATCTCAACAGCCTATAATGGTCCACTGCTGGACGCAGGCCTCCTGATTTTATCTCATGGGGGGTAATACCCCATTATCATCACCATCGTCAGCCTACATTAGTCCACTGCTGAACTTAGGACTCCTCTAATGAGCGCCATAGCGCCCTAACTTCTTCTAATGCCCCATGGATCCCTTAAATCTCGAGAAATCTTGAAAAATCTCCAGTCATATCCTTGAAAACTTTGTAAAAGTTAAATGAATTTAAAATGAAAACACGAGATTCTCTGCTATGTATATATGAGTATCATTTAGAACGCAAACATGCGCGAGTGAGTGTGGGAACGAGGGACTTATATGAGGATTTGAGATAAAATGTTGGTTTTAATGGATTTATTTCTTGTTCTCTCCTTACTGGAATTTATCAAATATGTTTAATAAATTCCAGTAAGGAGAGAACAAGAAATAAAAACATATTGATTTCCCAGTGGGACTGATATGTAATATTTGAGAAACGTATTTTTTTTAAATTAAATCCCCGATGCTTTTGAGTTATTGCAAAAGCACGCAAAGGGTTTATTAAATTTTTTTTGGGTACGTAGATTACGTAGTTTTAAATTTCATTGTACACTGTTTTTTACGTAATAAAAACATTAGGTATCTAGCAAATTCATTAAAAGTTGGGTGATCTTCAAAAACGATTCATAACAAAAAATAATAATGTTTCTACCAATCCGTTACGGAACCCTAAAAACCATTTAGCGAAATCAAAAGTCAATACCATTATGAATACTAAAACGTACGTACAAATGATGAAATATTCGGAGTCCATGTTCCGAATTTGGTCTGAATTTGTTCTAATTTGAATGCAAAATGGCACATTTAAATTCAGATACGTGCAAAACGTTCGGTAGGTACAGTACAGTGTACGGATTGTGGAGTAGCACAGTGTGGTCTAGGTAGGACAAAATGTTATGTCATTCAAGGCAGCTACCGTTTCTGTTGAAGATGATTCACAGTTTTACCGTAGACAGAAATATTTTTAAGAAATAACAATTTCTTTGAACTAATTTTGAAAATATGGGTAGTCAGCCAAGAAAAAATCATAATGTTCGAATTACTAATAATGAAATTAAAAATTCAATAACATTTATTCCAGAATATTTACCACATCAAATAGTAAAATTTACAGTTGCTTTTCTAATTACTTCAATATTTTATGGCAGTATTTAAAATACTGTTAACCCTTCTGGACTTGTTAACCAGAATTAGAATTTAGGCATTATTATGCCTAAATTCTAATTTTGGTTTTGATTAGGCATACGCGCTATTTGCTACCCAGAGCGGCAATAATGTACCTATCACATATTCCGCGGGTATTTTAGTTATCAGTAGGAATACCGGCAACCAGATAAGATCTGTCGCAGATGCCCACTGCATACATTTATGCAGGGATTCTGGAGCATTCTCCAGAATTACCACCAACAGGGAGAGACTTCGATATAGCCTGAGGCGAATAATATCAGCCCATGACATGACGACCACGACTGTTTCACCAAGAACACAACAAATAAGAAAAAAGAGAGAAATACATCATAGAGCGTAGATCTAAATATGCTTTTGAACTACTTTAAGAATTTTGACGTTTTGGAATGTATGCATCTGTAAGTCAAGTGAGAATAAACAAATAAATAAGACGATTTATACCATGTGCCATACCGACAGCCACAATCTATAGCGTGTAGGTTATATCTGAATTTTGGGTGATTTTGACAGTTTTTATTTCATTCACATTGCTCAAATACTTTTTATTGTTGCAGGTACGTTCGTTTGGGGAATATTTCATCGATAGATAAAATGTGCCTCGAGATGGTTCGAAAAAATGGTTCTCAATAGCGGCCGTACTCGGCTTGGCGAAGCCACTAGCGTGGTCCCTGCTGAGGTATGTGATGGAAATTAAGAAATTACTTGAAACTGAATGACTAACACTAGACTAACAATATACTCAGCTTTTTTGAAGTGACATTCGTAAGAGCATTATTTTTATTTGTGTTCTCTATTGATATAGAAATATATCTGCATAGGTATTTATTTTTGTTTTTTAAGGTTCCGTACCCTAAGGGACCCTATGTCACTAAGACTCCGCTGTCCGTCCGTCTGTATGTCCGTCTGTCACCAAACTGTATCATATGAAACGTGATAGTTAGACGTTAGTACGAAACCTACTTAGCCGATTTATTTATTTTTATAGTGTTTCCTAACTCAGATGTTTAAGAGTAAGTTTTTTGAATAAAAGGCTATAAATATTCTTAACAAGAAAATAGACTCTTTACTAACAAAGAAAGTAAGAATCAATTATTACATAGATACTTACTAATTAGAACTAGTATTCACAACTGAAGCAATTGAGCTTACTAAAGACTTTTGTAAATAATCTACAGGTAGCTCAACTAATCCTCAGTATAAACAGTCCATATAGTCACTGTTGGTAGGTTGGTAGGTTTGGTCACCAGGTAATAGTCCACTGCTGGACGCAGGCCTCCCCCTTATTTTTTATCTCATGGGGTGTAATGCCCATAATCCCCACGCTGGGCATGCGAGTTGGGGATCGCAGTTCGGTGGTAGATCTATTCTGCAAGAGGCGCTGCTGCCCGCCCTTGGTGTATGTCCCTTAGTCGCGTCTTACGACACCCACGGGAAGAGTTGGGGTGGTGCAAATTCTGAGCCGGCACCACACGGCTACCAACTAATCCATGTCAATGATAAAAATATTATTTTCCATTTAACTAGGAACCTTATTTGTAGACAGTGTCCTGTGTGGACTCCCTATGCCATACTCCTCACCCCGGTTCCCTCGACTCTCGCATTGTTTGTCGCGTTACAGATACCTATATGGCGATTGTTTGACGTTTTAGGGTTCCGAGGTTATATCTAAACAGGTTGTTTCGTTTTATGAATATTTATAATTATTATTGAGGTTAAATAAATTTGATATAACACGTGTTCGAATCTGTATAGATATCTAGAATAGATAAATAAAATAAATAATGCTGGACAAGTACACAGCATTATCTAGTCCCAAGCTAAGCAGAGCCTGTGGTATGGGTACTAGATAACTGATCCATTTTTTATATACATACAAAACGACCAGAATACCCTGATCAAATGTCTGCAGACACATTTGTACCGAGGCGGGAATCGAATTCGCAACCTCCTGCGTCGCAAACATACCTTCGCCCACCGCACCACGAAGATCCTCAGATATTTCAACTTTGTTTGAAAATATATAATTATACATTACTATTACCGATGTTGTTTCTGTAATTTATTTTAGTTTAAAAGTTGGTGCTTAATTCCGGTACGATTTAATATTATTTTTATATGTATAATTTTCTCTTGTTATTATAAGAAAACAGAACTTCGCATTAGTTCTTGAGTCAACTCAAGACTGACCAGGGTAATTTTGCATAAAAGGTAACGCGTCTATTTATCAACCGTCTTAAAAAAAGCGGACGCTATTTTTCGTCATTTATGTACCGATATCGATATTAATTTTGTACTGTAAAAAAGATTATACCAAGGTGATTAAATTTTCATCAAAATTTTTATTCCCGAGTGTTTTGTATTTAGTATCCGGCAAAACTTAAAAATCAGTAAGGGAATCTGAGTCCGTTTTTACTTTTGTCCAAAAATCATAAATGTTATATGAGACAAAATTTTTGCGTGTAAAACTTAGATTATGTATTATGTATTAAATTTATAAAAATAACAATAATGTAATCTAATCCAGTATCTGATGAAGCTCACAAAATTTACAGTTATTTCTGTGAAGATTAGGATTAGTTTTCATTTCTAAAATATTGTAAAATTTTATTCATTAGGCTGTGGTTCACCGACAAAAACATTTGTTGTGTACTGTAAAATAAAATCTAGGAAAATCGCAATATAATAATGACAGACATGTAAATTCTAGCAACCCTTATGTTTCAAAGCGCGGAACCCTAGATTCTAAAACAATTATTTAGCAGCGATGTTTCCAGAATTCCTAACAAGTGCCGGATGTGTTGACAATGGATCGCTGGACGAGAGGGGATTTTGGGAATTTTTCCTATTTGCCCCCTCGCTTACAAACTGTTATATTTCTATGAATATTTCACTTCATTTGCAAATCGGTTTTCGGTTCTGCGTTTTGAAATGTCAGTTTTGTACTTTTACGCTACTCTTACGCTTTTTATTATTGGACAAAGCATTATGTACTTTTTATTATTCTTCACTAGTTTCAGCCCGCGGCCCCGAACGCGCTGATACTATAGCAATGTTGAACTAATTTATGGAATAAAACGAAGCGAATGTTTTATTCCACGCTTAGAACTATGTCTATGAACTACCTCCTCAACACCTATTATAGTGGTCCTCTGCTGGACGCAGGCCTCCTCTATTTTTTTTCTCTCTTGGCCGCCCATAATCCCCACGCTGGCTATGCGGGTTGGGGATCGCAGTTTGGTGGTAGATCTATTCTGCAAGAGGCGCTGCTGCCCACTCCACGGCTTATGTTCCTTAGTCGCATCTATTCAAGCCGAAAAAAGCCCCGGGTTTTCATTGAAAAAACTGCCTTTAACAAAAAGAGTACAAGAAAACACCAGTTTATAACATAAAGCTGACAAAATAGCGTTATTCTAACAAAACTGCCAAAACCTTCCACAAAACTAAACGACGACGATTCACAGAACTTAAATACCAAACATACATGAAAACTGTATTTTTAATACTATATAAAATGTCGGTATTGTTGGAAAATATTCTGCTAAAATTCAACAGAGAGAAGCAACAAGGAAGCCGCCGCCATGCTTATTTAAAACAGTTTCGTGTATTTTGTGGTCTTCACGGACGATTAAGAATGAAGAAAGGAAAATGTTAGAAATAAATTCTACTTTGTCATTGGTACAAGTTTTTCAGTCCCGTATTTTATCAAACGAACTACAACTTGAAACTACATTATACCTATCTATCTATTCTTTTAAGATCTATTTATTGATGCATCAACAAACACCTTCTATCAATTTGTAACCTATCTACACGATTGTAGAGCTCATTTTACATAACACTGTAACTGTAACTTACGTCCATTTAACACGTGTGATGTAGGTTCGTGCAAAAGAGGCATATTTTATTGAGTCATTTTTGCATCAGGATAAGTGTTGTTTGGGTGTAATGTTTTGTTTTAATGCGTCATGCGTGTTGGGTGTCCAATTAGGAGAACGACGTTTTTGTTACATACTACGTCGAAATACCACGCAAAATCCTCTTTTAGTTGGTAGATATTTGTTATTCTGTAGATTAATAACTTTACTAACAAAGAAAATTACAATCAAATAATTAGTATTACAATTAAAACAATTGAGCTAACTGCAGACTGTTGCAAACATTATAAAAGTGGCTCGACTAATACCCATATCAATACCAGTCGGAATCGTCTGTAAGACAGTGTAGGTAGGTTAATAAGCGTAATTAAATATCTTTTGTGGGAATGTTTACGTCTATTTGTTAAATATTAAAGATATTTATTTCATATTATTTATCGGGTATTTATCGCATACCTTTTGCTTTCTTTTTGAAACGTTGGAGAAAAGAAAGCAAATGGTACGCGATAAATAAAATCTTTAATAATATTAACAAATCGCGAAAGGTTAAGGGAAGTTCTATTTATTTCATTGGCTGGCTCAGGACAGGAACGAGTGGAACAGGATGGAGGAGGCCTACGTTCATAAATGGACGTCCCAGAAACAAAATTAAAATTAAATCATTTTGAAATTAAATTATTACATTTAAAAAACAAAACATATAGATTAAATTAAATATAAAAAAAAAAATATTATATTATTAGGTAAATTAATGCATGCAATAAGAAACATTTTATTATCATCATTCTAATATAATTTAATTTTTAATACATTTACTGTTTTATAAGAAATGGGAATAAATGGCTTTATTATTATTTATTTCATTCAATTATTCATTTTTATGCTAGAATGTTTACATAAAAATGTATTTTCCTTCTTTGTTTTCCCCGGTACAATAAGTACTTACCTACTTTTAGGAACAAATCAGAAACATTGTCAATCTTCAAATATAATGAAAGTCTCCGCTAAACATCAAAAGACGTTGAAAAGAAAACCGTTCCTCATCTTAATCAAAAGCAGTTAAAACTCTCAACAAATTCCCAACACTTTGTTTGTTTGCATAGAAAGCACTTTTTGTTCTCGAATCTCCGACAGTTTAAGGGTATTGAAAGTCGCTGCCACAGAGTTGTGTCAACACAGAGCGGGTACTGTAAACCATTTTCTTTAAAATTCGACTCAAACACTCATGATTAGCTTATAAGGCTGTGTTATGTGTGAAACTAGTGTCGCCACGGCGGCGGCGCTAGTATCACGCATATCACCACCTTAAGACGATTTGTTAATTTGAAAATGGTTTACGTGTCCTGGATTCCGGCTCGCCATTAAATTTTTTTCGCGGTATAAAGTCAAAGGACTTGTGATTTGTATCCGAAATGGTACACCGAATCCATTTTATCTATATGTTTTGTTGTTTTTTTATTCTAATAGAGAGCTACACAGCTAAATTTAGCTGTGCCGGCGAATACACCCACGTAGAAAGTACTATTTAATCAAATTGGCTGCTGATACACATAAAAAAAAACTAAACAAAATATAAATAAATAAATACTGCTGAACAATTCACACAGCATTATCTAGCCCAAGCAGAGCTTGTGTTATGGGTACTAGATAACTGAAATATTTAATTTAGATATTTTTATTTTTTGAAGATAGATGAGATATTTTTATTTTATATATTTTTAGTATAGTAGATCGTACAAACATTTGTCCCAAGGAATCGACCCTGCAACCTCCTGCGTCGCAGACCTTCGCCCAACGCGCCACAGAGGTCGTCGCAAATGAACCAGCGCAACGAAAATATGAGTGATACCCTCACGAATAAATTTGAAATAAATTGACCTTTCTGTTAGGTATTGCCACTTTACGGTACCTATTTATTCTTTGGCGCTGTAGACAAGGCTTTGCGTCAGAAAGTTTTGATTGTCTGTAAGTGAAGTTTCGATGCAGTTATTGACTGGACAACGGGAGCTTAGTTTATTAATTAATAATTAACTGGCACTTAAGGCCAACGCAGACTGGGACGGGATGGCAATGGATGTTGCCGTCAGTCAGCGCACACTAGCCGCGGCATTCCAGGCCGCGGCGCGACAAACCATGCCTCTGCAGCTCCTGCTGCCCGATACACATTTAGGGCCAACGAGGGCGCAATTTAATACACAGAGCGGATCGCTTCGCTCGTCGCGATGGCGGCAACAACGTTTTCTCGCTCCTACATGAATGCTAGCTGTTGAGGAAGGAAGGAAGGAGGGCGCAAATGGTGCATATCATCCCTCGCTTCTCTACCCCCGCCTCACCTCGCAGTATGTCATACCGAGCGCCGGCGTACCGCAGTACGCCTCGGCTTCCCGCCGCGGGAGTGCTATGAAATGCCTTTCGATGCCATGGCATCATTGAAATGCATACCAATTTATGTCGTATTTCTATATCGATACGTTTAATCCGTCTCGGTCTGCGTTGGCCTTTATACGAACAGCGTGAAACAGTCTGAAATACAAGTCTCCATAAAACAAAGAGGGCTTAAATGGAAAACTCTCTATTTTATTCTTGGTTTTAGAATTTTCTTAGTTTGTTTTAGGGTTCCGTACACTAAAAATAAAAAAGGGACTCATAGTTTGTCCGCCTTACTCACCCTTTTTTAGGGTTCCGTACCCAAAGGGTAAAACGGGACCCTATTACTAAGATTTTGCTGTCCGTCCGTCTGTTACTAGGCTGTATCTCATGAACCGTCATAGTTAGACAGTTCAAATTCACAGATGATGTATTTCTGTTACCGCTTTAACAACGGCCGTTTGTGTTGCGTTATCTGACACGCGCATGAGAACAAAACGGCTAGGGTACTTCCCGTTGAACTAGAATTATGAAATTTGGCAAGAATCACAGTCTTATAGCACAAGCAAAGGAAACAATCAGAAAATCGTAAATTTTGACTGTGACTTCATAATAAAGTAAACACCTACACCTACACGTTTGAACGGAACCCTAGGTGCGCGAGTCCGGCTTGCACTTGGCAAGTTTATGTTTCCATATCCGCGTAGAGATCTATGCATTCAATTAGATGAGTTCTATCTATAACCTTGCCAGCATTCTACGTCCATTGGTGATTAAGTCTCCCCTACAAAGAGATCCTTGTCACAATTTTCACTTGGCAGATAGACGGCGATCTATCTTCCAATAACATTTTATAAAAAATATTTGTCTAGAGGCATAAGCTTAAAAAATCCTAAAATTATTCAACTAAACGACAGAAAATAAGTAAAATTGTTTACTTAGTATGCATCCCTTCATTCATCCCTCAGGCCCTATCCTAAATAAACACCACTAAAGTATAAAAACCAACTACTTATCCTGAAAATACCTTTATGAAAACGTTCTGTGACCGACAGATAGGCATAGACATGCCGACGCCGGATTGTAAAATCAGGCCGTTTGTAGAATGATCGCGCCGATAGCAAACGGAAAATCTGGTATTGAACATGCCCCTCCACCGAACCACTTTTTATGCCAAATCCTTCTCCATCCAGGCCGTAAAGCTGTGGAATGCACTGCCTGAGTCCATTAGGAAAGCTGAATCACTACCTGTCTTCAAAGCTCGCGTCAAAGATTCTTATCTATCGAAAAAGTGAACACTGGTAGGTACTTTTATTTATTTATTTTTTGTTCTTGGTATTTATTTATTCCGTATAATATACGGAATAAATATAGAATAATATATTATATTATTCTATATTTTATTTTATAGAATAATATATTATAGTATTCTATATTTTATTTTATAGAATAATATAATATATTATTCTATATTTTATAAAAATTTACTTCCTAAAGAATAATTGTTAATTATGATTATATAATTATTATTATGTATATTTGTAGTACACCCCTGCCTTTCTCAAAATTTTCTCCAAAATTTATCTCCATCCAAAGGTTGCCTGGAAGAAATCGCTTCTAAGCGATAAGGCCGCCCATTGTACTTTTATGTTTAAGGTCTATGTCTGTTTGTTGTTTTTTTTTGTGGAGTACAATAAAGAGTTTTGTATTGTATTGTATTGTATTGTATTCAATTAATTGCCTTCAACGTTCAGCATTTTGGCTAACTGTCACTCAGATATCTCGTCGAAAGAAATCAGCACTGTCTCTAAAAAACCAATCGGCCTATCCAGAATGTCTAGGACACAAACGGGCCGGTTTTACGTCATGGCGACGACGGCGACATACGTTACGCCGCGGTCAGCAGCTCTATTATGATGAAATCGTGTGTTTTTATTTTAAGTTTTTTTCTTCCTACTTGTTTTCTATAACACGCACTCTTGCAATAATAAGCACTAGCGGTCCGCCCATCTTCTCACGGGTATATCCTATAGGCTATGTTACTCAGTGGTAATGTAGATTTGTAACGGCAAAATAATTTTGGGAGCGGTAAAGTAGTTTTTAAGTTTATTCGTTTAATCTTTATCTAAGACATGTCCACTTAAACATTTAAATTGAAAAGAACTTATTCACCGTATTATTGAACATAATAAATACGTGTGTTTTTAATACGAAAAGTATTTTGTATTTCTACTTTTAACATCGTTTTTCGCCCGGTTTATTTTATATCCCTTTTGGTGAACCATCTTTTTGGTAAACATTCCTTTCGGTAGCTGTCATGATAAACATCCCTTTTGGTAAAAACCACAAACCTCCTTGTGTTCGGTAACCAACCATCCATTTTAATGGGGTACTACATTATTAGAAAACCCTAAAAATGTGTACTACAAAGCGATATTAACCAAAAGGCATGTGACCTTTTTATAACACACGTGACATATTAGTTAGCCGTCGAGTGGTACCGGCTTAGAATTTGCACCACCCCAACTCTTCCCGTGGGTGTCGTAAGAGGCGACTAAGGGACATACACCGGGGGGCGGGCAGCAGCGCCTCTTGTAGAATAGGTCTACCACCTAACTGCAGTTCTCAACTCGCATGCCCAGCGTGGGGATTATGGGCAATATTACTCTCTAATAACGAAAGCGTCATCCATAATCACATCATGTCACACTAATATTATAAAGTACGAAAGTATGGATGTTTGGATGCTTGTTGCCTCTTCACGTCAAAACTACTGAAAGGATCGGGCTGGAATTTTGCATACGGCTAGTTCTAGGCCTGAAATAAAACATATGCTAATTTTATTACATAAATCAGTTTCCATGGGACAGAAATAACCTTAAATAATGCGTGCGAAGCCGCAAGTAGAAACTAGTATTACAAAAGCGAAAGTTGGTTTGTCTGTCTGTCTGTTACCTTTTCATGACTATTATATTGATTATCTGTTTACTTTGCTTGTTCACACTTTTTATGTTTCTATTGTTTCTCTTACTCGTGAAAACCTTTTAATAGCCTTCTGTTTCTATTTTCTTTATTATTATTTTTGTATGTGCTGCTGGTTTTCCTTTAATAAATAAATAAATGAATAAATGACTAAACGGCTGAACGGATCTTAATGAAATTTAGCAGGGTTGTAAATGGTATAAAGGTTAGCTATACTGCTCATCGGAGGAGGCTATGCCCAGCAGTGGACTGGTAATTGCTGTTGATGTGATATGATGTAACCATATTAGAAAGCTGACGACCACAGTTGAAGGAAAATTGATACTGAAAATAATAATATAAAATGTATGTGAGCCGTAAAACACATTTAATCGTATAAATTCAAGATGGCTGCTGTAAAATGTGAACACGTCCAAATTTTAAAACGCTTTTAAATTTTTATGATTTTATGTTGAATAGAATCCAATTTAGGGTTTTGCATTTAGGTTGGCTTGTTGGCAATTTATATGACAAAATATTGAAAAAAATTATGGATTTTTTTTAAACAGAAATAACACTAAAATATATAAATAAATAAATAAAATCGTTTATTTCAGGCAACATTAGTCTAGTACAGGATGTAAAATACTAAAAACTATGGCCCATATAAAATAATATACCTTAATCTAACATACATACATAAAATAGATGTGACACTCACTATGTGCTGCGACCGGTAATCGTCCGCGAAAACGCCGGAACAGCACATTCTTCGGCCAGAATTCTTCCTTAGTGAAGGTCGAAAACACACAAATACAAACAATATAATTATGTACAAACGATCTAAATTACATTCTTACATTAGAATACAAGATCCTCAAAATGACACACAATAAAAAGATTTTGTACTTTACCGGGAATCGAACCCGCAAAATTTTGCATCTCAGGCTAAAATTAAACAAGTATCTACGTAGTTTTGTAGATTCAACCATTTACTGTACATATATTATTCTGTTTCTATTCCATTTAAATGACGTAACAATACCATGGCCTGGTAGTTCTAAAAGTCTACCAAGGCATGAACAAAATCTTCCAATTCATTTCAACAGAAAATAAAAACGACGTAGATGCGAAAGTCCAAAACAAATAATAAAATATCGGATAAGCTTCATTGCACACTCGCGTTCTTTTTCTATGCTCCTTTATAAAACCAGTTTATTACTTTTACGTTATCAATTTGCGATAGAACTGAAACTTCTTCGAGATAATACTAAAAACTGGGTAATACCTGTGAATAACTAACCAACTTGACGTTTTTGCTTTAGAGATGTCATTGTGATGCTGTAACTTTCAATAGAAATGACCGATGATCTGAATTTGTATTTCTAAATGCTGATTTTCGAAAATCGAGACGTCACGATGTCATGACGCATCGATACTATCGTCAAATCGCTCTGGCATCCTGTACATAAAACTTGAATAAATCAGTATTAATAAAACTTCTTGTTTTTTGAGTGGCATTATTAAATTCAGTTCTATACTCCATTGTGCTTATTTTATGTATTTCTCTGCAAGTTATAGCTAACGTAATGACGCGTTAAACTTTCTGAAGGAACACTAAAATGGCGTTATGCGAATATTATCTTTATTGTTATGTAGATAAGGGTGGTATTTGTAAATAGTGGTAGTGGTTAAAGCTTTAGTCTTAAAGAGAAGGTAGAGTAGGTTTTTGAGAAATATTTTGTGAATATTTAACCCGAAATGTAAAAATTTAAGGAATCATAAAACTTTGGGTCAAATGAAACTTGATAGAAAAACTAAGCCTACAAATCTTGCAAGACTTATACAAAAGACAAAGTTATTGAGTTTTTTTTTACACATGTCATGTGTCTTTTTTATTCTACCCCTTAACCTCAACCTCAACAGCCTATAATGGTCCACTGCTGGAATTTTTGTATCTCATGAGGGGTTATGCTTATAATCCCCATGCTGGGCATTCTACCTCACTACTGAGCAAATGCTTCCTCCAAATCTTTCCTCTCCGTACGATATTGTGTGGTTTCCCTATTATAGTCCATATTGTAGTCCTATATACTATTTAGGACTACACACTAGAAAACTATTATTAAAAGAAACTGTATTAAACTGCTCATAAAAGGTATGTATAGGTATCTAATGTTTTACTCTGATCACATCAATAATAATTTAAACTAAAAATATATTTAATATTATACGTAACTTATTTTCCCTGTTAACAATCAACACCAGGATGTTCTCCTAGCAGATTTACGGACGGCGGCTATTCTCAACGGTGATTATGCCCTGTGCACATAACTAGTGCACAGGGCATAATATTAGTGCACAAGCATGTGCGCAAACACAAGTGCACTATCTATTCCCTCACTTTCACAATCCAATGGGACGGTAGCCGAACACAACTGTCTGATTCACAGGTATACAACACCACCAGCATCATGACCTGATGAAAACCATCATCATCATGATAATAATGATGGTTTTCAAACCACTAAAATGTCATAAATGCGAAAATAACTCCTCTGTCTTTACGTTTACGTTTGTACTGATTGTAGGTACTACAAATGCTTATCATCCCGAATAACACGAATGAAGCCGGGAGCGGAAGCTAGTATAAAATATAAGTAGAAAATAATATTTTATCTACACCGGATGTACTTTTTTCATATCTCTTTATGAATAAGTATCGACTTTATTAAAACACGTTTGATTTACGCGTTTAATATTAGTTATGAGTACGCATAGAGAGATAAAATAAGGAAAAATAAAAATAAATGGGAAATAAAATAAACGGTTTCGGAATGCGGCTCTTTGGCAACCGGTATTCTATATACTTTTAGGGCGAGAGCTTGTTGTTATTTTTGTACGTCATACCATGGGATTGAAATGGATGGGTAGGTACTTAAAATATCCACGTCGTCGTCGTGGCTTCAAAACACAGGAATTAGGGCCTGGCAAGACTTAAATTTTTGTAAAAGATTAAAAAGGCGTAAGCCAGTGAATGAGAACTTATGGGGTGAAATGATGATGACCCGAAAATAAAATTCATTTGAAAAACTTCTTCATTCGTCTTGGATTAATGCATAAATTGAAATCCAACCAAAATCTCATTATATTTTGTTTTATTCTCGCCATTTCATCATTCGTTTCGTTAAACACATGACATCTTCAATTATTCTTTGTAAAGTTAATAACTGTAACACCTTTATCCTTTTTATTATTTTAATATTTTTCCAACAACACTTCATCAAGTCACACTCCTGTAACTGCTATTTCTAAATACGTTCAATTTCAAATTAATGATGTAACAAAACTTCTACGTACTCCTACACTTTGTATTCCGTAGGTTATGACTTCTGTTCGGCATTATAAATTGTTGCTTTTAGTCAAATTAAGTCCTTCACAGAGGTGCGAGCGTGATAGAATCACACTGAACCTTTAAGAACGAAGGAGATAACAATCTAACCTTTCACATTTTGGGGTTTCTCAGCTATCTGAAAATTGGGGAATATTTTAAGCAGATTTAGAGTTAGGATCTTTTTCTTTGAAAGAAGGTTATAAAGTATATCGGTGAAAAAGTAATTACTGTAAAATACTCGAATAATTCGGGATGTCTGGATTTTGAAGACCCCCATTGGGTGCAAATGGAATAGATGTATTAGTTTTTAAGTCAATATACACTTACTAGTGAAAAAAAATTCCACTTCTTCAACTAGTGGGCAAAAAATGTAAGTGGACAAAATCAATAACATCTTTTCCATATTTGATCATAATTACTATTTATGAACCTGTTTATAGTAATCAATTTGACTTGTGACAAGTGCTTATTACGTAAGCCTATAGAAATAAACCTATTTGATATTTGCGTAGTGGGCGAAGATCCTGTCAATGATGAAGATTCCGTGAAAAAAAAGTCCGATTTCTTTGTATAATATTATACCAGCTTCTGTCACAAATTATTATGTAAACGACAATAAAGAATAACACAACACATTTTAACGACTTTTTAGAGTATCCACATTTTATGAAAGAAACATTGTAGGTACAGTGGTGCATAAAACGTTGTCAACTGTACACGGCACTATAAACACTACCTTAGACAATAATGTACGGCTGCAGGCGAGTACAGGAAGATACCACAAGTTTTTTGCAAATTTAAATTTAGTTACAAAATTACTTTAAACATGTGATCATCACCTGGGTCACCTGAAGAGGTGATACCATTCTGGTAATGCCATGAGATTACATTTTTTTGAGATAAATAATAAATAATGGTGGTCAATTCACACAGCATTATCTAGCCCCAAGTTAAGCAGATCTAGATAACTGATATACATAATATAATACATTACATAGATAGTTTTACTAACATAGAAAACGACCAGAACACCCGGAACAAATACCTACAGATCGTACAAATATTTGTCTGAAGGCGGGAAGCGAACCCGCAATCGTGCGTCGCAGGCGGGCCTTTGCCCACCGCCACAGAGGTTGTCATGACAGGCATTTATGTTTTTGTAAAATAAATACAAAAAATGTATCATACTCACGCTAATAATATCTATTAAAATAAATGTGAAAGTTTGAATGGTTGTTACCTCTTCAACGTTCAACTCAAACTCTTCAAGTTTTTATATATAAACGGTGCTATTCGACACAGAATCCTGCAAATTCTGCGAGGATGCGGAAGAAAATCCTCACCATCTGCTAGGAGAGTGTGGAGCGCTGATGCAAAACCGAAGCATTTTCCTGGGTGATCTGCACAGCTTAGACCAGCTAAGAGACATCCTCAACCTTAACAGCCTATAATGGTCCATAATGGACCATTATAGGATGGACCATTATAAAATCAGGAGACCTGCGTCCAGCAATGATTGCTGGACGCAGGTCTCCTGATTTTTGTATCTCATGGAGCTTAATGCGCATAATCCCTATGCTGGCTATGCGGGTTCGGGTTCGCAGTTCGGTAATAGATCTATTCTGTAAGAGGCGTTGCTGCCCGCCTCCCGGTGTATGTCCCTTACTTGCCTGTTACGACATCCACGGGAAGAGTTGTGTTGGTGCAAATTCTAAGCCGGCACCACACGGCCAAAGAGACATCGCTCCGAACAAAATCCTCGAGATAGGTGCAGCTGCAAGATTCAGTGAATTATGAACGCCACAGTTTCAGGGGTGAACGTATAAAGTGGCGATCACAATATCATGGTCGCAGTGACACGAATCTACCAAAAGCATATACAATAACCTCACCAAGCCAAACCTACCAAACTACATGGGAAAAATGGAGCGTAGTTCTACACCATAATATTGTACTACAATGAAAAACCAAAAAGAGTCTTTTTGTAATGGAATAATACGTGTCAAACTGCGGGCAGAAACTCGTATATAAACGTTCCGATTCTATGTAATATGGGGGGTGTTATTTTGGAGTTGGTGTAGAGCAGTTTACTGAGTAGGTACGCTCCAGTGAGTGCCTCCGGATTATGAATTTACGTAGCACAAGCAAGGTAGTTAAATATTCGGTTTCATAGGATGTTTATTTGTTTGATAAGTAGAAGTACTTTTCAAACAAACCGATAGAAAAACCTAGTCAGTTAATAGGTTAGTTTAGCCTATTCTACTATGCATAATAATAAAGTTTTTGTTAATGTTTGTTATCACGTATCTCCGTTCTAAAATAACACATCACAATCTAATTATTTTCAAAAATAACCTCTAAAAGGGCTCTTCAAAAGGGTGGTAAAGTTTCTATATGCAGAATGACTATTCCTTGATTCAAATCACTCAAAACGGTATAAATAAACAGACAAAGTAAATAAATAATTAACTAAATTTATTTTGACAAAACTATAGTTAGGGCGTGGGCAGTAAATTTTCAAAATTTGTAAAAAAAATACTGATTCGTAGTTACATATTTTCATAAATTTTAATAAATCGTTATGTCATTCCTTAATATCCATATTGCCCTTCATTTGACACATTAATTACAACGCGGGCGAAACCGCGGTGCGTAGCTAGTTATTATCACAAAGAGGTGTTATTACTGTCCAATTATTTTAGTTTCTGTATCTATGGATTCGAAAATCAGACAAGAGCTCAGAAGTGTTCCGTTCCGTGTGACCCTAAGGTATAAATGAAGCTCTACGCCGTAGGCCTCTACGGTGGCGTAGCACTGCTACGGCAGCGTAGCACTGCTACGCCGTAGACATCGAAGTAAGTCGAAATGTCTTCCCTCTTTATATCATTAGTATAGATGATCGTAGTAATGCTCACAATCCACATAGCATTATCTAGCTCCAAGCTAAACAGAGCTTGTGTTATGGGATAACTGATATACATGAAGAATTATGTTGAAATGTATTATATATTTATGACCTTTGGAGATCTCGAGCTGTTTAGCATTTTGTGTCATAGTGGTAGATTAAATGTAGGGGTAACATTATTTTAATTAGTGAGTTTAAGTGGTTATTTGTATGACCGTCCAAATGAAATATAAAAATGTACTTTGTCCTTGAACAAATGTACTTAATGGTCTTTTTAAAAACTGAGTACATCAATAATTTAGTTTGCTTTAAAAATATTGTTATCGAATTTCTAATTAGTGAAAATGGATTTTAAAAAAAGCTTTGTCTCAAAATAAAATTCGAGGCTCATTTAGTTTAATGTAATGACACGGACGAAACAAAGAGTGAAATGACCTCTTGTCCGCTCGTTGCCATGGAAACAATATTCTACGAGTGATGGGTAATTCATCATGTGATTATGATTTTCACTAACATTTTACGGCACATAATATATTAATGCCTCGAGGATCAAACTTTTATGAGAACACTTCTTAGAAGCTTCTAAATATTATTAAGAATAGGTGAATATATCACCAAAATTAGCAAGTCGTGATTTTTCAAAACATTGTTGTTGTTTTTTAAGCTTGAAGAAAAAAATACTGATACCTCTGAAATAATTGTATAGGACTAATTTGGAATGATTATATATAATAGGGAAAGAATTTTAAAACCAGTCCTTAATTTCCGGAGAAATCGACAAACATACATCAAAAGATTCATAAACTTAGAACTTCCTTCTGTACTCATGAAATCATTAAAAGCATTTGAAGCGGCCCTTCTAACAACCATTTTATTTAAAACATTACAACATAAAAAATATACTTAGTAAAGTCATTGACAATTAATTTTATTCCCTACACCTTTTATTCCCCAGAAATGACTCCTAACCTAATCCTACAAACCCGATCTGAATAAATATAATCTGAGAATAATGCATCATCGTTACAAACGTAATAAGAAACGTGATAAATCAGCTTCGCTCGTGAAACGTCAATTCACGTTAACGTTTACGTGATATTGCTTTATCATTATTGTGAATTTAGCTTTATTTGTGTTTGAGATGATTTATATCATGTCCAGTACATTTAACACGTAATTACTCACGTAGATAAACATAATAAATAAAAGAAAGGGTATTATTTACCCGAACAGAGCCTTAAGTCCATTTGACGATAGTACGTAGACGTGATCGTGACGTTTAATTTTCCCATAGGTTTTGGCACAGCGCCTCCTATCGTGCAGAAAGGGAACTACGGAAATCTCATAAAAATTATATATGAGATTACACGATATTTTATTTTTCCTATGGACTAATATGCTGTTGACCGCAGATGGCCATGACAGCGTTACTGGATTGAAAAGTCTTATAGAGATATCAAACCTGTACACACCCATAGGAAAGCTGAAACGAAGCTGTCAATCTCCAAAAGTCCTGCTCCGGTACTACAAGGAGCTGGGCTGGTTAGGGCCTGGTTAGGCAGGGGGATAATGCACAATACACTCCTATGCGAGATGTCAGTGCAGATCCCAGTTCCCCCACTTAGAATTAGAATTAGCGTTACTGGAATTTTGGCGGGCGCTGAAGGTGCCTCGTCGATAAAGTTAGATTGGAGCAACAAGCAAAAGGGCCACCACTTAGGTGCAAACCTAGGCATAAGCTGTTGCCAAAAACAGCAAGAGGAACATTTAGGTTTCGTCTAGGTGCATGAATAGACCTATATGGGCGGAAGCGGGGAATTCTTCTACCCCGCATCCGGTGGAGTCGGTTTTTGTTTCGTATCTTGAAACATTTCGTATTAGTACAGTTTTTCTTGTTGAACCTTATCCAAAAATGAGGATTCCTGTGAGGTGCCATTCATAAATTCCTTGAGGCTATAAAATGCATTTCTTCCAAATAAAAATATTTTATTTGTCTTCTCTTACCACATCCGCCAGCTACGTAAGCGTGATCAATTCTTGCGCCAAAAGAATCAATAGCTTTCGGTTATAATTAAAAGTAAATTCGGTATTATGTTTAAAGAATCTTTAATTTGAGTCTCAAGATCCACGCTGATGTTGTAAATGCTTATCAAAGCAACAAAGATATTAATTTGTCTTACAGATGAGCAAACGTAATGCCTAGTAGCAAAGTTAAACTCAAATAATTACAATTTACACAGAGATTTATAATATTTACCCCGGGGGTTCAAGGGGTCGACCCCCTGTCGGCTTAGTTCAAAGAGATCCGCGTCTGTTTGTGGTTTTAGATTAGCTTGTGCTAATATTTTGTCTTTATTTTGTAGATACTTTTACTTATATATTACAAAACAATTCGTTAAATGTTTTTGGCTGACGACTCTAAAAAAATCATCAGTCAAACTAACAGACGGGCTGGGGCCGAATTCTGCTAACCAACCGCTTTACTGGCAAAAAGACATCCACTTTTATGACAAGATGTATCGTGGCAAAATAGTCCATAGATGAAAGAAACTCTAGAATCTAGAGTTTCTTTCATCTATGGACTATCTAGAGTCTAGATAGTGCGAGCGGTGGTATTTTAACTTGACAGCGGGTTAAATTGTCTAAGATTTTAACAATTGAATGGTTTCAACCTGTGAAACCATTGACTTGCGTCCCTTCCTCTCTAGTTTCTTGCATCAAAAGTAAAATGCCAAAATGCGTGATTTTGAGACGGTAACACTGTTATGAGTTAAAACCCTTGTCTGTCTGAACAAATCGCTAAGAAATTTCCCCCGGTATGTTGGGTAAGGATAGATTAGGTGAGTACTTTTTGTCTCATAACATAAATGATCTAGGCACAAATAAAATTGAAGATGAAGTTTATCTGAGATTTGTGCATACGAAGCTACGGGCAGCAGTTACTATTGTTATTTTTTTTAGGCTGAGATTTTCCACTGCTCGGCAAAGACGTTTTGTTGCATACGAGATTTTGAAAATTTTATTATTCAGTAAATTTTGTCGTTTCTCGTATAAAGCATACGACAAAAGTTGCTGACTTGATATAAATCATTTTATGCTCACTAACTTTTAAATTAAAGGCGACAAAGGAAGTTTAGTTCCAATTTTAACTTCCTTCTATTTTAAGTTACTTTCTTTACTTAATTTATGTTTGAATTAAAGGACCGATTCGAAGCAGTTTCTATCGGAGGAATTTCTAAAGTTTGGTTGCAGTGTAAATAGAAAAAAGCCAGTTCAATTTAGCCAAGAAAATTAAGTACGGTTGTAAAATTACAATGTATTTAAAATTAAAATATCTGTAAGAAATTTCTGTGTTTGGCTTTGAGTAATTTTATACCAGTTATGATTTGGCTTTCTTTGTTGGGTATTATAAATATGTTATTGTAATTTTGCTCGTTACTAAATAATTTACGTTTTTTGTAATAAACTCTCTACGTTGTATTGTATGTTTTGATTTTGCTTACGACGGTCATTGAACGTACACTCCTTGTAGCTGACATGGCACCGCTTTATCAAATTGAGTCACGGGCAGGAGTACATAGGTATGCCATTTCGACCAGAAGCTTACGAAATCAAGTTTTGTCTCTCACTATTTTCTAGTATGTTCTACATTAATGTGAGCTTATCACTTTAAACGTCCAATTATATCTTAATAGGAATTCATTTTGCTATAGAAAGAACCAGCCAGGCAGACTCTTTGTCATCTAATTATGAACGAAATAAATACGATCGTAACTTTGTTTTAAAGTTTACCAGCTGTATCCAATTGAGCTGCAACAGTTTCCAAAGAAAGGTAACTTGAACTTTGAAAAGTCGAGAAGTTTAAATCGATCCCGGATCGTGAAGTCACCAACATACCACGTTTATATGAAAGAACTTATGTTACCTGACTACTTACGTTACCTATCTCAATATTTTATTTTTCCTAGGAGTTATAATAAATACTTTGTCGAGTGGATATTTGACGACTTCTGTGGTACGAAATCTTTCTTACTGTCGAATCCTGACATTTGGGACTTTAATTTCTTAGATATTACCCAGAGTGTGAGCTTACGCACTATAATACAAAAACCTTATCTTAATTTGTATTTATTTTATTTATCAGGTACTTCACTATCAGTTTATCATTCCAAGAATTTTTCTCGGCACTAACGTAAAAGTGTAACTTTAAAGTACGTTTAAAATGTTCATTTAATTTCATAAAGTTCCCGCTAAGGCCTGAAATAGACGGACTATTTTAGCAACGACCACGACCACGCTTGAAATAACTATTGGATGATCTACTGCTACAATAATTTGAAGTAATTCTTTGTGGATTAGAACTTTTCACTGCATTCCAACTTCTTGTTAGCCGATTCCCGTAATGTCGAGCGCAGTAGCTCCGATGGCGCTGATTTCCTTCACCAGACGTCACTTCTTTTCTTATGTAAGAGATCTCCGACGTCGACTCCCTTGATTGTAAGCCCTATTTTTTTGTATAGTCAATAGACCTTCGTTTAACCACAATCTCACCTGATAGAAAGTAAAGATATGGCCGATGATGGATCACGAAGGTCTAGAAGATACCTATTCACTCTTGACTTGAAGAGAGCCAGGTTGTAATTAACTGGAAAAACAGCAGCAGGGAGCGTGTTCCAAACCCCAGCTGTACGTAGGTATCTATAGTGGCTCATTGTCTCGACCTGCGAAGTACTGTGTTTCCCTCTCACCCCTCTTATACAGCAGGAAGTGGCTACCTCTCGTGCTGATTATAAATAGTCACGGTAGATAGCTCGTGTACTTCAAGCTTTATAGCAAGTAGGATAGAGGGAAACTCGAAGACGCTGAATTCTTATATTCCAGCAGTTTTCAATATAAACTTGAATTAGATTGTGCAAGTCCCGGCTTGCAGTTTCATTCCGAGTCTTGGAGGTGTAAGAGTAAGTTTACTAAAGTTTACTAACTATACCTACTACCTACCTTGCTATAAGTACTTTATTATTAAAGTACCTATACATCCAAAAACCACTAGGTAAAGAAGACCAGCACAGAATACGAGTGAAAGATTCGGTAGGTACCTTGTTACCGAATCTGTGGCGTGGCAGATACTCAACATACCTTTTGAAATGACTGTACAGCTGTATGTATATATATTGTTTAATGTACATCTCTATGGATTTCTCCCGTCATTAATGCGCCAGTTTGGATGATTCTTTTGCAGTTGTATAGAGGACTCTGAGTTGGTTCCATAAAAGTTTTATTCACGAAGAATTAGTATTTATCTCGCAAGACTAAAAAAAGAAGACATTATAAACAAAGACTTTATAGTTAATATCAGCTAAGAATTAGTGAAGTGGCAGTGGACTAGTCATATCTCGCAAAGAACCAACAACCGTGTAAACGTGTTCTTGAATGGAGACCATGACTCGGTAAACGTAGTGTAGGGCGCCCTCCGACCAGGTGGGGTGAGATGACATAAATAAATAAATAAATCAAGGTTGTCATTGTTGACCGGTTGTTATGTTCTTTGCGTATTACTTATAGTAGCCTACTATATGTTTTGGTCGTTTTGGATGAATAAATTAAAAAAATATCTACATATTTATGTATTGTATTGTAATATGTATATTAGTTATCACCTAGTACCTACACATAATACAAGTCCTGCTTAGCTTGGGGCTAGATAATGCTGGGTAAATTGTCCAGCATTATTTATTTATTTTTTTATATTATAAAGACTAAAGATGTTACCTAGAACTCCAAAACTACTAAATTAATAAATATGAAATTCAGTAGATATTGGGTACCTTTCATTCGAGAATAGAGTGCCATTGGATAAAAGTTTGTTTATTGTATGAGTGAAAGTTTTGACGTTTGTTTGCTGCACGGCTGTCTGATATTGCTTCTTTTGACTCCGTCTTATAAGAACCCCACAACCCACATAGAGGGAATGAATCGAATAGTTCGACCCTTGGATTAACTGAGTGATTTTTTTAAAAATTGCTGAAATTTGGCTTACTGAATATACAAAAGAAAGATTAATCAAATAACTATTAGCAGTAACTGCTTTTATCAAAAATAAAACGTCAAGTGCGAGTCGGACTTGCGCACCGAGGGTTCCGTAAAATAAATAGTTTGTTATGTGTGTTTATGCTTCCTGCCACATCATCATCATCAGCCTATATTAGTCCACTGCTGCCAAATAGCATGATTCTAGTTCAATGGAAAGTAGTGCCTTACAAATTTTGGTCACTAGCAAGATAAAAACTTTGATACTGTCACGTGTTACGTACGTTTGAGATCCTTACAATTTTACAGGATTCCAAACTCAAAACAATGACCTCTAGCGGAAAAAAATAAGAAGTTTGTAGTACTTACTTTGTTGAGTCATTTCACTCAAAGAACATTTCGTTATCTTATCATACCAAAACCCCACTTACAAAAATAAAACCCGAAAAACTCGCGAAAATAAATGTACCGTAGCAAGAAACAGCCCTGCACAGCAATAAAGGGTGTTCTGTTATTTCTAGAACACCCTTTATTGCTATACAGGGTGATATTAAAGAACATCACTCTTGCAGTAAACAAACCATACCGAAGTACGAATAAAACGTTTCATTGTCTTTTTGTTGAGCTCGAAATTAAGTTACTTAATTTCGCATATTTTTGTAAGAAAATTGCTATTTTACGTGGTAGTACAGAATAAAACAGCAGAGGGGTTAAACTTAGCCAGTGGTAAGGATTGTTAATGTTGAATTTTTGACCAGCGCACTAAAAAATTAAGCGAAAATTAAATTTGTATAAATAATACGTATATTCAAAAAGGTCAGCCTACTGCCACTTCAGCTTGCTAATCCTTTGAGCTATGTCGATAACCTTGGTTCTCTGTCGGATGTATTCGTTACGAATCCTATCCTTCAGAGAAACTCCGAGCATAGCTCTCTCCATAGCTCGCTGTACGGACTTTAAACTGGTGGACCACTTCTCTCGACTCCGTAGGTCATGACGGGTAGGACGCTGACGAGGATCTAATTATGCCTATATATTATTTGTAAAAAGATAAAAGTTCCTCAAGTTGTACATCTTCATAAAAAACTCACCGGCTGATTGGAGGTCAAAGTTGTCGGTTTTAAGCGTGGAATATGTTTAGCGGAAATAAACTCGGTCCACAAACAAAATATCTGCCAAACCATAACCATACCACATCACGATAGCTGCCAACCCACCATTCCGTATGGCACTAATGTTAAATTTTACATCCGGTGCATTCAAGTCACGACATTTCAAAGGCATACAAATAAGAAAAGCTTTATTTTTTCAATATGATATCAATTGTAATTAGTTTTTATTAAATGTTGCATACCATCTCTCTACTTATTTAGCATACCGTATCCGGTCAAGCATGTTGTATCTTATATATTATTTGTTACCTTACTTATGTAGGTATATATGTAGGTAGTACCAGTGATAGAAATGGAAAGCGTCGCATTTTTGCTATTTCTTGAATTCGTTAATAAAACTCATTTTCTTAGATAATGTGTGGTATCCATTCTATGTCCATAGACTTTAGTCTATAGGTTAAATGTTTATGGTTCCGGCTCCGTCTGCATGACAGCTCGAACTTTGCCTTTGTAAAAGCAATGAAATGTAATGTGAAAATAAAGAATAAAAGTGTCTCGTATCTAAACAGTCTTTAATTAAATAGATATATTACAGATAACAACAAAAAATATCTTACATATCATTACCTATCTATAATAAGTTGCCAAAAAGTAATAAAGACCTCAATGGTAATTTATTCAAACAAAAATTATTTAATTGACTCCTGGACAAATGTGTTTATAGTGTAAATGAATATATTAATTTTAAGTTGAATAATTAATTTGACTTCAATTAAGTAACAATTTGATTATGAGCTATTTTCTTCGACTGTATAATTACTGATTATTTTTATTAATGATCACTGAATTTTAGCCTACACTTATGATGAAATCTCTAGCTAAGTCTGGCCCCAGTCTTCTTAAATTCACTAACACTATATTTGCATACCTGCTTGCGTGTTGAATACATTGATATCACTCTAGTTAGAAGATCTGACATGTACCTGTAATGATGTATTCGCCAAATAAATGATTTAATTGATTTAATTAACAAACGCTCTTTATTTGATGAAACTCTACAACCAGGCTGTACAACTGAGAATTTCTAAATGGTCAATATAAATATCAAATATTTATTTAATTCCTTAAACTTGACCGTGATCTCTCTTCGTGAATCTCTTCATAATCCTGTTTAAACCAAGCCATGACATGTTACTCATGCTCCTTTCCTTATTTATTTAATATTAACCCACATAATCATACAAGTTAATTCAGTTTCAGCCTTCACCCGTTACTAATAACCCTCAAATTACCGCAGCAGGTACAACTAGGCTACATTTAGACCTTGTTTAGCAATGATGCCTAAGCACGACTCAATTTAAGGAGGTGTAAGGGGAGGGGTAAGGGGGGGGGGGGGGCGATAAATCGTACCTTGGGACTGATTTGCGAGTTTCCGCTCTTGTGGTTTGGGTGGGTTACAGGCGGTAGCGATTTTTTAAAGTGGAAATAAGTTAGGACAACTCAAATGACAGGGATTCCGAAAATACTTAGGATAAATTTAGTAAATGCTAGGAACTGAATTAACTAAGTTCATTACGTTGACGGCGGATAAGAATACGTAGTAGATACACTGTAATTTGGGAATGGTAGTCACTTTTCCGAAAACACGTGCATTTTACCTGACAGAGATTGCACAAAGCTGTAATGCCGCCCATTGTACATCGCAATCTGTATTTTAATTCTTTCCTGTAATGTGTATATGTTTTATTTGGTGTGCAAGTGTGGTGGTTTTATTTGTGAGTAATAGCATTGTATTGTGATAAATACATTGTGCATTCATTATTAATATCATAGCCTACATACGTACGTACCTGTATGATAATTAATACTGTAGTCTGTATTTCTGTTGCCTTCACGATATGCAATTTGAAAAGGAAAACATCCGATTAGCCGATAACTTTAGGCATGGAGATGACTTTATTCTAGGGAACAGAATATTTACTTACTCTCAGCGATAGGCCGCCATTTGTACTGTGTTTATTTTTATTTGTTTTTTTTGTTTATGTTAACTTCAAGTACAAAAACGTATTCATTCAGAACACACATTAACATGCAGGTATTAAATAAAATTTCGATCAAGATCCTAAAACAAATCGCTTTCTCTTATCCTTTACACCACCCCAAGCCACTAAGGGCTTGGTTAATTGAAGAATTATAGCTACCCTCTTCCAATTTGATAACAACATGAGAAGGATTATACACCTTATTTCCTTTATCCTAAAGTCTATTATAAACAGGGTGAATGTATTACTCTGAATTCTAGATGTATTCGATTAAGTGTAGTGAAAGGTCAATGGTTTGGATATTGCTTAATACTTGTTAACATGAACATTGCAGGTTTTCTTTTAAAATAGATAAATGTCACATCACACTGGATTTAAAAATAAATTTAAGAAACTGTTATTGAATGTTATTGTAAGATTACACGACTTTATAACTGATAAATTTTAACTTTTAGTGAAAATGTATAGAATTATTAGGTATTACAATTTGTATATTTTACTTACCTAATTTTAATTTTTTGACATTACTTCTAATAACTCAGTTATTATTTTAGTTACTTTAGTGTATTTTTCAAATGCAATTTCTCACAACACACATGTTTTTGAAAATAAATGATCTTTCTCTTGTCAGTTTTACATACAACATCATCATCATCCACAGCCGGTTTTACCCACTGCTTGGGTATAGACCTCCCTGAGTTTGTGCCATCCACAACAGTCCTGCGATAACATACAACATAACTACAAATATTTGTGACTTCGTCACGTCACAGCTTTTAACGGCTCGGGCTGAAACTTGCACACATAGAATGTAGATAAAGAATTGAGATGACACCATAGACTACTTTTTGGGGGTTTAATCCCTTAAATCAATTTCCATACGATCTTTTTCTTTTTATGTTTTATTCATCTATCCATATCTTTAAATAATTTTGGAACGTTTCTATAACGTCCGTAGTTGTGCAGAAATATATACACCAGGAGTCAGTAGAATAATACAGCTCAATATTGCAAAATTGTTAAATAAAAATCAAATTAAATAAAATTTTAGTCGAGTCCAAATAATATTTTAGGTTAGGATTGATTAAATTGTTGTTTGTAACAAGCTTATACGATCACATCTGACCAAAAGAAAAAAACTTTACTATTTCACGACGCCGTAATAATCAAATACATATTTCGAAAAAACATTTTAAGTCAAATTACGACAAGTTAATTAAACTAATATCAGATTCACAGAAAACTTAACAGCTCTCTCTTTATTGGTCACATTACTTTAACTTATATTATTATAATCCATACTTTAAAAATTTCAAATAAAATTTAACGTAACATTTTCTAGAAAACCCCACAACTTTATATTTCGAGTAAGATAAAACAGAATCAAGATAGGAATCCCAAAGGGCTGAAGGAACGAATAAAGGTTGACAATCAAAGTGTTACTGTAAAGGACATGTTCTAGTCTAGACTGTAGTGAAGTTAAGATAAAACCACACTCAGTTATTCGAAATATCATAATTCTGTATTGACAGTGATCATTCTAAAATCATTAAAGTGACTGACCAGTATTACAGGGCGTAATGTGTCATTCGCAGCGAACATGATACGTTAAAACCCGTCTCGTCGGGAGCTACTTTTTTTCTCGTACTGACTGTCCGAGCGCTCGCTTTGTAACACGTTATATCACGCCCAGTAACACCAGTCAGTACCTGTATTTACAGATAGCATAATACCTACCTAGATTTAGATAGCCTCAAACTACGACTAAACCTCATCCTACTAATTATAAAGACGAAAATTTTTGTCGGTGTAAATGTGGTTGGCCGAAAATAATGTAAAAACAACTGTAACTAGATCAAAATTAGTTAGTGTAGCGTTCTAATAAAATAAAATAAATTAATTAATTAAACACATGGATCTGGCTGGACCTAGAATAACATAAAGGTCACTTTTTGACCCAAAAAGTGTGCAAATTCGTGAGGAGAAGCAAGTAAATAAATAAATATGTTCTAGAAGAGTGATAAACTTGTAGTCTGACACCCAGACGTGAAACAAATATCTGCAGATCATACAGACATATATGTCACGAGGCGGAAATCGATCCTGCAACGCTCTGCGTCACTATTGAACTTTCGCCCATTACGCAAGCAAAGATGTCTTTAATTGATTAAAATATAGAAGCAATAATAGTATTTTTAAAATTAGTCACTTTTATATATTACTGTTCAGCCAAAGCCATTTATCAGAGGTTAATATAAAATGGCGTCAAAAACTGTAAATTAATATCATTTAGAGTCAAATTAGGTCTGAAATTATTCTTAATGGATTCTTTTGTGTTTTCAAATTAGATTTTTCTGCTTCATTGCTCTGAAAATTGGACTTTTCACCTTTTGTTTCAATCCAATTACTTTCAATTTGTGTTTTTCAATCTTACATCAGTGCCAGCTGTTTCCCGCGATTTCGGTCGTTAACACATTCTCTGGCCAGCGACGCGCCCTGCTGCGCGTCACTTCAAGGACCGACATGTGCGTCGTGGGCCATGAAGGTGTAAAGCAATGCAGTATTAGCATTGCAATAACTCAGGGATGGGTGTCAACTCAAACAAAACATAGCTGTTACCTAGAGTTGGGAAGAATTGCAATTTAGAGATATGTCGCGTGCTTTAAGGGAAGGCCTTTGTGCCTTTTTCTAGCAGCCGTGTGGTAGCCTTGTGGTGCCGGCTTAGAATTGCACCACCTCGAATCTTTCCGTGGGTGTCGTTACAGGCGACTTTCTGTTGAAATTATAATGACGATAATGAATTATATCTACTTTGCTTAGTCTATCTAAAATAACTATATTTCTTTTGTTGCAGGTACTTGGAGTAACTACGAGGAGCTGTGATATCTATCGCAGAGAAGAGGGGTCCCTACTTCAGGGTATTCCACACTTTCCAAATGAGCACTTAAGGATTCCAATCAATTTAGGAGATAGGATGCCCACGATGCGCATCCAATTAGAAGTCTCCCAGGCGGCAGCCGTAACGATCGCACTGCTGGGCAGGGGCAGAGACATTTCATATGACCCACCGCTATCATCATCATCAGCCTATATTAGCCCACTGCTGGACATAGGCCTCCTTTAATGAGCGCCATAGCGCCCTGTCTTCAGCTTCCCGCATCCAGCATCTGCCAGCAATCTTTCGCAAATCGTAATCCCACCAGGTCAGAGGGCGTCCTACACTGCGTTTGCCGAGTCGCGGTCTCCACTCAAGAACACGTTTATTATTCCAGCGATTGTCGGTTCTTCTCGAGTTTATTGCCAACCCACTGCCACATCCACGCCAAATAACTGTTAATTCAGTAAATTCTATTCATTTACCATTACATTATATCATATCGTATTATCATAATATTCGCATGTCAAATAAAAGAGTTAAATCAAATATCAAGTTAATTTACAAGAATTTAAAATGTCGTATGCACATTCTTGTTCAAACATTTTGTTTAAAACTCCTTGCACTATGCCACAAGGCACTCAAAGACCTTAAAAGCCTTAAGCCTACGCCTAAAGTGCCTATCCTTTTTCCTTTAGGTTTTATTTTAGGGTTCCTTGTAAAAGGAACGGAACCGGCAGCGCGCTACTGTGTGAACGTAGTGCATAAACTATGTTATAAATAAGAGCCCAGTGTAACCGTACACAAGCCATGAAGTCTTTCGAAAACGTATTTTTTTATTGGCACATAAATGTGTTTTGAAAGAAGCGTTGTATACTGACGTAGGACTGTTATTTCACTGGCAACCATTTTGAAATTATATCCACTACTGGGCACGGCAGACTTTATTGTAAAATTCATTGGTTTCGGATAAACCAATACCATTAACAAAACGGTCTACTTTACCACGGTGGTCAATATTTACCTACAGTCGCTAAGTACTTTAAAATTACCTACTTTTCTACACTTAAGACGTGTAAATTTCATGATAAAGAAAATTTGATAAATGTACATAAAATAAAACCAATTTGAATAAAAACTATAAATAATAATAATAATATTTCATAGTAACTACCAATAAAAGCGGTAAGTTAGCTTTTAGCGGAAACCATTTTATGATTTTGTTAGATGCGAAATATTGATCACAAAGCATACTAACAAAAAATATTGTTAAAAATCTAAGGAACCAAAGCGTAAGACCTGACTCAGGCTTGCCCAGTTTTAGCTTTTTTCAATGAAGCAGTTGCATAATGTACCAGCACTCAGTGGAATTTGCATCGAGGCAACTTTGTACGTATTTTAACATTTCTATAGACGCCGACCAAAGTTATGGTTATTCTAAGTAGGTACATTCTTACAGACGTGTGTCTCGAGGACAAACTGTTAGGTTAACTTTTTGAGTGTAAAGTCTAGATGTATGTACGTGGAAAACGTGTCGGTTGAGTTTTACTTAGATACTAGTTTCTGCCCGCGGCTTTGCACGCGATATATATATGGAAACGTTTAGAAGTTATTTCTATCCCATGGGAACTGTTTCATGGAGTTTTGGTAGCCTATGTTTGATTCCTGGCTTTTAGTCTGATCCGTTTAGTTTTGGCATGAAGAAGTAACAAACATCCATCTATGTAACCATACAAACTTTTGCATTTATAATAATTATTTGTATGTGTATCTTTTATTAATGTGATGATACTTTTGTGGTTTGATGGCGTAGCACCTGAATATAACGTAGGCTACGTTCTATACATATATCAATTATTAAAATTCTCTATTTCTTTGGAAATATGGTGATTGAATGTTTTTCACAGAAAATCTCCAAGGTTTTCCCCTAAGAGGGAGATTTTTGCACTTTATGTCCAGAACACGGCTGACACAGAAAGGAGATTTGTGGACAAACGTTCTAAAAATCCCGTTATCCATTTATTTAGGTCACTTTATGTCATTTTGATTTCGGAAATCCTATGGACCTCTTAGGGAAATTCCCCAAGCAACAGCTTCAAAAGTCTCATTTCCATTTTCTTTTTAAACTTTGCTTCACATATAAATGAAATCAAATAAAGTCCTCAAAAACTTTTCAGCAGTCATCAAAATTAAACTCCAATCTAACAATCTTAACCAATACTTCCAACTGTCAAAACTTCGTGACATTTCAACTGTCATCTCCATTTTGACAGTTCAACTGTCAAACTGGTTCTTAACTGTAAGGAGCACTCCATTGCTCGAGGGTTGAAATGTGGTGAGTGGTGGCCGATGTCATCTTCAGAAAGCACTTGGAAAAGAAGCACTTATACAGGGTGCTTCAAGTTGTTGTGGGTGGTTTAAGAATTTGTATGGGATAAAATACAATAAGTTACAAGTAGGGTGTTTTAAGAGGTACAGAAATACATTTTGAAAGTTACATGGCGGATTGCAGTTTTTCAAAAACTGCAATGCGAGGCCGGAATTAGATCTTTTAAAAGTACCTTGAAAGGTGTTTTTTAAAGTACCAAACGTAACATGCCTCTTTCAAAATGTTAGGCCTTAGCTTAATATGTCTTACACTATAATACCTACAATAATCTGTAAATAAATCTAAATTTATCTATAAGTATCTTTTGTATTCTCTAAATTTAATAAGAATCCGTTCATCTATCCCTTTAACTGTAATAGACAGAAATACAAACGAAATTACTTTCGCTTTTAAAATGATATTAGTATCGAAAGATAGATCCTTAATGAGTTGGTAAATGAGAAGGTTAGGAGGAAAATAAACACCGTTCAACAAAACTTATGAAACTAACAACAAACATAAACTTCCAAATTAATGTCAAAGTTTTAAACAAACACAACTATTCCCTGAATTCGATCAAACTTTAACATTATCTAAGAACTAATATTATTATGTAGTAATGAAAATGCTAACGTATGTATAATTGGCAGTGAGATAGATTTACAAAACATTATTTTATTGTCTTGCTGCATAGAATGTTTTTGACAAAAGCGGGTTGACTATGAACCTAGTTTGTGTTGGAAGAAGACCATCGTTTCATTCCTTAACGTACACACGTAGTGTAACGAGGGTTTTTACAAAATGAGATAGTTTTTTTTAACTGTCGATCAATAAAAGATTAGGAGGTTCTATGTTCTGCATGCATCTATTTTATTTATATGCATTCGTAATATTTTAGTGATTGTTGAATGATCACAACGAGATATCAAAATCCTATTGGATACGTATTTGTCCCAAAAACTTTAAAAATCAGTGTAAAAACCAAGAATTTGAAGCCAGTGGTGTGTTTTTTAAGGACAATGAAAAAAGATTATTAAAATCTCCAACAAATTGGTGAATCTCGGATTATTCCTTAGAAATGTTCATCTACAGACGCAATCTTCCAGACATAGAATACACGAGCAAAACCACGTGCAGCAACTTAGCTAGTTTATTCACACACACTGAGCATTGAATATGCCAAACATTCAATAAATACCCCTTACCGTTATCCCCAAAAAGCTCCGACCAACTACGTACTTGTAGTTTGTACTTGAACGTGGCTTTATTAAATTTTAGACGATGCTAAAACTAATCGTGAAGTCCTAAGTCCCTAAACTTTAGACAGAGATTTAGTTTATTTAGGTCATGACGTGTTGTATGGTTTTTTGGTTATTAACTTTTTAACTACGTATAACGGACTCTACACACCGAACCAGCCGACACAGCTTGGCGAGTTAAGCTCTGTGTACATTAATACCACCCAGCACAATAATGTGCATTCGTGGGCTTAAGCTCGCTCTCTATACTAAAAATATTATTTTGAGGTAAAGTTCGTAGAAAAAAGAAAAATTCGATTAAAACAATACGTCTAAAACAATTCGACTGAGTCTAATAGTCTTAAAAACAATTCGACTAATACCATACGCGGATCGTAAATTATTATATTAATTAACACAGAACCGACATGGATAGGTAAGGCTTCATTAAAACCTAAACAGTAAAGCTTATTTTTCAAAAAAGGTTTTTTACACGTTTCTTATATTAACCATACAACCGATACGGATAAGATAGGTTAGAAACCTACGGCATGTTTTAGTCGAATAGTTTTAAACGAGCTGTTATCAGTCAAACTGTAATTAAGTCGAATAGTTTTATTCCAATTAGATTGTATACAGTGACAAAAGGCTTCCCACAAGGCTACTAGTTAAACGCCCACTTTTGAATGTACATGTTTGTGCTAGTCGGTAGCGTTGCTTTTCAGGTGTTCGACAAGCTTTAGTGTGACATATCAGTGTATCATTAATTATTGATAGCAGTATGTTTCGTTAACCTACCAGTTGTCAAAAATAGAACCATAATAATTTTGATCTGTGCGTCATCGTCTGCCTTCCTCAACCATTTGTGGTTGGGTAAAAAAGGCAATTACCGAAAAATGGTTATTAGAAATTGTAACATATATTATTTCTGGCTTTTATAGATTTATAGTGTGGAAAGAAACATTTAGGAAAGTGACAATTAATATGGGTGAAAACGAAATGCGAATCTTCCCATAATTTTCGGGGTGGCTTCTTTTCTTATTAGCATCACAGTTACTATACGGGTAGTTTGGTTACGTTAGTCCGGGGAACTTTCAAAGGTTTTTGTTCTATTCCTTTGATAGGTACTAGGTAGTTGTTTTGTTACGTCACGTCCGGCAAACTTTCAAAGCTTCTTGTCGTTCACGGAACCGTTAAAGCATCTCCTCCAGCCAACCTTCGAGAGACACACAATCGCTCTTAACATCATTACGTTGGCAAACAGAACTTCATAATTAGTTTACTCAAGTAACCACAGCTTACAAGGTTTACAAACACTGTAGGCACTGTAGGTGGGTACCTACACAGTCTTTCAGTCCAGTTTAGTTTGCTAACAGACATGTATTCATATTCATTATAATAAGGTCTATTATTGTATTTTTTTATAATAAAGATATTTTGTAGGTATATTATTAAGACAAAAAAGAATAATTAAAATGACTTACATAAACAGTCAAAATTATACTTGTCTGCTGTAACTGGGCATTGTCAGAAATAAAATGAAATTGAATAAATAAATAATTAATATTGTCTGCTGTAACTGGGCATTGTCAGAAATAAAATGAAATTGAATAAATAAATAATTAATATTGTCTGCTGTAACTGGGCATTGTCAAAAATAAGATTCTTATTAAAATACCACCTGAGGTATAGGTAGTTCATACATACATTTTACGTCTTCCGCCTAAACAAGACCACTGCTGGACAAGCTCTTATCATTTCGGTTAATGCTCACGTTGATTGTGCATGTGGGTTGGAGTCGCAGTGGAGGTGTTAAATAAACACAGAGAGAAGCTCCTGCACTTCTTTGTTATACTTCATCCCTTAGCCTTTTATACGTCCACGAGCCGACGTAGGCGTGTGAGTTAGGGGTCGATTCTTGTGCCGCCAGAATTCTAGACATAGCAATAGTCAAGTCTGGGCCCTCACCTCAACAGCCTATAATGGTCCACTACTGGAAGCAAGCCTCCCCTGTTTTTTTTTATCTCATGGGGGTAAGGCCTATAATCCCCACGCTGGGCAAGCGGGTTGGGGATCGCAGTTCGGTGGTAGATCTACGAGAGGCGCTGTTGCCCGCCCCCCGGAGTATGTCCCTTAGTCGCCTCTTACGACACTTACGGTTAGAGTTGGGGTGGTGCAAATTCTAAAACGGCATCACACGACTTAGAGTCTGGGCCCTAATACCATAATGATGGTATCGTGTCAGAATCACACGTTTTGTCATTTACCTTTGATGAAAGAAACTACAGATAGAGGGACGCGTGTTAAAAGTGTTAAGGTTGAAGCTATTCTATCAATCTCTCAGTGCAAATGGCACACACTAGAGTTTCTTTATCAATGGACGATTCTACGAGGATACCATTGTTGTAATAGTGGTCGTAATAAATCGATTAGTTAGCAGAATTAGGAGCTGAATAGTCGCCTCAGAGGCTATACGTGTCCCCACTGCCAAAAGTCTTACGTTTTGACAATCGCAATCATATTTTACTGATTGTTTCAAATTATATCTTATTTTCTAGGCTACGTAGTACGTGTATCAAAACTTGGTAGCGATTTTCAGAAGTTGGGTTTTTTAGGTACTGTCACGTCGATTGTCTGGGCGGCGAAACGGTCATATAATTTTCACGCCGCAGCGAGATAACACAGATCACATACTAAATGACCGCTTCGCCTCACAGACAGTCCACGTGACAGTAAGCAGTGTACTGCGTGCAGATAATGAGACCAAAGCTTAAAATTCGCACTATTCTCGCTGCTTATTCCGACAGACAGACAGAGAGAGACAGACATTACCTATTCGTATCTTTAATGTTTTGTACTAAGTATCAATTCTCTAGCCATTATTATAAGATTTTTGCTTGGGACTGGGTGAATCCGTGTTTATAGTCCAGCATTATTTATATATTATAGCTTGGACTGTCACTGTCTTGACGTCACTAGCCACGTGCGTCACTGCACACCCACTTCCTACGACACAAAAGCACAACCATTTGCCTTTAGAAGCTAAAATTACAGCCTAAACTGCCTGTTACTCCACTATCCGCCCTATTCCCTCCAATCAAGAGCCATTACCGCCCAGCAGCCTTATCTGCATCTCAAATGGTGTCCCGGAACAGGCTGTTACTCCAATTGCATGCATTAAGTGGAATTGATAGGAGGTACAAGGCGTTTTGCATCTGCTCTAGATTGTTCTAACTTAAGATATTTTGAAGGGGGCTCCGGGGTAAATTGCTCACTTCTGTCCTCACTTAATATACCTAAGTAGAATGAATGAATACTTTATTGCATAAAATTTAAAAAATAACAAAAAAACATTTATCTAAATTTAAAAACGATCAGTTCAATACACGGTCTTATCGCTGAGAACGATTTCTCCCAGACAACCCAGGGATGGAGAAAAAGATATAAGCATTATAAGAGTTGGTAGTGCACAAACAGTTGAAAATTAATTAAATATAAACATAAAAAAGTTAGTTAATTAATGAAACTTATCACAAAATGTGACTAATATTTGATCTAGTTTGTTCTTGTTTTAGTACACGATAAAATATTTTCATTTGTCAATATTTTGTGTAGTTTTATAATAAATCATTGTAGAAACAGAAAACGTCAAATATATAAAAAACATGAAAACTACTGGCTTCAATATCTCTATCTTCTCTTTCTAAAATATCAAGATTTTCATACATTTTACTATGTATAAACTAAATTCAAATTCTTGGGTATTTTGTATTACACAGTTTTATAGGGTTTTCGTTACAAATAATTATCCCTCGGGAATAAAAATTGTAGGTGATCACCTCCGAATTATTTTCCACACAACAGATATAAATTTTACAAATCGGTTTATAATTGACGGAGAAATCAAAAAACATGAACATGAACCTTCATAAAAATACATACAGCCTGACATAGAACCTTTTTGTTTTTCTTTTCGTCGTTAAACAATGGACGCAACTTTGTTGAGCCTACAAACTATTATTTCTATAAATACAACCTTAACGAGTCAAAAGCAATTAAAACTGACGGCAACCACGTCCGTCAACTCTAACTATTGGTAATTGACAGCAGAACGTGACCAAACGCCTTTATTTTTAACTCGTCTAACTCTAAGGCCGCCATTTTAGATGTAGCCGCCATTTTAGGATGCTATTTGGGAGTTGTTGTTGTTAGACAAGTTTTGATTGGTTTTTATTTAAGCTGATAGGTCTGTTATTATGGATGGAATAGGAATAGAAATTGAATAGTTCTTGAAACAATGAAAGGCTACGTTATTTTTCTCACTCAAATTGGAACCTTCTTGCAGATAACCGAGAGGATTGGAAGAAGGGGAGGATACCCTTTGCCTTGCAGTGGAACACTTCGTAGTTCTTATATAGTTCTTACATAATTTATAAAATTGAATAATGTGACCTGTAAACCTATGAAAGTTGGTCCGTTCATAGTAAATCAACTCTAAACGGATCAAGCCTGTCTTGAATTCCATGAAACTGTATTTTCTGATCCGATCCATCTTAACTCAGTCCACCTTACGTTTATAACCAGCAATGTATCGTAACTCTAAGTGCTTTAGGACCGTAATACACAAATCTCTGGGAAATCACACCTTAGACGTTAGTATTAGGTCGTCGGCGATTTATTTCCGCCGGCGGCGACGGGAGGACCACGAAAAAATGGACAAATCACCACTCAGCCACAGGCTAGGCAGAACAGCTGCTCCATTCAGTTGTACCCGTGAGTGTGTGACTCATACAACATGTACTATTTTTGCCGGTCACGGGTTCTTTTGTTTTTCGTACAATTCTAAATGCATCATGAAGGTAGTCACCTATTCATACTATTATGATTATAAATTTAGAAGTATTTCTGTTTCTAATTTTTTATGGCTAAGCAGCTGAACGGGTCTTGACGAAATTTAGGGGGGGGGAGGTAGACGGTATCCCAAGGACAAACATAGGTTATATTGTATCCCGGAAAAGTGTGTGTGAAGCCGCAAGCAGAAGCATATCCTGGTAATGGGAAAATGACGCTTTTTTTGCTTTTACTTTTTACTTGGCCTGACAAATCTTGCCAATCAATTTTAGACCATGTGTCCTCAACCGATTGAGCTGAAATTTGAAATTCTAATGTAAGTTCGTTGACAGTGAAACTTTATGATACCATCTAGCTGGTCTGATGTTGGACACAGAAGTTTTTGATATGTGTGGGACAAATCTTGAAACTGGATTTTATCCCTGTTATCCTCAACAATAACAAAATAAAACCAGTCAAGTGCGAATCGGACACCAAGGGTTCCGTACCATTCATCGTTACTCCATAAAATTCGTTCGTACCGTTCATCTATAAAAACGGCAAAAAAATCACGTTTGTTGTATGCCCCCCTTAAAAATTGTTTTATTTTAACATGCCTATTGTCAGATGGACAGACAGACAGAAGGACGGACAGCGGAGTCTTAGTAATAGGGTCTCGTTTTACCCTTTGTGTACGGAACCCTAATGAGCTGAAATTTTGCATACCTATTAAAGTTTGCTGACATGGCAATGATAAGGTCCAGAGATAACCCGCTCGATAGTATTGAGCTGGTCTAATAATGGAGTCAGAAAGCAGCCTTATTGAACTCCTACACGAAACAACTTAACCCCGTCGAATTTGAATTCGTTGGATTTATCAACCCAGGCTATTTCTTCCTAGATGATTATAATAAATAATAATAATAATAAATAAAGCTGGATAATTCACACAGCATTTATATAGCCAGGATATAAGTTTCTTGATATAGCCCAAGCTAAGCAGAGCTTGTGTAATGGGTACTAGACAAGACAATAGATAAGCATAATATAATACAATTACATAGATAGATATCTTTTATTATACATAGATAACGACCAGAACTCCCTGAACAAATACCTACAGATCGTACAAACATTAGTTAGCCCGCAACCTCCTGCGTCGCAGGCAGACCTTCGCCCACAGCGCCACAGAGGTCGTCGAATATATACGAAGTATAAACGCCAAAAGATAAAAAAGGTTTTCAAAATATTTAAATTTTTCAATAATTAAAGCTCCCACAGACAAGGTCATCTGCCCTAATACAGAGCCAGCTGTCTCGTCGCCCCTGTGAACGCAAGTACCCTTAAGAAAGATCCCTAAGGGTCCATTTTTCTTCAAGATTGCTGCGACGCGGGACCGAGATGTATGCCGACACAGAGTAGCCAGTAGTTAATATAGGACGGTATACACCGAACGAGTTGCTGGTAGGATATTAGACAAGTTACTAAACTTAGTACTGGCTTCACCACAACAACCTTTAATAGTCCACTGCTGGACGCAGGCCTCCCCCTGATTTCTTTATCTCATGGGAGGGTAATGCCCATAATCCCCACGCTGGGTATGCGGGTTTTGATCGCAGTTCTGTGTTCTGCATGCTAAAAACTATCGTAGTTTGACGACTTTGACGCGCGCGTTTCACATCCCTCCGAGCACTTTTGAGTGCTCGGAACAATAACCCGCTTACATCAAAGTCAAAGTCAATAACTTTATTTACAAAATACAAATACAAAATAAGAAACAAAATAATAATACAAAATAAGCGCTTAGGCATCCACAATGAATCTCTATACATATTAATGGTTGCGAAACCAGCAGGTGATTTGGTTGCCAACAACAAATATGGTTGCGTATCAGAGCTGATACCAGGTTTCCTAACAACTGTACATTTATTTGGTTAGTGGTGCATCCAGTGGCACCACCGTGGTGTCGTAATAAGATAGGCATAGGCTTTGTCGATACTCGCATACCACAGGAGGTGACTATGTGGCTCTCGGGTAAGTCCAGTCCTTACTCGCCCAGTGTAACAAGGCCCTAACATCGCTATCGTGACGAATGGCTACTTTTTATGGGACGGTTATGGGACATGATATTTTAGGGTGGTTATGGCAAATAACATAAAAATATTAGTCGCAAACAGTGTGAGATGTGGTTTCGATTGGAACTCGGTTTTGTCGTAATTTTAACGCTGAGATGGTTTTATTTGTTTATCAGATATTAAGTATTTTACTAAATATATTTTGAAGTAAAAATAAATATTAAAAGTTAATTTCAGACAAACGCAGAGTGTTGCCAAAAATCGTAGAACAAGTTTTTTTTCAAATCTTTAGATTAACTGTGGAATATATGCAATGTCCACTCCTTAAACATTTATTTCGATGCTAACTACCTTACAAGAATTAATTGTAGTGCCTCAATTTCTCGTGTTGATGGTTTCCCTTTTATAAATATAATTGAACATGCCCCTCCACCGAACCACTTTTTATGCCAAATCCTTCTCCATCCAGGCCGTAAAGCTGTGGAATGCACTGCCTGAGTCCATTAGGAAAGCTGAATCACTACCTGTCTTCAAAGCTCGCGTCAAAGATTCTTATCTATCGAAAAAGTGAACACTGGTAGGTACTTTTATTTATTTATTTTTTGTTCTTGGTATTTATGTATTCCGTATATTATATTCTATATTTTATAAAAATCTACTTATTAAAGAATAATTGTTAATTATGATTATATATTATTATGTATATGTATGTTACACCCCTTCCTTTCTCAAATTTTTCAAATTTATCCCCATCCAAAGGTTGCCTGGAAGAAATCGCTTCTAAGTGATAAGGCTTTTATGTTTAAGGTCTATGTCTGTTTGTTGTTTTTTTTGTGGAGTACAATAAAGAGTTTTGTATTGTATTGTATTGTATTGTAATTACTTGCAAAATAGGTGCAATAAAATTAAACAATGAAGAAATGTAGGTACCTTCCAACCTGTGCTTCCAACAATCAAGGTCAGATATCGCTGAACATAAGCAATTTCAAAATCTCATAAACACTACCACACTACAACACCTAAATCTCTTCCGGAAGATTGACCCTATTCAGCTATTTTTGACGTCGACTCTACTTGAGTGTATCTAATGGGAAACATCCAAAATCCAAAATATAGCCATCCCATGCTCCATTACTCAACCCACTCATTATGCAAGTGCCACCATAATCCGCTAGATGTCTCTAAAACAAACTTCAGTCCCTATTACCCATAACTTGGGCTAACATAAGCACAACTTAGTTCAAACGGTGAACTTAAAACATACTTGGACTTAACCCCCTTGGATTTGCATAATGTAGGCCCCTTGGCAGATGCTAGGCTAATTTAGGCTTGATAGATGTGAAACTCATGCTGAAGCATCTTGGAACACTTTTACAATATTAACCTGATATTGGGATAGAAGTGAGACTAAAACGTCCGAGACTAAATTTAGGATTTTTTCCGCAACGTCTTTTTACACACTTTTTCACAATTGAACTGTTTATGTACCTACCTACCTTATTTCAATCAGGCAGTGAGTTCAACATCTGGTAGGTAGGTACCTAAATGCACAATGCCCATTCTTATAACTACTTTTATAACACTTATAAATATTGTAAAACCTATGTGATAGTTACATGGCTTACTCGTAAATAACACGCATTTATTTACATATGTTATTACTATAAGATTTTTTTGTAACATATAGGTATTTAAATACATAATTTATATTTAAAAAGTTAATATTTGGTAATCTCTTCAAAATTCTATTGTCCCTTCAAAATAAAAATGATTATGAACGTAGAGTTTTTGTCACATCGTCATTATAATATCAGAGGTTTGTTGTAGTTAACAAAGTTCTCATTCGTAAGAAGTAAAAAGTACTCAGGAAATTTCATGCAGTAAAAAATCAAATCAATAAATAGCTGTCAGTATTGAGTTTCACCTCTACGTCCACAATTTACTACCTTGTATCCTAGACGCCTGAGAAAATATAATTTGGGATACTCCGTAGATTTACACGTGTAACACGCTCCGCTAAGAACATTAGGACGCCTTAGTTTGAAATAACGGGCTTTGTTTTTATTGTGAAACTAACTTCGGCCGGTCCCTTCGCTCTAACTGACGAAAATCGCTGTACATACTAGGACGTTTGGGAACTATGGTAGTGTATAGCGACTTTTGACATATTGCCGCCAGTAGAAGCGTGAAAATCGACCTCTCTAACTTAAACTCTGGATGTTGTAAGCACTGAGGCAGGAACCATAGGAAGAGCTTCTGAGATTTGAGAAGAGTTTTCTGATATTTTTAGTACCTCTTGCAATCACCAGTCCAAGCGTGGTAGCTGATGTCCTTCCTCTCTCAGGTTCCCTTGGTCAGTTCTTACGCCGCAACCCTCCAGAACGGCTGTCATCCATCATCATCAGCCTATACAGGGTTCCAAGTATTTAATCAATTACCTCTTAAATGTGACTTAAATAAATCAAGACTAACAACTTTTGTTCTATGACTTTTGGCAAAACGTCTCATGTTTTTTTTAATTTTTAGTTTTTGTTGGAATTTCTACACAATGTTTAGGACCTAAGAGTATAAAGTTAGCGTAGCAGAAATATTATCGACCCTGAGCCACCGTCCTGCATACGTCGTTTGTATTTCAAAAGTTCTTAGTTCTGTAGATTAGATTAGAACTGGAAATTTACTTCTTTTTTTTTGTATGGAAAAAAAATCATTGTATTAGAAAAAGTCATAGAACAAACTTCAAATGCCATGTGGTGCCGGCTTAGAATTTGCACCACCCAACTCTTCCCGTGGGTGTCATAAGAGGCGACCAAGGGACATACACCGGGAGGCGGGCAGCAGCGCCTTTTGCAGAATAGATCTACCACTGAACTGCGATCCCCAACCCGCATGCCCAGCGTAAGGATTATGGGCATAACCCTTATGAGATAAAAAATCAGGGGGAGGCCAGCGTAAAGCAGTGGATCATTACAGGCTGTTGAAGTTGAGATATAGAACAAAAGTTGTTAGTCTTTATTTACCCAAGTCGCATTTAAGAGGTTGTTGGTTCAATACCTATTACCCTGTATAAGTCCGCACCTGGATAGGCTTCTCTTTATGAGCGCCATAGTGTCATGTCTCTATCTTGCCGCAACCAGCATCTGCCTGCAGGCTTCCAACCTGGTCGGTGGAAAACTGCGTTTGCCGAGTCGTGGTCTCCACTAAAGAGCATGTTTACCCCAGTGGTTGTCGGTTCTTTGAGACATACAGATAGATCTTAAAGATATGTACGTGCCTCTGTCCCTCCCATACATCTACGTGACATTATAATCCATCTCAATCACTTACTTCCTTATCAGCTAGATAAAAAAGTATATTATCCCCCTTTTCCTGTTCGACCCCCTTTCTCCCTATAGCCATTAGACCTCGCAAAAACGGGTATTATTTATACGATATCATTTCTATATCGGCCTATATCTGTGATTTATTGTGGACTTTATTATGTACTCGCTAAAGATCATTTATAATCGAAAATTATCGTTTTGCTTGGTTGTATCCTAAAAGGGGGGACAGTAAATCAAGTAAATTGTATAGGAAGGCTAGATAAGGTGTAATGTTACCAACTTATTTAAAAATACAATACAATTTTTAAAATAGGTACATAAATTGTTTATCTTTATCTCTCACACTTTTCTCGTCTCTCATTGGCTGTATTTAATAATAATATTAGTTGTATTGTTCTAATGAATCTTCTGTTGAATCTAAAAGAGAACCAGTTCCACCTGGCCCTCATCGAGTCTTCCATGTCTGACCATAAGCAGATTTTCTTAGAAATAGATAAATACCATCCACCGCTAAAAACTAAAATTGAATATCAATCCGTTGATTACAATAAATTACTGACGCTTTCAGAGAAAGTATATGCTACAGATAATGACGACTTTAATGTATTTGAAGATAAACTAATAGAAATAATACAAGAGAGCAAAAGTACAAAAAAGAAAATATTGAACCCACCTAGGCAAGATTGGATAGATGCACCCATATTAGAAAAAATTAACCACAAAAATAAACTATATAAACTACATAAAAGCAACCCCGATAACACACAAATACAAATGAATTTTAAGGAAGTAAACAAAAGTGTTATTAAAGAAATCCAGAAGATGAAGAATGAATACTACCTTAAACATTTTAAAGAATGCAAGAATAAACCAAGAAAAATGTGGACCCTTCTAGATAGCCTTACACACAATAGGATCAAAAACATATCAATGCCAGCTAAACTAGAAGCAGACAATACTGTAATCTCCGATGGTAGCCAGATATGTCAATATTTCAATGACTTTTTCTCAAACATTGGAATGAAGTTAGCACAAGTAATTCCTAACGAGTATCATGATGACGAGACTTACACCACAAATACAGTAGATCCCAGTTCATTTGGTTTCGGCCTTTCAACTTTAGAAGCAACTACAAAAGATGAAATCCTTAAAATAATCGACAACCTGAACACTAACACAAGCTCCGGTCTCGATCGAATAAACGCAAAAATGATCAAATGCATAAAACACCAAATTGTATCTGAGCTCAGTTCATGTATAAATCGTTGTCTAGAGCAAGGTACGTTCCCCGAAAATCTTAAGACTGCAAAGGTCACACCTATCTATAAATCAGGAACACGATCTGATCCTAACAACTATCGCCCTATATCTGTACTCCCGATAATTTCGAAAATACTTGAAAAAGTAATATACAATCGTCTTGAATATTATCTGAACTCAATTAATTTTATCTATAAAAAACAATACGGATTTAGGCCCAAGTCTAATACCCTATCAGCTACCGTAGATCTTGTCACTAAACTTAAAAACTCCATAGATGAAAAGAAAATTGGTCTTGGAATTTTCATTGACCTTAAAAAGGCATTCGATACGGTAAGTCACAGTATACTGTTGAGTAAACTAAACGACTTAGGTCTAACTGGTAATGCTCATAAAATCCTTAAGTCCTACCTCACCGGTCGTACCCAAGTTGTTAAGATCGGTGAATTTCAAAGCTCTACAGCACCGATTACATTCGGAGTTCCACAAGGATCTATCTTGGGTCCGCTGTTATTCCTTATATATATAAATAATATATCTAAGCTGAACCTAAAAGGGGAACTATCGTTGTATGCTGACGATACTAGCTTATTTTACTTCGGAAAAGATATAGATGTCATTGTTCAAGATGCCCAAAATGATCTTAATCTCCTCAATTTATGGTTTAAATGTAATCTGCTAACGATTAATATTGCCAAGACACACTACGTCATATTCTCAGCAAAAAACAAGGTAATAAAAAACTATGAATCCCTAAAAATAGATAATATTGCTTTAGACAAATCAGACAATGAAAAATACTTGGGTCTCATTCTTGATAATCGTCTAACGTGGAAACCCCATATCATGAAAATCAAATCAAAACTAACATCTTTAAACGGTGCGCTCCGCGGAATAACTCGGTGTTTACCGCGCAACGTTCATTATACTGTTTATAATTCACTGGTAAAGCCGCACATTGATTACTTGATTGAAATTTGGGGATCAGCAGCGAAGACAAATCTAAACCTATTGCAAATAGCCCAAAATAAACTTATCAAAAGACTATTTAGCTATGATTATCTAACCCCTACTATTAAACTGTACAAAGAAACAAAACTTATGAATATCACTACAACCTTTAAGTACTATACCTGCCTACTAATACGAAAAATACTATCTAAAGACATGCATACAAACATTACATTCAAAACTAAACGAGACCATTTTAATAGGAAACAACTGAGAAATGCAGACAAATTAATTCTACGTCAACCAAGAACAAATTATGGCAAAAATAATATTACTTTTGAAAGTGCTAAAATATACAATGAACTGCCTAAAGCTATAAAAGAGACAAAATCTATGCACTTATTTAAAAAACTACTAAAATCTCATCTTTTCACGACTAATTAAATTATAAATAACCTCTAAAAATAATACACTCAGGTACCTAGTACCTACCTAATTTTACAAACTAGACTTAATTATCAGCATAAATCTCAATTTTACAAATCTAAAACTACACATTTATCCCATAGCTCTACATACCTAATATTCATACGCCAAAGCTTGACACATCCAGTTGTTGTTGATCTATGTAACTCGAGTCGCTCATTGTTCTATGACGCTTCGCAAAATGTCGTGTAAACTAAATACTTACCTACTGCACTACTGCGTTGTGTCGGTCTCGTCAGAATGATTTTCTAGCTACCCACTTTGTTCTTTTTTTTTTTGTTCTTGCCCTACATGAATGTAATAATGATTTCTTGTTTAGTATTATTATAACTAATGATGTATAGCAAATTACCTACCTACTAGTTTAGACACACTTATCAATTACCTACATATTTGTAGTACGCACGCTCGTCACCCAAATGTTATTTACTTACTTATTATTAGCAATTAGCCCTAAGTTCTCATTTTAAGTGAATTTTTATAATTCGTATGAGAATAAAGTTTCTTAAACCATTGTTTCAAAAGAATCATACAAATCGGTCCCTAATAGACGAAAAAAATCGACGGACATGGGTACATAAAAAAACATACACGCGTCACACGCAGCCCAAAAACCTATTCCTTTTGTCAAAGTCGGTTAAAAACAAAATTTGTATGAGTAATACACACGCTATGGATGTGAATCGTCGAGTTGCTGTAGTCTTGCGAGCGACGAGAGCAAAAACTACTGACCACTTACGCTGTACAAAAATGTCTATAACGTGCATTTATTTTCTTGTACAAAACTTGTCAATATTTTTCAGTCCTTCCACCCTTTACGATTATAAGGCGACTAGTTCCTGTACTAATTCTTTAAAAGGGTATTTTACTTTATACGAGAAAAAAAACGAAAATATTTTACTGAGCAGCCGGAAAAGTGCATCGTTTTCGTCAAATTACGCGAGCAACTTGAAAATTAAATATTAAATGCACTCATATTATAATTTGACATGGCACTTATAATTTTTTGTTGTGATTAATTAGCACTTTATAGTTTAATTGAGACACCCCACTAACTGAGCTGTCAATTCTGTAACTCGGGAATGCTAAGCTCAAATGAGATATGAACTCAATCGGTTCAGAATGGGACTTAATCCGCACAAAGTGCATTTGGGCATGGAAATTAATTACTCGATTTGCTTGACTATCCTTTGGGTCACGAAAAAGCTGTTTTAGTTCGGTCTCTACGGGAGAACGCTTTACAGTAAATCTTTAGCCTTTTGAGTTATGCATAATATGTTATTATATTATTTTAGCCGTGTGGTGCTGGCTTAGAATTTGCACCAACCCAACTCATCCCGTGGGTGTCGTAAGAGGCGACTAAGGGACATACACCGGGGTGCGGGCAGCAGCGCCTCTTCAAGAATAGATCTACTACCGAACTGCGATCCCCAACCCGCTTGCCCAGCGTGGGAATTATGGGCGTTATATATGGGAGGCCTGCATCCAGCAGTGGACCATTAAAGGTTTTTGAGGTTGAGCTACAAGCCGACGTTAAAAATCTACTCCTCCAACGCCTCCAGCGCATCCCGTGAATGTCGCCACCAGAGGAAGGACATGAGCTTTTTTCTGATTATTTTAACAGATCTACCTACGGAAACCGACCCACCGGCCAAGCGTGGGGATTGAGGGACCCCTCCCCCTCCCCCTATATAGGCTATTCCACTGTGGATGTTAAGTGTGCTGATCAATAGTGTATGGAACAGGTTCTCGACTAAAACAGCTACATAGCTATAATTCTTAATTTATAATATTTTATATATAGTTTTCAGAAATTGACTGAGCAATCTTTATCCATTTCTACTTGAAAATGCTAAGGCCTAGTTCACAGTAGACAGCAACTGTCCAACTGCTGTCTGTACCATTACTGTCACTTTCACAACGAGCGCTATTGATAGCATGGTACAACGTTGATAGTAATAATTATAAAGTTTATTATTTGTAATTCTGTATTTATCGACTAAGGTTATCGACATAGCGCAAAGGATTAGCAAGCTGAAGTGGCAGTGGGCCGGCCATATCTCTAGAAGAACTAACACCGCTGGGGTAAACGTGTTCTTTAGTGGAGACTGCGACTCGGCAAACGTAGTGAAGGACGCCCTCCGACCGGGTGGGATAGGGTGCTATGGTGCTCAGTAGTGGAGGCCTATGTCCAGCAGTTGACTAATATAGGCTGATGATGATGATAACAATTTTGTAATTTGTAATTTAAATTTCTGTAATGAACTATGTATTTTTATGTCTGTATTGTAATTCAGACTGTGGTGTTTGAAATAAAAATATATTTATTCATTCATAGGAGATGCTGCTAGCTACCACAGTAGCTGTGTACTGATGAGGGGACAATTCTAAGTATAACTTGATATTTTATAACTCTAAACCCTGCCATGGCCATTATAAACGCCCTAGACGAAGACAAAGTCAGAAAACTGTAACAGCTTTTTAGTATAAACAATGTCCAAGCGTTTACTGTCCTTCGGCACTGACTGGATGCCACTGTCGCGTTCGCATGGAGCGATTGACGGTCCAGTAGCTGCCTTAGTGATAGTTATGGAAGGTAAGTGGACAGTTGAATCAAAAAAATTTAGAAGTAGCTGTCCGATAGTAACTAACCGACAGTCGCTGATTCAACCTTTACGGAACCAGTAACTGTCGGACAGTAACTGTCCTTTACTGTCCGGCAGCTACTGGGTCCGTGAAAAGTACGCTTTACGAGGATTCAGTGAACGTAGATAGGTATATATGTGATTTTTAAAGAGCTGAACTTCCTTCTCACCACAAATCACAAGCAATCGTGTAAAAGACAATTTTATAAAAAAACTGAAAAGTAGGTAACGAGGAACTCGAAGTGTGAAATCGTTTTAATGCAACAAAAAGATATGATTTCTAACAAATGGCTGTAATAAATTCTGCCATTCGATACCATGCTTTACTGCGACAATAATAGAGAAACTTTGTCTAACACTGTTTCTATTCTTTCGTAACTCTATCTTGTTAACCCACACGCGCTGCATAGAGTTATGAAAGTATAGAATAGGAAGTTTGGTAACATTGTATGTGTCAAAGTGTTATATAATAATAGTGTTTTATTTAGGGAAACAAATAATACTAAAATAAGACATAGATTAACTAATTGTCATATTTATTTTTGCTGTTTGTCCGAAGTAAATAAATAATGCTGGGCAATTCACACAGCATTATCTAGCCCCAAGCTAAGCAGAACTTGTGTTATGGGACCTAAATACCTGATATACTACGTAATATAATACAATACATGGAAATATTTGTTATTCTACATAGAAAACGACCAGAACACCCTGAACAAATGTCTGCAGATCGTACATACATTTGTCCCGAGGCGGGAATCGAACCCGCAACCTTTTGCGTCGCAGGCAGACCTTCGCCCACCGCGCCACATCGGTCGTCAAGACGGTCAAAAGTAAGACAGATGTTATAAGAAATATCTTGCTTTGTCTAGCTTTAAACAAAAATAAATAAAACCAAGAGGTAACATTAACTATATTGTAGTTTTCTGGGTAGATTATATATAATTCTAAGTAGTCTGTCGGTAAGATTGTGTAAAAATGTTGTTTTAATTATATAAAAAATAACAAAGTTAAATCGTGTAAAAGTTTGGGCGTGACGTGACGCGGAACTTAAAACTTTTAACTGGATATATCTTCATCATTTATTGTTTATTTAAAAAATTACGTGTCTTATTTCTTTTGTTAATGTATCTAAAGGATTTATTAGTAGGAAACTAGCCTATTATCCTTACCCTTGACACAATTTATTTCAGACAACCATCAATATCTTCAAGGCAAGTCTTTTCTTAGGTTCTTTAAAAGTATCGGATAAAATAGTTACCACATCCATTTCCTTTTCAAGTTGCTCTCACATTTCAGTGAGTGATACGCTCGTGGCGCCCTCTCCAGTAATAGACTATTTTCTCGACGATTTGTCAAAAGTCCGCCATCTTGAAATCGGTGGCCATTTTATGAATGTTTTGTGCTGGGTTACTTATATATAGCAATATGTAGGTATTGTTAAAATCGAAGTGATTTCATCATAATCGACAATGGACATCCACGTACATAGACGTATAAAGATCTCCACAATAACCTGTAGGCAGAGTGTGGACCTAATGAAGGTTGTGTGAAATCTCTGGCAGAGATACAATTACTTATGTTTAATAAAAAGTTGAGAGGTTTCAAGGGACACCCGGATGGAACGAAGTTCCTTTCTATAAGAGAGAGATAAAATCGGATTTTGACTGCATAAAATAATTCCCGTTTTCTCTTTTGCACAACTGAGGTTGCTCAACTGCGAATAGTTGCACAACGGGGCTTCCCTTTTGTGCAACTCATTTTGTTTGCTTTTGCTCAACTCGATAATTTTATTAGTTTATGATCTACGGTTCCGAGGCGTGGTCTCTAACTATAGGCTTCGTTCATAAGCTTAGCGTCGATCACGGGGCTATGAAGAGAGCTATGCTCGGGGTTTCTCTACGTGATAGAATGCGGAATGAAATCCGTAGAAGAACTAAAGTCACCGACATAGCTCTCAGAATTAGCAAGCTGCAATGGCAGTGGCGAGGCCATATACCTCGCAGAACTGATAATCGCTGGGGAGTTATGGTTCTCAGTGACGGCCGCGATGCAACGCGAAACGGAGTGTTGGGAGACCATCAACTCGATGGACCGACGACATCGTAGCGGTCGCAGGGAGTCGATAGATGGAAGCGACTCAGGACCGCTCTTTGTGGCGTTATACGGCCTATGTCCAGCAGTAGACGTGTATGGGCTGGTATAATGATTATGAAAGAATAAGTTTATTATACCCACCTTAATGCAAAAACCTCTTTACAAAACATCTTTTTTCTCTATCCACCGGCGATAATGAGATAAGATAAGAGAATAAATAAAGCTATAAAAATCCGAAATTAGAGAACTAATGGATTAGGCGGATTTGGGGCGGCAACATTCACAATGTTCGGGAAAGCGTAAAGTTGACAATTATTATTTACCGTTCAAGCTAGATCTAATTTTAATATTAATTAAAATGTCCCTCTTATCTTTCCAATTAATCTCAGATAAATACTATTAAAACGGCAACATCAATCACACGATGAGCGTTCGGGATATTTTAAAATTTTCACTTTAGTACATCTTCTGCAAACTAAACAACAACTCGTATTAATCAAAAATATGCCTGTCTCTTTCTATTTATTAGGGAGGTGGGCGAACTAAGGACATTGTTGTTGGCAAAGTAAGATCTTATATTGATTTCGTACTCGCGCGCAATCAAATTTATGTTTGAAGTTGCTTGAAGACCAAATGACTTTTCTGAAAATTATTGGAATTTTTTTGCTAACATTTTTTAACGAAAAAAAGAAAAGATCCTCTAAGTGGTGAAAATAAAATGCGTTTTATAGGCATCTCATCGCATCCTCACGCACGCACATAAAAAACCCTACTCCATATCGTTCTAATAGCACAAAGAAAAATAAGTTTTTTTTCATAGGCTTTGGATAAAATATTTCTTGGTGAGACGTGCTCAGCCCACTTCTTGCCTCGCAGTCTTTGATGGAGCATCTAATTAATGTATCTAATCTGTGACGGGGCATTTACATCTAACCCCGTGATTTGTGATAATCTGGCGCCAAACGTCAATAAACGGCATCGTTGTAGTAAGTTATTACCGATCCTAGCTTTATGGGACGGTTAAGATAAGAGGACAATATATACATAAGCTTTGACAGTTGAACTACAAAATATTTTGATCACACTAATATTAAAAATGCGAAAGTTTGAACGTTTGGATGTTAGTTACCTATTCACGCCAAAAGTACTGAATGGATCGGGATTTAATTCTAGTGGGATAGAAATAACCTTAAACAACGGGAAGCTGCGTGCAGAAACTAGTAATCTATAACTTACCTCAACTATATTAATTTCCTTTAAAATCGGTTTTTTATATTGTTTTATTTACAGCACCCTTACCCGTCCTGAGTTCGTCCCCAGGGCGTGTACGCAAAGATGCTAACTCCAGATTTATGTTCGTAGATTAGCGCGAATTAAAAAGTTTGGGCTCGCGCTGGGGAAGTGAAAAACTTCGTGTTTCGAGCAAAAGTGTGTTTTGGACGAAACTGCGGTTTGGATAAAGTGTTTTTGTGTGTTTGCTGACTTGGAGTGTTTAAATGATACAAGTACGTTTAGTGCCCTACTAAACCGAAAAAAATGCTAAGAAATTATTATTGATATAAAAATGTGCAGGCAATTGATGACCGCCTGTGTATCTTACATAACAGCTTAGAAACAGGTAGTTATAATTAATTTACTCTGTAGCACCTTTTGCTTCAACTTTGTTGGGAATACCCAATTCATGTTTTAGACAAGATGGCTAATCGATATTCAGCCATATTGTTGACCGTTGGCTTTGGTGTTCATTTAATGATCGACCAAGGCATTTAATTAGATGACGCACTTTTGTAAACTGCCAGGCCGTTTTACGAACGGGCTGATTCATCATACATAGGTCAGACATAGGTCACGCATATCCGTTTATTCGTTTTCACAACTTTTTATGACAAAATTAATAAATATAAAATAAATAATGCTGGACAATTCACACGGCATTATCTAGCCCCAAGCTGAGCAGAGCTTGTGTTATGGGTACTAGATAATTGATATAGATAAAACAATACATTACATAGATAAATATTTTTTACTATACATAGAAAACAACAAGAACACCCGGAACAAATACCTGCAAATCGTACAAATATTTGAATAGAACTTGCCTCTGGTTAAATTAACTTCCCCCTATCTAAACGCAGCATCTGTTTAGTCAATATATTTGAATACTTATTGCTATGTGTTTAGAAACTTAACCGTTTTCCAATTTTGCTGTTTTGTTTGTTTGATCGATCTCTGAAATACATTGTATTGTATTGTATTCTTTATTAATCAAAAAACTTATACTATTCTTATTTATAAGACACTATAAATCATAGGTTTGTCTAGTGTCTCCAGTTACACCGTGTTGTTACACATTTGACAAAAGGTTTTCTATACTAAATATAACTATTACCATAAACAAACTAAATCTAAGTAAGTACATACCTAACATTATTAGCAGCTGCAACAAATACTAGGTAATATAACTCATAATTATATACATATTTATTAACTATATAAGTAGGTAATATAACTATAGAACTACCACTAAAAGCTAAGACAAAAATACAACAGTTTAGAAGTCGTTTAGAATACAAGGATATTTTATCGCAAAGGTAGGCTTGAATGCCTACCCGCATATTCCAGTGGATTAGCGTCCTATAGTAAAGTTCTGAGACACCTTGTATTTAGACCTATTATTAGATTCGTTAAACTAACGTTTTTCAGTGATTTTCGTAGATTTTTACATAAGCGCAGTAGATAATATTATTGCAAGTTCCTATCAGCACATTATTTATTTAAATGAACAGAGATTTGGATTTGGGTTTAAGTCTTTTTTGTTAGAAACAATAATCGGCCAGGCCAGGGGCGTGTTGGGCCACACGCAGTGTAGGGTTCCGTAGTACACAAATGACAGTTACATACTAATAGTTTCTGGGCTAAGATACCGGCACAGACAAACAGACAGACAAGGCGAAACTATAAGGGTTCTTTGTTGACTACAGACGGACTAACTAAATGACTATTGCAATTAAATCGAGTTAAAATTAGTAGATTTCAGCTTTATTATATTTAGCTCAATAGCATTATGACAAATATCTTATTATTATTTTCTCGTACAAAAACTTCCAGCATCTTGGTCGAGAATCCACCGGAAAGTCAGACAGGATTCCGGATATTTCCTCATACGTGATGATGCATGGCTGTGTCACACGTTATATTAATATCAGAAAAAGTCAAATGAGGGTAGCCGTGCCGTCATCTGTGGCACAGTCTAAATAAATAAACAGAAGAGACTTAGACCCGTATTAAACTTAAGCTACTAAACTTAAGGTACCTATACCTACTAAATATTTCGTCAACCTAACCTGCTAAAAAATAAATAAAGGTCCTAACTTAAAAAAATCTTTTAGAGTGAAGACCTTTTTTATCAGAAGTAGCCAGCGCACCTTTGAAGAACATAAAATCACACTACTATATTGTTATTGCAAATGTTAAGAATAAGATGTTGTGATGCATTTTTGTTTCCCGCTTTACGTGAAAACTACTGAAGGGATCGGGCTGAATTTTTCACACGAAGTTCTTGATGTTACGTTAACGTAGAGGTTACCCACTTTTTATCATGAATATAATACGTTTTTATTTTCTTTCTTTCTTTCACTCTGGGTAATCTAACGGCGCTAGGTTACTAGGCGTACGCTAGGCACTGGTAAACCGACTAAAATTACGTGGCTCAGTTGGTTAGCGCACACCTCTACTGAGGATGGGGCGCAGGTTCGAATCCTGTCGAAATCGAAAATTTTTGGGACTTATTTTATTTTTTTAGTTATTTATTCTATATTCCGTAGATATTAAATAACTCAGAGCATTTTAATTTTGTTCCAGTTTTGAACTGTTTTACTGTTTCGCTTGCACTGTGTCACGTCGACATTATCGCCGTAACGACGATGACGTCAAAATGCGCGAAATTACATACAATATTAACATAAGGAGATTTGTATGACATCATGTCACGGGTTTAGGGGGAATTGCTTCTTTAGTGGAAATTGTTGTTTGCAAGTCATACACATTATATAATATTATATATTGCTGGCGTTTTATTTTATTTAGAATCCACTTTAACAATAGGGTATTTTGCCCTTTATGAAAATAAATATACCTACAGAATTTTGAAAAATGTATATTTATAGCCATATAGCTTCGGCAAAAAGCAGTTGGAACATGTTAGTTTTAGTTCATAGAATTTGGAATTGAATTCTCTTTGTCTATCGTATAAACTATAGCAATTTGACTTTGAAGTAAATTTTTGTCTTTTAAAGTCCACAAAATGGCAGCTGTTTAATCACTCAGCTCTATTCCGAATCCCATCGATGCAAATAACGTCTAATTTCATCCAACAGATGGCGCTCCATCACTGGCGGATAAAGCGTTTACTAGATACTTTGCGATAATTTATTTCCCTGCACTATCCATAAAACATGTTCTAAATATCCGAAGCAGCTAAACAATACATGCGTCAAAATTGGTGATCACTTTGATTATTTTCATATTGACTTTTTAATTGTAGACCACAAAAAAGAACAAAATATATGAATGATGAATGGATTTTACAGAACTATTTATTTATTATGTTTTACAAAACCACTCAAACACATTTGTAAGTTGTGAAATGAGTCCCATATCTTTTGGAGATGTGAGATAAATAAATGGCATTAATTTGGTTTATGCTTAATGTATCACATAAATCTCAAAGTTTTATCAATAAATCTGAAACTTAACGAATAAAACGTCCCAAGGTCAATGTCACGTATAAATAAAAGTTTGATACGTGAATTACAATTTTCGAGTACATTAGTGCAAAATAAACTCTTATTAATTCAAATACCTAACCTACAAGCTAACCATTGAAAATCGAACGTAAAATTGCCTATCTCTATTTTCAAATTCAATTCAAATAGTTGCACAGCCACTTCTGATAAACAGTCGGACACTAGAGATTTTGTAAATAGAACGTCCGCCATGATTAATTCGATATTTGAACTGAAATATGGACGTGTGACATAGTGTAAACATGAACCAGTACAGCAGTTTCCCGCGGTCGTTCAAGTCTCGCGGGAGTTGACCGCTCTGACCTGAATATCGCTTAAAGGTTGCTGTGATTTTGTGAAAATCCTCATGATATTCGAAATGTAAATAAAATTGGAGTTTAAATTTGGGATCAGCTTTCCAGTTTTCATGTGAAATGCTAGGGAATGCGTTTTGTAAATGCAAGCTTGCAAAAACCGATTACTGTTTCGAACTTTAAAAAGGTTATCTGCCTGACTCCTTGTGGTTCCGTTTCTGTATTCGAAATAATAGGGACGGTTGTTTGAAAAATGCAAAATTGCGCTACTGATTTTGTTGACATGTTTACTGGCACGTAGATCATCTGTCTATTTAGGATCAGTGTTGCCTGTTTTAAGCATAATTGCGTCGATACTTAATTTGAAACATTCTAATAGACAAATTGTAAAGCACGCAATTAAAAATGAGATCAGAATTCATTTTTTTGGCTATAATTTGAAACGAAGAATAAACGACTGAAGTTAGCTGCTTAGATTTATGACTTAACACATAGCACTGCTCACGATACACATGCGTTTCTAGTACATCCGTCACAGGGTGCACGTGCATTTTTTCCGGGTTTTTTGTAAATTTAATAAAACATTAAATTACATTATAACTGTGTACCTACTCATTAAATCGGAGTCGCAGTGTACGACTCCGATGGCGATGCGGTGGACCCACAGCATAAAGTGCATTCTTTTAGTCCTCCAAAAAACATTTTTCATCGACAATAAACCATCGAACGCAACCCATCCCTACTCAGATTACAAGTACCCTGCGTTGTTTTCGCTCCAATTAGACCCACGACAAACAAACAGACAAAAATATATGACATGTGTTTCATATTATACCTAAGGACGAAACGGGTTACGAGAGGCTCTGGAGAGAAATGTTTTATTTTATTGACGCCATTTTTCGCATTTAGCTACAAAATCCGAGTGGTTTATGGTTTTACCTTTCAGCGATTAAAATTATGAAGGGTTTTAAAAAGGATTTGTGTATGTTTGAATGTGTCAGTGTGGGTTTTAATTGATAAAAGCATTAAGAATTAATAAACCATCATCATTATGACCCTATATAGGTCCCTGCTGGACATAGGCGTCCCCATAAGAGCACCATAGCGCCGTGTCTTCTGTTTAGCATCATGTATCTGACTGCATTCTTTCGCAAATCCTCATCCCACCAAGCCGCAAGGCGTCCTATACTACTTTTTCCAAGCCGCGGTCTCCACTCAAGAACACGTTTACCCTATCGGTTGTCGCGAGCTCACAAATAAAGGCTCACTTACAATTAAAACGTGATTAAAACAATACCTTTAACTTTTTTCTTATTTCTCTCCTTTAATATTAGTACGGCTTCTACTCACACAGACCATCAAAAGATTTACGCACAAGAAGCCATTTCGAAACTTACCCAGAAAGTATTATTACTCGCAACATTACACTTTCACCGCTACATAAATTCGCGGGCAATTCCCGAAGTTGGCCGAACGCTGCCGAATGATTTGTTGGTTATGAAGTTACTTATTGATGGGATAATATGGCGAAAACATGAGTAGCTTTAAGAGTAAGCTTATTTGGTGGTCTGGCATCATTATTATCTCAGGTCTTAGGTAACCCACTGCTGGACGAAAGCGTTCAATTATTTAATTAATCTATACTAAGAACTCTAAGTATAACTCTTTCTGTTTATCTGTCTGTCTGTTACCACAAAAGACTACCTCTACATGGGTAGCAATGGCGTTATCAGTACAAAGAGCCGTGTCTCGAGACTAAAAAAAATTAGCGTATCCGGCAGCGATGCCTAGACATATTATGATATAGGTATTTATCATTTATTCAAATAGGTAGTACTTTAATTTCCCTGACGTTTCGGGACAATAACACGCTACCGTGATGTTACGGGATGATTAGAGTCGGTAGATAGATAGATAATTATAATACTTTATTGTACCGCGCAAACACAGAAAACAGTACAGAAATAATGGGTTTCTGCGTGGTTATGAGCGATCTCTTCCAGGCAACCTTGGCCTGTACTGTACATGTAAGAACAACAAAGATGGTGGTACTTGAAAAAAAACAAATAAAAGAAATAGGTACCGCGGATACATATCATACATATCTACTTCACTTTTTGATGGGGTACAACATAAAACCAAGAGAATTTTGATTCGGATGAGTTGTTCCTTTATCGCAATGTGAAGTGGACAATTTATCCGCGGGCGAGTTGTACCCTAACCCGATAAGACATGATCATAGAACATACAAAACAATATAAAAAACTACATCTAAACCACAAAAATTAGACGATGAATAAGATGTTCGGCAATATCTGTCATTGGAACTGTTCAGCGACTTTTGTCGAAAGTTGTATCCGTATAAAACTTTCAGTAATCAGCATTATTTAGTTCTCAAGTTTCACAGCAGAAAGATACTTGTTCAAAGCTTATTAGCGTTTATAAAACATCTCGTTTACAAACGAACTCGTCCGAACTCGTTTTAAACTCGTCCACAACTTGTAATGAACATACGAGATGCGACAAACTTTTCTAATATCAAACTTTTGTGAGCCTTGCATATCATTTTAGATTTTTTTTCAGGTGAATATATTTTTGCTGGGATAAATAAGTTTTGCCCACATATTACTGTGTGTGTGGTGTAGTTAGGTATTATAAAATGAGTAGTATAAAAAAGAGATTGAGAATGGTGTGGCGCGGTGGGCGAGATCCGCTGCGACGAAGGAGGTTGTGGATTCGATTCCCGCCTTAGTACAAATGTTTGTATCATCTTCAAATTTGACCCGGGTGTTCTGGGTATTTTCTATGTATAGTTTAAAACTATTTATTGTATAATATTATGTAAATCAGTCATCTAGTAGTACCCATAACACAAGCTCTGCTTAGCTTGGGGCTAGATAATTATGAATACTATTTAACGTGTATTTATCGCATGTATCTACCTTTTTTACGATTATGGGTTCAGATTGAGTAATTTTAAAAATATATATGCGGCTAGACGATGCCATGTGAATTGTGATGTGTCCAGTTTATCTATATAAAGAGGAAAGATTTGTATTTTTGTAAGTAACGAATAAACTTAAAAACTACTGGACCGATTTCAACCATTCTTTTGCCGTTTCAACATTCTTCTTTCTTTTACTTTACCTTACTTTACTTTGCCGTTAGAAAGGTACATTATCACTGAATAACAGGTAGAATATACCCGTGTGAAGCTGGGGCGGGCCGCTAGTTAAACATAAAGAACGGCTTCATCTCTCATGCTGATGAACAGAGTAGGACAGCATGAGAGATGACGTCATTCTCAATCAGATTTTATAAGAACGCAGTTATATTCATATCCAACTAGACTGATTTATAAAACTTTAAGGGTTCCGTGCCCAAAGGGTAAAACGGGACCCTATAACTCCGCTGTCTGTCCATCTGTCTGTCTGTCACCAGGCTGTATTTCATGAACCGTGATAGTTAGATAGTTGAAATTTTCTAAAAAAATTATAATAATAAATATGATGTATATCTGTTACCGCTACAACAAAAAATACTAAAAAACAGAATAAAATTAATATTTAAGGGGGCTCCCATACAACATACATGATTTTATTTGTATTTTTATAGTTAATGGTACGGAAGCCTTCGTACGCGAGTCCGACTCGCACTTGACTGGTTTTTTATGATCACATCACATCAACTGACGTTATGGTAGTCCAACGCTGGGGCAAAGGCCTCCTCTATTGAATTTTTACCAAAGGCACATACATAAACCTACATTATTCTTACGAGCTATACTAGAATATGTCGTTAGGCTCATCTCCTGGATAAGCCTAACCATACCATGAGGGAAAGCCATGTTTTAAAACCTTGTTTCAGTTATTTAATTTTTAAGCAATGCTTACCACTGAAGTAATATTTTAGCGTCTTAAAAAGCTGAATTTTAAGAATTTTGACCTAAAATATAAAAACATTTTAAATTTCACAGCTAAATTTTAAAACAGAAACATCTGAAAGCACGTTCCCAATTCATCTGAGCCGAGAGCTGCAGGTACAGTCAGCGACAAATGCATCTGTGGTATTAAAAGGAAGAACAAGACATCTTATATTGAATAAAAATATGAAAACATACACAAAAATACATGGGGCACAGGTTCGAATCCTGCCAAAATCGATACGGGACAATATTTTATTTTCTTAAGAAATAAACTGAGTAGGTACTTATATTTTTAAGTGCCACCGTCTTTGTTGTTCTTAAATATCCAGTTCATCCAAAAGTTGCCTGGAGAGATCGCTCATAGCGATAAGGCCTCCTTTGTTCTTCGTCTACTCATATGGTATAGGCTCATAGGAACAATAAACTATTATGTATCCAGATGACCATCTTCAAAAAATATATCAGGCGTAGTGTTTTAGAAATATACTCAAGAAACAAGAAATTTCAGTTCTGCTGTTCAAAAAATTAAGTAATCTTTTGTCTTTGACTGTCCTTAGTGAACAGCTGAGTGAGTGAATGAAATAAATGAATCATTTCATCTCGGTATTGAACCGAGCGAGACGAAATTCCAAATAAACTGCCTTTACGGATTCAATTCCATCAGCAAATATTTTCTTATTTAAAAACCGGGCAAGCGTGAGTATTTTATATTTCAGTTGAAGATTTGATTGGTTCACTAAGGTTAGGGATAGTTATATTTATTTAATAGTCCACTGCTGGACCTATAAAATAGCCCTAGTGGACTCATACACCCCATATTGTCTCTTATTTAGAGATTAATGTCATAATCTCCACGCTAGGCATGCGGGTTTAAGGTAGCAGGGCACAGTATGCAAGACAAATATATATAAAAATATATCTGATGATAAAACAAACATTTGTCCAGTGCGGGAATAAAACCCGCAACCTCCTGCATCGCAGGCGGACCTTCACTTGCTGCGCAACTGGGTTCAAAATTACAGGCACACGAATTTAGACTCAAATTATTTGATTATTTTTTTAAACATGAGTTCCAGGATAATTTTACTTTGACTTTTTAATACCTCGCTGAACAAAAGCTCCATCAGAACATGTCAGGACTTCCTTTAATACCTTTTGCGCCCTATATTAATCAAAATAGAGTCCAAAATAACTCCAAATAAACAGAGTCTGTCGCCACTCGTACTTAGACTCTACATTAAACTCTCAAACACGAAACTAAATTACTTTATCCATTTCTCAAAACAATTTGAAATAGCATTTCTAGTCTGGTCTACACGTTTCCAGTTTTTCGTCATGCGAAACTTAAAGACAGATAGGTTGCGTCTTTCGAAAGCGGCATTCGATGGCGGTGGGATCCCAATAAATTTGAATTCTCTATAAAACGCCTCGCTACATGATAAGAACTATTCACCAGTACACTACCCCACAACCGTATAAGCCAAACAAGGGAGTTTTGTCATAATTACTACGCTTGCTAGGCGGATTGGTAATCGTAGTCAAAATTACGCAGAATGAAGCTGCTGTGTTTTATCTGGTAGGTTTAATATGTCGGATGTTATGACCTTTTTCTATATCTAAAAGTACATGTGTTATGAACCGCGCTCGTATTTTTAATTCGGTAGAACAAAAAGCAACTAGTTCTATACATAAATCCGTGTGCATGTAGTCCAAAAAACATTTCCACCGGCAAAAACAAAACGAAGATATTTCGTACAACTTTACACCATCAGTTCAAATTATCTTAATTATTTCAAATTGACAAAGTTTTATCATTTTGTGCGCACCAATTTTGTCGTTTTCGGTGAAACCCGTTCCGTTGTAATTTGGTTTAGTTTCTGAGAACTGCCAAATTAACAAAACGAATTAAAGTTACTCAAGAATATTTTCTGTTTGTGCAAAAAACATAAAAGCCTACAAACGTCCACTGTTGGACATAGGCCTCGATCATTCGACGCCACAGAGCGGTCCTAAATCGCCTCTCTGGGACAGCTACGATATCGTCGGTCGTCGAATGGATGTCAAAAAGTGACAGATGAATTTTAAAATCGTGTTACTTATTTACAATTTTTTATAAACTTTGAGAAGCACCAACAAATTCAAAAATTCAATAATAATGTTCACTTTCACAAATCACCTGAACAATCGTGATTTCAGAAGACAAAACTCAAAGACTTTTTAACTCGCAGAAGTTGGTCCGCCACATAAATTGTGGGCCAATTACATTGGTTTATTCGAGAACTTTCCGAAAATATTTCTTTTTTATTGCTTTAGTTTAAAGGTGGATGTGTTATTTACTGGATTCTGGCCCTTGTAACTTAAGACGGGTTTATTGCGGGAAAAATTGTAAGGGCGTGACTAGACTATGCGGTGGAATACCGCGCGATTAGGAAGAAAAAGATATAAACGTGCCAATTACGAAGATATACAAACAACATAATAAACCCAACATAAAAAGCATTCTCAAAAATGTGTTTTGGTGAACATTTCATCATTTCGGCTACCTAAATATTTTCGTGTTCAGATAACATACACATTTTGCGGCGTCATCATCGAGGTTTAACTGAAGTCATAATCATAATACTTTACTTGCTGAAATTGAATTAATGTAGGCACATAGATCTTAGATTTGTAAATAGGCTTACTACATTCTGCATTTAAGTGCGCGAGAAATAAAAAAACCACATGTTTATATAATGCCACGTAAAGTAACCTTCAGTCACTTTATTGTAAGCTTTATATGGAGACGAAAAGATGATCTTGACACTTAGTATAGTCTTACTTTTATCCCATTACAATAGATTTATGGTTCTTTACGTAGCCAGTGTGGTTGTTCTGTGTGTGTTGCGAAGCCTTATCCATTTAGTAGTTTTGGCTTGAAGAAGTACATCCATAGGTCTATCCACTCATAGATGTAAATCTTACGTCTACGTGATCATCATAGTAACTTTTCCAAACGCGTAATCAGATCACTAAATATTCGCACCGCAGCCCTTATCTTCGGCATCGTGTAGCAAAGCCCTTAGCTTATAACTTTTATCACCATTTAGAAAGTAATGGGAGTTTGTTCGATCGTAAACAGTTGATGTCTCTGTTTTTGTAAAGTTATTACAAGTTCTGATGATATTCATGTTTTTAATAACAATGGAGGCTGTATATAATGCTGGACAAATAAATAATGCTGGACAATTCACACAGCATCATCAGATGGTGCTGTGTGAATTGACCAGCATTATTTATTTATCAATTCTAGCCCCAATCTAAGAAGAGCTTGTGTTACGGGTACTAGATAACTAATATAACTGATAGATTACATAGATCGATTTTTTTATTATACGTAGAAAACGACCAGAACACCCTGATCAAATGTCTGCAGATCGTACACACATTTGTCCCGAGGCGGGAATCGAACCCGCAATCTCCTGCGTCGCAGGCAGATCTTTGCCCACCGCGCTACAGAGGTCGTCTGATGGTTTTATGAGAAACGTTAAACGAAAGTTATACAGCTAGCAGATGTTTCTTTTGCCTACTATCAGCCAGCATTCCGACGTCACTGCTCTACCTAACAACACCTCGTCAGAAAAGAAATTAGAAATCAATTACGATTATTTTATTACATAAGGTTAACTCAATACGCTCATACACATGTAAAATTTGTCGTGTTATGCCTCTATTCTGCATGCTTAAGTTGATTTTTAAGCTGCAGTTTAAAACCTAATTGTACAAGAAAACTGGAAAAGAAGGCCACACTACACTACAAACATAAAATCCTTGTAGGAAGGTACTCTTAGACCAGTAGGTATTATAAAAGCTTGCTCAGCCATTGATGCTTGAGTAACGCAAGAAATACAAAATCGTTACTCACGCATAAATTGAAGACTTAGCAAACTTACATAAAACCGAAAGTTTCTAAGTGTCAAGATTATGTGGTTTGTCACGTGCATGAAATGTGCCGCTGATTGATTCAGGTGTATTTCTGAGTATATATAATGTAATAATAATAATAACTTATACTATTTTCGCCGCTTAATGTGATAACGATTAAAAAAACTGGCAATGAGTTACAAAACATTATGAGTTACAAAACATTGAGATACACTCACGAATACATCTGAATTAATTTGGTGCATGGAGTGGGATGTAACATTACACGCATGTAGGTGGGTAGATTAGGTACCTACCCAATTCTGGACGTGGAATAATATTTAGGTGTGTTTCTTTATATCCCAGATAAACGCGTGGGAATCCACGTGGCAGGACTTTGTGATAAGTAATAATAAAATGATAGGTACCAGCTTATCGCTAATAATAGGCAGCTTAACGAAAAACCAATCACGTTAAAATGAATCGAACAATTTCATAGAATGGCCTCTTTGTTCTCCCAATATTTTCTGTAACATTAACAAGAGTAAAATTTTATGTTCTGATTACGACATCGGCTTATATTTAATACCTAATTAAGATAATAGGATCAACCGTTATTCAGACAATAAAGTAGCTATTTTGTGTAAGCCATTTTAAAAATGGCGGATCGATTTTTTCGTAGAGGATTTCGGTAACTTGGATGTGAAAGGATTGTTAGCTCTTTGCAAGGTCAAAACAGGTTTTGTTAAATAAAACAAACAATTAATAATAATACAAACTTTAAATTTATTATACTTAAGTAAAAAGAAAAAACCTCTGACCTACTAACTTAGTAGATAGGAACTAACCTAAAACATGAGCGTCATAATAAGATATTGGTTCTTATTTAGATCAAGAACCCTTTGAATACACAAAAGCATTGAATTTAAAAAAAAATGTGAATCTATGTTTAATAAAAAGTAAGTAGATAATTAAAACAGTTCTCAAATAACCGAAAGCCTTTAAAAAGTCTACAAAATGGCAATAAAACTTTTCAAAAGATAAAATTGCCATAATTCTTCTACTTTGTAACAAGCTGGAGAACTTGTAAATCCTTTCTGACGTACAAAATAATCAAACTTTTTACCCAAATCCGTGAGCGCAAGTTTGAGAATCATTCACTGCTCTACGTACAAGTATGAGAAACGCTGGCTTATACGCCGAGACTACATTGGTTCAATGACGTGGTCCTCATCACCACAAATACGTCCAATGCTGAAAGAACCTCCCAAAAGTACCTCTTCGTCTTCTTACGTTTTGTAAGAAATAAAAATTATATCCTCTTCTATTTTTCAAAACGGGGTGTGGTCAATAACATCATGCTTGGCTGGTGGATTGGTAATCATAGTGCTTGCAGGTGTAAAAATGTATAGAAGACAGCTGCTTCTCTGTTAGGTTCCCTTAGTCCATTATAAAATGAGAAAAAAATAAAGAATTCACCTACTGCCGCCTCAGTTCGATAAGTATTCAACTGTATATTTATTGTTCGTGAAGAAACAAAACTAGCCTGTGTTATGACAACTTCAGTGGCTCAGTGGACCTTCGACCGCTGAGGAAAGATAAAGAAACTGAACTTCTTGAAAGGAGGTTGGCGGGTTCTATTAATGCCTCCTTGTACAATCCGCTTTCCGTTTTGAAAACCGCCAGGTCACGGGTGGTTTCTGTGTTTAATAAAAATTGGAGGAGGAATCAGGAAGAGGCATGCGTCCGGCAGTGGACCTTATTATAGGCTGTTGAGGAATAAAAATATGTATAGTATTTAATATTAAGATACCTATCTTGTTTAAATATGTACATACTTAGTTAAGGATATGCACCCAAGGTAATGAAAATGAAGGTAATGCTAAAGGCCTATGTCTTTTGCTTTAATAAATACTTTTAGGTATGTATTTCGTTTCACATTCACCTTTTTTGTACGTTTAGTGAACAGGTTAGCTTTTCATTTACTAACTTTGGTGCGATTGTGTCTGATGATTTTTGTATTTTTTTAAATGACACCTATTGTCAATAGGTATGCATTTGTATAAAAACATTGGACATCCAATTTGGTTGGAATATATGTATATAAGTTCCAAGCCACGGAGCACTCCCGTCTACTCTCAAAGTCCTTACCTAAAACAGTGGTAATTTTGTTGTAAGAAAAATGCGCCATAAGCCAGCTCTAAAAACACAGCTGCAAGAAGCTCTTGTGAGGGAAATTTGCTGGAAGCTCCGAGTTTCAAGGCATTGGGAATTTAAATTACAAGTTGCATCTTTTTGCTTTTTGAGATGCAGTTTTGTGTAAGTGAACAGTGATGTAAGAGTTGGAAAATATTTATGAGCTGTGATGAAATCTTTTTTTGCACAGAATGATTTTGAAAGATTTTTATTGATAGAATGCGAAAAAATCGTAAGGAGGATGAAACTAGATCATGAGCTGGTTTTTAACTTACAATGTCAAAAATTTCAAAAAGAAAATGTTTTTTTTTCTGCCATACCTATGATAAATCATGTCATAGAAAAATTATACAAATTAAATTTAAGAATAGATCTATAACCCAAAGCATTATGCATAAAGTAACTGAAACGAAACTGCGTAGTTCCCTGTCTGATAGAAAAAGGAGACTTCACGTCTCCACTATCGCCAGCTGAACTCGGGACTCAGGACAGTACCTATGAGAGATTACGGCATTATAAATCCTATTCAATAAATACGCAAATATAGCTAGGGCAGATCTTCATCTCTCTTCATCTCTTCTTTGCAGAGCACGCATCCGCCCTGGTCGGCAGCACCGCCCGCCTACGCTGTCGCATCGACGGCGCCTCGTGCGGAGAGATGCACTCCATTAAGTGGTACAAGGGAGACGCCCGGGTGTACGTGTACTCCGCGCCGCGAGCGGGGAGCCAGGCCATCACCAGGCCCGAGGGAGATATGATGGACAGGTCAGTACCTATAGATGTAACCCTTGGCTTGGTCAAGTGATATATGGCGACGTGAAAAATGTCGGACAGAGATAGAAAAAGTTGATGGAATTTTGTGATTTAAACGCAAAAGAAAGAATATTTTGGGTCTTTGGTTAACTGATACCGTACTTAATTCATCCTACGGGATGAGTTGACTAAATAATAAAAAAATACAAATTTTTTATTGATCAACTGATCCCGCTTACAAAAAAAGATAAAAAGTAGTGCATTATTTGTACTATATTATGTATACACGTGAACAAAATGGTATGAGCTACCAGAAAAAAGAACGGGAAATGGTAAGAATAAGCACTTTATCTATTGTAAATTAAGTTCAAATCTTAAAAGTTGTACTTCATCAATTGGTACGAGAGACACGCCAGGGGAGAGATGCTCCTTTATACAGGGCATAAATGATGGAACAGTCAGTATCGATAAAAAAGGAAATTTCAAGTCCACCTATTATACTCGCGAATGTCACTGTAGCCAAGCCAGTGCGCTTTAAAGTGAAAGTAAAATAAAATTGAATAGATATTTATTTTGCTAGAACAGAGACGAAAGGAAACATAAATAATAAGGTAGCCACGTGGCCTCATACACACACACACCCTCAAACACACCCTCTCACACACACAAACTAAGAACAAAAATAATCTGTGAATTAATATAACTAAAACTTTGATAAATTTCGACTTCATTTGACTTGATCTCGCCAGATCTCTATGATTTCGACCACCTTGGTTCAGTCAGCCTTCCTTACGTCTTCTAATCTGGCTTATTCTCACTGCCTCTACCTGGTAATTGGACTGGCCATTACGCAATTATTTAGACATTTTAGATGTACATCAAATATCAAATATCAAAATAATTTATAAAAGGTGATATTAGATAGATTTACTACCACGGTTATCGACATAGCTCAAAGGATTAGCAAGCTGAAGTGGCAGTGGGCTGGCCATATCTCGAGAAGACCCGACAACTGGCTGGGGTAAACGTGTTCTTGAGTGGAGACCGCGACTCAGAAAACGTAGTGTAGGACGCCCTCCGACCAGGTGGGATGACGATTTGCGAAAGACTGCTGGCAGATGCTGAATGCGGCAAGCTGAAAACAGGGCGCTATGGCGCTCATTAGGGGAGGCCTATGTCCAGCAGTGGACTACTGTAGGCTGATTATGATGATGACTCGGTTGATGATGAGTCGGTTTCCTAGAATAAGGTTGTATCGAGGTCGAAGTCAAGAAACGAGGGGGCGTACTGTGAGTAAACCGGAATAGTTTTCTTCGCTGCTAGTAAAATCTGCTCTCGTAACATTAGCAGATGAATGCTCGAAAAACGCAAGATTTTTTTTATTATCTATATACACCTTCGTTGGACAAAATATAAAGATGAAAATATTTAGTAACAATTCCGCGCAAAAATGGAAGCCTGGATTTTAGACGTCAACATAAATAACTAATAAACAAAAGATGGTCAAACCATTACCTTTTAAAAATAATCTTTAACACATTGAGTGCCAATAACGTCCCGCATGCCCACTTCTACAACATGTACATACAGCATCCCTGCAGGTCGTACCGCTAAGGCCAGGCAGTGAATGCGTGTATAATACAATACAACATTGTATTACGATTATTTTGTACAGCTAGCGGTCTCCATAATTTTGACCCTAAAGACCCATAACCCTTTCTTTCATCTACCTATCTATAGCCACACTATCGCTCTAACACAAAACACTCCCATTAACAGTTATAACGTACTTCGATAACAATCACAACCACTTCTATTATTAACTCGCCCATATCCATATCAAAGGATTCTAGCCCACAATAGATACCGGTACAAATCGGTACAGTACCGGTTAAGATTAATACCGGTAGCGTACCGGTTGAGATTAATGGCGTCGTTGTCCTGTCACAGTATAGCGTAAACAGAGTGACAGGTTCGTAATTAGTTTGAGTTGGTTGGTTGTGATGCTGATTTGCATTTACCGGGACGGGATTGTTTCGCTTTTGATTTAGGTAGCTAATTTAGTGTTCGGTTTAAATGCTTTGATCCTAGGTAACTGAAATACGTTAGTACGAATTTCAATAAACGCCCCGTCATTGTAGAGACATTTCGTATCTTAAAATGATCACTAATCAAAACTATTTTGGTACATCAATCAATAGACAAGTTTATTTGTATTATAGTGACAAAACAGGGAATTCCTATATATAAGCTTTTTTCTTCATTATGAATATAATGATGTGTCAAAAATTATAATATGTTTTTTATATTCAATGTTTAGATACCTACGTACGCTTTCTATTATTGCTTAAATGGATGAAAATATTGTCACCAACTTACGATTTATGATTCAGACTTTTCATACGGATCGATGTTGTACAAAAATAAATAATAAATATTTTCTTATTCATATTCTAACATCCAGCCTAAAAAATTGTACGTTGCATAGTGTTAACGTAAGTATTCCTTCTGTTTTCCTCTAACCCGTGGCACTGTCGCAACGATTAAGTCATGTGTAAGAGATAGCACTAGTTTTACTGAGGCAATCTTTAAAACGACGGCTATTTATCCACGGGTTAAGCGTTCAGAGAACTGAAACACTAGATAAGAACAAGGAAAACGACGCATTTTTTGTCTTTTTTGTATTTTTTGCGAAGGAAACTCTAAACAGGGTTATTGGTATAATTTTGCCCTTTTTCCTCTTGCGCCTCGGAGGTGTAAAGGCGTGACAAAATGAATGTGGAAAGTGAAAATAGTTTCTGTATTTTGTGGTGTTTGGTAACAAAATGATTGGGTTAAAACGTCAAATGAAATAAGAAGTAATTATTTATAAAATAATAATAGAATAAATAGTCATTTGTTTAAATAATATTGTGTATATTATAGGTAGAGCTATCATAGAAGAAGGAAGCTCGGCTATGCTGCTGGTTTATTCAAATGTAAATAAATTTTGGCGCTAATTGGTGGTTATTTTTATTCTTAGTCATAATGCAGCTTATGAGCGTCAAATGGTAGATATATGTATATGAACAAGTGTACTAGAGATAAAAACTGGCCAAGTGCGATCGCGCACGAAGGGTTCCGTACCAATCTATAAAAACGGCAAAACAAACACGTTTGTTGTATGGGAGCCCCTGTTTAATACTTTTTTCTGTTTTTTAGTATTTGATGTTATAGCGGCAACAGAAATATATCATCTGTGAACATTTTCAACTGTCTAACTATCACGGTTCATGAATACCGACTGGTAACAGACGGACAGACAGACAAACGGACGGACAGCGGATTCTTAGTAATAGAGTCCCGTTTTACCCTTTGGGTAAGGAACCCTAAAAAGTATTTCAATATCATCATCAGCCTATTATTAGTCTACTGATTTCGGACCCTTATAATATCATGTCAAGGGTAAAAAACATATACTCAATATAAAAAAATAGATCCTTTCTAAAGGGCTAATAGCTTTTCGACCATACTACACAAAAATTCCGATGAAAATCTCAATTTAGAAAACACAAAGGCAATTTAGGTTAAGCCACCTTTGCTGCAGAATTTGGGGCATCGTCGATTATTCGTCAAAATTGTGAATGTAAGATCCGCTTTGGCCCAATTAGGATTCAATGAACGTCGACTATCCGGCACAGGCGCTGGTAAATAGCTACATCACTTATATTATTAAAATCTTGTGAAATTCGTTCAGAGTTGAAGAGACCATTAGCGACCTCGGCAGCACAGCGGGCGAAGGTACGCCTGCGATACAGGAGGTTACGAGTTCTATTCCATTTGCGGGAAAAATGTTTGTACCTACGATCTGCCATTTAGAAATGTGTAGGCGCCATAGCGTCCTGTCTTCAGCTTGCCGCATCCAGCATCTGCCAGCAGTCTTTCGCAAATCGTCATCCCACCTGGTCGGAGAGCGTCCTACACTGCGTTTGCTGAGTCGAGGTCTCCACTAAAGAACACGTTTACCCCAGCGGTTGTCAGTTCTTCTCGAGATATGGCCAGCCCACTGCCAGTTCAGCTTGCTAATCCTTTGAGCTATTTCAATAACCTTGGTTCTCTGTTGGATGTATTCGTTGCGAATCAGAGAAACTCCGAGCATAGCTATCTCCATAGCTCGCTGGGCGACTTTAAACTGGTGGACCAGCCCTACCGTGAGTGTCCACGTCTCAGCTCCGTAGCTCTCGATTGAAAACTTTCGTTTTCAAGCATACCGAATGACGAGAAGACTCGACGTAGTTTTCCAAACGCTGCCCTTCTCGAAATTGTTTTTACCCAACTGCAGAATTTCCTCAAGGTAAGTGTATTCGGAAACAATTTGGAGAAGGTGGCCATGTACGACGACCGGTCCAAGTTCATGTCAAGACCGATGCGTCGTGAGGCTGAAGCTAGGCCGTCCAGCATAAAGTTCAGCTCCTCCAGCGACTCCGAGCAAGCGGATTATCGATGGTCAAATTACGTGACAAGATTTCTAGTTTTCTTTGTATTAAAGTGCGTTTGCCCTCGCACTCGGGGTAACCTCTAAGAACCTAAAATATCTCAATAATAAAAAGAAATTAATTTATTCAACAAAGACCTTTTTATCTCATTCGTTTCAGGAATGTAAACTTAACTAAGATTTGATTTACATCTTAGCCAAATTCGATGTAAAATGATTGTAAACAACCCGCTCATCACTTAAAATTCTATTTTGGCCGTGTTTTTATACGCAATTACATGTCGATTAAAGATTCAATAAATATTGATTACAATTCTATCTGAAATTCGACGCTAAGCAAAACTGTTATTGTTTTTTTGTATCAAGGTTTGCTTACAAACATTTAACACCGAGTTTGGTTAGTGTATAGGTATATCTTATGCCACTATTCGTTGACACCTTAAAAGAGTACTTTTTTGGTCCAGCTGTTTACCTTGACCTGCATCATCCCCGCAATTACCTCAGCTCTGAACGTAGCAATTTTACAGCGCACTCGAGTTTCCGGGACATGGCTGACTAGTGAATGATACCCGGAGTTTTAAATATCAAGTAAAGGAAGAATAAATAAATAAATAATACCTACTGGACAATTTACACAGCATTATCTAGCCCCAAGCTAAGCAGAGCTTGTGTTATGGGTACTAGATAACTGATATACATAATAATTTATAATACATAGATAGATATTTTTTTATTATATATAGAAAACGACCAGAACACCCTGAACAAATGTCTGCAGATCGTACACACATTTGTCCCGAGGCGGGAATCGAACCCGCAACCTTCTGCGTCGCAGGCAGACCTTCGCCCACCGCGTCACATCGGTCCAATAAAGAATGGATCGTGTGTAATTAATAGATAATAAGCTAATACTTTGATTTTTGGGCTTGCGTTGCATTGTTTCGGCATGCCCTGAACCGCAACTATGAACGCAAAATCCTTTATCTATCCTTTTCACAAAAACTTAAGGTTGTATAGGCTTTTACAAAAAATTTGCTAAACAGATTTTGCTCGTACCAACGTACCGTGGAACCAGATAGAGGTTTCATAACCTGTGATACGCGCGATTAACGAAGAACTAAGTTTTAACGTGGAATTATCAAACTTAGCTAATGAGCAGTTAAAACTAACTGCGCCTTAACTGTTCTGGCAGATGGGTTTAAGAATATAGATGTTTATTCTGCGGTTTTGCTTGCACAGTATCCCTTTATACTACTAATGTTAGAGATGCGAAAGTTTGTGCTGTTGTGAAGGTGTTTGACTAAAACTTTCAGTAGTTTTGACAGCGCCAAAACTACAGAAAGTTGAATGAAACCTGGAATGGCTACTTTTTATTCTGAAAACAAAACACGTGCATAACCGCGGACCGAAGTTAGAACTTAAGCAATGTTGTTTTATTCTACTATGCTTATTATAATAATTATTTTTTAGAGACTTACTTTCTTAGAGATGCCCAGAGTGCGGGTAAGCACTATAGCAAAAATCCTTAGAATTTAGCAACGGCAACACCTCTCGTCAAACGAACTAAATGTAACTTTAGTCTTTGAACATTGAAAACTTTAATATTTTCTCGGTAGGTGGAGCCACCGCGCTACAGTCCGTAAGAGGTCCCAAAAATTTTCGACGAAAACCGACAGAGACTATAAAGTCTCTGTCGGTTGTTGGTTGGTGTGCTCTAACCATCGACATGCTCTAACCAATAAGGCTTAGTTGGTTAGAGCACACCTGTACTAAGGGTGGGGCGCGGGTTCGAGTCCGGCCGAAGTCGAAAATTTTTGGGAACTTATTTCATTTCTTAATAATTCTACTTTTTAGAATACTGTTAGATAGTATGGGACAAATCGTGCAACTAAATTTTTGAACACACATAATTTGATTGGCATACTTAATGTAAGTTGAGTAATAATACAATATCATGGTACCATCGAGCTGGTTTGATGATGAAGTCAGAAGGTGGCCATAGGCACTCTTAAACGAAATGACTTACCTCGTTGAGTTTGGGTTATTGGATATGTATTCCCGAGTTTTGGTTAGTTTTAGTTTGACATCCTCCGCATTTCCGAGACGACATAAAAGCTTGTTTTACAATAATTTTATTTAAACTAGTGGTCCGCCCCGGCTTCGTACGAGTATATTCTATAGTCTATGTTCATCATCAGGGATAATCTAGGATTCTAATGGTGAAAGAATTTTTCTAATTGTTCCAGTAGTTTCGGAGCCTATTCAATTCAAACAAACAAATCTTTTCTCTATATAATACCAGCGCGGTCCGCCCCGGCGTCGCACGGGTAGTTATTTTTCGACAATTTTCCAATGTTTTTAATATTTCTTATCCTATTCCGGACTAAGAGAAATCCAACAAATCAAAAACCATTAAAATCGGTCCCGTCGTTCTCGAGTTATAAATGGTGTTAGGTACTAACACGACTTTGTTTTATATATAAATATTAGTATAGATTAAATATTATAAGTTTAAATATTAACTTTACGTTTAGCCGATAGTAGGTACCGTAAAATAAATTTAAAGAGAAGGATCTACCCAGCAGAGGTACATAACAGAACAAGATCACAAGTGTCTGAGTGTTTCATCCATCATGTAGAGCTGACCCTACGAGTGGTAGCTGAACATTGTTTTTTAAAAAAAGAGAGAAAGACATTCTCTTCATTCTCTAGAGAATAGTTTCTGCTCGGGGCTTTGCCCCCACAGTAGGTACCTGGATAAAACAAAGCCCATGTCACTCAGGGATAAGGTTCTATTAGCAAAGAACAACTAAATAGGATTTAATAAAAAGTAAGGAAGAAACTTTCAGTGGTGGTTCAGACTTGGTCACGCCTTTTTGTACCTAGTGATTATTTCGTTATTAGTAATTTTTTTGAAAACTAAAAGTCGGCTTTTTTAGTTTCTATTTTTTTTTAACGAATTTGTCATCAATTTTATAATTAATTATTTTTAAATCTCTTTTGATTATAGCGCCATCTTGATTTGCAGTTTGATTAAATTGTTGCGCTTTCTTGGCAAATCCTCCCCATACCAAAATCTCTTTAGATAGTATTATTATATTTTTCCATGAAACCTCAGTGATAATCCAAGTGAACCTGCCAGCAATCGCTAGTTCTAACTGCACCATTCGCACAAGCATTAAGGCACTTAGCAGTTACGAGTCAAGTTGCCTTAATTGGGTATACCGGTAATTTTGGCAGTTAGGGTAAAAATTATCGGTTACCCGCGACCGGGAGTGTAGTCTTAAGTCCGTACCTACTATGAAAGGTTGCTCACTCATAGATCTATGCTTGCGCAACGTTTATGTCATAGAAAAACGTTACTCAAGCATAGAAGTGACCAATCTTATTACGGGCCTTAGATTCTTAGATGTTGAGGTATGGATGTTATTTTTGTAATAATCATAGTACCTAATGAAACTGTATAACGTTTGAAAACAACTTATAACACTAAATCGAAAATTTACAATAAGGCACCAAAATTAAAAAAATAGGGATCAAAAACGTCTCGTGTTGTCTATCTATCTATTTATCAAACACGGGTTTCCAACACGAAAAGGTAATGAGTGGGAAATGAGAGATGAATAAAATAATAAAAAAAAAATTGCGATGAGTGTTTGGAGTTAATTTCAGCGTAGCATGGTAAGAAAGAGCGAAAATAGTAGTAATATAGGTAGTTCTGCGAATTTTGTCGAAAAATTTATGACAAGAAAATGATTTTAGGTTAAGTTTAATGAAGCCAATTTTACAAACATTGTATTCTTGAGTCTGTCCGGAGTAAAGTCCATTCATTTTACCATTGACTCATATGATTATAATGCAAAAGTAAATTTTTTTTTGTTAATTTGTATTGCAATGTATACTATGTTAGCTCATAAAGCTCATTTTCAAATTCCTTAGTATTAACATAGTTTATTTTTTATTTTTCTGGAAATATACTAATAACAGGAGGTGCTTTATCTACAATACTTTTATAACACCAATGCCGCAAACGCGACTGCCACCTGTCATGTCAAAGTGCAACAATTCACTCAAAATCATTCGAAAACTATCTTCGAGTTAAAAATCTATCGGAGAGTAAAGGTGAAAATCAATAGCTAAAACGAACGGAAAGACTTGATTTAAGTATTCGAAAGATAATGCGAACAAGTCGTACTAGGGCCTCTAAAAAAATATAATCCCATTTTTGAATGCACATTTTTCAATTCAATTCAATAACGTTTATTTCTATAATCTTACAAATAAGCACTTATTTGTTATTTTTGTGCTCTATGGTAGCGGCGTTGGATTTACATATATGCACAGAGGTTTACACTCATCATCATGAGTATGTGTCAGTATTGTTGACTATCATTCCGAAATGTCACACAAATGCAAACAAACCCTGTAGAAATCACCATTCACTGACGTCACCTAATACATCGACGCAATATTGTACGTGAGGTGATTACGGATGTAACCCCCAACGACCCCCTCGGGACCCATCCCCCCCTCTTGAGAATATGGGTGATTTTATTTTCTGGATCAAATATTATTATTACGTGAGTAACGGTGAAGAAAATGGTTATTTTGAATTTGTAACATTAAATGAAAGTAAGTTGATGACATCAGTGGCTTAGTGAGCGAAGTCTGCCTGATACGTAGTAGTGCGCAGTGCGGGTTCGATTTTAATCTTAGTATATCATAAAAATCTTAAAATCATAAGAATCAAACTGAGACAAATGAATCCCGACGTTTCGTTTGACTTGGCGCAGACTATCGTAAGTGCGTAATAACAATCTTCAGCAAGTAATTTGATGTATTTTAAAAAACTATACCACCGTGTTAATCCAATACATTGTTATATATAACAACCAACTCTTCCCGTGGGTGTCGTAAGAGGCGACTAAGGGACACACACCGGGGGACGGGCAGCAGCACCTCTTGCAGAATAGATCTACCACCGAACTGCGATATCCAACCCGCATACCCAGCGTGGGGATTATGGGCATTACCCCCCATGAGATAGAAAGTCTACTTATATAGAAAGTTTACTATGGTGATTTTACTAGGTACTTTCAGTCCTATGGTCCTATGGTATGGGTAATACGGTAGTATAATATTATACCGACCTCTAATCCCTAAATTATGAAATGTTTTATACTTACTAGCCACGATCCGTAATTTTTTTTTAAAGTAGACATTCCAATCCCAAGTGACATCAAAAACGACCTTCCTTTAAAAATATTTATAAAAAAGTTAAAATTATGGCTTATTGAAAAAGCTTTCTATAGTGTTAATAGGACCTAAAATTGTGAAATTAATTCTTAATCAACAGTATTGACATTTATTTTTGTTAAATAATCTTTAAATTTAAATTAATTAAAATCGAAATAGTAATACAATTTATAAGTACTAGAAACTTTGAAGGCCAATGTGTTTTGGTGAAGTATTAGGCACTATGCCAATATTTAAGACCTGTATTAAACCCTTGTATTTAAACCACATTTCTTGCAATAAATGAAATGAAATGACATTGAGTAGAAGTTGACCTTGTTATGGAAACCATTTGTACCAGTGATTGTGGACATTATTTTGTGATGATGTTTCGGATACTTTTAATGGTGCACATATATATGTTCCTCAGGGATCAAAGTTTTATAGAATAACTTCAAAATCAACCTTTATACAAAAAGAAAAGAATCATCAAAATCTATTAAGAATTGGGATAGATAATTACCAAAACGTATTAAGTTGTTTTTAAGCTTGACGGGATAAAAATACTAATCCCTCTAGATTTTTTTAACAGAGCCTTCCCTGAATTATTCTGTATCCTGTACATAAACAAAACAAAACATTTATTAAAAATCGGTTCCTAATTATTGGCAGAGAAATCGACAAACATACATAAAAAATGTAGGTACACGCGAACGTAGACCCACCTCCTGTAGTCGGTTAAAAAGCTCAATATTTCAATTTTCAAGCTTTTTTTGCGCGAAAGGTATATGTTCGGCTTGACAAAGAATACCCCTCTATTCTCCTTATTAAGGCGGGAAACATGTTTTGCAATTTTAATGAACAAAAAAAAGCTTTCTAAGAACTGAAGGTATTGTAAACCCTTTGTAGTAAGGAAGCCAAGGGAGCATTACGTTTTCAGGGAATTTTATAGAAACCTTAAAGGTTACGGTGCTACGGACTGTTAAAGTGGTGCCATTTTTACTACCCGAGCTCATTTTTACTGACTATAGATTTTTTAAAGTTTACTTTCATTTTCGTAAATGATAGTTAGGTAGAAGTCAAGTAGGTAACGTATTCGAATCCTGGCACATAATATAAATGTAATTTAAATAGTAAAATGAGGAAGTTTGGATGTTTGATACTCCTTCAACCCTGTAGCCTACACCACTGAGAGAATCAATTTCAGCTTTGCATTTGAGTTGAAGAAAATATAAGCATAAAATGCAATTAAAACAATAACAACTGCGTTAAGTCGCTTACAGCTTAATTGCTATTACCAAATATATTAATAAGGTAGTCGCAGCACTTTTTCGGTATGTTAAACTGATAATTTATTCAGAAACCCATTATTTCGAAATGTCATAAAAAGACCCCGTCATAAGTGAAATCCAGTAAGTGTCATTTTCGTTCGGAAATGTCACTGAATAATTACACCCTTATAAAATCAAAGCCTTAGTGGCAGGTGTCAGTTTAAATTGAACCGAGAGATATTGATATAAGGGTCAATTTCCAATTGGAACAGATGGCATGTAAATTTTTCAGCTTATTCGCGATATTTTGATATATCGACGATGAAGTATCAATATCTCCTATCTCAAAATCAGCAACTTTACAGGAAGCGAAAAAAACATAATAATTTTTATTTTGTTTACAATTATCAGATTTTTTTAATGCAAAAAGAAGCTTATTTTGGAGGCAATTATATTACTATTAGTGAATTATGAGTAGGATATCTAATTAAGAAGATAATCAGACATAGGAGGTATTGATTCTATTTAGGATGAATTAATGATTTTGATAGGAGGAATTACAAAGAGTATTTTTTTAAAAAAGTAGTTTTATTTCAAAATAACAAGTTAAACATCTTTTAGTTATTGTAATCATTTATACAGCGACTCATAAACAGCAAACACACAAAATATTTGCCTTGGTAGGCAGGTGTCAGCAGTAAAGTAATAAAAAAGTCACATGAAAAAACTATCAAAAATAAGAAATTAACAATTGGCGGTACCTCCTTCCTAAAAACATTTAGCATATTCGCATGAAAAATAAATACTTTGCAAGTTACAACAATAGATAAACTATACCAAAAACAAAGTAATATGTGCTCGAAAAGACAAACATAATAATAGAAATATTTTGACGCTTTCCCATAAAGCTACTTATTGTAAATATGGCAAAGTGTCGTAAAAATGGTGGCAGTCTCTTGGCAGAACAGTTTTTAGCTGTTGTAGATGGTTAAATTTTGTGCCTTTGATCGGGAGAGGATTAGCATTAAGGGTTACATAGTATAATAAGTAAACATAATCCAACTATTTTTGAAATAACTACGGTCAAAAGACCTACTGTTTAATATACTTACAGATCGTTTCATAGAATTTTGCTAAAACCAATGAACAATATCTATAAAGGAGAATTCACCTACGGTTTATTCATCTACGGTTTGAACAACTACAATTAAGTAACCTAAGGTTGATTGAAATAATGGACGACTCACCTACTGATATTTGGTCAATATTTATAGACAAAATAAGAGTTAAAAAAACACAAACTTCTCTTATCTAAGTTTATCCTCAGGAAAAAGAACTACCCGATACAGAGCATTCCTGTAAGAGTTGATTAGCTTCAATTTGAGTGGCGGATCCGACACAGAGTACCCCGACCCCACGTGGTCTTGTGCGTAGAGTGTATTTAATAAGCCGGAGGCGCGCAGGGAGTGCAGCCTCCGCCTGTCCCTTGTTACGCAATGGCGGAGAGGCTGCACTTCCCGCAGTGCCGGAGCTATCGCGATGCTAGATGCAACCAAAAAAAAACAACGTAAAACCGACGTTTTCACAAAAAAGGCACCCTCATTTAAGAAAAAATCCAGCGCGGTGCGCTGCATTGATAAACTGTAGGCGAGTTGTCCATTAGATATTTCATACATAGTGCAAACGTCCAATATTTTTAAAAATCATTAGATTGATCGTCCATTAGTGCGATTAATTTTAGTTTAATAAAAACTATGTTATTTAAACAGTACTTGAGTCGGCCAATATGCATTATGAACATTGGTGAATCGACCGTAGCTATCTCGAAAGTAGTTAAAATAGCTTTAGTTATTATGATATGTAACCGCATTAAGCTGCGAATAACTTACTTGTCTAAGTGGTCTGGGTCTTTGTGGAAGCTCCATCCAATTGTCATCAAAGTTTAACTTGATCAATAATGTTAAATCTGGATTGTACTGAATTGCTCTTTATGTCGACCACTTAAGGATCACCTGATCACCTGCACGTCCTGGACGAATGCTTTTGTACACCCAAGTGTCAGGATCAGCATAAATTTTGACAAAATCAAAATTAACGTGTTCGACATCATAAGGTGGCGTCACAGTGCATCTGGGGAGCGGGGGAAGGTGCGCGCGGGGCAAACACCCCCCTCCCTGATATCTAGTACAGAAACATCGAACAGGTTCGCACGCGCCTCTAGGAGATAGGAGGTATTCACAGCATAAGTCACGCAATATGAGATAGGAGGTATTTCTTCAATACAGATAGTAGGTATTTCCAGCATGATTTGAAACTAACGGAGTTAGTATTATTTTCATTTGATCCGTATTTACGTTGTTTTTAAGTCGAAATTCGTGTGTTTTTATCAGGAGATAGAGAATGAAAAAATACATCGATTGGTGAAATAAAAAAAAAATCGAAAAAATTGAGATAGAAGATATTGATACTTCATCGTCGATATTTTCCTTAATCGTTTTAAGGGTTTTGTTTTTGTGAAGTACTAGCGAACAGTTTGATATTTCGAAGATATTTTTTGTGTTATTTATTGGTTGATTCTATAACAATTAGATTAATAAATAAATAAATAATGCTGGACAATTCACACAGCATTACCTAGCCCCAAGCTAAGCAGAGCTTGTGTTATGGGCACCTACTAGATAACTGATATACATAATACAATACATAGATAAATACTTTTTAGTATACATAAAAAATGACCAGAACACCCTGAACCAATATTTGCAGATCGTACAAACATTTGTACCACACCTGAACATAATTCCACTACTCCATCATTGACACCCCTTTCCACCCTTACAAATACGTTATCTATTTCAAAAAACACAAGCTCTGCTCATGCCGTGTGGATTGTCAGGAAGTAGGTTTTATTTTTATTTTATTTTGTCCCGGTAAAACGCGTGTTAAGCCGCGTGAATACGCTAGTATTCGTTTAATCCTTTTCTCCGAAGATTGAAAGGATTCCGGGATTACGCGCTCTGATAGAAACTAATTCATATTGACTTGATTGGTTGCCATAAATCCACGTTAATTAATTATTGGCGGGAATCGGATTGACGTAATAGCTTAATATCTATTTTAAGGAAAATTTTCATGATTCCTTAATTTTTAGGGGTCTGTGAGCGGATTACGAAAATAATCCTTTATTTATAGTACTACCCTTGTGTCAGTTTGTCTGTTCGTTTTATTTTTGATAAGACCCACGTAATGTGGGGCGGAGCAGGTACCGTGACGTAGTATGGTCGGAACACGCGGCTTACAAAACAAGGCGCGGCGCCGTCATATATTTTTTTACCACTGATCCAGATTTTTTCATTAATAATCCGCTTTGAAACAAATGTGTGTACGATCTGCAGACATTTGTAGGGTGTTCTGGTCGTTTTCTATGTATAATAAAAAATATCTATCTATGTATTGTATTGTATTACGTATATCAGTTATCTAGTACCCATAACACAAGCTCTGCTTAGCTTGGGGCTAGATAATGCTGTGTGAATTCTCCAGCATTATTATTATTATATTTTTTATTTATTAGGTGATTTAATTTGATACAAGCCAGAATAAGTGACAAAACGTGGCATGTGTCATTTACATAGGAAATTACACCGCGCATGACCTGCTGAGATAAAAAATCAGGGGGAGGCCTGCGTCGAGGCCTACGTCGAGGCCTGAGTCGAATCCTGCGTCGAGGCCTGCGTCCAGCAGTGAACCATTATAGGCTGTTGAAATGAGATGAGATGGCCTGCTGTGATAAAGGGTTTTAACACTAAAAGTTAAAAAAATCGGTTAAATAAATTACCCCCTTCAATCTCAAAAACTTATCCTTTTCATAATAATAGTATAGATTAATTGTAATAACATTAAAATTATGGTCTTCTTAATTTTTGTTTTGTTATCAAACTATCGTATTATTTTTGTTATTAGTTTGTGTGTGTGTAGGAGGCCACCTGACGCACCACGGCCTTCACTGAATGCTAATGCTATGATATGTTCTGCTCTACCACAGCATTATTATGCTGAGTGGAGATAGATTTTAATTTTCACAGTTTTGCAGTTATATTAAGTTATTTTTTCTTTATTTATGTTTCTTATTCTTCTCTGTTCTTTCATTAAAGTCTATAACGGGATATTTACCATGATTCGATTTCGATTTAGATGGTAAATACCCCGATATAAATGACTTTAACTGTAATATTATAAATCTCAACGAACCGTTTTATAGTTTAAGTATAAACTAGAAAAAATTGAGGGGCCTTTAATATACAAAGTTTTTTTAGGGGTTTTGAAGGGGTTAAATTCGCGTATACCCATTCCCCATCCCATCTCATTGACAATTCTATTAACGCTAACTACTTCACAAGCAATTCTCAACTTTATCACTCAGTTATAAAATACATTTTATTAAAAGTTTATCCATTAACTAAATACGTCTAGACATGTTGTAAAATTCAAAGCAATATGTTATAATATAAGAGAACATTGAATAAGTAATATCGCTATTTGCCGTGTTGCGAAAATGCATTATAGCATTCTACATAGATTCTCTTGCATAATTTATACGTATTTTATATCTTAGAAAAAAGAGGTGGTGAAGGTTTGGTTTGGTTTTTAACTGCCTATTATGGTCCACTGCTTCACGCCCCTGATTTGTTTTCTCATAGGAGTAATGCCCATAATCCCCACGCTGGGCATGCCATATTCAGGCAATATTCCATTTTTTGCATTCATAATTATAGGAAGATACGTGAATATTTTATCCGAGTCATTTATTTTAGCTGAAGTGGCAGTGTGCCGGTCATATCTAGCGAAGAACCGATAACCTTTGTAAACGTATTCTTGAGTGAAGATAATGACTCGGTAAACGTAGTGTAAGACGTCTTCCAGCGAGGTGGGATGACGACATGAGAAAGGCTGCATGCGGCAAGCTGAAGACAGATCGCTATGGCGCTCATTAGGGGAGGCCTATGTCCAGCTGTGGATTAACGTAGGCTGATGATGATGATGCATATTTTACTATTGTAACACTCTTAGTAGGCAGCTTATAATTTGATGTCCTCGGTCAGGGTGTAGCTAATTGAAAAGGGTTACTAAAGATAAGTTTATTTTCGACTGCATGTATGTATGACTGTATGATCTTTTAATGCATGTTCGTTGATTTTTCCGTCAATTATATATTACCTATTTATATATTATATTCGGACACTTTTGTTATTTTATAAAGGATGTATGGTCCCTAAGTGGTTGGTGTTTGTTCCGAAAAATTTAAAGAAATAAGATAAAACAAAAACAAAAGGTTCATTATTGCATTGTTCACTAACAAGCCATTTTAAACCCTTGTTACTTTTTATAGAATTTTGTGATTTTAAACAAAAGAAGTTTCAGAATGCCTTTTACTATTAAAACTCACATAGTTCGCGGATAATTTTTTTGATTTCAAAATACCTAATGGTTTGTTAAGTTATAACTGGTCGATTTCCGATCCCATTACAGTAATTAAAATCCACATGAAAATTATCCAGTGTAAAATAAAAAAACAAAAGGAATATATAAGCCTAAACTTGAGACTCAAGGCTAATTATAAATTATCAAGTAAACCTAACTACAACAAAACTTTCGTAGTTTTAAATAGTAAATAATTCTTAGTTTCTTCTTGTTTATTTGGTTTGCGGCACCACATTTCCATCCACTATCGCAAAAACAATCTAAAAAACATGCTCAGAAAAAATAAAACATTCCCTAAAAATCCAGCTTTAATGCACGAGAATGGGGCCAATAGAAAATTTATCAAAGGAATGGCCAAACAAAGAATTTTAGCGCAGCACGAAAACGCAATTTTTCATTTTTGTCGCGAAAAAAGAAAGAAAAACATGGACGACAGAGAAAATGAACATAAGCGACAAAGAAGTAGGTCAGTAGAGCTTCTACTTATGAAACACCTTTCTCTTGCAGATATGAAAGAGGACTTATAACAGGAATGTACCTTCTTCTTGAGCCTACAAAACAATCACATGTAAAAGACACCTAATTTTTCCTAGCTCACTAACCTAATTGCTCCTAGTCACACACGGTGATGATGATATAACATTTTATCTGAAGATGCCGTACGATTAAATATTATAGTATCTTAAGGTATCACACACTGTTAAGATACGACTTACTATTATAAAACTTAAAAAAAAGCGAACGTGCCACACGTATTTGATAACATTATAATTTCCATAGCAAGTCGCTCAGTATCTTAAGATACCGTAATACCGATTGTACGGCGAGCGGTATTTTATCTTAAGAATATTGAACTCGCACACTATCTTTCTCGTCTGTGATATGCTTAGGTAAGTCTAAAGTCGCGCGTTATGGACGTTTCGCACATTCTTAACTCCTCGGACGCGGTAAGTTAAAGTACCCAATAACAAATCATGTATGTAGGTATCTATGCTAGTCCAGTGCTACTCTCATCATAGCTCCCTGTCATCAGCTTGCATTCAGCATCTTCCCGCAGTCTATCAGATCTAGCAGATCATCATCCCACAAGATCACAGGGTTCAATAACCCTTTCAAATGTCGACAAACTACTAAAGGCACCTACCTCGTACTACGGACCAGTACGTCCCTACCTCGTACTACGGACCAGTACGTCCACTGCAAATTATAATTATAGTCAAGTAGTTATATCATATTCTATTCATTATCCCTAAAACGTTGAACACAATCATGTCTGCATAAAAAACAGCTAATTATTTGGAAATGTAGAGTTTCAATTAGGTTATTAATATAATAATACTAATAATGCTGGACAATTCACACAGCATTATCTAGCCCCAAGCTAAGCAGAGCTTGTGTAATATGATAACTGATAGATTATACCGAAACCGACATAATATAATAGAATACAATTTAATAGATATTTTTTACTATACATAGAAGACGAAAAAAACAACCTGAACAAATGTCTGTAGATCGTACACACACTTGTCCCGAGGCGGGAATCAAAACCGCAACCTCCTGCGTCGCAGGCAGACCTTCGCCCACTTCGCCACAGAGGTCGTCACAGAATACAAAGAAGGAAACTGTTTTCCTTCTTCTGGTAGGTTCTCTAAGTCGGCTCTCTCGATATTCATAGAGTTGGAGGGGGTCGATTCTGAGGCCGTGACCGCCGCGGCCATGTAGACTTTCATATACAAATAATTCTTTAAGAACCAAGAATAAATTCTTTTACACCCAAACAGCATTGCAGATAAAGGTAAAGCACTGTCATCAAAAAGGGACCCGAATTCGGGTATTAACCTAAAAACGGTAACTACCAATACAAATCAAAGTCGACTGTAATGGTTCCATTCAGATACAGTGGGGATTACGTTGAGTTATGTCCCCGATACCGGTTTGTACCGGTTCGAGATAGATACCGGTTACCAGTTTTGGACTAATCAAATTGAAAATTGAATTTTAGGGATAAAGAAGATTAAGCACTTTTGTAAAATTGTTACGGAATCATAGTTGTCTAGAACAAATCGCAATAAGCAATAAGGCCGCCAACTGCTATTTATACTTAAATGTAATAACTTTGATAGAAATTGTTTCCGTTTTTGTTATGCAATACATAGGATTTGTTATGTAAAACAGTTTTTTAAGAATCTCCTAAATAAAATTGATAAAGAAAGTTACAATCAAATAATAGAATTAAATTGAAACTTGTTGTACACTCATAAAAAATTAAATCAGGTAAACATATCCTTTGTCAGGCTAACTAATAAAATATCAGATTATCGAGAAGATAAAAACGTAAGACGAGTATTGCTCCAACTCAAAAACTAAAATTCTAACAAGGTAAAGGTTTCTTGTTTGTTTCTTTACTTTACCTTGAAAAGATTGAAGTAGACAAGAGATCAAAGTGATCACTTTATTTCCTAGTTTTACTTATGTATGTAATCTAGTTTTGTGACGTGTCCAACAGTCATATAAGGTCTAAAGGTTCATTTCATTTTTTCTGCACTTGAGATTAGAGTTTGTAAAACAATTGAACAAAATACAGATAGCTCAACTGATCCATATCAATACCAGTCCCGCGTGTGTCCAAGATGCTGGCTGCATTGCCCCGCTGTATGGCAATGCTGATGCGCTGTGTCAGATACTCACCGAACAGCTCTCGGGTCACGTCGCATAGACTATCTAGATGCTCAAAAATTTTAAAGTGTCTTTCTTCCTTTTACATACAAATTCAAGCGTCCAGATCACATCACAGTTTCTCACACATTGCGGTGCTGTTTCTTTTTCTAGCATTAGAAAAAATAAGTTCGAGATGGATTGATTTCGTTACCGATGTTGAATGACATGCTTGTGTGATAGGTTTCTAAATGAACCTTGTTTAAACCAATATAATATCAATTTTCAATCTGAATTATCATTGGTTATTGCTCCTGAAAATAGCCTCATAAATTTGAGAAACATAAAACTGAAAGCTACGCTCTTGAAAGACAATTGCAACATGTCAGCTTGAGCGGAAAAGTGCATCATTATCATAAGTTTACTCTGTTATTAAGTAGTCTAAGTAAACTGTAACCACATTAGTTCGGCCGATAGTGTAAGCTTTATTTCCCTACCGCAGATTAAAAATATTTATTTACACTTCCGTGCAGTATAATTGGTGACACACCTGACTCCTGTAAAGGCGGCAGTTAGGTTGCTATAAATTTATTGGTTATAACAACCTGAGACTTTCTGCCCGGAATATTTAGGTGTTCCGTATACGTTTTTAAGTTAAAACATATTTGATCATATTTTCAAAACATAGTGTCACCTAGCCAGACCAGCCCTAGGCTGGTGAGCAAATAAAAACAATAGAAAAGAAAGATATTTAACTAAATAAGAATGGGTTTCCATCATCATCGTCATTATGTCCACAGCTGGACATAGGCCTCCCCTAATGAGAACCACAGCGCTCGGTCTTCAGCTTGCCGCATCTAGCATCTGCCAGTTGTTTTAAGCAAATCATCTTTCCACCTGGTTGGAGGGCGTCCTACACTACGTTTGTCAAGACGCGGTCTCCACTCAAGAACACGTTTACCCCAGCGGTTGTCGGTCCTTCTCCAGATTTGGCCAGTCCACTGCCACTTCAGCTTGCTAATCCTTTGAGCTATGTCGATAACCTAAGTCAATTAATTAAAAAGTTATTATTTTCATAAGTTTTTATAAAATTTTGTTTTATACTTAATAATGTTAAAAGCTGAAAAATATTTGTTTGTACTTTTAAAAACGAATATTGTTTAACGTAAAAGCCCGTTCTTTTCCATGACTGGGCAAAGAAAAGTTAAGTAGAATACAATTTATCAACAGTGATAACTGCAGTAAAAATTCTGTCAGACATAAAACCCGGTTTATTCAATATCCAGCGTATGCTCTCTATAATAGGTCAACGCCATCATAATCCAACAGTAAACATCAAAAACTGCATTATTCCATAACTTTTACGATACCATAAAACGGTTCCTTTATTCGCCCGAGGATCCCTAACTAGACGTCGAGTATAATGCATAAAAACTGCATAAATGCCATTTTTATTTCACAGTTTATGACCTCGTAAATAATATGAGGTACTAGTCCAAAGCGCCTGGCCGATACCGGTATTATGCCGGTATAGCAGTCTATTTGGTTACCGATTTTGTGCAATCTTTCAGCTTAATGGTTTGCGGCCGATTCAGGTTTCGATTACATTTACGATACGAAAACAATTTTGTGCATGATTGATTTAAAGCTGTTGGATTACGATAAATGATTATACTAGTTTTTGTCCGCGGCTTCGCTCACATTATTTCCGGGATTAAAAAACGAGATGGATTGGTCATTATAATATATCCAAGTCAGCAAAGATTTCGTTGTTCGCTGATAATGTTTTTAGGTTATTTCTATTATAATAGTAACGAATTTACAGTGTTAAGAATAACTTATATTATTCCAGTTCTAGACCTACATCTATCCAAAGTTTCAGTTCAATCCATTCAATACTTTTGGCGTAAAGAATTGATAAACATCCATTCATACAGCCATTCTATGTGATTGAAAAATTTAAATAGTGAAAAAACAGATACAAAGTATAATTTTAAAGGAAATAATTATGAGTCTCCTTCATATGTATATTATGTATTCAATGTAGTAGAAATGAAGAGTTTAATTTATTTAATAATTTTTTTATTTCATCGTGCATACTGTTGATATACCTATTTGGTGAGGTTTATAATTATAATAATAAAGTTAAGGTTTAAAGTAATTTGTAAAAACAGTAAAATTTTATGGCAATTGGTTGGTAGTATGTTCCTATACTTTTCTGTCAAATCAAACCCTATCGGTAAATCATTAAGTTTCTCACAACTTACTAAGTTAACCTACATGTGGACATTAATAGCAATTTATTGTTTAAATTAATAATATCAATTTCTAATACATACATCAATTAATAATGAATATAAAATTATTTATAGCAATTTATTAATATGAATAGACAGTTTAATTCTCACTGCAGGTATTACGAGTAAAACCTGTGGTTGAATCGTTGCGCCAGTCACGCTCCACTCCGAACGAAATTAAGTCGACATTTTCTAGCGAATGGTGTGGTCCAGTGCAATTAACTCGGAATCCTAAAACGTACCGGTTTGTACCGGTATTCGCGGAGTGGTCAATTAGTGCCATCCGTTTTGTGCATAGGGTGAGAGGCTAAGGGGAAAATTACACGTTATCGTGTTCCTAAATCATAACCGACTATGAGGCAAACCTCAACCTCACCAGCCTATAACAATCACTGACACACGCAGGTTCTCCCCTGATTTTTAAACTCATGGAAGGTAATGCCCATAGTCCCCACGCTGGGCATGTGGGTTGGAGATCGCAGTTCGGTGGTAGATCTATTCAGCAAGAGGCGCTGCTGCCCGCCCCCCCTGTGTATGTCCCTTAGTCACCTCTTACGGCACCCACGGGAAGAGTTGGGGTGGTTTAATAATCGAACACTTTCAAATAAAAGCTTTTGTAAAGTTGTGCTCTATTTTTTCTGAGGTTAGAAATTACGGTGGCTCGTTAGTTTGATCGTGCAAATGATAAGAGTAAGTTGGGGTCGTTATTATTTATTTATTTATAAACATGTAAAAAGAAACAAAAATAAAACAATAACAAATACTTTTCTTTGTCAGCTGCCAGCTGTACTGTCCATTCCAATTTCGCCGTTCAATGATTCTGTTTCAGCGAATTTTCTGAAAGCAATCAAAGAAAGGCGAAAACTAAAGGCTTTATTATTTCATGCCATTTACTGCATAACATAAAATTATTCGAGATTTACCTGTGCAGGGATATTTTAACCACGGGACACGATATGACGAAAAACTAATCGAGATCACTGTCGACCGCTTATTGCGGGGTACGACGACGGAGTGATTTATTGCTGTTTCAGTTCTGCAGATAGCGTTGTCACTGTTTCCCAATATTAAAAATTTTCTTCATTGGAAAATTTAATTGGCTTTACGGTAATGGATAACATATGATAAGGACATCAAAAACATTTTGAATCTGACATTGCAACTCAGAATCTGAATCAGAAATATGTTTATTGTTGACTGTTGTATAAAAAAGATCATAAAGTGTATAAAGTGTACAGTTTCAACAGATTTTCTATAATAGACATACAATACAGTTTTAAATGGGTACCTTGAAATCTATGTCTACCCTTACAAGGTACAGGATCAGGTAAAAATTCAGCAGCTAGCTCCTGGACTAGTTGTACAGTAGGCTCGCGGCGTTCCGAATTTGTAGTTCAAGTGCTGAGTGGAAAGTTCCCTGTTTATATTTTGATTGTTTTCGACAACTTTAGCAATTGAAAAGTTTAACGGAGAAGGACCAACTAATTTGAGTATTTGTAGCGTTATTTTTAGGTAACTGGGTTCTTTGAGTGTTTGAAATAATAACCCATTTATCTTTCTGTCTGTCTTTTACTTTTATGCAACACTTGAACGTATTATTATAAAATTTGGCAAGGAGATGGATAGGGTCCGTGGAAGACGAAATGTACTTCTTATCCAGGAAAAACTACGAAATGTCACAAAAATATATAAATGTGTACGATGGACCTGTACGTCTACCATGACATTTATCAATCTATACTCGCTAGCGACTGTATTTAAAAAATGTATGAAAACTTTTACAGCGCCTCTAGCGGATAGTTGGGTACTAAAATTCGCAGTATGAGTCACGTAGATAACTATCCTTCGTCACTGTGTAGTAAACTATACTACAGTCTCTGTAGTTTGGGCTTCATTCGCTTCGATTTTGTTGGCATGAGTTACAAATTTGACATAGATGATGGTACCAACAAAGAAGCTAACCATACTATCTGTGTATTTACGTTTCTACTGCAGCAACGTCAGGCGATCTAACTATGACAACTCATGGTAGACCTACTTGTACTTGTACCTAAAATCTGTTAAAGAATAAACACTATTAGTACTTACTGATAGATGATGTAGATTATAAATCACGACGCTCTGACTTTCGTGAGACGTCGGGAATACCTTTTGTGAGACGTTGGGAATTACCCCTAAATTTCACTTAACTTGACTAAATATAGATAGCTTCGTCAATAGTAAATTTTACTTGACTTTTAACACGATTCTGTACAATATAAATGCAGAAGTGTGTTTGTTTGTTTGTGCATCCTTCACGCCCTAACTAAGCAACCGATCGACCTGATTTTTGGCATAGAGTTAGCTGAAAAGATGGAGAGTAACATTATTTGGCGCTTTTTTTTCCCTGAATCAGTTCCCATGGGATAGAAATAACTTTAAACAACGCGAGCGAACCCGTGGGCTGCAGCTAGTATTTCAATAATTCAAAGCGAACAAACACGCTATCAAAACGCCTACTGAACCCAAACAGATCGGACCTGCGTATTCTGGTGGGAACACTAACAGGACACTGCGCACTAAACAAACACCTATTCACCATCGGAGCGACGGACAGCCTTCTCTGTAGAGGGTGCCTCAGCGACGACGAATCAGCTGCCCACGTAATCCTGGAATGCGAGGGAATAACAGCACAACGAACAGAAATCCTCAACTTGCCGAGGACACTCCGCGAAGCCTGCGAAGACCTCAAGAAGATTCTGCGCTTCTGGACGGAGTTAGGTTATACTGGCAAAAATTACGCATAATGGATCAAAAGGAGTCCAAATGCGGACACGGGATTACTCTCACGGTGAGAGTAATCCCGTGTCCGCATTTGGACGAGACGATTTGGTGAGAGTCTCACCTAACCTAACCTAACCTAAGCCAACAAACAGCTGGTCCATTTTTCCAGATGTTTACTCGAAAGGGCTACCATCTCTCATTGGGACCAGATGGTAGCTCGCATACTTTTTTCGCTGTTCATTGGCTGTATTTTGATTATGAACCTAAACATAAACAAGATCCGCCAAGTGCGAGTGTAACTCGCGCGCCGAGGGTTTCAAACATTTGCCAATTATTTGGACAATCAATTTTCAGAAATATTTTAAAAAGTATGAAACTTACAGAAATTTCAAAAAGTGTTTTAAAAAGGCCAAAACAATACCTTTCATTTAATACGCCACATGGGTAGGTAACCCCTTTTAAAAAAAAATTCCCCTTTTTGACCATTTTTCAAAAACTATTATTATTACAGACTTCTCTATATTTTTCCTGTAAAATATAGATTGATATCTAAAAACACCTAATACATTGTACATGGATCGGTCTGCAATCTTCAGAGCTGGGGGGGGGGGGGGGGGGAATGGTCAATTTTTCGACTTTTTTCGAAATATTTCAAAAAGTATGAAACTTACAGAAATTTCAAAAAATGTTTTAAAATGGTCAAAACGATACCTTTCATTTGATACCCCATTTGCCTTCCTAAGTCTCTTTTGAAATTTCAACATCAAAATTTGTACTGAAAATATTCATTTTCATTTTTCATTTATTTATTTTATTTTTTTTGAAATCAGTAATGGCGCACGAAATGTATCATTATTTTAAATTTCAAGTTAATAGCTGCAGTAGTTACTGAGATATTCATGAAAGAGCGGGGACGGACAGAGCGAGACCATAAGGGTTTCAAAACCGATGTTTGAAACCCTAAAAACAATGACGAAAGAAAAATGTACGAGACCCATTCAGATGTTTAGCCTATTTCAATTCTCTTCCACATCCAAAGCCAGCCTTTTCAACCAAATAAATCTCTTCCAATAAAATCCTTCCACATCCATTCTGTTTCCGCGTGTCTGGGCAGAGCTACAAGAACAAAACTAGCGCGGGGCACGGCTTTACTTGGCATTTGTTCAAGTACCTACCTACTGACTCGATCATGTTATATTCACTAGCTTTCCGCACGCGGGTTTGCTCGGTTAGTTAGCATTTAACGATAGTATAAATGAATAATGTTTGAAGATCCACAAAGTATCATCTAGCCCCAAGCTAAGCAGAGCTTGTGTTATGGGTACTAGATAACTGATATAGGTACATAATATATATACAATGTGGTAAAGTGTGTACTAAGTGGTTTCGTGGCTTAGTACTGAGGGTAGGGCGCGGGTTCGAATCCTCCTAAATCGAAAAATTTTGGGACATTTTTAAATTTTTGTGAATGTATGTACAATGTATCAAAAACTATAATTACTTATGTTATGTATGACATAACATAATTATATTTTTTAATCGGTTGATATTTTCTATAATAAACAGAAAACACCCGGTACAAATATTTGCATATATCAAAACAAACATTTGTCCCCGTGTTGATATGGAAATAGAATCCGCAAACTCAAGCAGATCTTTTAAAAAACAAAGTCAACAACATAATTTATTTAGGCTTAAAAAATAAGCACTTAGTAAAATCAGTCTTTGGCTCGATAGTAAAGACTGACTTGGGTCCAAAGGTTTTTTATAGATCTACATTGTTTCTGTGCGCCTGACCTCTCCCCGGTGGTCGCTCACAAGGTGATAAGACAAACCTGACAAATAATAGACGTTTCGTAAAAAATATAAAACGCACTTGTTAAGGCACATAAGTAGGTACATAAGCTGAAAAACATATAACCCTCCTTTGCGTCGCGCAGTCGGGTAAAACATTAGAACTAAAGTCCAGTTTGTACACAAATTCAGTAGAAACTAAATTCGTCCATTCACAAGCAACTAATCAGTGTAACAGTACGCATTTCTATTAGCAACTCGCATCCATCTCGTGAACTGGTTTCAACCGGACATTTCTGGTTAAAACCGGTATTTTCCAGTTCGCTGGCATCCCTGAAGCGTAGGGCTGGGACGTGGGGAACGTTTTTATGGTGTTGTCAGCTCAATTGTTTTTTTTTTCGGTTAAAATTATATCAGTGAAAAAACTTAGGTGCCTAGAGTTGTAAAGTGAAATAGTTATAACAAGTAGGTTTAATTTTTCAGAAAAACTTTTCCCTTTATCTTTAATGATCAAAATCAAGTTGCGATTTCGAGCTTACCCAAAGAAAAATGAAACGAAGGACTTGTAGGAGTAAACTAAACATACTTTTGACGATCTCTGTGGCGCGGTGGGCGAAGGTCTGCCTGCGACGCATGAGGTTGCGGGTTCGATTCCCGCCTTGGAACAAATATTTGTACAATCGGCAGGTACTTGTTTCGGGTGTTCTGGTCGTTTTCTATGTAATGTATTGTATTATATATATCAGTTATCTAGTAAACATAACACAAGCTCTGCTTAGCTTGGGGCTAGATAATGCTATGTGAATTGTCCAGCATTTTTTTTATTATTTATAATTATAAGGCCTAACTTAATAGCGCTGGTTGTTTCCATCTGAACAATCCGACTTTTCACAGTCCCTTAGCCATCCCTTCACGGTCAGTCGACCGAATGTTATTTACTACAAACGGATGAAAACATTTATATTTTGTAATGTTTGATGTGGGACGAAATTTCGTGAAAATTAAGGTTGAAGTATTATTGTGTACTTAACTGTGTTATTCTTTCATTAGACATTTGTTTTGTCCCTAAAAAGTTGAAAGTTAATAACAGCTTTTGTAATTTGGCAAAGACTTTAATCACATCTTTTTTTTTTTTTATTTGATCTATGATACGGGACCTGATCTAAGTACTTACGTACGTAAGTACTTGGAGCTTTGAGAATGGGGATACATTTTTCTGACATCTGCCTTCCATTCAGAATGTTGTCTGTGGTATAAATAATAGTTTTGCGCGTTGCAGTGCTCAGGTTAAGACGACACTGTTTAGAGCGTACTGCCAGTCATTCTACACGTGCAGCCTATGGATCAAGCATACGCAGAAGACCTGGAACGCCCTTCGCGTCCAATATAACAATGCCTTCAGGTGGCTGATGGGGCTGCCTCGCTTCTGTAGCGCATCAGGCATGTTCGCGGAAGCGCGGGTCGACGGGTTCGCTGCGATCCTGCGCAAACGAACAGCATCACTGATGCGCAGGGTGCGCGGCAGCGCCAACAGCTACCTGCAGGTCATTGCAGGAAGGCTGGACACAGCCTCTCCCTTCATGCAGCACTGGACGAAGGTGCATGTTTTCTGTTAGTTTCTTGATAATTAATATAATGTGATGTCTATTTAATTTTAACTATATTGTATTATTTTTTTTTTTTCTTTTTGTAATCTATTAGTAATTTATCCTTAATGTATTGTAATTATTAGTGTAATTAAAGGGGCTAGATAATGCTGTGTGAATTGTCCAGCATTATTTATTTATTTATTTATTTATTTATTAATTGTTAGTTTAATGTTTTCTGTGTATGTCTGATTTTTATTATTGTTTTATGGACTATGTATGTGTAACTACTGTGTCTGAAATAAATGTGATTTTTTTTATTTTTTTTATTTATAAGTCGTGTGCATAAATAATGGGATTGAATATGACAGCGGGACATCATGCTGTCCCGTATCATAGATCAAATAAAAAAAAAAAGATGTGATTAAAGCGTACTTTAACTCTGTAATTTTTAATCATATTCTTTATCCACACGACTTATACCAAAACACATAATAAGAAAATTACATTCACCACACAGTATGAAACAAAGCCGCTTTCCGCTGTCTGTCAGTCCATATGTAGGTAGGTATGATTGGATCTTTAAAACTACGTTAGAGATGAAATAAGTTCCCAAAAATTTTCGACTTCCAAATTTTCGAGAAATTTTCGAGATATCCAGAGTGCGGGTAAGCACTATAACAAAATTACTACATAAGAGATTTTGATGCGGTATTTGTAATAGATAGAGTGGATTCAAGAGGAATATTTACTATGTATATACCATATAGTATCCGTAGGAAGCCGAGTCGGGTCGGTAGTAACAGTATATTAAAACTAGTAGGTATATTTATATCTACATATATCGTCGGGCAAGTTCATTCTGTAAAATATCATGTCCGCTACGAAAACTATAATGTCAGTTTTAGGTATTTTTTTAGCCGTGGCAAAAAGTATCAACTGCGTTAAATATGTCCTGTCATTCAGATTCTTTCAAATTAGCTTATTACCCGTCTTCGACTTAAAATCAACTCTATAGTCTTTTGAAGCTTCCACAACCATTTAAAGTTATATTTTTACCTTCGAGAGGCATAACACAAGATTACAAAACAACTGGAAATATCAGTAAAGGGACAACAAACAATGACATATTGCTTTCTCCGTAAATACACTTGGCCACTCGCAATTTTTTCGAAAATTTTAGATTTTCTATATTTTTTTTTGTATCGATTATGGTCAGAGGTTGAAAATGATTTTACGGTATTCTTCATTGCCTTCCGAGGTGTTTAATGTCTTCAGAAATCAAATAAAGCATGCCGTATCAATACCACGAACATTCAAACAAAAATTAGGGGGTTTCAACAAAAAATTTAATAAGGAAACAAAAGTTTTTTGAGTTGTTTTTCTGCGAATTAATAGTGGGTGTTTCCTCCTCTAGCCCTGATGACGGCCTGCATCCGATCAGGCATGCTCTGAATATAGTTTTTGATCTCTTCTTGCGGTATAGCTTCCCAAGCGGCGAGCGCTGCAACGCGGAGCTCATTTAGTGACTGTGGTGGATTGTAACCCGACTTGATCTTTCTTTTTAGCATGTCCCAGATGTGTTCTATCGGGTTCAAGTCCGGGCTACGAGCTGGCCACTGTAACTTCCGGATCCCAACCTCTTGAAGGTACTCCTCGACGCACCGAGCGACGTGGGGGCGTGCATTATCGTGCATCAACAAAAAATCGTCGTATCCAATGAACCCCGAATAGGGTAAAACATGGTCCTGTAGAATTTCTTCGATGTATCGAGTAGCGTTTAACCGGTTGTCGACGACCACTAACTCCGTACGAGCCTCAGAACTTACTCCTCCCCAAACCATTATGGAGCCGCCGTGAAAACTCACTGTTTGTGTGGTGGTAATGGGTAGGTACCTTTCTCCTCTTCTTCTCCACACTCTTTCACGACCGTCTGGAGATCTTAAAGCAATACGGCACTCATCTGTGAAGAGAACTCTGGCCCATTGACCGTGTGTCCAGTTCGCATGTTCTTGGGCAAAACGAAGACGAGCTACTCGGTGCTGTCTGAGGAGTTCTGGGCCACGCGCTGGTCTACGAGCTTTTAAATTTACTTCCTCCATTCGTCTTCTCACCGTACGCTCGCTCACATTAATGCCCCTGACGTTTTGGAGCCGCTGTCGTATCTCAACGGCTGTAAGGAAGCGGTTTCTCAAAATTTCCAAGACAATAAACCTGTCGTCCCGAGCTGATGTGCATCTTCTACCACCACTACCTGGTCGCCGGGTGTAGTTCCCTGTCGCCTGATATCGTTTCAGGGCATACTGCATGGAGGAACGTGGAACGTTTAACACAATAGCCACTTCACGCTGTGTCAGTCCTTGGTCGATCAATGCGACGGCTTGCGCGATCTGTTCTGCTGTTAATGGCATTTTTTTTTGTTATACAGGTTGTTAAGATACCCAATAACAACCACAAAATCCAAAAAAACTGATAACTTTTGGCTAAAGATTTTAAACACACAAAATGAAAAATCGTCTTACTCGCTGAAATGACCTTTTTGGACTAAATGTCAAAAAGTGGTTTCAAATTCAACTCAAGTTTAATGAATGACCCTCTTGAACGTTAACTCGTACATTTTTTACCTACCTTCATAGTAACATTCATCAGAAACACTTGAATTGTTTGTTATCGCAAGTTTCGAGCTTGGCCAAGATTCCGTGCCGCTGAGTGTATGAGACAGCAATATCGGGATATCAGTTTGCGCGGCAAATATGGCAAGATGGCGACCTACAAATCGTCAATTACACCTTTTAAAAAATGGCGTCTACGATAAAATGTAAAACGATAAATTGTAAATGTAACTGTAGCTGACGATATTGTATTGAAACCTTAAACAAAGCGTAGCGATTACAGTGATACTTTCTCTTGATATATTTCATTGAAGGAATGATCATCGGTGAAGAACGTACCTTTATATGTGTTAATAAAATGCGGGATATAATGTAGCTAACGTCTGGTCGATTAGGTTTGACGCTTGATGAATAATAAAAACTTCTGTGAACAACGTCAATTTATAATCCTCAACAGCCTATAATGGTCCACTGCTAGACGCAGGCGCCCCCCCCCCCCTGTTTTTTTATCTAATCATCAATATTATAATAGTGCCCATAACCCCCACGCTGGGTATGCGGGTTGGGGATCGCAGTTCGGTGGTAGGTGTATTCTGCAAAAGGCGCTGCTGCCCGCCCCCCGGTCTTATCCCTAAGTCGCCTCGTACGAAAACCACGGGAAGAATTGGGGTGGTGCAAGTTCTAAACCGGCACCACACGGCTAATCATACGACAAATTTATAATGATACCGTCAAATTTGTTCTTAAAAAACGAAAAAAATCGACCAACATACATAAAAAATACATAATCTAAAGCCAAACATACCTCCTCTTTTGAAGTCCGTTAAAAAGAAGCCAGTCCGTAGTATGTCTTTTTCGGAATAAGGTAAATACTTATAATATATTGATGTTATCATCACGGAGTTCAAAAGAGGAAGTTCTATATTTGGCTTTAGGTATTTATTTTTTATGTATGTTGGTCAATTTTTTTCGTCGTTTATTGACCGGTTTGAATGATTCATTTGCAGGAGAATGATTTCAAAGTGGTGTCATAAAAAAATTTATTACACAGAGATTCGTTTTTATTACACAAAAAAACAGTTAAAAACTAAGAGATTCGAAGACAATTTTATTTTTGAAAAACGTAAAATTATTATCCAGAAAAAGCGAGTGCGTCGCTGCAAATAGAAGTTTGTTTCTCTTATATTTACATAGATATTAAGATCATCACATCAGTCAGAGTCGGCAATAAACAAATGTATTCGAGGCGCGTTAGTCAAACGTTTGGACAGAACCCTGTTTATTGTCGCCCCGGCCCTAAATAAATTCACGGAGGCTCAATACATGAGAGGAAAGGGACTGTCGGTAGGTATAGATACCTACTTGGACTTGACTGTTACTATCTCCTTATTATTTAACTTGCTCCATACCTACTACCCATCATAGTAAGACGTAGGATTTCATAACAATTGAATTATCCGTTAGACAGTTTTTTTTCTGCCAATACGAACATCGGTAAGCTACCTTTAGATACATACAAACTTACATGAATTAAGTACCGAATCGGCGACCCGTACACTTGTGAGTGAAACGCTATAAGGTATACTAAGATGTTAAGTCTAAAGGTCTACTTAGACCTTCTACCTATGGTCTACCCGACCCGTACACTTGTGAGTGAATCGCTAAAAGGTCTAAGTAGACCTTTAGACCTTTAGACTTAAAGTCTAAGTAGAACATTAGACTTAAGAGGTCTAAATATACCTTATTTTTAGACCTTATAGCGTTTTACTCAGTGCCTATGGGATTCCGTCAGAAAACATGAACCGTTCCTTATCCTCCCGTAGACGTCGTAAGAGCTTCTTCCAAGCTTTTTAACTCTATGTTTTGGTTTTGACTTACTTGTGTTGAATAAATAAATTTATTTGAACACCTTACATAATCGTATCTATCTGCCTATCCATTTACTTAAGGCCATGTGGGACTGTCAGATTGCACGTCAATTTTATCAAATGTAGTCGACAGAGGGCATTTATTTTTTACATAGACTTATGCAAAGTTTATCTTTAGTAGAATTGATAAACTTCTGTTCTTTTGTTTGATGGCACAATCACATGGTTTTAATGTAATACTAACTAGCATAAGGTAGGTACTTAAATAAGTCTGTATCTTGGATGATTAGCACCCCTCCAGCCAAGCGAGATCATGTTAAATCCTTCAAGTGTAATCTTTATGGGAGACATAGGTGCATGGACTTCTTAGAGGTGATGGCTGCAGGAGCCTTGCAGTGAGTATTACCCGCTGGCTGCCCTCGGTTGGCCCAACGCCCCTAAACAAATAGCCTTTCGGCCGGTGTCCGTATTCAAACCACAAGCATTGATATCGGGGTTATTACTCGCTATAAATATTGCCTTTTGCTTTGTGCCTAGAATAGTAATGTGGGGTGGTTTATGAAAGATTTGTGAGGTCTCGATAGGTGGAAGTCAAAAGATTAAGACATTGCACAAGAAAATGCTAATTTTTAGGGTTCCGTACCTCAAAAGGACAAAAAGAACCCTTACAGGATTACTTTGTTATCCGGTTGTTGTTAGGTTCGTAACTTCTTGGAGCCGCGATATAAATCAAACTTCTAAGTCAACGCAATCAAAAGTTACGAATAAAGACGTTTATGCCCAAATATTTGAAACTTAGGGAAACACAATGCACATAAAACCTATAGGGTACTTCCCATTGACCTAGAATCATGAAATTTGGCAAGAAGCAAGGTCTTCTAGGACAAGTACCTAAAGGGAAAAATCCGAAAACCGGAAATATGTAGACATAAAAAAAGTTTTTTTTTCTAGTGACTAAAATTTGTAAAACACTATGTACTTTCACTTGAACTAGAATTATGCTATTTGGCAAAAAACAAGAACACACACAAAACATTCTCGGTGCGCCAATCCGACTCGCACTTCACGTTTTATTTTTAAAGAAATTATTAATATAATTATAAATATTTTTTAAACAGGTTGTGCTGTTTAAATGCCCATATCCTTCCACTGTGTGGATTTGACGAATAGGGTTAAAGAAAAAAAATACGTGTAGGTACATAAGTTAAAATTCATTATGGTAAGTATATTAAAAGTCTCAGTGAATATAATTCTATTAGAATAGAATTATATTCACTGTAACAGCGCTGAGTGCCTTTGCATTGGTGGCCACGAGCTGGAAAGAGACACCCTGGCAACTTAAAGTAGTAACATAAAAATGCATAGGTATGCTTATGGCACTTATCGATTGAGTAAAATTTTGTATTTTTAGTGATTTGCACTATAAAATTGTAAGTAAAACACTAATTAAGACACTAAGACAAAAATTGGTAAATAACTGTGTATATAATACCATATACTACCGGAAAGTTTCTACCCGGATTGGTTTCCATGAGACGGACAAAATAGCCCATAGCTATATAGATAGATTTAGTAAAGCCTAAATTGTAAAACACTATGTTGTTCGTATTCGATCACCGACATGCTAAAGTAAAACTTTTTTATTACCAACCTGTTAAGTTATTCTTGTTAGGGTTCAGTATGCATTACGTGGAACCCGGACCGCTAGGCGGAACCCTCGGGAGAGATCTAATATCAGCGTATGAAGATTTATAGGGTTATCTGAGCAACCCTTTTCTGTTTAACAATGTTATTTTGTTTAAATACGAAGGTTTTTGTAATGTCGTATTGTGAATGGGTAAAGAATATGTTTTGTTGATCTTATTGTGAGAATTTACCTTAACAAAATAAATATGGGTAATGTTTATAAACAAATTAGAACTTGTATTAATAATAATGGTTGATTTAACTGCAGACTGTTGCAAACAATGTACAGGTAGCTCAACTGATCCATATCAATAAAGGTCGCGCGCGTGTCCAAGACACTGGCTGCATTGCCCCGCTGTATAGCAATGCTGATGCGCTGCGCCAGATACTCACCAGCTCTCGGGTCACGCGTCGCTTCGACCTTCGACCAGACGTTCAGATAAAATTTTGTAGATTACGAATTATTTACGAAATTGTATATTTAGAAAAGAAACTAATTGTAAGATAGAGAACTGTAAGTAGTAGTTATTTATTACATATAGTTATTTATTATTATCTAGTACCCATAACACAAGCACTGCTTAGCTTGGGGCTAGATAATGCTGTGTGAATTGTCCAGCATTATTTATTATTCATAATTATTTATTACATATTAACGATAGGTATGTACATAAAAAAACTATGCAAAAGTCATAATCATAGGGTATATAACCCTATGATTATGACTTTTGCATAGTTTTTTTCACACCTTAGTTTTAATTATGTGCTATTTGAGAGTTTTTTGAAGGAATTCGTAGTAATTTTATATACCTACGCAAGTTGAATGTATGAATGCAATGTTTGTTTACTTCTTTAAGTCACAAAGTTCTTTTTCGATAGATCGGATAAAAATATATAGAAAAATAGATAAAAACGCGTACGAAGCCGCGGCCAAAAACTAGTAGCACCGTTAAAGCTAAAATTGTTATTGATAGCCCCAAGTCTATATATGTATGCGCCCAAGTAGTGGTAATTCTAGAAACGCCTTACACTCAGACCCAAGAACACCAAAGGATCTGAAGGTAGAGTCAATTTTATATTTACTGTTTTCGTTAGTACCTGACCGGATGTACATAAAAATTGTACGTGGCCGACGTGCTCTATGGACAATAGGTAAAGACGTAACGTCACGTTACTGTGTTGACCTACTGGTCAAGGGGATCCACGTGTTTCGTTATGTTTTAACGTAAGTGGATCAAACCAGAGTGCTTAGTATGGGCTATGCGCATATCTTACGAATACTTCCATCGTTTTTGCGTCCTTCTATTACATAAAGCGCTTTGCAGTGCCACTGGATCGAAAGGAATTGCTATTCGTAGTATGACAACGATCCAATCTATTCTTAAAAACTCGATGATAGTTTTCTAATGATTTTAAGGCGCATACCGCACCCAAAGTGGCGCCGCCACCTAATTTATCTTATTATTCCGTTTCACAAAGGAAATTTCAAAAATCCATCGCACATTTTGTGATACCTCTTATAAGTTTTTTTTAATGCCTCTGTAATAGTTTTATTCTATTTAGTTTAGGCAGAGAGACGAAAATAGATTTTGGTGGCCACCAGGGGCAACTTCGATTCGCAACTAAATAGAATAAAATACCAAATACTCTGTTTCAAACATAGGACTAGAACGCTGGTAAAAACTGGTTGTTAGGTAATCAAATCCATAATTTTCTTTTAGTTTCTAAGAGTACATTAGACGTAACTGTGTGGATTCTCCAACATTATTTAAATATTTATCCACGAACCAAACAGGTTGTGACGTTCTCGTGATAGTCAAAAGTTTGTTCCTTTATAAAACAGAAGCTTCCAAAAGCACATCCATTATTCCTAACTGAGATCTCTGTATTGGTTTAGGATCAAATATTTTTCAAGATAAATACAAGGTATTGTTTTAGGACGTTTTAGGGTTTCTACTGGTCTGTGTTAAGGGTGGTTTTGTTTTATTTGAGAAGGTTTTCTTTAATTGTTCTTTGAAAATACAAAAAATATTGAGTGATCGAAGCTCTCAGCATTAAGTTTTTATTGACATAGATGAATTGATAAATACTAACTACTAAATTTTATTTATTTAACAGCAAAAAATAATTACAACTAATATTAACACTTACATCTATTTTCTAAAAATCTAAGCCGTCACCAGAAGGCAGAGTGCCCAGAATGCTACTACTAAATATTTTTTTGTATATGTAAATAATGCTGGACAGTTCACACATCATGATCTAGCCCCAAGCTTGTGTTATGGGTACTAGATAACTGATATACATAATACAATACATTACATATATGTATAGATATTTTTTATCATAAATAATAGGTTTTTTAGATTCTTTTTGGCAAAGCGCGCTCCTTTTTAGGTCACATCATCAGGTACTCCACACTACATTATTTTATTTATAATAACTATAATAATATAAATCCAAAAATACCTCTGTCTATCTGTGTGTAACTCTGTCTGTCTGTGACTTTTCACGCCTAAACGGCTGAACGGATATTAACAAAATTTGAGATTGGGAGATAGTATCCCGAGGACGTGCTACTTTTAATCCCGGAAAAATGCTTGCGAAGCTGCGGGCAGAAAATAGTACGTACATAATTATGTTAGATGTACCTTAATTAACGTCACCAAAAAAGTATTATTTTCACTCTACGAATAAATAATAAATTTATTCGTACTTTTCACTATATTATTACTAAACTCCAACTGTTCGGAGTTCAACAGCTTCTTCATGGCACCATTTTATACTTATTTCTTACATTAACAAAACAAGTCAGTACCTCCGAAAGCTAAGAAAACATTTAAATTTCCCAGTGCAAAAGCATAAAGATCGAAACGAGACCCGTAAATTCGAGACACTGAAAAGCAAATACAGAATTTACTTCTTCACTGACCGAGTCAGTTTAGTGCTTCCGATATCTATCGTGGATTATAGAATATCGTCGACACGGCGGTCAGGTAGGTTTCATTGCAAAATGAATCCTGAACCTGAATGGAACCTGACTCTTAATCTCACTGCTTCATTAGTCTAGCGAGAGCGTGGAAAACCTGCAGATAAGATAGGTCTTGGGTTAAGTGCACCATCTGTGTTTGCGCACACACTTGCACACTTGAATATGTCCGGTGCAAATGACCTGTCTGCGCTGAGACTGGTCATTATGGCCAAAATTCAGCTAGGAGTTGAAATTAACCGAAATGTGTTTATTGCTGAAACGGTCTACAAAATATCTCATTAAACTAACTAGAAACAAGTTTATCCATTGATTTTTATAATTAAAAACGTACAATGGTAGTTATTCTGTTCACAAAATCTAAACTGACGTAAAAATGTTGCTGTCTTTTTATCGATAGAAAAAACGCGGCAACAGTTTTAGGTTAGTTAGTTAAGGTTTTGGTGCCAGAAAAATCACTACAAATATTTGATTGAATTCAAATTTAGATTTCAAAACTATTCTTTAAATTCGTAAAAAATTAAAGGAATTTCAATAGTTACCTTTAAAAGGAACATTTTATCGATAGGAGTGAAAGACAGGCACACAGCACAAATGGATACATCTAACTAATTAGAAGGTAAGTAGCTAGCGCTCTTTGTCAGTGGTTAGGGTTACTGACGAAAATCGGTCGTCGTGTCGTTAGTATAAAGTGCTTCCGATCTCAGAGATCGGTTCGACAATTACGTATCGTTACAATAGCAATGTTCGACTCTTTCCAATTAACTATGAATAGGTTGAAGCTCTACTTTTAGTTTTACCACTTTTGTAGGCTGTTTCCGATACAGACGGCAGTCTGGGTTTAAGAATAGAACCCGTAGTAGTACCTATGTTAGAATGGACTTAATCGTACTTGAGTAAGTTTAAAGTTTGTGTTTGCTGTCAATAGATAGCATTTTGTTACTTTATTTCACTACATGTTGACCTAAATTATTGTTTCTTATAGTAAAGTAAACCTTCTAAATATGCCAAAAAATATGAAAAATTTATTTTTGAATAATTTGAACATAAACACCATTCCTCATAATACTCATTTATTCAAGCAAAATAACATAACGTAGATACATTAAGGTAATGTAAAGTAAGTTGTATCATTAAAAAAAACGAAATTTAAATAATTACGTTATGTAATTTGCTAATAGCTTTCGGCAGCCGAACTCATCTAAAGAATAATATGCTTGATGGACAAGCCATGTTTTGAGTTTGCGCTTGAATGTCCAGTGGCTTGGCGCTTCCAGTACGTCCCTTGGGATCCTGTTGTATATCCATGATATGCGTCAGCTTTCCCGATTTCGGCTTGAGGTTGAGTTTCTTGCTACCCTGTATAACAACATGCCATGAAATTTTTGTACGGGGGCAGTAATATGCACAAAGAGTCAAGTCTCAGACGGTTTTTGTCGAAAATCTTTGGGACCTCTTACGGACTGTACGGTGACTCCTACTGAGAAAACATAAAAGTTTCCAATGTTCAAATAGTACAGTTACATTTAGTTTGTTTGACGAGAGGTGTTGCTGTTGTATTTTTGTCGTTTTATTTTTTTCCCTTGTTCGACCATAATTACTGAAACTTGATTGTTATAACGTTATTATTATGTTTCTCTAAAAGTCTAGTACTTACCTGTAACAATAGAAAACCAACTCTATTAACACCAAAGTAGGTAGTAAATCAATCAACACTAGCAACTTCCCTCAACTTTCCTCATTAAGTATGTAGGTACAGCGACGCTTATAAAAGTCGCAGGTTCTGCAAATCCGGCTAAGCTCACTTTGATGGAGTTCTGCAGTCGAACTACGTGCGCCCTTGTCACGGCACGTAGTGGTACGTTATTTTCACGCTATTACGTGGTTCGAGTTTTACGATAAGATTTTTGTTTTTTGTAAGGAAATGGCGATCGGTTGTTGGGACGACTCCTTTGGCCTTCTTGAGTATAATGTTGAAATAGCGACCCGCCCCGGCTTCGCACGGAAACCTCTAAAATTATCAGTGTTCCTCTACTAAATTATGCATGTATTATAAATTATAAACCTTCCTTTTGAAACACTCCATTTATTAAAAAAAACCGCATCAAAATCCGTTGCGTAGTTTTAAAGATTTAAGCATACATAATAATAATAGGGCCAGAGAAAGCTACTTTGTTTTATACTATGTTATGTAGTGATGAGACTTGAGGGTAGCGGGTTCAATTCCTGTTTTGTTATTTATAATCGAAAGTTGTTTGGATAATCAGTGCAGGCCCAGATTGAGATATTTTAACTCATGAAACAAAGAATTTTCATCATCCATTTTAATAATTAACAAATCTTTCGAAACCAGCTACAAAAAAATCAATTTTTTTATGTGATACATAACATATTGATTTTTTTTTTTATTACCGAGAATAGATCTACCACCGAACTGCGATCCCCAACCAACATGACCAGCGTGGGGATTATAGGCCTTTATTATTACCCTTCATGAGATAAAATCAGAGAGACGCCTGCGTCCAGTAGTGGACCATTATGGTCTGTTGAGGTATCATTAAATATCTCTATCTTTTATCTGGTCCCCAGAAGTGGGACTGTGGAACACACTAAACTAATTATGATGGTAGTTTCAGTCCTAGCCGGATATATTTACACGTAAGTATTTAACACTGACTACATTGAACAACGAAACTAAATCACTTTCCAACTAAACTATCCCAAACCACACAATTGAACAAACTCCTTCAATTTAACACTCTATCACCTCGTAACAAAGTTCCACCTTAAAAGGCTTACCTCACCACTAGAGTTCCCTCAACTTTATTATCTTGGAATAAGGTATCGAATAGCTCAGCAAATTGAGTTTACAACAAAGCAAATTCTTTTGATAAACCCGACTGACCAAAAGCTCTTCACGTTTCGACTATGTTGAAGTACAAATGGAACTTGACGACCTCTGTGGCACGGTGGGCGATGGTCCGCCTGCGACGCAGGAGGTTGCGGGTTCGGTTCCCGCCTTGGGACAATCTGTAGGTATTTGTTCCGGGTGTTCTGGTCGTTTTCTATGTATAATAAAAAAAAACTATCTATGTAATGTATTGTATTATGTATATCAGTTATCTAGTACCCATAACACAAGCTCTGCTTAGCTTGGGGCTAGATAATGCTGTGTGAATTGTCCAGCATTATTTATTTATTTATTTATATCTAGAAACGAAGGTGCAAGAAATTTGGTAGTAGGGTTCCGTACCATAAAATAAAAACCATCACCTAATTCTTTTGATGGTAACGACGATTTTGTATTTTTTAGTGTAATTTCAGAATAAATTGTGTTTATTTAAATATATTTTTCTTTTTCAGGTAAATAATTAAATATTTTCGAGAGAAACCAACGCAGTAAGTAAAACAACCAACATTTTTACAGGAACGAAGTCACAAGCTGTCGTCGTATTTTTTAAATTAAGAATACACACCCTTCTTGTAACAAAAGCTAATTTAAAATTCCCAAAAATTTCCCTCGAATTTCTCGAAATTTAAGAAATTTAACTCGGGCACCGTCTTATCAACAACTGATAAGGACTTAATTAAGTTCGGGACTTTTATTATTATCCCACGAAAGATCTGTTATTCCCTTTTCAACGAGTTTAGGAATTTGGGAAAACAAGAGCAGCGAGAACAAAAACTAGTACTTATCGGTTATTTTGGCCGAGTCAAATATGTCATGACAAATGTTGTTTGTGAAAACTCGGCCAATATCCGATGACCTGTGTCGCGCAGTGGGCGAAGTCTCTCAGAAGGTTGCGGTTTCGATTTCCACCGCAGAACAAATGATTTCATGATCTGTTAGGTATTTTCGGCTAAGGTATTTTCTAAGCGATTTTAAGATGAAGTGCTACTGCTACCCAAAACCCAGGTTTTGTCTGTACGAAAAATCCATTTTAAGGCAAGAAAACACTATTTTTTAAAATCTTTTTTGATGATTCTTGAAAGTTTAGGATTTTAGTTAGTGCGTTATTTAAGTCGAAACACGATTGACTCAACTCCTTGTCTCGAAAAAGCGCCACCACTTCGACTTAATGCCTTTTTTGGTCCACCCTGTTAGAAAAAATGTTGTTTTTTAAAAGGAGTGTTCGTAATGTCATAAGAAAGAAAAGACAAGATGCTATTCTTTTAAATTTTTTATTACAATGACCCTGCTTGGTTGACATGACACTCTAATTATAACCTCAATCCTTTCACGAAATATTCCTTCTTGCTAATCTATTGAGTTCTGTTTGATGTAAAAAGAATTAAATCAAATGTATTATACATGTTTTTTTTTCATTTTGAAAATCGCCTCAGGACTGCATTCAGTCAAACCAACGAACCTTAAATAAAAGGCGCCCTTCCTCTCACTATGCCAATAAGCCCCTAGCAAGAAACTTCAAAACCAGATACTAGCAGGTAATTTAATATCTAAAATACACTTACATCAATATGCTAAGGGTGACGTCACAATTACCCCCTCTCCCCTTCAACCAACTTTAATCGTGACGATAAAGGCAACGTGACTCTTAAACAATGTTACCCTGAAATTTCGAACTCAATTTTCACCTTATCTCGCTGTAATACGACGTTGGTAGCCGCATACTTTAAGTTTGCTAAATACAATGCCTAACTTGCATAACTAGTGTATGAAGACCCTTGTACCATATTTTCTAGTTTGAAATCTCATACAAATGCAACTTTTATATAAACTGGCGCAGTTCAAGTGGTTCTGGTAGGGTAAAGTTGGGTAGATTGATATAGGTAATAATAAAATGACTTTTATACAATACATGTTCTATTAGTCCGGAAGTGCTAGGGGAGACCGGGGTAGTTTATCGAGTTATTTTCCGTTGGCCTATTTTTATGATGAAAAGAAAATAAAGTTAATGTTTTGATGTTATTATGGGAAAATGACAAATATAGTTTTCGAAGAATGAAAATAACGTTTGTGATTTGATAGCTAATTTGAAGTTGTTTTGGAAAAATGGAACCTTCAGTGCTATACATAGTTATTATCAACTACATAAGATTCAGTCTCAATATAAAATTGAATGACAATACTAAATAATCAGAAACCACCATCAGATAAAAATAATAAATTGGTAAGGATAAAGAGACAGAAAACCATTTCCATAAAACAAATCGTGTCAAATCTAACCATAGTTTAATCTTTTAATGACATTCTAGCACCCATATTTGTCACAAAAAACATTAAAGGTAATTTACAGTATCCCCGATCGCCGTAAATCATATAAAATCTTACAGATATTAATATAATAAAAAAATATCTGAATTTTCTTCCGAACATCCAAATCTTCCAATTGGAATCTCTGAATACCCAAATCCAATATGTCTAAAAATAGTACCCAAATATCCGAAACTCCATCAAATAAATCAAATTCCAAATTATCGAATAGAAGCGCACCTCCACAATAAGATATCTGACAATAACTCACAGAGGATTTACATACGAAGTTTTGGTAAGTATGGGTTGATTTATGCCCCGTCTACTCTTGGTGGTGCAGGATGGGATTTGTTATAAGATGTAGCGATTTAGCGATCATTATTACAAAGTATTTTTTGTTGATTCTGCGTTCTTATATCAAATCTTATCTACCCCTGAAAATTGCTACTTATATTTTTTAAATCATGTAAAGTATAATCTACAGTATATCAGGGTATATAGGGGACAGTATATAGGGGAGGCCTATGTCCATCAGTGGACTAATATTGAGGCTGATGACGATGAATGTACAGAGTCAATTGGTCCCACTGCTGGAACTACTTTTCTTTCCTTCATTCAACGAGGTCTAACTAAGGTGTTACGGGTAACACATTATGTGTACTGGGCAATACATGTCAAGTCTTACTTGACACGCAACTTAGTTTATAAATTTAGGAAAAAAAGAGTCTGGGCAGTGAATCCGCGTTGTTAGATTTATCTTGATTATTTTCATACTTCTATTGATTGTCGCTACACTGTTTTTTTGTCGTGAAAACTTTAATTTAACCTTTCTAGGAAATATTTCTTCATATTATTCTGTTAAATTAAGCTTCTGTTTTTCCAATAAATAAATAAGCTACACTGTGGGATGTTAGTTAACCGCGGAAAACTCTTAGCTTTTTCAGCCATTGCAGAATATTTTCCCGAAAATGCTTTATCTTTTTAGCTTAAACTTAGACCACCACTGCTCTCTGACGGGCGTTTTAGCAGAATCAAAGATTTTTTTATATTTTCAAACCGCACTCGCCGGTCTCCTTTGCCCCGCTGTCTCCTATTCTAGATTTATGTTTCTTTCAATAATTGGTTTAAAGATTTTCTTTTCGTGCCAAGAATTTTTATTAAATTTTTTCAGTGCGATTGGTTACTCAAGTTCAGTTGTTACTTTTTTAGGGTTCCTTACTGTACAAAAAAATACACTCAACGCAAAATATACAAAACTTTTGAAACAATAAAAATGCATAAAATAAAGCTTGCCTACTGCAAATATGTATGTGCATATTATATTACTATACCAATAGAGAATAAAAATAAGCATTTTTGCTTTTTCGAAGGCACGTTCTGAAGTGAACACATTAGTGCTGATAGGTAGGTAATGGTTACCAATTCGACCGAATTGCAGAAGCTTCTTCCCGCGGCGCCGCAGCATGCCTTTCTGGATTAAAAGTAACCGAACAAAGCACTAACCCATCTAAAACTCATACACCATTCAAAAAGCAATATTTCCATATTCCCCACAATCTTGGAAAGCACTCAAAGTCAGGAATCGGGTTATAATTTATTCAGCTCCCGCCATTGTCGCTTAGTAAACGTGAAAAACGTGAGTTATGCGGTTTTACGCACGAGGCCGGATATCTTATATTTATCACGCACACGGTTTTGTTGCTCGGTTTGATTACCTACTGTATTCGTTATTTTAATCTATTATTATGATTGTAAAATGTGCTTCAATTGACAAAATGATAATTTCTGGTTTTCTGTGCACCGATTAGTCAATCAGTGGCGAAGTAGTTTTTTCTTATTTACTTAGGATGTCAATATTGAATAACAAACTGTTCAATTATCTCTTTTAATATGACTATAAATTTTGCTTATATTGTCAACATGACTTGCCTTTTATAATATGATGGGTGAATAATAACATTAAAAAACATTATGTCCGTCATAATTATAATACTAACAAGCTAGATAGGTACAAGATAGAAACGCTACAGATGTACACCGTATTTGTGCTGCAGAAGAGGGCTGTTCGTTCGTGCTATCTATAATATGGGTCCCAGAGAATCCCTACGTGATAAATTCAAAGAAATAGACATAATGATAGTCCCCTGTCAATATATATTTATGATAATTTGTTTGTACACTCATAAAATTATCTACCGTTCGTTATACAAAAATAAAAAAAACAGTTTTTCATTGTTTTCGAGAAAAAAAATCGTGCCATTCGATGTGACAACATTTAAAATTCTATCGATGACCCATACATCTTAATTAATTACGGATGTAAACGGGTTAACTACGAACCTTATTTGTGTTGGAAGAATACATCTTAATGTTTAGGATTTTTTAAATGAATAAGTATATCCTTTTCGTCCATGTCCTTTTCACCCCTTGAACCGTGCATTTTTCCAGGATTAAATATAGTCTAGCCTATGTCATTTTCTGACCACTAAACAACCACTACGTATGCAAAAAATCATGTCGATCCTTTACTCTTAAAAAAATTTAAACATCTATCAAACGGTAACCATACATTTTACCGGGATAAAAAGTGTATCTCTCTCCCAAATTTCATCCAGATCCGTTCAGCCGTTCTGGCGTGATTGACTTCCATCCAAAATAGTATAATATAGTGGGATGGTACTAAAAAAAGTCATAAACATACATGAACCCCGAAAACAAAACACTCCGTTTTTGGACAATCGTGTAAGAGCTCAGCCAGGAATCAGGTTATAATTTATTCAGCACCCGCCATTGTCGCTTAGTAAACGTGAAAACGTGAGTTATGTCGTTCTCCACACGCGGTCGGGGTTGGCTTACTTGAGTTAGAGTTACGTCACGCACACGTTTATGATTTTTCAGAATCATCATTATCAGCCTATAGAAACCAATAGAAAACTTTCGTTTTCAAGCATTGCGGTATGGATGACGAGAAGACTCGACGTAGTTTCCCAAACGCTGCCCAACCTCCTACCACGTAGCATATCACACACTTTAAGATATTTCGAGCTTAAAAAACATATTTGCTAATTTTTACTTCGATCCGTTTTGCATTGATGGCGTCAAGAGTTTACAAACGTCCATCCAAATATCTATTTAACTAAACTTTTTGAATTTTAAATTGTAGGTATGTGTGAAACTTTTGCGAGCGGCGCAGACGGCGCACACGAGTTTTTTCCTATAATAGTAGCATAACTTTCTTCCCTGAGATAGAAACTATCTTCTTGTCACATTTCACTATGATTCATTCAGTCGTTTTGGGCGAGTAGGGCTTTCCCACGTGAGTTCTGCTACGTTGCTATATTTCCTGCCGACCAATAGGATCGCTTGATTATTAGTTTATTGAAAAAATTGTTGCACGTATATGTCGCCGCTGGATCATATAATCAGCCCGTTTATAGAATGACTAGGCAGATAGCAGAACGAACACTGATTTGTTGGGAATAATTTGATGGCTAAATCACGTAGGTATAGCAATTTAGAGCGTAAATGGAAATGCACCGTTTATATAAAGTAACATTATAAATGCGAAAGTTTGGATGGATGTTTGGAACCCCTTCACGCCAAAACTACTAAACGGATGAGGCTGAAATTTTGCATATAGGTAGTTTTAAGCCTGCATTAATACTTTTTATCCTATAAATAACATTAGACAACGCGTTTGAAGCCGCGGGCAGACACTAGTTTCCAATATTGATTGCTACCTGTTTAAAATTTAGATTTCTCAGTCTACGCTGGTATCTTAACTAGTTATCGTTTTCACCTTCACACCACGGTACCCTAAGCCCTTGTATTCCACAAACCCTCCTATTTGCCTAAGCGTAGACTGCACACGTTATTCTTAAAGAGATAATCCTAAGATAAAGTGCCCTTATTTATCTACAGGGATATAAGGGAAGGTGTGAATGAGCAACTTGTCGGCAACTTTTTTGTTAGTGATTAATTTAACTAAAGATATGATATGGAGGATATAATTTATTGTTAATATAAATTACAAACGTAGTGTAGGCGCCGTCCGACCACGGGGATGACGATTTGCGAAAGACTGCTGGCAGATGCTGGATGTGGCAAGCTGAAGACAGGGCGCTATGGCGCTTATTAGGTTAGGGGATGCCTATGTCCAGCTGTGGACTAATGTAGGCTGATGATGATGATGATGTAGGTGTTGACTAGATAGTTCTGCATACAAACGCAGAAGAGAACAGTGGAAAGGGCTAAAAGAGGTTTATGTGTCACACTTCACAGGACAAGAAATTATTAAGAAATTATGTAACTAAAATAACTTGTAAATTTAAAAAGGAAATGTTATTTTAGCCAGTGTCTTAGGCACGCTTCCAACTGGTATTGATATGGATCAGTTGAGCTACCTGTAGATTGTTTGCAACAGTTTGCAGATAGCTTAATTGTTTCTATTGTAAATACTAGTTTTAATTTAAATTTGTTATTTGATTGTTATTTTAGTAATAAAAACTTAAGTAAAGATAAGTTACTGATCAACAGTTACGGAACAATAAGCGTTAGAATTCCATTGCACCTACAAAAAGCAACTTTAGTCGCTCGTTTGCACCACCCCTAATCCGCCTAGAAGGTTACAATCCTCAAATGTACCCCACATTTCACACCCCAGCACCGAATGTAGCCCACCTCGCGACGTTTTGTCACCCACGCCACATGCACACTATTGTAATCCGACATCCTGCAGTGGATAAAACATAAAAAAGTACGTAAATACATGGTTAAGATGAAAACATGACAACGCGCTTTGTTGATGTGGAAAAGTTTAATAGTCATTTCTATCCCATGGGAACAGATTTACGGCATAACAAGTAGCCTAGGTTTTATTCGAGGTTCAAAACTACATATCAGCAAAATTTCTGATCCGTTCAGTAGTTTTGGCGTGAAGAAGTAACAATCATCCATCCAAACTTTCACATTTAGGTTTAATATTAGTGTGTATTTAATCTGGATTTATATTCTTTGTAGGTCTTGTTTTGCTAGGTCTAGTTAACTAGTACCATAGAAGAGTTAGTATTTCTGGTACCCATAATATTGCCGTACGTACTTTAAAACTAGCTAGATAGATAATGTTGTGTTCCAATATTATTATTAATATTATAAAAAGTACTTTTCAAAGAAACACTGTGGAAAAAGAACAAAGCAAAATCTTTAAAAATAAACTTGAGTTTTCCTTCCAGAGTGTAACCCTTCCAGTGTTGAAATAGATGTTAATAAGTATTATATTTTTGACTTTGTTCACAAAATTTAACTTAGCAGAGCTAATGGATACTAGATAACTAATCTACATGATACAATACAACATATAGATTTAAGTACCTAGATATTTTTTATTAAAGAATGCAAAAGGTACGCGATAAAAATAATATTTAATAATATAACATGGAGGTTTATAAACTAAATCACAATAATGGTAGGCGTCCGATCGAGTGTGATGACCCCATGACCCCATGACCCCATGACCCCATGACCCCATGACCCCATGACCCCATGACCCCATGACCCCATGACCCTGCAAGGCTCTTCAAGTCACCTCTGGTAGGTAGGTACTAATAAGTCAAACTTTCAGTCTCAGATAAACTATTAACTGTGAGCTTAATAACTTCAAATAGTAAATATTAGTTCTAATCTGTCTCTATCATTTGATTACAATTTTCTTTGATGATCTTTAATATAGGATTAACTGTTTTACTAACCTGATTACCTACTTTTTTTCATCTAATATTAATATACATATATATATAATATAATTTTTGAACATTATTATCAGATTTTTGTCTAGAGATGGCCAAAAGCGAAAACTAAATAGCAAAAAAATGCTTAATTTTCAGAATACACAAATACTGATGTTGTTGCAAATATCTTGAACTATGTTAGTTTTAATTTAATTTAGTTCTATGTAATTAATATGGAGTGTTTGTTTATAACTCTATCTAATGTATCGGCTATTGTTTATAACTCTATCTAATGTATCGGCTATTGTTTATAACTCTATCTAATGTATCGGCTATTGTTTATAACTCTATCTAATGTATCGGCTATTGTTTATAACTCTATCTAATGTATCGGCTATTGTTTATAACTCTATCTAATGTATCGGCTATTGTTTATAACTCTATCTAATGTATTGGCTATTGTTTATAACTCTATCTAATGTATCGGCTATTGTTTATAACTCTATCTAATGTATCGGCTATTGTTTATAACTCTATCTAATGTATCGGCTATTGCTTGACAGCGGGTTAAATTGTCTAAGGCTATTGCTGCCAAAATTAAATTAAAATATTTTAACGTTATTCATATCATTTATATATTTACTTTGTGTTATATAAATTTCGCTTTTAACGAATACAAGGCTCTGTGGCCAAAATGTGAAGATGACCTGTAAAAGACTGCTGGCAGAATGCTGGTAACGGTTAAAGACAGGGCACTTGCGGTTACTCATTAGAGAGGTTGTCGTCCAGCAGTGGACTAGAATACGAGATGATAGCCTTGGTACATGATGATATACCTTCCATCCGCCTAGCTCAAGCACTCGGTCAAGTTAATCTCTCAGCCTGATAAGTGCTCGTCTACAAAACGCCGCAAATCCTTAAAAATTACGTCGCCGCAACGGTTCTGTCGTATCATGAGGGAAATGAATTTTTTGCGGTTTTAGGGTTCCATTTTGCATATTTGAGTTATCATCGCATGTGGAGATTTTTGGGTTTTTGTCATGTTGAGGCTTTTTTTGTATTGTTGGTTTATAGGCGGGGATATAACTAGTTATATTACAATACAAATAAGCCTCAACATGACAAACAGGTAAGGTCTAGACCTTACCTAGGCTACAACCACTTAGATACGACTTACTCTGGCTAAGACAAAACCTACGGAATTCTAAATTGTATACTCAACTCACACTTGCCACTTTTGCAGAGGTTTTGCGTAAGGGTCGTTTTAATAAACGGTCATTAGTTGCGACGCCTCCCGTGATTTATTGAGGAAATAAGATTATGCTAGTCTTTTGCAAGTTGGGAAAAGTTGGAGCAGATTTTAAAAGTATTTTTGATTTTTTAAGGGGCAATGGGTTTGTTGTTAGAGGGATTTGTAGATAATTACCCATCAAAACCGTTTATAAATAAGTTTTATTTTAACGATGCGTGACCCGAGAGCTGGTGTGTTTCTGGCACAGCGCATCAGCATTGCCATACAGTGGGGCAATGCAGCCAGTCTTGGACACGCGCGCGACTGGTATTGATATGGATCAGTTGAGCTGCCTGTAGATTGTTTGCTTGCACAAGACTTTTATACACCACATCAGTGCTAGAACCACATGTAGGTGAGTCGAGGGCAATAACAGTGTTAATTTAAGAATCGAAAGTTAGTTATTGTTTATTTTCGTTCCTGCTATGATGCCAGTAATTATGTAGGTATGCAGGTCCACTATCTCTTCACTATTCATAAGTCCACTGCTGGCTTGCCTCCTCCAAACAATGGGGATTTGCCGTAATTTTGCACTTCTCTTGGAATTTAAAACACAAAAAATTGCTCCTGAAAACGCTTCTGGCAGCTTCTCTTAAGTTGCGTGTCCACTGATGCAGTAAATCCATCCATACGCAACGTAAAGGTTAGCTGTTTTGTTTTCCAATAGAGCGAGCACTGGATCATGGCATATTATAAATACTGACGTTCCGATTCCGATGGCCAGCCTTTGTCATCATCATCAGCCTATCCAGTCCACAGCTGGACATAGGGCTCCCCTAATGAGCGCCTAGCTCCCCGTCTATAGCTTGCCGCATCCAGCATCTGCGAGCAGTATTTCGCATATCGTCCTCCCGCCTGGTCGGAGGGCGTCCTACACTACGTTTGCCGAGTCGCGGTCTCACACCGCGGGTTTAGTTAGATAGAAAGATCGATTGGCCCCTCTTCCAGAGAATTATGTTGCGAACGCCTCAGCCGATATTCTTGTTTTTTTTTCTAATAGGTACAAGTATTTTTACTATAATTTGACAAGCTACCAATTTGCAAACTCTCAACGTTCTCAGGTGCCTGTAATTCAGCGCTTTCAGCGCTTCACCTACGCTCGCGATAGTAAAGGCAATTTCGAGTCGCCGTAAAATTTCCTTCTCGGTCACGGTATAATACATTTTAGTGTCGTAATAAAAGACGGACTTATTTTTAGAAATAGCTCCGGGCAATAAAATTATGGCCTAAAATCTAGTGTAGTTGAAGTAATTTTCTATTGTAGGTAAGTACTTAATAAAACTTTACAGTATTGACAACTTCAATTCATATTATATAAATATAATTAGCTCCTGAGCACTCACACGCATCTTTCTAATATCCTTCTCCAGAATATCTCTACTTCAAATTTTAATAAGATACGGTAAGTCGTTAAACTGAGAAACGGTTACAGACAGAGTTACCTACAGCCCAGCAGTGGGTGTAAAATGGGCTGATATAAAGGTTACCTTTGACTTTACCCAGGATAAAATCTATCTCCTTGCCAAATAACATTAGGTAATGAATTTGTTCAGTCGTTTTTTGGCGAAAACATTTAACAGACAAAGAAACAGAATTCGCGGCGATTTATCTTTCTATTCAAGATTTCTTCAACAACCTATCTCCAAAATAGATTACCTACATCACATTGACGCAATAAAAGACTTTACGCAAACGCCATCTCCCGTATTTTACACCAAACCATTACATTTATTGCGCACGACGCCATCTTGTGATGATCCATAAATTCCTTAAAACGCAATATCTCCAAGTGTCACGATCATTCAAATTGAGTGTAAACATGGGGCATGGACTACGGAATATTGTAAAGCCTTGGGTGTTCCACTTTCACCCATCTTAGGTTAAGGGTGCGATTTTGAAATTCAGAGGGAATTTTGAAGGTAGGTACTGTTTTTATGCAACCCCGCTGAAAAAAGAGGCGCCAATTATCTTATCAATAATAAATGTATGTCTGTCAATATTATGCGTCTGTCGGTCCTCTCAGAGCTCTATAGTTCAGGACTCGGTTTCATCACGATGCGGTTATGACCCCGTACGGTTAAGAAAAACCGGCCAAGAGCGAGTCAGACTCGCGCACGAAGGGTTCCGTACCATTATCCATAAAAACGCAAAAACAATCACCTAAGTTGCCCCCATTAAATAATTGTTTTATTTTAATTAATTATTTTTGCATTTGCATATTACTAACTATTCTGAGAATATTTCAACTGTCTAACTATCACGGTTAATGAGATACAGCCTGGTGACAGACGGACAGCGGTGTCTTAGTTATAGAGTCCCATTTTACTCGTTGGATACGGAACCCTAAAAACCGTGCCAGCTTGTACATAACACGGCAATATCAATGGCCTTTCTTTTTTCGGCACATTGCGATCATGCATGGATACCTATTTCAAAATGTTGTCCTTGTGCTACTTACAAATAAAAATTGAAAAATGAACTTTATCCGATAGAAGGCATCTCGCTACTAAATATTTGAAAATGCCTACTTTTGCTTATGAGTTTAAACAACAAAAACTAAAAAATAAAAAATTAAGTTAAAAAAACCTAAAATAATAATGGTCTTATCGCTATAGACTGGATATCTATCTATTAAGCTAACCTATGAAGCTAATCCCTATGAAAATACTTACCATTATTTTATGCTCAATTTTCTTAACAATAAAGCTCAATATCCTGTACAGACATTCGTCAGTGACGTAACTACGTCACGTTATATTCGGGAGGGAAATTCAACATAAAACGTTTACGCTCTTTGACATAAACATTCGGATTACGGATGCTGTAATATTTTAGATGCTGTTTTGAATTAAATGGCGAATCTTGGATTGGAAGCGTGTTATTTATTTTGTGATGTTTTGTGAAACGTAGACCTATATTGTCTATAGAGCATTTTCAATTCTAGGGAAGCAAAGGGGCTGTGAACTACGTCAAAAGATTGCCTTATAATATGGGATTTTTGAATCAAATTTTGTTCACAATTTTTGTCAACTTACAAAAGATATTTTGCTAATCGTATTTCGTAGGAAATTTGAGTGACCTTTGAAAGGAAACGTCTCCATGGAGAGTAGGTAATTGTAGTTCTGATTTTGAAGACTAATTTCTCAAATTACTAACGAAATTATAGAGTATTTTTAAGACAAGAAACGAAATTGCAACCTTCTTGAAGTCAGTGTTATCTTAATCGTTAAACCAGCTTCGTCTCACTGGTGAGACTTTGACGACGTTCTCCCAACTTCGTCAAAATCATTAACTTGCAAGGTAAACAAGTAAAGTGTGTATTTCAGCTTGTATACCGTGCAAGTGAAATCCGGACGCCGGAAACAAATGTGTGAGTTGTGGATAAGCCGCCTGCCAGAGGATTATGGGTGAACCACATCTGTTGACACTGTTGCCGTATTAAGCCGCTGTCACACCGCAACGCACGGAGAAGCTATACATACGTCTGTCTAGCTTCTTTACGAGAAAATGTATGTGTTAATATCCATTGCAACCCACAAACTCGCTACGCAAGAATGCGAGATTAATCACATCAGTGCCACACACGTGGTTTGCTCGAACATAGATATGTTTGAAATGTTTTTTACGCATTAAAAAAAAAACAAACATTTTCATGCTGCTTTTTGCTTATCCTATATGAATAATATTATGTTTTTTTATACAGAGTAAAATAACCTATTCATACCTATACGTAGATTGAGAATTGGATTTGTATTTTGCTTTAAATTCGCGTCACTGTGTACCGAAATTAGATTCACACAACACAAAAAATTACGCACCAATGCCAGTTTGGCTACGGGGTGTATTCAGTATAAGTGTGGTTCAACCCGTGTCACACTTCTCATGTTTCAGCTTTAAACATTAACAATGTGGGATGAATTGGGTGAGATTTATCAACGCGTAAAACATTGATATTCTTTCTTTACTACCTCATCAAAATAGTTACATTGTACCTCGGTATTTTGTAAGCCTAAAGAAATAAAGTTATTGAAATTTGAGATCTAAATTCTGGTCGGCAACACGAGTGATTGCGGTATTGTTAATAAAATATTGATTGTTTTGAAATAAAACTGAGTTTAAATCCCTTAATTTTAGATTAAGGTTTTAAGTAAATGAATGAATTAATGTTTATTTAACATGTGTTTATCAATGTTGCACCTTTAAACCAGAATAGGTTTGTATTGGTGCTCACACTCGTCTATACATACATAAAGTTACATTACATTTGGATCACTTCTTATACCTAATCTACGACACAATAATAAAAAGAAATTCGATAGTAACATGTTTTACGACAAGTATGGCGAGAAGACAGAGGGAATATTAGTGTTTTGGGAATATACGTATAATGATCGTATTAAATATTAAAACGAGATCATTTTGTGTAAAATAGCGGAAAAAAAATAAAAGTCGGTCCGTAATTGATCCTCGAGTGAGGAGGGGTCATGGAAATTGGTTAGATATAAGACGTCGTCTCTGCTGCGGGTGGCGCTGCGCGGGCAGTGAATGTGTTAGGATAATAGATCTTTATCAGTTCCCCTAACTGATACTACGGTATTACAAGGCTACGTAAGAGGTCCCAAACATTTTCGATGGAAACGACTAAGACTTCGTGGCTTAGCAGGTTAGAGCTCACACCCGTACTGAGGATGGGGCGCGGGTTCGAATCCCGCCAAAGTAGAATTTTTTTGGGAACTATATCATTTTTTAGGTATTATAAGTCATTATTATTTTGTAAGCATCGTTGTTATGTATTGTTATAAAAGAACCAAACCAAGATTATTCTTGGTTTGGTTCTACTAAATTGACAAAAACACGAGTAAACCCATTGACAAAATTTAGTGTGACGTAAAAGCTTTAACCCTAACAAAATCAGGTTCTAGACAAAGCACTTCATGACTTAATAAGACGAGTTAAGGCTCGTTTCAGCTCATTTTGGAAAGTAGTCCTTTGATAGAAGGTTGAATTTTGAGAAAGCGTCTAAATTTAGACCTAGATTAGTACGTAGAAGCGAATATAGTTTCTTCATCCTAAATCTTCACTTCACTGTGATGGGTAGTTCGCGCGCGATCAGTACGTGATGTCCCTTTCGTCCCACCAGCTTTGTCTCACCAGTGGGACGATTAGGATTTTAATAGGTCGAATTAAAATTATGTCCCGTTCGTCCCACAATCGTCATCGATGCATGTAGGTGGGACGAACGGGATATCAAATAATATAATGTAATCAGGATGTAGGTACTCAGATGCACTTAAGATCCTGATAGACTGGTAGAGCCGAGGGAATGAGCACTTGCATCTATATACAAGTGAAAACTTAGTTAGAGCAAGGAGTCAATCTATTCGACCCCTAGAAGTTTTTGACTCTACTTATGTACCTAGGTACCTACTATGTGAAAATATTCTCTTTTACATAACTTGTGTACCTAGAAGTTTTAAGCTTTATTCTGGATAATAAACCTATCAATATTTTTATTAATAATGACACGGAACCTTGGTAGTAGATTTAAATTAGTCACAACACAAATCAACCTTTACCCAATGCAACAAGGCTGATTTCACTTTAAAAGGTATAAGGAGTGACAGAGGTGGGCTCAGTGTGAGATTATGTCGGTCTTTACGAGGCCTTCAAGACAAATGTAGGGTTTTCAGCCATTCTTCATCCTTCATGTTCGAGATAACACGCTCTTACTTTATTATACTAAACTACCATGTCTTTATAAGTATACGACCTGATAGTATAACATACATACAGACGTCCACTGCTGGGCCAGTCTCCTCCAAGCAAAGGGAGGTTGTGCTATAATCAGCATGGCACAACCTCCCCTTGTTTGGCAGGTGGGTTGGTGACGCAGGGGGAGTGTTAAAAATAGCATGAAGGAAGCTAACGCCCTTCCTTTCCGGTAGGTCCAGTTAACAGATGTTTACATCTATGGGCTGAGTTAAAGGGGTAGATTTTTACGTCGGGACCGCCATGGCAACATAATCCATATAAGTACATACTAATATTATAAATTCAAAATCAAAATCAAAAAGTCTTTATTTCCATAAATACAAAAATGTACACTTAGAAAAGGTCAAATTCTTAAAATAAAACATTGACACGGAAATAAAGTGATATTTTTGATTTCGGTCACTTCGGTATGTAGACTAAAGTAAAGAAGCGATGAAGAAACCTTTAGCCTGTTAGTTGTTATTTTTCGAGTTGGAGCAAAACCCGTCCCAAGCTTTTTTATCTTCTAGATAATCTGATATTTTGTAGTAAGCCTTTTTGCACAGAAAGGTTTTTACAATTTGTTTGAATTTATTTATTAATAGATTTTGCAACTCACTAGGAATTTTGTTGTAGAAGCGTATACATTGCCCTTTAAAAGATACATTAATTTTGTGAAGCCTAGTTGTGGGCACAGCAAGTTTATGTTTATTTCTAGTATTTATATTATGTATATCGCTATTTTTAGGAAAGGTTTTGATATTTTTATGAGTGTACAACAAGTTTTCATAAATATATTGACAGGGAACTGTCATTATGTTAATTTCTTTAAATTTATCACGCAATCAATTCGAAATAAGCTCTGTCTGTCTGGTTACCATTTCACGTTTAAACGGCTGAATGGATCGCAATGAATTTTGGTAGGGATCCCAAAGGTATCATGGATACGGACATAGGCTACATAAAAAGCGGGTGCACAGCCGCGGGCTGCAGCTAGTAATGTATATGATAGATAAATAATTAATTAAAATGTGTATATAAATTGTATGTAGATAATAAGATAATGCAAGATAGAACTCTTTACCGAATCCTGGCGATTATGCCAAATAATATTTTGCTTTTAACACACTTTGAAACAAGTTTCTATGTTCGGTAATTTTAACTTTTTCTCAACCTAACCTCAACAGCCTATAATTAGTCCACTGCTGGACGCAGGCCTCCCCCTGATTCGCTTCCACATTATTCTAAATAATTAAAATTATAAATTATTCATGCAGCCCTTAAATACAAAAATAGAAGAAAAAGAAACTGTCAACCGAGAAAGAAAATTAGTATCGGATCTTAAAAAAATCCGTTGCTAAAATTCACTATTCCTAAATCAGGTAAAAAGGCTAAACTAAGATGGTTGACACCAGATTTCTATTAGCAAATGCAGAAGGTACGAGCAGGGAACGTATTAATGGAATAATCTAGAATCACGTCGCACTCTAATGGTGTTGTGTTGTTCATGTTTTTTATGTCGTCGGGCGTTAAAGCGTGGACTAGAGATGTCACATATTCGGACTGTCGGACAATAGGAGAATTCCGAAATCAAATCCGTATTATAAAGCTTGCTCAGTCACCTATCTACATGTGTTGGAGGAACGCTTTTTTATGCAATGAACGTCGTCAAGGATAGATCTATGACTGAGCAAGCATTTATAATACGGCCGATCATTACATATTTTGTATTTCCATCCGTCAGGTAAGGTTAACTTGGGACGACTATTTTCGCTACTTTAACAATTCTTTTTCATTCTTTTTCATATTCAAAACTAGCGTCCTGCCCCGGCTACGTACGGGTACTGTATTATGCATGTATTATAGATATAAATATTCCTCTTGAATCACTCTATCTATTAAAAAAAGCATCAAAATCCGTTACGTAGTTTTAAAAATCTAAGCATACATAGGGACAGACAGACAGACAGCGGGAAGCGACTTTGTTTTATACTATGTAGTAGATAATAATAATAAATTTGTTTATTTCCTCTTCACAATAGGTACCTAGTTAAAGTTTAGTTATACAAACACAGTGCGTAGAACTATATTGAACCTGTGTCAAGAGAGGCTGGAGCTTGCTGTGGGTTTATGAAAAACCTGTAACTACAAGTCTCCAGGGTCTGCAGACTTGTAGCAGTTACCTATTGTATATAATCCATGGAGTGGGCCATGGATTACATACAACAGGTTCCAGTTGTATGTGTAGTAGTGATCACAACGAGTGGCTGAAATAATATATCTGAATCTACTGGCTGCGAGGTTTGGCTCTCCTGTAGCCTTGCAAATAATATATCTGAATCTACTGGCTGCGAGGTTTGGCTCTCCTGTAGCCTTGCAAATAATATATCTGAATCTACTGGCTGCGAGGTTTGGCTCTTCTGTAGCCTTGCAAATAATATATCTGGATCTACTGGCTGCGAGGTTTGGCTCTCCTGTAGCCTTGCAAATAATATATCTGAATCTACTGGCTGCGAGGTTTGGCTCTCCTGTAGCCTTGCAAATAATATATCTGAATCTACTGGCTGCGAGGTTTGGCTCTCCTGTAGCCTTGCAAATTGGGTTCCTTTAAGTCCTTCTTTCTGTCAACTAGTAGTTTAAACACTATGGTAAGCCATATAAGCCAACTCTACTCTGAAGTAAAATACTCGCGTCCGTAAAAATATAGGGGTCATCGACTGGGCGTTACAACAGCGGCGCCAAAACGTTTTACGGTACTGCCGTTATTAAAAGAGGTTTACGATTTTGCATGCGTTATAAAATATTTATCAAGTAGGTAAGAAGTTTTTGAAATTTTTTTATTTAACAGGAAAACACTGTTTTTTCGTTTTAAAATATAAGTGGAGTGGTTTGCTTAAATTCTTTGCTTTGTAGCTTTTTCCTGTGAAATTACAAGCACTTCTAGTAATGATAAAATCAGTCTTTTTAAATAAACCTTTATTCGCGGCGGATGGTGATTTATGGCGGATGAGGCTTTTGAATCGACCCCCCAACTTTGTCCACAGATGTCATAAGAACCAAGTTAAAGAACCTACAAGTGGAAAGACAGGAACTTCTTTAAACAAATAGTAATAATTACAAGATGAATTTGAAATCTTCAAAACCCTAACATTAAAGCTTTGTTCGAGATAAGGTTTTGTCTTTTATTTGCAATATTTATCCGACATCTGTTAGGAAAGGCTATTGAATACATAAACGACGGTTTTCATACGGACTATCCGATTTTAATTAAAAAAAAAACGTTTTGGCTTTGGCAAGGTGGTGAATTCGCGTCGCTTATCACACTTATCTACACTAATATTATAAAGAGGAGAAATTTGTTTGTTTGAATTGAATAGGCTCCGAAACTAGTGGACCGATTTAAAAAAAAAACTTTCACCATTAGAATCATACGTTATACCTGATTTAATACTAACTCTTCGAGAGGCGGGCAGCAGCGCCTTGTTTTAAAATTAATCTTAACTTTTAACTAGACACAAGCATCACTCAAGCATACTTAGATGATGACTGAGCAAGCTTTCTTACGGGCCTAGGTGTGGTTGGTTCTAAATTAGGCACACTCTGCCTAATTTAGAACCAACCACAAGGCACACATAAATTGTTTCTGTTTCTGAAGATTTATATATAATATAATACGATACATAGATAGATATTTTTTATTATACTATGCATAGAAAACGACCAGAGCACATTGAACAAATGTCTGCAGATCATACACACATTTGTCCCGAGGCGGAAATCGAACCCGCAACCTCCTGCGTCGCAGGCAGACCGCAGAGGTCGTCGGATACTCAGTGTATCAAACTGACACACCAAAAAACCTACATCCACTATTATAGTGTTTTAGCTTTAGTCATCGATCTATCATGCGATAAGTTAAGGGACTATTAATTAGGTTGATATTTCGTCTAAATCGTGCGTCAAAGTCAGCTCGTCCGTACAATCCAAAGCTCTAGCGGCGCATGAAATCGCCCCCGGCCACCGTTTTGTTTTCTCTCATATCGCTGCGTCTGTAGCATACCATCAATACAATGTTTTATTTTGTAGCTCGCTGTCTTCAATCGATATCTTATTAATTCGATCGAATAAATATTATCAATAAGTTTCTTCATAAAACGTATTTCATACTATATTTCAGGCAGCCTTTATTTTCCCTCTGTTTTTCGCCATCTCTGATTTCCGCCCTGTAAACAGTTTGTCTGGGTATTTTTCTGCCTATGTATTTTAATAGCATTGTAATTTTTATTTCATTAAAAATAATTTAAGTCAGACTGCTAAAAAACTAAATAAATAAATAATGCTGGACAATTCACACAGCATTATCTAGCCACAAGCTAAGCAGAGCTTGTGTTATGGGTACTAGATAACTACTAGATAACTGATATGCATAATATAATATATAGATAGATATTCTTTTTACTATACATAGAAAACGACCAGAACACCCGTAACAAATACCTGCAGATCGCATAAATATATGTCCCAAGGGAATCGAACCCGCAACCTCCTGCTACCTTCGCCCACCGCGCCACATAGGTCGTCATAATCAAATCACACGAGTCACTGCATCCAAAGACTTTTTCTAATGCAGTGACGTAGTAACAGGATGTTTGACGTTTCTGTACCTACGGTTTTATTATAACAGAAGTTATTTAGATTCTGATCAAAAACAGCCGAGAAATGACTAACTTTCACTATGATAAAATATAGCCTTAGATTTTTATTTCTTCATCATAATTTCCAAATTCTTTATTAAGAGACATGCTGTTCATCTTACAGTAACATTAAGATATTGCACCGCAACAACAATCATCATCATTTTACTTTAATAAGATCGGTCAAGTGCGATTCAACTCGCACGCGGAGGGTTCCGTACCATCGTACATAAATTTTTCGCAAAAGGAAACCGAAGAATAAGATTTAAAAAAAATGAAAATACTTAGTATATAAAGCCATCATGACGCGGTCACCCTTCCTGACCACGCCCGGAGGCGGTGATAGATGTGAAATAGGCAAATTTGGGTTACATTAAAACAATTTTTCTCCATCATCTTTATCGACAAAGCTTTGAAAAAAATACCTAATAATCTTTTGGATACAAGGCAGAACACCTTTGTTTTGAAAAAAAAAACTATTTTAAATACTAGAAATAATTGTGCAAATTACCATCTGTTTCTTTAGTTTTTACAATTTTTCTCCTTAACTATCAATCACAAGTTTTTTTTATTTTCATCACTACATTAAATAGAAGAATACCCAGGGCACCTTTGGCTTATTTTTGCATACAAAGGTCTTAATTAAAAGATAATCAGCTGGATTTTTGAGCAAACGCCGCTCTGCTCGGTCCCGCTCCTATAAACGCTAAATCCTATGCTTATCCTATTCACAAAATATCGTCATATATCGCTTAACTCCAGTAATCTGCACTTAACTTGGTATGGAAATTGGTAAATGAAACTTTAATGCTCTTCCAACACAAATAAAGTTTGTTGATAACCCGCTTATGTCCGTAATGAATCATCATCACGGCACAAAGAAGACCAAGTCAAGTGCCCTAAATTCGTGCTCTCCTCTCTGTCCCACGCTTTTTTAAATAAATAATGCTGGACAATTCACACAGCATTATCTAGCCCCAAGGTAAGCAGAGCTTGTGTTATGGGTACTAGATAACAGCTGATATACGTAATATTATACATTACATAGATAGATATTTTTTATTATACATAGAAAACACCCAGACCAACGGAACAAATTTCTGCAGATCGTACACAAATGTTCCGAGGCGGGGATCGAACCCGCAACCTCTTGCGTCGCAGGCAGACTCTCGCCCGCTGCGCCACTGAGGTTGTCAGTTTTTATGTGTCATTTGTTTTTCGCTAACGTTACTAGGTAGTACATAAGTACGGTAAGTTTTTTCCACGTCTTATATAATACCTACGTGATTTATAAAGCCTTGTTCCCCTTCGCTGAAGTATCGCTATAACCCACTTCTACCCCCTCGATGACATATCGCGCACACAATAGCCCACTAAAGTTCGCCATTAGTCCGGTACATTACAATAGATGCATTAACACAACTTTTCCGCCCTGTGTACACTGCAAACTGTATTGTTTAGAATTTTCTAAAAGGTATATTTTATTCTTTTGTTTCTATCAGTCATTTGTTGTATACGTAATTGGATCTGCGTTTTTCCGATAGTCATTTCTATTTTTATACAGATAGAGTCGAGTTTCAGAATTATTGTTGGGATGGGATTTATTGTTGAAAGTTGAATGTGGCTTAGTTATGGTTTTGTTTAAATTTCCTTTCATTTCAGTAGTAATAACATTAAATAATTATACAGTCTGATACCTACTGCCGAGCTAAAACGTCTCATTGCTGTATTAAACCAGCTCACACTTGCCTAAGCTGTGAAGTTTGATGTGGCGATATAAATAAAAACAAAAGAAAAGGAGACCCAGAATATAAACAATTATAATGCTGGTCCGCCTGTGATGCAGGAGGTTGCGGGTTCGATTTCTGCCTTGAGACAATGTGAATCTTGGGCTGTGTGAATATACAGTAATATCTAGCCCCACTAATATTTGCCCACCTCGCCACAGAGGTCGTCAAAATAAATGAATTTTACTTTCAAAACACAGGCTTACGCCCAAGATAAGGTCGATTCTTTCTTAAAATGTTGTTAACGCATTCACTGCCCAGAAACGGCGTTGCGACCCACAGAACCGCGTCACCGCTACGAGGGGCAGCGGGGGCGTGTGTGCGTCCTGGTCCATTAAGTCTTGAAAAGACGTCTGTAAAACAGTTAAAAGCTTTCGCCCAACATTGGCATAAAGGCACTGATAACAACAAGCTTGTAAGTAAACTTTAGTTAGTATATCTTCAACATTCAAAGCAGTACCCTGACTTCCCAGGTTGTGAAACAATTTGAGTAAATATTAGCAGGAGCGAGACAGAGATACATCCGTCTCAAACCGCAACCATTAGTAACCCAGACAGAATAGTTTGTAACCTGCCGACGTCTTACCTATGTACTTTACTGGGCAGGATTCAGGACGCGTGAACGGGGGCTTATTAGAAAACTTCTAATGTTATTGAGACATAAGTTTCTGAAAATGCGCATTAGTTACAAATACCACGTCACAGTTATTGAACGGATTGATAAACACATACATACTCAGAAAGAATACAATTACACCTTTTGCTAAATATGTGTATGAAGTATGACAGAATGACGCTAACGATGCTCTTCCTTCTTTTTCCGTTTTGTAAATATGGATTTCTGAATCTCTGGATGTTACATTTTAGGGAAAAGTAGCTTCGGTATTTATAAATTTCTATATATCAATACATCTACATATCTCAATCAAAGGTAGTTGATAAAGATAGCATCATGTTTCGTCACAGATCTTTCAATTCTTATAGCGGCGGCATTCGAAAGCCGCCTAATAAAATTAATAATAAATTTATTTCAGACCATAAAAAAGTTACAGATCTTATTTAACTTATGCTACAGTCTATAATAATATATACCTTAAAAACTAAGATTCAAATAACATTAAAAATTTAATAAATGACACGTTTGTCGGTGATTCTATTGCCCCGATCCTCAATACGTCCCTGCCCTGAAGGATTGCCGATGGGTATACATCCAAGAGGTGTTCCTTATATTACATTCTGTTTGGTGTTGGTACTATATCCACCTACTCTGAATCTAGTGTAGAAAATATTACGTGGACGGTTTTCAATTTTTATATTATTTATGGATTTTCATCTTTCCTCTCCAAATAACTTTAAAATGTCTTTGTTGTTTTAAATAAACATAATTATGGTATTATGCGAAGATAAAGAAAAACTAAATTGAATAACTTACTTGATGACCTCTGTGGCGCGGTGGGCGAATTCCACCTGCAGCGCAGGAGGTTGCGGGTACGATTCCCGCCTTGGGACAAATACAAGTATATTTACTATCCGCAGGTATTTGTTCCGGGTGTTCTGGTCGTATCTATGGAATGTATTGTCTATTACAGTATATCAGTTATCTAATATCCATAACACAAGCTCTGCTTAGCTTGGGGCTGATAATAACTACAAACGGAATAAATTCCATTCTAGAAATACCTTCCCAAAGCTCATGTTTACAGTTTTTTAGAGAAATTTATTCTGTTTCTAACAAAGCTCTTCGACAATATTTTCTCCACAATAAGTAGATACCTACAGAACAAAATGTTGTTTACGGAAACGAAGATGGCTTTCGCCGCGTTTCGCCGAAGATATTCCTTGTAGGAAAACTGGAATTCTATGAACAAAAACTTCGTTCTAAATTTAAGATCTTTTGTTTCTTAATTTTTTTTATTTTACAGAGATTTTTTTATGGAATTTGATAACAATAAGTTGACTAATTGAACTACAGCAGGGCAAGCACGGGGATTGTTGTCTAGGGTAGAATAGAGAAATATTACGTCACTTTGTTATCGAATGCGTTAATTATTTGAAACTTATTCCTTCAACTTCAATAATCTACGCAATGTATGACGAGGCGATGTCAATATTGTCTATTCTAGAACAATTTCCGCGCTTGCCCTACTGTCTGGCGTCAAATGCCGCCTCTGTCTGGAAGACCTCAAGGTACCTAACCTAGCTTTTGCTCGTGGCATCTTTCGTACATTTTTTCCGGATAAAAAGTCACCTACCTACATATTTAATTTAATTTTATTTCAGCCAGAGCCAATGAAATAAAGTTATTGGAACCTGAAAATCTGACATCTGATGTTGTGGTCGAAATTCACCTAGCAGGATATCATGTCTACGGGATATTTACCATGTTTTGTGTTGTTTCAAGATGATACTATCTATATATATAAAAATCAATTGCTGTTCGTTAGTCTCGCTAAAACTCGAGAACGGCTGAACGGATTTATCTTATCTTGGTCTTGAATTATTCGTGGAGGTCTAGGGAAGGTTTAAAAGGTGAGAAAAATTCGAATAGGTACCCGTGCGAAGCCGGGGCGGACCGCTAGTTATTATATAGATTTAAGACGACAAAGCTACTTTCGCATTTACAATAGCGGTCTCAGGAAGTATGGACGTGGCAGTCGCGGCGTAAGAATTGACCCCTCCAACGTAGTCCGTGGATGTCGTTCGAGTCGACTAAGGGAAACTATCAGAGGAAATAGCAGCTTCCTATATTTTAACGCCTCTACTGCGGTCAACAATCCGCTTGCCAAGCGTAGGGATTTTCACAATATCTCATTTGGAGGAGAAAAGTTGAGCATTTGACGTATGCTGAAGAGGATACGGAAGATTGAATCGTACGGAACAGTAAACAAAACCGACCTCACAGTTCCCTCAACCACAATATAAAACAAAAACCCTAACCTAAATAAAGCTAATAGCAAGTAAAGCATCTTTAGTGTGCTACAAACTGGAGAACTACAACTTCTTTATTGAGCGAGTACATCAAACTTCAAAGCTTAGGTGAGTGTGGGCTGGTTTAGTACAACAATGAGGTGTTTTCGAGCTTGGCAGTAGGTATCAGGCAGTAAAATAAAATTATTTAATGGTATTCATACTGAAATTATGCGAAGCCACAGTCAACCTTCAACAACAATTCTCATTTTCTGAAACTTTACTCCTAGAACATAGAAATAAACATCGAATCCATCCTGTAAAATAAATTATGATTTTCCTACTGAAAGCAATTGAAAATACAAAAATATATTCTCAAGAATACTAAAAAAAACGCAAAGAAGTTTTTACACAAATCATTTTTATCACATGAAAGAAATTATTACTTTAGCAAGAAGGATGAATTGGACTATATAATACTTAAATGTTAGCAATTCAATAATATTATAAAAGATGAGAAATTGCAACAATAATATATTACAAAAAAAATCCCATTTAGGGTTCAGACACACAGTGGTTCCGTTTTTACGGATCCTTTGTTACTGGAAACAATCGTTTATACTGGACCTGAAATACTGTCGCGTGTGTAAACTCACTCTTAAAACTACATCATAGAAGAAAACAGATACTGTGTTAATGAGCCGAAAAGAAGAGGATTTCTATAGGACGTCAAGATCTTAGTGTGTTTTGATTGCCCCAAGTAAAAAGCGAGACAAAATCCGGACTCCTTGCCACGAACAATCAATTTTATTCACGATGAGAAATGGAAATAGATATTGATTGGATGTTTCCATTTATTTGAAGATAACTTAACTACGATAAGTAATGTATTGATAATTGATATTAATTACATATAGAGATCGAGCTCACGTAGGAACTAATATATAAAGTGATGTTATTTGAGAATAAGGATTGAATTTGCCAAGGAGTTAATAACGGTTACCCCTCGCTTAACTAAGATATTACAATGACTAATTGATCTTACTGTATTTATTGGTAAATAACAACTTATTCAATGCTTAGTTTGATTTTTGTTTTGGATTCACAACATAGTATTGAAGAAGTAAGTATACTTAGTTTGAATGAGCTAGCTGTTAATTATCTAAGCTGTTACAAACTTTGCGAGAAGCTGCATAAAATGCTTATTTTTATGAAGGCTTTTAACGAACAAAACTTCGATATATAAACTAAAAGTATATTAATAAAAACTTATTAAAGATGTGCTATTTCCCATCACTAAAGAACCCCACTGGGATTATAACGAACAGTTTATTCTATCTCTGCTTTAGTTTTCAATAAGTGCTTGGAGAAAACTTTATGTGAAACCTAAGACTCTTTAAAACAATTCCAATATTTCAATCCTAGATTTGATTTTGCAGTACTTGGCACTCTCGAATTCTCTCGAGCACGATTTCAATTGAGAACCAATTTGGTGGACTTTTTATAAAACTAAAAGGAACAACTTTTTGAATAAATTTAGATTAAAAAGCTCATTCCTAGGTTGGTGGCTCAGTCGTGTGGTGATTGTTTTGTTAAAGGCAAAGGATATTGTCTTCAGATAGCTGTCTGCTTAGACAGCCAGCAACGGGAATGAATTGCAATTAATAGCAAGAACTCGAAATATCCATCATAAAACAAGGCAGTAAGTATATTTTTTTATTTGCTCATGGTAACTATCACTACGGCCAATTGTGATCGCCTCTTTTTGTGTTGCGGTGTTCAAAATTTGCCACTTCCCCTTGCAGGAACTGGAGGATTTCCTTCGGTGAGATGTCTCGTAGCTCGTCTGGGCTGAGTAGGTGTTTGCCTAGACGAGTGCCAAGTTTTTGCGTCAGTGCTCCACACTCTCCTAGTAGATGGAGAGGCGTTTCGTCCACCTCCTCACAGAATCTACAGGATTTTGTGTCGCATAGACCCAATTTGAAAATGGCTTGTTAAGGCGACAGTGTCCATTAAGGCTCTTGTCATGATGCGAAGGTTATCTCTGTTTAGCGCTAGTATTTGATTAGTGTACCGTTTATCGAAGACTTTTATCAGAGATCTTGAGTTATCTATGCCAGAGGATTCCAGAGCTTGGTTCATTCCTCGTAACAGGAATTTAAATGGTTTCTTTCTTGAAATTTCATGATTTTGTCAGAGGTAAGCTATGGGTCTACATATTCCGTTAAAATCATCCCCTAGACCAACGAGAGTGTTACAACATTAAAGATGGTTATAATGGTGGTTGTTACAACTATTGAGGTATAACCTTGTTTAGCTACAAACCTGTTTAGCTATAACCCTGATTAGCTATAGCCGACTACGCCCTAGTGTTGCCAGTAAATAAGTTATTCATGCCGTTAAGCTTACATTGCGGCAATCCGAGTGGCGAGTTTCACAAGCGTTTATTGTTCTACCCTCAGTTTTAATAGGACTACGCATTTGCACTGGGGTGTAACGGAACGTTGGAAGTCGATTTTAGTACGTTTCTTTCCTGAAAGTTCGGAGATCGGTATCAAAATTGCAGCAAACTAATATGTAGGTACCAACTCATGGTTGAGTTGTCTTCTTCGCTTTAGAGGAGGGGATAGCTCCTTTCTTGAATATTGATTCGGGCGAGTTGTTCACTACGCTTTTTAAAATAGGGATGAGTTGCTCGCAGGTCTGTTTAGTATTTGTCATCTTAATACTACAAAATCATGATGATGAAGTCCTACCCAAATAAAATAACAGATTCCTAGATTTTTAAATTAAGAAATAGAATGGCCATGGAACATAGAAGTGTCCTAAAGTAGGTAGTCTTAATGTAACGGTTTAAATAGCACCTACTCGCCAACACATCCTCACCTCAAGCTCAACAGCCTATAATGGTCCACTGCTGGACTCTGGCCTCTCCTGATTTTTTAATGTCATGGGGGGCAATGCCCGGAATCCCCACGCGGGGCATGCGGGTTGGGGATCGCAGCTCAATGGTAGATCTATTCAGCAAGAGGCGCTGCTGACCGCCCCCTGTGTATGTCCCTTAGTCGCCTCTTACGACACCTCCGGGAAGAGTTGGGGTGGTACAAATTCTAAGACGGCACCACACGGCTCTGAAAAGTATTCAAACTTTCATACGTCAAATGTTTAGGAATTCAATACGACAAGTTTTAATGTGTTTATTCCCCATAGATATTAAAAGTCGCTTCGGTGTGACCGTCGGCCTTGCCGCTCATAGTTTTTACCTCAGTTTTGTTCAGTTTAATTCTGAGAGAACTATCGGCTAACTGGAGTAACTGCTTCCCAGCTATAACAAAAACTACTACTTCATATTCATTACGAATACCTTAATACGTATACGTACCTAGTCCTATGTAGAATACTTTCTTTCTTTGCAGCGGTTTTGAATTTTCGTAGCTTGCCTATAAGGTCTGAATTGCTAAAACCTTCAAAAACACAGCCAAAGCACTAGCTAAAAACAGTCTGAACTATTAGATTGTTCACGCATTTTCGAAACGTTTTTTAATATTTATCTAAATGCTTAGTTATGAATTATCACTATTACCAGATAGTGCAAAGTCAGGGAGAGTCCAAGGTTTAAAATTAAACAGAAAATTAAATTGTAAACATGAAATGAATCTCAGCTATACTCACAGTCTCTACCAGACATCCTTGAATAGAACCAGCTCTTGAATTTAACAATATTCCGTCCAATAGAATTCCATACGATAAAACCATTCTCGTTGACAAAGTTGCTGAACCAATTTCAATTTAACTTTGCGAAAAATCTACTAAAAGCCAATGGGCAAAGCGCATACGAGGACCACAGAACTAATTACCAACAACTCGATAGACATGTCATGTGAAATATACAAAGGAGAAGTGTGAATAAGGTTTATTAGGTTCTGTACAATTTATTAATGTGTGTTCACTGTAGAATGGTAGGCAGGTTGCCAGGTTGAGTGGCTCTGTTGTTGGTAGCTCAATGGTTGCTATAGGCACATCGCTTAGATTAAAAAATCTGTCATTTTCTGGCTAGAGCTCAGAAAAAAAATATTACAAAGATTGCATTTTTTTTCTCATCTAGTAACTCGTCTACAATTAGTAGTGCGGCCGTTGCATAACAGTTTTGAACTTTGGTTTAACTGACAATGTTTATTAGGTTTATGTGTAGAATAAAGCAATTTTTATAGTGTTATTGTAAAATCTCCACTTGTTTTGAACTCAGCGTGGAACCCTAAAACTCTACGACTCGATAATTAAAATGGCCGCCGAGAATTGCAGTTGTCGTGGACAAATTAACTGCCACCAGAAGAAAGGTTTTACTTTTTGTTCTGCCGAGGCGACAATTTGTTTCAAATATTGCAATGAAGTTCATTTACATGGGCTTAACATTGTATTCGGTGTTTATTGAAAAATTTTGTTTTGTGTTTGTGTAGTTTAAGTAAGTCTTGGCTTTCCTTTTCCCTTTGGATCGTCGACCTGTCACCTCCGACACACAAAGACCACTGTTCTAAGTTTTGCGTGTCAGTCAGTATATCTGTCTGTGCTATGACGATGGTATACAACAAAATTGTAATATTTTTGTAAGTTCTTAATCATATCCTCATTCATTATCAAAAAGCGAATTCATCGAGTCTTTAATCAGTATTTAAGAAATATTTGATAATAAGTGGTTTAGCCATTAAAATTTTATCATAGTTCGATATAGAATTACCGTGTTTTTAGTGATCCTAAACATCGTGAAATACAAACAGTTCTCAAGATGCAGCCTATTTCATGCAATCACGTCCAGAGCACAGATAAAATAAATGTTTCCCCTAACGAATAAAATCAGAACGTTCCAATCTAACCTAATAGATAGGCAGTGAGTCGCAAAATCCCTAAAACAATTAAGTAGCCGACTCTAATAGATTGATAGCCCTTCAATTTGGAAGTTTGACTGAAAAAAGCTTTTCTTGCGACATAAAGAAACAGTTTTCGGGTACCTACATTATTTTGTGATACTTTTATGCATAAACTTGTTTTTCAATGTCAAAGCTGTAAGCGTTTAGCTAATGATAAGTTTATTACCAATCAATAGTTCTAAAAACTTTTTTTCAAATGAGAACAAAAACACTATTAAAAGTCATTTAATCTGTGTTCAAAACCACCATTATCTATTAGCACTATTCGAAATCGCAATTTCCAAACGTCCATTCTACAAACGCAAACAATGCTTAATAGCGCATAAAAGCCAGTCTACAATGTTGTCCGGTCTATTAGATTGCAAGCTCTGTGGCGCTAATGATTCTAATTGAACGCTTGTCAGCAGTTCTAGGTATTACAATGTTGCTGGTCTATTAGAATAAAAGCTCTGTTCTTTGAAGTGACAGTGCTTTGCCATACTATCTATTTAGCGGCCATGTTTGTGAAGTTTTGTCATGTTTTGTCGCTTATCATTTTATTAATAAACCATGACTTCCTACTTTATATTGAAAGGTCAGTCAAGTTAAACGAAAACAATAACAATAATTAGTGAATATAAACAAATAAGATTAAATTTACAAAGTTCCAATTTCTAAAAATTGTGGCTCGACCCCATGGAAATTACACAGATCACAATTACACAGAGTTAATCCATAATGGTAGAACATATTGTTCGTTATGGAATAGTATTATATTATCTGTGTTATGGATATAAGAAAATTAACTACTTTAAACAAAGAAGCAATACAATTACTTGTCTAACAAACAAGACGGCATAAGATTGCGAAGAGCAAACCCACAAACTTAACTAGTCTACAATGATGGAGAATCTAATAGATTGATAGCTCTGCGCGCGGCTTAATTAGGTTTGGTTAAGTGTTTTCCGAATTGTGGATTTTGCGCAACCCTTCTGTGTCTGATTTAACGGTACAGGTTTAATGAAACGTTTTTTACTTTCCTTAGGTTAGGCGGTTAGGTATCATGGTTACGACAACTGTTTTCTTGAAAAGTAGATAAAAAAACCTTTTAACCGACTCCATAAAAGATGAATGTTCTCAATTCGACTGTATAATTTTTAACGTTCTCTACTAGGTCTTTCAATAATTATAATGACCAGTTTCGTGACCTTAATAGGTATTATTTGCTCAGTGAGTCAGACATGGAATATGGTATGCCATCAGTCCTATTGTCCATGGTCTGGGGCATCGATGGATCAAGCCTTGTGTCCAACTCCGTTTCAGCTACCATTTATTACTAAAAATATAATATCAGATAGAAAGTATCAATGTGCTTTATTTCCTTTAGGCCATAGAGGACTCTTGGACACGTCACAAATTTAAATTACATAAATAATACTCCGACGTGGGAATGCGATTTACGAAAGACTGCGGGCAGATGCTGGGATGCTAGGCGCTCATTAGGGGAGGCCTATGTCCAGCAGTGGACTAACATAGGCTGTGATTTTGATGACAATGCAGTAAAATTTTGAAATAAAGTGATAATTTTGATTTTTTGTTCTCTTCAACCTTTTTAAAGTAAAGTAAAGGAGCGAACAAGAAACCTTTACCTTGTAAGTTTGTTATTGTAGTTATATATCTAGCGATATCTAGTACGTAAATTTCTAAAATCTTATTCAAGTGTAACTTTAACGTGTTGTAATATATATTGTTTTTAATTATATTGTTTCTTGTTCCCAGGATTACGATCTCCCACGAACCAAACGCAACCTTCGCGGAGCTGGTGATCAGTTCAACGCGCGCTGAAGACGAGGGCGTGTACCGCTGCGAGATCACTTACTTGCAGGTCGGGGAGGACTGTAACACCGTGCAGACCACCGACTTCCATACCTATAGTGAGTACCTCTTGTTTATTTCTTATCTCCTGGTACGTTCATACTGAAAAATATACGAAAATTACCGATTTTAGGGGTAGATTGAGAGCGAGGAGACGTGTTGATGGTTCCTAGTATTCTAGCATTCAAGACGTTCCGATAAGATAAGATATAGATCATTTATTGTCAATAGGCACAAACTATAAATGAGAATAAATAAGTGATACTTAATTAGATGTATAAGCTATGACTTAAAAATATTTATTCCTTAGTAACAATTACAACCATTTAGAAAGCCATCTAAAACTACGATGTGAATTGATACAAATAGAAGAGTTTTTCTTAACTTAAAATAAGTTTTTTAATTACAATTGATTCGGTAGGGGATTATTGAAATACGATTCTAAACATAAAATGATAAGTTTTACAGGGTCTTCTTATACCCTGTAAAACTTATCATTTTAGTATTATTTAACAGCGACATTTTAAAACCTAGGTGGTTTCTAAGCACTAGCTAATTTTTTTAAAAGAGCTCGAGATTGTTTTTGTACACATTGGATAGTTTCCTAAAAAAATGTTAATAGTCTTGCCGTTCGATGACCAAAAGATACGCGTATGTGTATCCACACATTTTTTCCCTTTCTTACATAAAAACTGGTTAAAAATGACAAAGAAATATCTCCCCTTACACAAAATTACTTCTTAATCGAATTGATTTCGCAATCATTCCCAACCCCTTCAATATTACATAACAAACAGTCTGATGTAATAACGTAGATTAATAAAATAAGCTCAGATTGGATGACTTTAATAATCTATAATTATATCAATAGTATATTAAAATTTACATATAAATGTAACGCTGGAGGCTAAAAGGGTGAGGAGGTATTTTAGGATCAGTGGGAGGCATACTAACTTTCTGTCGAAGCTAGAAAGTTCGGATATTAGGCCAAGTCTTATCAAATATTTAAAAATGTAAAAAAGTATGTACCATTATCACCATCATCATCATCAGTCTATATGAGTCCACTGCTGGACATAGGTCTCTCCTAATGAGTGCTAAAAAATATATATTTGAAAAAAATATGAAGTGCGGAGATATGGAAAGAAAAAGAACCCTTGAAATCTCTTGAAAAATTGGAAAATATGGAATATAACACGATCACTGCTAGCGTCGGCGGTGCGACCCGCAGGGGCGCGCTGTCGTTGCACGGACTCTCTCTGTGTTTTCAGCCATGAAAGTGTTAAAAATAGAATGGGGAATTCTGTTTTTTTTTAATAAAGTTTCTAGATTTTGGAGTTTTGGAGCCAACCCTTCACAATAAATAGATAAACATACTCTAGCCAAACTCGATGTAGAATGGTTGTAAATAAACCACCCATAAATATCGGCCACGGCGGCCAGTTTTCAACTCAATGAGGCCTAGCCATATGCCAGGATTTAAGTGCACAAGTGTGTGAGCAAACACAGGTGCACTCTCTATTCCCTCACACTCATAAACTCATAATCACATGACCGTCTGCCTTCCTTTTATAAATAAATAACCTGTGTACCTTTCATATGTACACAAGTTATTAATACTCAAATTATAATTAACGATCAAGTGTATAATGTAATGTCTACGGTGGAAATAAAATGAAAACGAAAAATGCCATATCAAACCAAACAAATAAATTATTAATGCTGGACAATTCACACAGCATTACCTAGCCCCAAGCTAAGCAGAGCTTGTGTTATGGGTACTAGATAACTGATATACATAATATAACACAATACATAAATAGATATTTTTTTTTTATTATACATAGAAAACGACCAGAACTCCCTGAACAATATCTGCAGATCGTACAAAAATTTGTTCCAAGGCGGGAATCGAACCCGCAACCTCCTGCGTCGCAGACAAACCTTCGCCCACCGCGCCACAGAGGTCGTTAGATGTTGATAAAATTTGTGGATTGTCCAGCGTTGTTTTATTCAAACAACAAAGTGCCTTATTTCCTTTAGACCTTTAAGGACTTTTGAACATGTCCCAAAAATCAAATTAATAGCACAAGTAAAACTAAGAAATATTTAATAAAACTAATATTTACTGCAGACACTTGTAAACAATAGGGTAGCTGGTAAAATTTAGGCATGTAGCTCAATTGATCCATAATCAATACCAGTCGGAAGAGTCCCCAAGACGCTGAAATTAAGTGATCATTTAGATTTTTTGATCAGTTTAATTTTCTAAGGTAAAGCAAAGAAACGAACAAGAAACCTTTAATTTGTTAGGTTGTTAGTTTTCAAGTTGGAGCAAATTTTGTTCCAAGCTTTTTCATCCTCTAGCTAGATAATCTGATATTTTGTAGTAAACCTTTTTAGAAAAGATATAAATTTGACAATTTGTTGAATATATTGTAATAATGTATTCGGTTATTTGAATGCTTAGACTTCTAAAGTTATTTTTAATTACCCCTTTTCTGCTAAGTAATTGTTATCATTTAATACAAATCAAGAAAAGGCTCGTAAAAAAATATTTTGAGAAATAACAATAAAATTTATGCTTAACACTGAAATGTCTAAATGTTACAGAGACTCCAAATACAATATTAGTTTGGTTGAATCATACCTACGTACAATTCCTGGGAATTTAACCCAATTTGCTTTGCTTATTTTTCGCCCTTGACAAAAACGAATTGTAAAAATTTATTCTGTAGGCCTAGATAAAATCTGTGATAGCAAAATTTTATTGCCAACCCGGTTTCCTCTGAAATTACCACTTCTACAATGTTCCCATTTCGTTCCAAATGTGGCTCTAGTAATCCTTTCGATAATAAAACGCTGAGTCTTTTTTTATCCGTTTTATGTAGGTATATTATACCTACCTACATACAACGGATAAAAAAAGACTAGTAGATACCTAATAATGGTCGAATTTGTTCGGCCACTTGAAGATCATATCTCAAAGGAGACTTGCCATGTTTGCAGGACACACACCAGTTCACAAGTGTGTTCACAAACACAGATGCACTCTCACTGCCTCACTCTCCTAATCCAATGGGATGACAATCCGATACGGCCGAGGAGAGGTCAGGCGCAGGATTAACAATTTAACGTCCTTTCCGAGGCACGCGGGTGTAACACCGCCAACTTTCATAATCCTGGTCGCTACCTACTAGAATTTTTTTTTGCTATTAAAATAACAATTCATTTTCTTGACCGACCTGGGATTTGAACCCGCGAACTTATTATCATACACACATACATACTGATGTTTAAAGAGAATAAAAGATCCATAATTAGTTGATACATGAATTTAAGACGGTGATGTTTGTTATAAACACTTGTTTCTGCCCGCTGATTCAACGGCGTTGTTTCTGGGATAAAACGTGGTACATACTTACATACGTACCTTACACAGGTACCTTACGTACACGATTCTAGTACAACAAATCATTATAATAAATAAATAGTTGACTATTTATTTATTATAATGACAATTGACACATTATCCAGCTGTAAGCTATAAAGAACTTGTGTTATAAGCACTAGACAATACGTAATACTAAATTTAAAAAAAATACATAGTTTTTGTTTCATAAATATCAAATGTCAATATGACCTTACAGGACTATTATAGACAGGACTATTATAGACTATTATAGCTATTTATAGACTCGGACCTAGGGAAAGCCTGCAGAACGTTTTTAATAAAGTTAACATTATGACTATGCCATCGCTATTCATTTATCTTAACCTATTGTACATAAGGAAACATATGAAACGTTATTCCAAAAATTGTGATATTCATAATTATGAGACGCGAGGAAAGCTTAAGTTGGTATTACCTCAGACGAGACTAGCGAAAGTTAGCAAATCTTTTTTAGTAAACTGTGTTAGATTTTATAATGTATTGCCCGCCAATATTACCAATCTTGGCGAAAAGGCATTTAGGACCATCATCAAAAAGCACCTCACTGAGAGAGCCTACTACGACATAAAGGTTTATCTCTCAGATCACAATTTTTGGAAAGACATCACTTAGACAACACTACTTTTTTGTTTGATGAATATATTATTATGTACCTACCTGTTATTTTAATTTACTCGTAAGACTTTCTTAAGTGCAATGTAACGTGCCTATGAGAAATAAATAAATGAATATGAAAAATACTCACAAAACACAACATAACATATAAGTGGAACTAGTAAGTAAAGAGATCCTTTGTTTTTTTGTTCACATCAATATTTTAAGGTAAAGTTCCTTGAAGACGACCTCTGTGGCACGATAGGCGAAGGTCCGCCTGCGACGCAGAAGGTTGCCGGTTCGATTCCCGCCTTGGGACAAATATTTGTACGATCTGCAGGTATTTGTTCCGGGTGTTCTGTTCGTTTTCTATGTATAATAAAAATATCTATCTATGTAATGTATTGTATTATGTATATCAGTTATTTAATACCCATAATACAAGCTCTGCTTTGCTTGGGGCTAGATAATGCTGTGTGAATTGTCCAGCATAATTATAATTATTTATAGTTTAGAAGTGAACAGGAAACCTGTTAGGGATATTTTACAGTGTTTATTGATTATGGGAACTAATTTATGGGATAAAATGTACTTACTTAAATCAAATAAATATAAGAAAGTACCAAAAATAAGAAAATTACTAAAATTATTTCCAGTATTTATAAATAAGAACACCTAATTTGTCCGTTTCCTTGATTGACCAAAAACCTCAAAGGACTGTCCTTGAAAGCCTCAAAAGACATTTTTTTTACAAAAAGCGGCTTTTAATCCAACTTCTCTTTGAATAAAAGTTTTTTCCTACGCCTCCAGGACTCATGAAGTTTTTTGATTTTACGACGGTAGTTAGACTTATAAAGTTACTCAATAGGTACAAGTTTTCACATTTGAACAACATAGATAAAGAAATAGTTAAAAAATAACAGAATCTCAAAATAAATTGATTTTAATTTCAGAATAATAATATTACCAACATAATTTTCACAAATAAATAAAGTAAAATAATTATTGGTCCAATACACACATACCTTATTATAATTTAATTAGAGGTTGGTTTGTCAAATTAATAATTAATAACTTCCTCAATGTAAGGCACTGATGATGAAGTCTATCACTTACATAAATACTTAATCTATCACTTACATAAATACTTAATAATAAGTAGTTACAAAAAAAGTCTGAGCGTGTACGCGTCTGGTCTATGCGAAGCGTGACCTGATCTGGCGCATCGCATCAGCATTGCCATACAGCGGGGCAATGCAGCCAGCGACTTGGGCACGCGCGCGACTGGTATTGATATGGATCAGTTGAGCTACCTGTAGATTGTTTGCAACAGTCTGCAGTTAGCTGAATTAGTTTAATAGTAAATAATTGTAGAGCAATTATTTACAATTGAAACAATATACATTCTTTTTATAGAATTTATCATAATAATAAAAGAAATATTAACACTGTTGTATACTATATGAGGCAGGTCAGTACCAGGTAAGTATCAGCTACCAATACCAATTCCAAGCAAGTAAATCAATAATCCAACCACTAATTAACCTAACTATGATCAGAAAGCGAACAGGGCGGCTAGATCAAAGCGCGACATGCCTTTGAGAACGCCGCCCGCGCCGTAATCACTGTGTCAAAGTGGGCCGGTAATTTCGAGCAAAACATGACAGTACCGAATGCCCCGATCGGTGTATTTATGTAGTTTATACATATTTGCTGTACCTATATTACGAGTATTATACTGAATGTTTGAAGAAACCTACAATATTTATAAGAATGCATTTCCTAGACTATCCAGAGCTTGTCACAACAGCGTATTGAAATTTTTGCTGGGTATTTCAATATTGTGCTCTTAAGTCTGCGCTAGCATGCCACAAAACCGTCGTCTTTGACGTTTTCGTCATGGAAAATATTGGTAAGGTTATTATCTTGTCGAATCAAAACAGTCAATTTACTCTTGCTTGTTATTTCAATTAGCTTTACTTTTTACAAACTTATTATAATCTTAACTTATGTTCAGCACGGTCATAATAACCTGAAAGCTTGCAAAATGTAAGGATAATTGAAATAACATCGGCTTCTTCTAATGCGTTCCCAAACTAGGTGAGTTTGGTTATAACCTCTTAGTAGGTAGAATGGTTATCGTGAAGGTATCAAAAACACAGAAGGGTGCTACTGCTTTCAGATAGGTCCCCTTAGTCTGATTTTACTGCATTCACAGGCTGAGCTGGAGGGGTCAATTCTTACGACGCGACCGTCATCGCCAAGCTTATTTTAATACAAGAAAATAATTGCGTTCGAATCTAGTTTCTAGGAGTCTATGATACCTGAAATCGCTTAGCGTCAGTGAAAATATCTTCCGTAATGCTGAAGCATGTACTTTGAGATTAAAATATTGTTATAGATTAGGATTAATGCTAGGGCACTGGTGTTTCGAAAACTGCTTACATAAAATTTTCTCGATAGAAAAAAATCCCAAGGTCGGTCTAAACTTTAACAGAAGATAAAGCAGACGGTGTGTTTCAAAGTTACTATCATTTTGAGATAAGGAAAAACTTGAATTTACACTAACGTCGCTTTGCTCTGTCCCTATTCTATGATCGCAAAATCCTATGCTAACCCTTTTTACAAAATGGCGTCATAGATCATCCCCTTATAAGCTCGCATTTCTTACAATTCACCGTAATTATAATGTACGCCATAACAGACAGATAATTGCAGTTATTTAGATATAATTATCACAAAGAGTTAGTGTTTTCATCTAAACGTTAGATGAATACACCTTCTTTGGCAAATGAAAATAAATTTATTAAGTTTGATGGGCAGACACAAGTTAATTATTCCTTTATTGTTTCGTTGAAGTAAGTGCCTAAATTACTTGTGTAGGTTATTAATTGTGTTTTATACTTCAAAGTGGTTCTATTTCTATATAAACAAAACTAATACTTTGAAGGTCTACTACGGAAAATACTTTTACATGTTAACCGACTCCTAAAAAAGGAGTTGGTTCTATGGCTGTATACAGGGTTATTGGTAAATTAGTAACACTACATGTATGTACGTTGATTTCTCCTTTTCCAATAGTTTCTACACCGTCATCGGGTGTAGCATATAGTACAAACGAGGATGATACCCGCTATGTGTAGCCCTCGCCTTTAGATTAACTCTCATGAAGGGCCTCTGTGCTGTTAGCTTGGGCCCCACACATGCCAAAGGACGGGTCACTATATGGCCCGAGATCATAAAAATTAGAATCATATACTAATTATTAATAATAAATAATGCTGGACAATTCACACAGCATTATCTAGTCCCAAGCTAAGCAGAGCTTGTGTTATGGGTACTAGATAACTGATATACATAATATTTAAGATTATTTATCGGGTATTTATCGCGTACCTTTTGCTTGCTTTCTTTTCCCCAACGTTTCAACCGCGTTTCAGCGATCGTGGTCACGGGGCGACTGTCGCCCCGTGACCACGATCGCTGAAACGCGGTTGAAACGCATATCAAATCGCGAAAGTTAAAAAAATGATAGACATAATATAATACAATACACAAATAGATAGACAGAACACCCTGAACAAATGTCTGCAGATCGTACACACATGCCCCGAGGCGGGAATCGAACCCGCAACCTCCTGCGTCGCAGGCAGACCTTTGCCCACCGCGCCACAGAGATCGTCAATTATTAATTAATATTAATTCCAGACACAATGACATATCTAAGCTATAACGTTCAATAAAACATATTACTTAACCCAAACACAAAATTACACAGATAATTACACATATAGGTAACTAGCTCCTGCCCGCAGCTTTGCATGCGCTATTCAAGTAACCTGTGATCATCCCCGGGATACTATTTACCTCCCTGCCAAATTTTACGTGAAAAGCTAACAGACAGACAAAGTTACTTTCGAATTTATAATATTGGTACCTATCTTTATAGGTTTTGGGAGCAATATCAACCCACAAACGAAATTTATTTGTGTGAATAAGTATTTCTGCCAGACTAATAACATTTTTTTGCAAATACGAAAAAGAATTTCTTTCAGACATTTCATTTCAAATTGTAAAACTCATGTTTTATTTACGAAGTGTCATGTCATTTGATGTACGAACTTGTAGCCCTTTGTTAGAACGTTTATACAAATAAATTATTTATTAACAAGAATTATTCAAGGAATATCGATTTGAGTATCAATAATTTAGTCAGTTGTCTGTCTGTCTGTCAACCTTTCTCTAAACTTAGACCCAAGAAAATACACAACTTTAATGCTATACAAAACCAAATAAAAACATTTTTAAAGTACTTAGCCACATTTCGTGAAATTCTAAGAATTTCAATAATATTTATTAAAATTAAATTTAGGGCCTCGTTGACTGAGTGGGAGGTGGTCGGTTCAAGTCTCGTCGAGGTCAAATTTATAGGGATATTTAAAAAAAGCTATCTGCATTATTTTATTTAATGCGCATAACCCACCCAAGTGCATTGCATCGAAGTTGCCCTTGGTGGCCACCAAAATCTATTTTTGATTTACTGTCTAAACTAAATACAATAAAACTATTACAGAGGCATTCAAAAAAGCTTATAATGGGTATCACAAACTGAGCGATGGATCTTCAAAATTTCCTTTGTTAAACGGAATAATAAAATAAAGTAGGTGGCGGCGCTAGTTTGCGTGGGGTATGCACCTTATTCTAAAAATTCTGCGTTTTGATGCGACGATGTATTTGACAAGCGATTGGTTAGCGGAATCGGCCCCCAGTAAATAACAGGCCGTCACGGCCTACCTTACAGGCTGTTGTGTTTTGCGACTTTGATTTTTATTCCGTAACCCATAAAGCATAAATCTGGATCATAACGTTCATCACTTTAGTGTTATCGTGTGAGAGCAATGTATCACACCCATTGTGTTTCCACTTCCGCGTTTGCTGCTTCCGCAAGAACAAAACCAGCAATGTACCGACCGCGTGCGAAAACGTGATTTTTATGAATTGTATGACGTATCCTTCCTTTGTGAAATACGAGGAACTTTGTAAGTAATGAGAAAGAGCAAGTTTTTTATTGTTATTTAACTCGTAAAACTTTATAAAGTGAAACTTTTGAAGTTTGCCATATTTCGAGAAGAACCGACGACTACTGGGGTAAACGTGTTCTTGAGTGGAGACTGCGACTGCCAATGTAGTGTAGGACGCCCTCTGCCCAGGTGGTGTGACGATTTTCAAAAGACTGCTGGCAGAATCTGCAGCATCTGATGCTGGATGCGGCGAGGAGGCCTCTGTCCAACAGTGGACTAATGTAGGACGTCCTACTATAGGAACAGTTAAAAACTACCTTCCATCAAAACAAAACACCTTTTCCCACAAAAGTAGGCAAAAAGGCAGACTGATGTTTCAAAGAATTTAAAATAATGCTGGACTTCGCGGAAATCTACAGAATTTTAAATACCTACGTGTTTTTTCCGCAGCCAAGACCAATTTGTACAAAACAACATTTTCTTTCCATCGTTAAAACTCTGTCTCAAATGATCGCTTACTATAGAAACCTCGTTTGACAAAAATAAAATACAATTAAACGTCACAAATAAAGGAGGTAACGGATAAAATAATACCGGTATAAATACCAGTATTAAATCGGTATCGAAATGAAACATCAATACAATATGGCGACGGTGTAGACACCTGCTTATAATTACAAATGGCGATTGTTTTAGCAATTGATAAAGGTTGAGCGCACAAGGAGATACGCTGAAAGATATTTTAGGTTTATGGAGGAAAACTAATTTTAATTCTTTAGTTAGTGTCCAATAAACAGACCCTAGTTATGAAAATTTTGTATAATAAAGTTTTTTTTTTTCATTTTAGCTATCTTTTTCATTTAATAATTAATTTTGATTATATTTTACCTAAAGTGATTCTGCATCTTATCATAATTCTTTATTGTCCAAAATAATATTATGAAGAGGAAATTATTTGTTTGTTTGAATTGAAGAGGCCCCGAAATTAGTGCACCGATTTAAAAAACTCTTTTACCATTAGAATACCATATTATCATGATGAATATAGGCCACAGAATATACCTGACCACAAGTATCAACTAAATTAAAATAATACAATGTACATGTTGATAGACTGATCTACGTATAGATAAAATAATTATTTACTACAGACACACACAAAAAAAGTTACATACAATTTTAAACAGACTGTTTTAGGCTCTAAATATTTTTACATATATCGATACTCTGATTCCACCTTTTACACTTCACCTAAAACTGGTAGCTTAACATATTTGTAGCATATTTCCCTCTACCAGACAAGCCGAATCGAACGCGGGGTGAAAATATAACGATACAATAATTACAGGCGTCTGTCTGTCTGCTTACAGTCGTACCTCTTGACTTTGTGTTGTTTTGTCTGTCTGGTCGTGCTTTTGATTGTTATGATAAGAGTCCACTTCGATAGACACGAGTCGTCAGAGTCAATAGATAATTGTGATGATAACGCCGTGAGAAGGTAGTATCATACCTACCAGCACTTATATGTCCACTGCTGAACTGCCTCCCCCCAAATAAGGGATATTTTATTTTATCAAGTGCCAGTTAAATGTCCAGTTCATCCCAAGGTTGCCTGGAAGAGATCGCTCATAGCCATAATTCCACCTTTGTACTTCGTCTTCTCGTAGCATTTATTTGTGTGTTTGTGTGGTACAATAAATAAATAATAAATAATGCTGGACAATTCACACAGCATTATCTAGCCCCAAGCTAAGCAGAGCTTGTGTTATGGCTACTAGATAACTGATATACATAATATAACACAATACATAGATAGATATTTTTTATTATACATAGAAAACGACCAGAACACCCTGAACAAATGTCTGCAGATCGTACACACATATTTTGTCCCGAGGCGGGAATCGAACCCGCAACCTTCTGCGTCGCAGGCAGACCTTCGCCTACCGCGCCACATCGGTCGTCTAAATATAAATAATAAATAAATAAATAAAAAAATCTTTTATTTTCAGTATAGGTTTTAACAAAGTAGAAGTTATTATTTATGTTATCTATCACTAAAACATAAGAACTAAGGAGCTAAGATTGATAACCGAGTACCTACTATTTTTACAACATAAATCGGCTTCTATTTATCAATCTTAGCAATTAAAGGAAACAATATATCTAATTTTAATAGACTTATAGAATAACTACGTGTTTTTTATATATTAAGAAAGTTTTCCTACTTCTTGATAAAACCTAGTGTAGTGAGACATAGACTCCTCGCTCTAACTAAGTATTAACTTGTTTGTAGACACGAGGGACTCTACTTCAGCTAGCGACAATGGTTTTCAGTACTTTATGCAGTATTATTATAAACTTGTCATATTCTATTCGGAAGTTAAACTATATATGTATATCATTTAAGCAAGCCTATTTAGGTCTGTTTAGTTTACACAGCATCTATTTTATTTATATCTATAATTAACTAGAAATCTTAGCCTAATAATATTTATAACAGCCAATTTGTACACGGTTTTATAAATTTGTATCATAATTGCAGGCATGGTTGTTTAAAGCCTACCGTTTCTGAGGTTTAGTGTGTATTATGTAAGTAGATAATTGATGTAGAGTAAGGTTAATTTTACCAAGTTTGTTTATTTTTTTATGTAGAGTTTGATAATAATATTTCAGTTTGTAAATAATCTAGATTTTGAAGGTATGTCTTTAGTTTATTTTTACATTCAAAGTATGTGATATTGTGAATAGATATAGAGATATTTATTTTGTTAAAAAGATAGGGAGCCAAGAATGAGTAGTGTCTACGGGCAAATGTAGTTTTGCACGGCTGTGTTATGAAAGGTTTAACTTTTCGTCTTTTAATAGTGTTTGAGATCAGATTGATATTGGTTATATCGGTGAGCTTGCGCAGGATGGTCTGTTAATAATAAATAAAGTATTATATATCTATCTAAGGTGGTAATGTTAATCTAAATAAAGTATTATATATCTATCTAAGGTGGTTTGGCTATAATCACCACGCTTGGCAAGTGGATTGGTGATGGTGATCGCAGACAAGGTGTTAAAAATATATAGAAGAAAGATACTGTCCATCCTCTCGGTAGTCTCTCTTACGTCATATGCGGGCTGAGCTAAAGGGGTCGATTCTCACGTATATTACGTTCGATAATAGAGTTGTTATTTTTTGATACCTGATAATATCATACAGTACTTTTTGATTCCTAATGGAAACGAAGTTTGTGTTAACGAAACCAGATGGTCGATTACTTAAGTACGATTCGAAGTACTTAAGTACTCTTATTATATTAAAAAAAACTTTAATACTTACAGTTTCTACACCCAGAATACATCTTACAATAATCATGTAAACATTTTCCCGTTATGGGAATCGAACCCGCAACCGTTTGTATCTCAGTCAGATCTTCGACCACTACGCCACTGTCGTTGTTCTACAAAATTGCATGAGACTACCGATATGCTCGCATATTATATTAGACTCTAATCCACTTTATTATCCCGAAGTACAAGATTCTCACAAACAAATCTGATAGAAATATAACCTCTTTGAAACAGTGATGTCATATTACATAAATTCTTGCTGCAAGACGACAGCGTTTTGTCGTATACCGTATTCTAGTTGTACCTACAAGAGTGTACTGTGAAACTCAACTCTCGTAGGAGGAATCCAAATTGAAACAAATGAATTCAGAAGATACCTACGTCTGACGAAGTATAATGTAACATGTGTGGGTTTCAAGAAATTTCGTTTTTAGAATTCGAAATTTGTTGCGATTCTCGCTTTCAGCTTAACTCAGAAATTCTCAGAAGTAATTTACTTATGGGATATACTTGTACAATGTGAAATAATAGATTAAAACATTTTTTTTTTGAAAATACAATAACCACGAAATAAATTGTATTATATCAGTGGCAGATGATAAGTCTGATTGCAATAGATAAAGATAAAGATACATTTATTTGACACAACAAGAACAGCACAGACAAACATACACACACAAGGTAGAATACAAAATTAAGGATATTTTACGTAAGCAAACACAATATGAGATGGGTGCAACATTCCAGATTCTACCCATTATTCGTGATAGAATAGAGATTTAAAAAAACAGAAGGAAGTGGATAACCTTTTGGTAAGTTATTAAGTTCCTGTCGTTGGCTCTTACGACATCCACGGACTAAGTTAAAGTATTATTATGTTAAAGTATTGACGACCTCTGTGGCGCGGTGGGCGAAGTTCTGCCTGCGACGCAGAAGGTTGCGGGTTCGATTCCCGCCTCGGGACAAATGTGTGTACGATCTGCAGACATTTGTTCAGGGTATTCTGGTCGTTTTCTATGTATAATAAAAAATATCTATCTATGTATTGTATTACCCATAACACAAGCTCTGTTTAGCTTGGGGCTAGATAATGCTGTGTGAATTGTCCAGCATTACTTATTTATATATTTATCATCAGACAATCGAATATGATGCGCTCCGCATCGCGACCTTTATTCAATCTTGTGGCGATGCGCCGCACATTTATATTATTATTAATTTGTGAGTAGTTGTTTCGTTGGTGCAATGGAACGAAACGTCTGGACCGAGCAATAAGCTGTGAAGTCGTCTGATGCACAGAAAATTCACTGTCACACAACGTCGCACCAAGTTCAATCGTCGGGTCGTTTCATACATCACGATACGCGACCGCACGTCAAACAATTGCTGTTTCATAGTAGACCGCTCTAAATCTTGCAGACCCCAGTTCATGCAGTTTTGACGCGTCGAGTCTGTGTCGTAAATTCAACTAATGTGGGCGAAGGTGCATGTAAATTGCACTTAGCTATGCAATTCCGTTTAGATTCATTGCACTAGGTGTAAAATATTGCGGTTTTAAGGTAAAACGTGGTTTAAGACAGGATTCTTAAGGCTATTAAGACCTTAAGTTATACCGGTATTCTTTTGTTAAGTGGGTTCTTATTGCACAAGGTTAGTATGACCTGTTTTCTACTTTTTAAAGTAGTTTGTCTATAACAATAACTCGATTTTAGAGTCAGCAAGCTAAAGTCGCTGTGGGCCGGCTATATCTCATGAAGAATCGATAACCTCTGGGGTAAACGTGTTCTTGAGTGGAGAACAAGACTCGGTAAACGTAGTGTATGTAGGACAGGAGGGGTGACGACCTGCGAAAGAATGCAGGCAGATGCTGGATGCGGCAAGCTGAAAACAGGGCGCTATGGCGCTCATTAGGGGAGGCCTATGTCCAGCTAACATGTCCACTAACATAGACAAACGATGATGATGATGATGAATAGTTCGATAGTTTAGAAAAAACTATCAACCGACTACAAATTCCTTAGCGTACACAGTTACACAGTTTTTTTAGTTTTTCATAACAAAGACTTATCTCCCGTGAATATTTTTTATGGGACAACATGGGGATCATTTTCTAAACGATAGCGAAATAGTTTTTTAAATCGGTCCAATAGTTTTGGAGCCTATTCAATTCAAAACAAAAATATATTTCCTCTTTATATTATTAGTATAGATTATGACGTATACTATAATATGGGATATAACATTATATAATAATATACAATAACAACAAATACTTGAAAATCCGTTATTCTAGAACGAAAACAAGCTAACGCTCTGTTTAATGTTAACCTTCACAGAATAGCGTCAAAATTCTACGAGCTTGAGTCAAACTAACATTGATAATGAAACTTTTCAAAACGTACTTACTTAGATAGGTACTACCAAGAAACCAAGCTCAAGGTGGGTCAGGACTTCGGTCAGAGATTTTTCTCATTTCTGTACCTTTCCTTACAAAATTCCTTCACCTACAATGAGGCATTAAGACCGCGGGGAGAAAGGCGCAGAGTGATTTAGCGATCAAATAGGCGTTTTTGTGGATCGCTACACGACGCCCGTTCTGTGCGATTGTACCGATTATGTGGGATCAGGGTGGAAGGGAGGAGCGGAGGCGGGGGCGGGAGCGGAATCCAATCAGAATTTAACACACAATAAATTATGTACCTACATGTAGAAACATCATTATCCCTCTGAAAAACGTAGCTTTTTTGCAGACACGTATATAACACATTGGTATCCCAGTCAACCCCTCGCCTCCCCTCACCCCACCTCACCAGCCTACAGTAAAAAACAAAATAAAATAAAAAAATATTTATTCAGACATTGTCCATAAATTCACGCGATATTACAAAAATCTAAAATAATAATGGTCCACAGTAGTACGCAAGCCTCCCCTGATAATCGCCTTATTGGTTTTCATCCCATGGGGGGTAATGCCCATAATCCCCACAATGGGCATCCGGATTGGAGATTGCTGTTCGGTGGTAGAACTATTCTACAAGAGGCGCTGCTGCCCACACCCCTGTATGTCCCTCAGTCGCCTTCTACGACACCCACGGGAAGAGATGGGGTGTAAATTCTAAGTCGGCACCACACGGCTATCAACCTCGACGCGCCATTATTGTCGAAAATAATGCTCAAAAGGCACTTGAAATGTATCAGTAGGTACCTACTACTCAGTTATTTTTTTCAATACGTGGTAGATTTAAACTTATTTCTCAAGAAATTTGATTTGATTTGATTCAATCGCTTCCTCTTATCTCTTACCCCTCAGTCTAAGTGATGGAGCGTCCATAGCGTGGGTCAACTCGAGTAATGTCACGTGAAATGAGCGCCGGACCTTCCATTCACTAGTGATGGGCCGTAGGGAAGGGGTGAAATCGATGAAATAGTATAACTTTTCGATGAGGAAAAGTCTCAAAAGTTATATCGAATTTCCAACAAGCTTATCTTACAAATAATCTAAATCCTCTTCATCTGATAAAGCTTTATTCAGAAAGAAAATAACAATCAAATAACAAATTTAAATTAAAACTAGTATTTACAATAGAAACAATTAAGCTATCTGCAAACTGTTGCAAACAATCTACAGGTAGCTCAACTGATCCATATCAATACCAGTTGGAAGCGTGCCTAAGACACTGGCTGCATTGCCCCGCTGTATAGCAATGCTGATGCGCTGTGCCAGATACTCACCAGCTCTCGGGTCACGCGTCGCTTCGACCAGACGCTCAGATAATTTTTTGAAAACCCGGAGAGCCTCGGTACCCCAAGAACCTAGGGTCTCGACTCCAAGGGGAGCAAATGTGTAGGCTCTGTCGAGACCTGCATATTTGCGCCTCTTGAGATCTTCGGCTAAATCTGCCGCCGCACCAGCCCTCACGGAAGTCCTAGGAAGATGGGAAGGCGCGAGTGTGTCGACACATGTAGCGTCCCACACAATAGGCCTCCCCAACTCCCATGGGACTAGAGTCATGCCGTCAGGCCTCTTACCATCGTCACGCAACAGACCATTCGGTTCGAGAATAGCTGGTACGTTAGCGGTTGTAAAGGCCCGCCGGATGATGCCGTTCAGGCTGGCATGACGAGATATCCGACCGGCAGCCCTAGTACACGATAATCCGTGATGACCGAGCTGTTCAACAGCAGTACCGCACTGGCATTGATGAGGCGCGCAACACCTTGCACCCAACCGAAGACAAGTTGCGACACGGAAAGTTACGGGATCCAATAAAGTGCCAGTGTTATATGAAGGAAGTGCTTGCAACCAATGTCCTGACTCCCATTTAGAAACGGCTAGAAGACGGCACGATCTGCAGAGCTGGAGCACGTTTGTAACAAACAATTCCGTGTCAACTCACACAGAGGCCCGTCCCATTGCCGTTGGGACAAAAGAGATTTTGGGGGAGCAGCATCGGGGCAAGCACTATGCCAAGCAGATCGAGCTTCGTCTAAAAATGAAATTTTGAATGAAATTCCAGGTATAACCAAATGAGAGGGCTTTAAAATTTTTTCAACTAAGGAACTAGTGCTGTAGACAGAAGACAAGAACGCTGGTAGGGCTACACTTGAAATTTTGCGTATACCTAAGCCTCCCAATTTTACAGGCAGGGAGGCCTGCGACCATGCCTTGTCATCCAAATATATATTCAAAACCGATGATAAAGTATTCTTTATTATGTTGTCTAAGCCTTCCAAGAGCTCGCTGTGTTTCCACAGTTGACAACATCTCAAAGAATATGTAAGTTTAGGTACAAACAGGCAAAACCGAATAATTGTAAAAGCCATATGGCTATCTGATAAAGCTAATAACAAGAGAAGGATGTTTTTTTAATATTGAAAAACAGGCAATTTATTTGGCTTTTTGAATAATTAATCTGAAATCGGAGCACAGCGAAAATATAAAACGTCAAAAGATTAGTAAAAATCATGTTTCTTTAACATCTCTTAACGTACTTACAGCAAAGATTTCTTTTTTAAAGTTTTCATCAACCTACCAAATAAATCACCACTATGCAAATTTTTTCTCGAAATCTATCTATAAATTGACGACCTCTGTGACGCGGTGATTAAAGGTTGCGATGGAGGAGGTTACGAGTTCGATTCCCGCAAATGTTTGGAAGATCTGTAGATAATTGTTCAGGGTTTTCTGGTCGTTTTCAATGTTTATTTAAAAATATCTATCTATGTAGTGTATTATAATTATTATGTTAATCAGTTGTCTACTAACCATAACACAAGCTCTGATTAGCTTGTGGCTAGGTAATGCTGTGTGAATCGTCCAGCATTATTTACTACTAGTGGTCCGCCCCGGCTTCGCACGAGTATATTCTATAGCCTGTTTTCATTAGGGATAATGTAGAATTCTAATGGTGGAAAAAAAATTCAAATCGATCCAGTACTTTTGCAGCCTATATAATTCAAACAAACAAACAAATATTTCCTCCTTATAATGTTAAAATAGATAGATAATTCTTTATTGTACCACACAAACACAGAAAACAATTTAGAAATAAATGCTAAAACGATCTCTTCCAGGCAAACATAGGATGGACTGGACATGTATGAACAAAAAATACGGAGGCACTCGATAAAAAAATGTGTAAATAAAACAATAATACCTTACACTACAAAGATTTTTATTATAAGCTCCATCATCGATATCAACAGTATCCCACCCCTACAAGTAATGTGCCATGAAATTCCTCAACCGCGGCCTGATGACGTCATCCAAGCGACCATCTACCACCTACCTGTAACGTAATCTACGTAACGTACCTAACGTAGTGCAATCTACGCGGCCGTTAGGAGTCGTTATGCCGGAGCACAGTTTGAACTTAGTTAAAGGACGTAAGGGTGTAATGTAAAGCTTGATTGGATCAGAGGCTTGATGCTATTGAGTTATTACTAGGTTTGATTGGTTTTTGGTTTGATCCAAGAGTGTCCAAGAGTCCTGTAAGGTCTAAAGGGAATAAAGCACTGTGATATTTGATGTTCGATCTAAAACCTCGTTTTGGATGATGTAAGGAAGCATTTTGGTAAATGCTTAGGTTGTTAAGTTCAAACTAGTTTCTGACTGCGGCTTCACGCTCATTGTTTTTATGGAAACGTCTAAATTATTTATATTGCATATAAACTGACTTATATCATACCTGTTTGTAAAATTTCAGCCTGATACGTTCAGTGTAGCGTATGGAGGTAACATGCGTCCAAGTGTGATTGTGTAATTGCTACTGTGAGGCTTGACACGTGTTATTCCTGGATAAATTGGTAGCTTATTTATCATATCAGCCCATACATGTCTACGGTTGAATATAGTCCTGCCCCATACGACACCATGAAGAGCGGTCTCTCGCCGCCTCCATCCATCGATTCCCTGCGACCGCTACGATTTCGTCGGTACATCGAGTTGATGGTCTCCCAACACTCCGTTTCGCGTTGTATCGCGGCCGTCACTCAAGAACCTTTACTCGCCAGCGGTAATCAGTCGCTTATTCAAGCCAAATTATTATTTCGTGTACTGTTTCGTAATTTTGAAGATTTTAGGCGCCAAAAATAGTGAAATACTAGTCGCATAAATATGGACTTAAATTATTTGGTATTGGTAATAGCTATCGATTCCTCTGGACTCAAATGAAATTTGGAAAGACTTTTTTTCGAAATTGATTGACTAAAACAGTTTAACTCACTTTTTAATTTTCTACAAAACTGTACATTTAGTTTCCTCAAATAAGTATTTTGTAGTACAAACAACCGGGATTCAGATTGTAAATCAAAAAGCAAGTTACTTCCTGACTTTCTATACTGTAAAAATATTTCTCAACAAATGTTTGCACAGACACGGATAACAGAACGGCAAGAGATTTTGTTAGTATTTTGGACAAAACGCAAGGTTTTTGATATTTATTTATCAAATGCTAAAGTTGGCGCGCGTCCAGTCGAGGCGTTGCACAAAACGTATCGAGATACTTGGGTACAAGGTGAGGTATTGTGGTTAGATTAAGTATTTTGTCATCTAAAACTACAATCCTATTATATTCCCTGCTAGGTCTGTCCAGGCTTAACTTAAGCACTACGCCAAATCGTCAAGAAGGTGTGCAACTTGTGCTAGAAACGACTCAGGGATATCCACCAGGATCAATGCTGCAGCACACGCTGCCATCAAACTCAATCCCTAATTTGTGTACTCAGCATGGGGATTTATGGCATTTTAATCTAATAATAATAGACTGTAGTACTTTGAAGTAGTCCCTCTGTAATGGATGAAACGTTGGTGTTCTTCCAACACAAACTTGATTCGTAGTTAATCCGCTTACATTAATAAAGAAAAAGTCAATAATAAGAAAATTGCAATAACAGAAGAAAACAATTACAGTTAGAAATTACACTTATATCTATTTCCTAAAAATTAAATTCCTCGCCAGAAGGCAGAATGCCCAGAATGCTGGTATTGCCATGTTAATAAATGACAATGTTAATTTGTTAAGTCCACGTGATCGGAATGCATGTTGGCTTTTATTTTGGACATCGAATTAGAGTCAATCACATTAATTTTTCCAGGAAAAAAAGTCTATGTGTACTATGCGTACTTAGAACCATTCAGCCGCAGTGAAAAGTTAAGTTAAAATATTCCTTCGTGCTAAATTCGTTTGTAGTAAAACGTGTAAGAAGATGATGTCAAATTTTTAAATAACTTTCGTTATTTTTTCAAATAAACAACATCCTGTATAAAGCTCTAAAGCAGTGGAATTGGCGCGAACAGGTCCAGCTTTGTATTTATTTAAGTATTGGTTTGTTTCAAATCTACTTTATTCAAACAAACAAAGGCTTAAAAATCTCGCTTCTTCTCTTGATCCTCATCTAACCAAGCTATATTTATAAAATCGGAAATTTGCAATCTAGTAATTTATTTAGGTAATCATATTGGTTACAAATAATTTTATTTTATTTTGTACTCTAAACACAGCAAGCAATAATAAATATAACAATAAATATAACTTGAAAGAATAATAATATGATCTGGCTTCAAACCTCACCTATGTGCACAAAACAAATAATACACAAGTTAAACATGTTATGAAGAAATTTATTAATTAACTAATTGTGAACTAAAAAATAACTCATCCAACCCCTTTTTATTGGGTTAGAGTACACCACACTAGCTCAAAAACTGACAGAGGTTGCCTGTTGCTAAATTTTCTAAAATGTAGTGTATTGGATTAAAAATGTATCGAACCTTATCAGGACCAGCGCTTTTGTACAACGCTTCGTTATAACGAGTTCCAAATATTTATGAAACTCATGAATAGACTTAAAATCAAAAGTAAAAATATTATTTTCGAGTTTTAAGTATATTCGTTTCAGATAGAGTTACAAGACCTTTGGTGCCAAAGTCCTCTTAACAATAAACAGTATATTCTAAACCTATCTCATTTCGCTGAGCCATCTCATCAAGCTTGCGAAAACTGTTTCCATCCTCATTTCTTACGCAAACTATATTCAAAGCTGCAACTTAGCATAATTCCGGATGTAAATACGTCATATCCGGGCCACATGCCAACACAGAATATGTGATACTTAGTACGTAACATATTCCTTGTTCGTAGCGAATTTGTCGTAGTGTGTGTACTGCGCGATTAGAATGGTACGCAACCTTGTCAAGGCAAAGATTTTACGACGCATCTCTTAATATAGATTACCTTATCAAGTCAATAATGGCATCGAAGTTCAAAGTGTCAGAAAAATATATATCGTTATTTTTGTAGGAAGTATAATTTTCGCAATAACAGTCTGCATATAAGAAATTTGCGGCGTTAGGTACAGCATCTTAACGTGCTTTTCAATCCACGGGGTGGATTGAAAAGCACATTAAGCTGCGCCTGACCTCTCCCCGGTCGTATGGTCAGCCGTCCTATCGATTGTGAGAGTGGGGGGGATACAGAGTGCACCTGTGTTTGCGCACACACTGGTGCACTACAACGGTCTAGTCTCCGTTGCGATTGGCTAAAATTCAGCTTGAAGAACGTCCAAATTTGTCGTTCGTAGCGAGTTCGTAGAGTTGTGTGTGTGTGTGTGTGTATATACGTGCGCGACTAGAATGTTACCATTATATGACAAGGTTTCTTACGAAACCTTGTCATATCCAATATTTTATGGCACATCATGACATCATACTGGCAAACATGGATTTAATCGGTTTGGTCCACTTTTGTAACTGATCTTTCATAACCAGCTATGAACACGGATTTTTTTTCTTTTTTTCATAACCAGCTAATCACACAAATGGCTGATATTTTGCAGAGATGTAGCCACCTGGAATAACTAATAAGCTACTTTCCACGGATTAGATCAAATACTATAAAACCTTTCAACGTTTCCTTAGAAACAACGCATGAAATGTCGCGTGCAGTGAAATGAGATGGAACCTCATCAAAGTAAATGTCCGAGCGCCATTGTTTTAGTCCAAAATGGTTCTATTACATACTCACGGTCGGATATACTCTCTTACGTTTAAAACTTTCTCTAAAGTATTTTTACTCATTCTGACATAGACATACATAGAGAAACTCCAAGCATATTTCTGTCCATAGCTCGCTGAGTGACTCTGAGCTTATGTAGTATAGTACCAAAATTCAAAGTGCTTTATTTCCTTTAGACCTTACAGGACTCTTGGACACGTCACAAAAACTCAGATTACATAAGTAAAACTAGGAAATAAAGTGATCACTTTAATTTTTTGTCCACTTCAATCTTTTTAAGGTAAAGTAAAGAAGCGAACAAGAAACCTTTACCTTGTTAGAATGTTAGTTTTCGAGTTGGAGCAATACTCGTCCCAAGGTTTTTTATCGTCTAGATAATCTGATATTTTATAGTAAGCCTTTTTACAAAGGATATGTTTGACAATGTTTGAATTTATTTATTGATAATTTTTGCAATTCACTTGGAGTTTTGTTGTAGAAGCGTATACTATATAATTGTCCTTTAAAAGATACATTAATCTTGTGTAGCCTAGTTGTGGGCACAGCGAGTTTATTCTTATTTCTAGTATTTAAATTATGTATATCGCTATTGAAATCGATTGATATTCTTATGAGTGTACAAATATTTTTCATAAATATATTGACACGGTACTGTCATTATGTTTATTTCTTTAAACTTATCACGTAGGGACTCTCTGGGACCCATAATAATAGATTGCACGAACAGCCCTCTTCTGCAGCACAAATACAATACCTATAGAATAGTCTTATAGTCTAGTTTCTCTGTTTCCGTACGTCATCATACGTCATCACTGGCGACGTGGCAACACTTACTGGTTAAAGACTTTCTTCAGAGTTCGTGCGTGCTAATAACAGGTGGAATGGTCGTCGGTTCTTAGATTAGTAGCTCATTCTTTCGGAAATTAATGGTACCCCTTCCCTCGCCGTTACCATGGCCGCTACTGTGACCGAATAGCGACGACATTTAGCATGTTCGTAGACCATTTCGTAGCAAACTCGTAGCACCTTCGTAGACGCTCGTAGAGGTTTGGTCTCGTAGCTGTTTCGTAGACATTTCGAAGCATTGAACGACGTTAAAATGCTTTAAGTTTTTGTTATTCTGTGGATGAAATTGACAAGACAAAGCCTATCCCTAAATTAAGGCCCGTTGCTCATCTCCGCTGCAAAAACATAGCAGCAGAAAAGCAAATCGAATTCCACTGCGCAACATTACTACATTTCGCCGTTGGGCTAGTGAATATAAATTGTCCACATCCACAAGATACATGCGAAACAAAGGCGGTTTGCTCCGCACCGTTCCATCATCGAATGGTGGAACGGCGCGGAGATGTTGCTGGCGTCCGAGAAGATCGGCAGAATCGCGCAGGGAAGAAATAGAATCATAATCAAAGCTATGCTTTATAAGGGTTAGGGTAAATTCGTCTTCGGTCCATTTTTTGTGCTACTTTTAAGTTCCATACTTGGAGGGTAACACACAGTTTTGCTTGTCAGCTGTGATGTGCTACGCGCCTAAGAACGAGTAAAACTCGCTCGCAAAAGATTCCACCTCAAAAAATTTTTTTTTGTTTGTTTTATGGTCTTTTCGGTTACACAGTCGTAGCAAAAAATCGCTCAATTTCCGGCATTTTATATGAGTCGCATTCCTACTCGGATTTTGCTATTGCTCTGAGTATTGTATTTCGCTGGCTGGTCATCATCATCATCATCATCAGCCTATACTAGTCCACTGCTGGACATAGACCTCCCCCATTGAGCGCCATAGCGCCCTGTCTTCATGCTTGCCGCATCCAGCAGTCTTTCGCAAATCGTCATCCCATTGCTGGACGCAGGCTTCCTTTTGATAATCGCCTTATGAGCTTCTATCTCGGTTAGGGATCGCAGTTCGGTAGTAGATCTATTCTGCAAAAGGCCCTACCCGCTATGCTGTACATTGAGTATAATTTAGATAAATTCAAGAAAGAAATCACTGCATTATACGGCCGAAAAGAAAGATTAAAGATACAAAAGTCTTCAGATACAGCATTGCCAAGATTTATTCTGAAAACTGTGATTATCGTCGAACCGCCTGGGAGCTAGCCAAGTGTGTGCTTCTGACAGATGAGATACTGGCTAACTGTTTCACCTAAATACTGGGAACTTAGATGAAAATCGCTTTGGGTGGTGTAGCAGTTAGTATAAATCATCATCAGTCCACTGACACTCACCGCTGAGAGCCCCTCTGTTAGAACGTATTTACAGAACCTTGGTTTCACAGATCCCGTTTTTTCCGTGATGGTGTGTGAAGTTGTAGGAATTAGTTCAAATCAAATAGTAATCAGGATCCAGTAAACGATTGTTTACATTTGGAGTAGGAGTAACGGCAAAATAATTTTTGAAAGCGGTCTAGTAGTTTTTAAGTTTATTCTTTACATACAAACTTACAAATTTTTCCTCTTTATAAAACTAGTGTTGACATACATTAAGGTCAAGGGCCGGCCTTACGGCTAATTGCACATAGCACAAAATCTATTTCTAATAAGCTAGAGAAAAACTGAAACAAATGAAAACTGAAAAAATCTATGAGATAAAGTACCTACTCTAAATCATAACTCACTTTTTAAATAAATGGAGTGAGTAATGTGAAATAATTTTCAGCTTCATATAACGTGAGTATTTTCAAGTTCATTTTGATAAATTATTTACAACTTTATGTGTAAATAGTGTATCCAATCACAAAGTAAATTCAAAGGTAATTTCGAGAAAGTTTTAAGTATGAACCTTTGAAAATTTAATAAATATTATTTGCTTTCTGTTAATAAAGTTCATATTTGATTAAAATTCGAGATTTCTGAGAGAGTTGTCTATTTTAGTTTTGAATATCTTCTGAAACAATTTTACAGTTAATAAGTTTTGATAAACAAAATACAAGTACCTATTAATGCAAGGTCAGTAGGTAAAATCAGATTTATTCGTATATCACGCATATTAATTTTGCCGCTCGTTGACTGAATTTTGATAAAGAATAAAAAAAATATTTGGTGTGTTTTAGAACTATAAACAGACTTAAAATTTTAGAATAATAAATAGGTTGTTGAAAGTAGTTTTAAATCCAGAAAACTTCGATAGCGCGTATACATATATAAATTGGCGACATCTATGTAACTGAAATTAGAGTTTAATTCAGCTTGATGTGATAAGTATATAAGAAACGACAAAGATTACTATTTTGTATGCGCCCAAGTTACAATGGAAACCATTTGTTACCAATAATGAAACTTATTGTATGATGATGTTTTAGATGCGTTTTATACGGGGAATATACATATTTTTTAGAATCTTACTTTTATGGGACTACCTCAATATAAATTTTACGTACAACGAAAGAATCCTCAAAATTTATAACCAATTGGTGAAGATCTGCCTGAAATACAGAACGAAATAAGAATATATCCCTCAGAAATATTATCTTCTAAGGAACCAATTGGGAAATATTATCTATAAAATAGCAAAAATCACAATCGGTTCGTAACTGACGGAGAAATCGGCGAACATCTCAGCAGCCTATAATGGTCCACTGCTGGACGCAGGCCTGCCATTGATAAGTGCTTTATAGACTTTTATCTCATAAAATAATATAATTTATATGTTGTCATCTGACAAACATAATAACATGAAAAAGACATACAACTGAACATAGAACCTCTTTAAAGTCGGCAACAAAAGAAATGCGGGGAAACTAGAATTTGTGACTCACTTATAGATTAGATACACATAGGTAACCCAACCGGATTAAGATGTATGGAAAGAGAGAAGGGAAGCCTATTTGCCCAGCCGTGAGATGTGGAATTCCGTGGGATGTTAAGATAACATAAGCACGAGTGCGGTGGTGGCACTGCTTTTTAGAAAAATAAATTTCCTCCGAAGTTAAATATCCTTGAAGCTGCATCTCTGCAGTTACATAAAACATTTCAACACATCCGTTCAACAATGTGAGTCTCAAGCCGCTAGTGTTGTGCCATCAATAACGTCGTGCTATCGACTTGGCCTATCGCCACATCGACTAATGTGCCTGTTTATCGATAAACTCGATAAAGTATCGTCGCGGGAGGTAGGGATTTATTTGTCGCATAAAGAGGTTGAATGCGGTTTCAAGCTGAGTTATGTTGACTGCTTTAAGGGTTCGGAATGGTTTAACCTCCTGTTTTAGTAAATTGGGGTACCTATTTGAAATATTTTTTGTTAGGTGTGAATGTTGGGCAAATGTTTCTATATCAGCATACACTATTCCACTGCTAAACATAGGTCTTCGCTGATATGCGGAACATTGACTTTTATCATATATCATCATAATAGAGTAAAGACACAATCTCTACGCTTCTGGGCATTGGGCATGTTTAGTCGTCATTACTAGTTGCTATGTTTAGTAATTTTTAAATGCTTTTGCAAAACAGAAGTGAAGGGATTTTTTATTGCTTAAGATAAGAATTTTGTTTGACCCAAAGCTTCTTTCACCTATATATTTTTCTAACTACATTAACGGTTCATGTTATTTTTATTATTAACTCAATAGTTCAAACAATCACAATTTCTATTATCTTTTCAACTAAAAGTGCATTCAATAGATAACCTCATCAACGTTGGTGTTCTTCCAACACAAATTAGGTTCATAGTTAACCCGCTTACACACGTAATGGATAACATCACATAACAATATTCATTACAAAACCACCAACCGAACTCAATCACCCACAATAGTCAAACAATCAAAATTATTAATCCAAACAACGATACAAGCAAACAAATAAATAAATAAACCAGCTCTCAATTTATGCGACAGCCTGCGCCGAGCCCAGCCGCCACAATACTATAAAATCTGTCGATGTTTTAACAAACTATCGATAAATTTCTTGGATAAATTGTTTTCACACCACTACACAGACACGTCAGTAGCACTCTGATGCATCGTTCAAGATGGCGAATTCTACTTTTAAATCTTTGACTTTAGCAGAAACACAATCTATACAATAAGATGTTTAAAGTTTCGTACTCAAAGTACTACACACTAAAAAGGACACTCGTCTGTCTACTAGGTACAGCTTTCCTATCTATCTTCTAGCTATCATATCAGGCGAACGACGTCCACTGCTGGACATAGACGTCCTCTAATGATCTACATAATGACCGATATTGCAATGCCCGCCTCCAGCGTATCACGCGATTTTCACCAGATCGTTGGTAAACCGCAAGTCCACCGTGTGGGGGCCTACCCACTGTGCCTTCCGGAATGTGGTCGCCACTCAAGAGCCTTACGACCCCAGCGGCGACTTTATATTATTTTCAAGGGGCCTCTTCCCAGGCTTTTATGTGAATAGTATAGGTATAGGATTTCGCGTTCATAGGAGCGTGACAGAGCAAAAAGCGTGTGCAAAAATCAAGATTTCTATCTATATTTAAAAGAGTACGGTTCAAGAAATATTTCATTTTGGCGAATCTTTTCTTTACCCTGCCTTTGTTTTATTTTTTTAATATAAAATCAAGTCAGTAAGTCATATTGTTTGGGAAAAGAAGGCAAATATGTAACAAAATTGAGATATTTTAGATTTTTTTTTCATCAAACTTATGCAACTAATCAAAAAACAATCATGGCACTTTTGTAAAAAAATAAATGAAAGAACTGGTCTAGGAATCCAGGAATCCTAGATTACATATTTGAACAGCAGTAGGATCTCAAAGATCGTGAAAATATAGTTTTTTTCGAAAAACCCGCCTTAGCCTTAAGATTAATTGTCTAAAATTAAGATTTGTCCTAATTTTTAGCTGCATAATAAGTGAATACATCTCGTAAAAAAGTTAAGTTTTCGGCCGTTATTTTCAAAATCGTCAATTTTAATTCAAAATTGGCTTCACACCTTTTTGGTGTTGAAAGCATTGAGTTAACTCGATGATTGAAAGACTGAGCAAATACAAGTCAGTGTATCTTTCCCCGATTGATCATAGATATTTTTTGTGCTTTAGTGTGTCAAGCAAGTAATATTGATGCCAAACGAAATATTCAATACAAGATATCTCAATACTTAGTTACAGTATAAACGCTAAGCTCCAAGTATCCGTATTTCTGCCGACAAACGCAAGTCTCGGATGGGCTTAAAACGCAGTCGCAATTATGCAGGGCTTTGAAAACTTGAGTGTGGGCATCTCATTATAGAACGAGACTTACCAGAGCGTACGATACGACATGATTTTAAAATTTGAAGATTATGTTAATCTTAAACACCCATTTTCTGCTGAATGCTTAATATCTTAAACCATTATTGTCTCGAATGATGATTAATGTCAAAATTATCTCGATTTACCACATAAAAAACATATTACACTATGTATGTTATGTACCCTTATCAAGAAATCTGTCGGAACAGATGACATAATATTTTTACTTTAGGAGAAAAACGGTAGTTAACTAATCAAAAAGGTAGTATTGTACTCAATTATTTCTGATTTTTAAAATACTTTTTTTTTACATTTACAACGAAAATTTGCCTTGTATCGCAAAGAATATTTTATTTTCGAAGTTTTTCTTTACGATAAATATTACTGAGAAAATGTGTTTTTATCGTAACCCAATTGACGTCCATTCACAAACATCCACGCCTCAAACGCGAAATGTCTAACCTATTCACAAGATGGCGTCATATACCTCTTAGCCTCTTATTGACGTAATTGCTACACGCGTGGTTAACTCGAATATAACATAATAAATAATTTTATCAATGTAGTGTGATGTAAAAGTCCTCAAAACTTTGTAAACGGGAGGAGCTCAAATCGAATCATTTTCATAAATAATGAACTCCCGAAGATTCAGACAGCGCAGACGACATTGAATTGCTTGCTTCAACTAAAGAGCTCTTAATTAAACCTTTCCAGTTAATAAATAATTAATCACAAGCATCGTCTACGTCGAGTCTCCTCGTCATCCATACCGCAATGTTTGAAAACGAAAGTGTTCAATCAGTGCGTTCTACCCGTCATGACCTACGGAGCTGCGACGTGGACACTCACGGTAGGGCTGGTCCACCAGTTTAAAGTCGCCCAGCGAGCTATGGAGAGAGCTATGCTCGGAGTTTCTCTGAAGGATAGGATTCGCAACGAATACATCCGACAGAGAACTAACATAGCTCAAAGGATTAGCAAGCTGAAGTGGCAGCGGGCTGGCCATATCTCGAGAAGAACCGACAACTACTTAGATAAACGTGTTCATGAGAGGAGACCGCGACTCGGCAAACCTAGTGTATGACACCCTCCGACCAGGTGGGATGATGATTTGCGAAAGTCTGCTGGCAGATGCTGGATGCGGCAAGTAGAACAGGTGTACTGATTCAGTACACCTGTCCTCTGGTAAGAGGACGTAAGTCCACTGCTGGACATAGGCCTCCCCTAATGAGCGCCATAGCGCCCGAAACATCATTAACTTAGCACGGTGCTGGTAGATCCTGGACACGGAAAGATCACGAGGACATCGTGCTATGGCTCTCTAAGTGAAGGTCCATGTCCAGTGGCCTAGATAAACCTAGGGTCTATAGGCTATGCAGGAAGCTTGACTGTGTGAGCAAAGCTGACAGGTAACGGTCTGTGTTTAAAAGCAGAAATTCTAGAGACCTACATAAGGCCTTTTGTATTCAATACCGAGTGTATATTTGAGTTGGACATGCGATACCCCAACGTCCTCGCATCTCCTTTGTGTGGTATGAAGGCATAACATTTCTAGAGTAAAGCCGTAGGTTCGTTTGTTTGACAACGTGGATCAACGATCGTGTACCGCGTGTGTACTGTTGACAGCGTTCAGCTGCGTGCTGATATATTCGAGTTAACCACGCGTGTAGCAATTACGTCATTAAGAGGCTAAGAGGTATATGACGCCATCTTGTGAATAGGTTAGACATTACGCGTTTAAAGGAGTGGGATAGAGCTGAGCGGCCGTAAGCTCAAAAATCAAGTTTTTGCTGATTATCTATTAATTAACATATTTGTTTGTCAAAATAAGCCAAAGGTGCCCTGGGTATTTTTCTATTATATTTATAATATACTTAGGCGATGAAAATAAAAAATCTTCTAATCGATACCTAGTTTAGGAGAATAAAACAAACTAAACGCAGATGTTACTTTGCACAGTTATATCTGGTATTCAAAATAGTTTTTTTTTTCATTTTCAAGGAAGAGGATCTGCCTTTTATCCCATAGATTATTAAGTATTAGCAGCGCCTCGCGGTTTCACCCGCGTAATTTCCGTTCCCGTTTGAATTCTGGGATAAAATATAGCATTATTATAATATTATTTCAGACTACAATCTATCTCTGTGCCAAATTTGGACATAGGCCTCCCCTATATTGAGCGCCATAGGGTCGTGTCTTCAGCTTGCCGCATCCAGCATCTACCAGCAGTTTTTCGTCATCCCACCTGGTCGGAGGGATTCCTACACTATGTTTGCCGAGTCGCGGTCTCCACTCAAGAACGTTTACCCGAGCGGTTGTCGGTTCTTCTCGAGATATGGCCAGCCCACTGCCACTCAGCTTGCTAGTCCTTTGAGCTATGTCGATAACCTTGGTTCTCTGTCGGATGTATTCGTTGCGAATCCTATCTTATCCATAGTGGACATTATCATAGCATAGCCTCTCTGTGCGTGGCTGTGTGACACCGGCTTTAGTCCACTGTTTGTTCCACGAAACCATCAGCCAGAATTCCATGGTCAGACAGAACACAATATCCAAAACAAAACCAGAATACCCAGAAATGGGAATAACTATGCTCCAAAAAGCCATTGAGGCGTACATTCCACATACATGTATTAGCTGCATACATGCGCCGCAATGTATTTATTGCGTGAGTATAAATACTGTTCGCGAGTGGTTTGCGCTGATAGCATCGCATTTGAATACGGTGGTAGTTTTCTGGATGTGGCTTGATATAAAATTCCAAATCAATTTATTGTAATCGTTTTTATACAAAGCTATAATTACTGTTATGTTGAAATTGATTTGTATTTGTTTTAGGAGTTCAAACGTCAACTTTGTCAGATCTCTTGGAAACCATTTAGACCAAAGAGTAAAAATTATCATGTGATGATATTTTAGATACCTACCTACGTATTACGGTGCACATAGTCAAATTTTCGAGTATCAAAACTTCAGATATAGATTCTGGATCTCAATAAGATTATTTCAACTTATACTCTAATAAGTCATTTTAACTCTATAAGATTATTTAAAAATTCAATTAATTTAAATATTTCAGATAATATTATAATATTTAGTAAAAATCTCGATCTGCATTATTGAGATCGAGATTTACTTAAATATTTGTTAAAATGTTTTTTTCAGTTAATGGCAAAAATACGAAAGTTTAATGGTTTGGATACTTATCAGTTCGCTTCCAACTGGTATTGATATGAATTCGTTGAGCTACCTCTTGATCTAGACGGTCTGCAATCAGCTCAATTGTTTCAGTCTAACGAAATACTAGCTCTAATTTGTTTCTATTCTTTGATTTTCCATCAAAGAATAGAAACAAATTAGAGCTAGTAACTATATAAAGAAAATTACAATCAAATGATAGAAACAAAGAAGACAGGGCGGTATGACGCTCATTAGGGGAGGCCTATGTCCAGCAGTGGACTAATGTTGGCTGATGATGATGATGATAGAACAATTGTTTCAATTAAAAAAATAAATAAATAACGCTGTACAATTCACACAGCATTATCTAGCCCCAAGTTAAGCAGAGCTTGTGTTATGGGTACTAGATAACTGATATACATAATATAATACAATGATAGATAGATATTTTTTTATTATACATAGACAACGACCAGAACACCCTGAACAAATGTCTGCAGATCGTACACACATTTGTCCCGAGGCGGGAATCGAACCCGCAACCTCCTGCGTTGCAGTCGGACTTTCGCTCACCGCGCTACAGAGGTCGACAATTGAAACAATTGAGCTAAAAGCAGAGTGTTGCAAACAATCTACAGGTAGCTCAACTGATCCATATCAATACCGTAGTAATTTCTTAGGTTTAATTAACTTCTACACTTCTTTCTATACTTCTCCTAAACTACTGAACCGATCAAGATGAAGTTTCTGCTGTCTCGTCTAGACCTGGAATAATAAACAATATTTATTTTGTCTATCTGTATTATTTACAACTCTAAGCCTTAAATTTAGATATATAGATATATTCCGGGGAAGGACATAATGTAGTTTACTCTGTATCGGTTTAAAGATTCTTTATTTTCTCAAAGAACATAAAATATAGTTCACTTAAAAGAGAAAAACAAACTTGTACTCATATTTAAGTATCTACTTAATTCGTATTTTAGCTATTGTATCCCAAAAAACTGCATACTAAGCCGCGGGCAGAAACTAGTGATAGTTTATAAAGTAAATAGCGTACTTCCACAGTTCCCACGTCGATGTAACTGCAATGAATGGTCCATCCCTGATTATGTTCAGATTATTCTGGTTTAATTAGCTCGCTGTTCCGTACTTTGCTATCATTGCAATTGCAACTCTGTCTCATTTGGATAAAGTTTGTTTTTATTAACATCATCAGCTAGGTTTACCAGTAGGTACGTACAGTAACATTCATGCTGAGCTTGTTGCTAATTTGTAGCTACAACCCACACAGAACATACTTTTCAAAAGGGGTTATTCTCAATCAAACTAGTTCTAGATCTCAGTACTCGGGAGCTCCGTGGTTAACAACTAGAATTACATAAAATTAAAAAAAAAATAGTTTCTTGAACGTGAAAAACACAAATAAAAAAAAATATATTAAAAAACATGAAAGTGCACTGTTTTATACATAATTTGGTACCTTAGGAACCCTGTGATCTATTTAAATGACATATGTTTTGCTTCATAGGTTATCACTAATTATTTGGTTCCTTGAAGTTTCTTCAATAGTTGTTTAGTTTTCTTTTAAAAATCAAAATTTGATTTTTGCGCTTGCGCCGTTCCAAAAAGGCGTGTTTGTCCCGCTCCTATCAATGCAAAATCCTATACAAATAAGCATAGGATTTCTTTTCACAAATTGCACCCTCTTAAGAGATTAATTTAGATAAATTAATGCCCTGACCTCTTGTCAGGTCTTTAAGTGGGTTAAATTTGAAGAAAACGTTTTTAGTTGACCGGTCTGTCATGACGTTAAGTTTGTAAGAGTAAAAGTTAGGATGATAATGGAATCTTGTTTTATTCACGCTAAAACAGCTCTACGAATTAGACTATAATTTGACACAAAATGGAAAACTGAATAACATAGGCCTCTGTACACCAAATAAACTTTGAATCAGTTTGGATGTCCATAGTTCAAAATGCCTAAAGACATATTTTTGTGTTCCTTACACCATAATTATACCTAATTAAAGAGAAAGCACTCATTCGTCTCGTTCCAATAATTCCCTCTAAGCCTCATAAATTACCTTCTTAATTGATAAAATCTCAGTGTAAAAGGAAAAGAATAATTTTTACTAAAAGCCTTGAAGATACGACCATCCAAAATTATAGGCCCAAGGGAGAAAACCCAATTTTAGGACAACGTTATAATTTCGGGCCAAATTAGTTTTTGAATTTACGACTGATAATAAAATACTACCTGAGATTTATAAGATTTGTTATTGATGCTATAAAATTGAGAAAATTGCCGCTTGAATGTGAAAATACTAATTTAATGCAATAATAAATTTTGCGACCGCTTTCTAAAAGGGCATAACTGCGAATTTATTCAAAAAATACAAGAGGTCGCTTCTTTACCCGAGGTATTTTTAACCGAGTACTTCTGTGGTTATCTGATACTCTTTATAACCTCAAAGTATCTGAATAGTTAAAGCGATTTCCATAGATGGTATAAAAATACTCGTCCAAACTCCTATAAAATAATGATTTTGAACTACATTTTAACATAACACAAGCTCTGCTTAGCTTGGGGCTAGATAATGCTTTGTGAATTGTCCAGCATTATTTATTATTATTATTTTATTTTATAATCCCTTTTTTATTCTAAAAAAGTGAAGTAGTCAGAGTTTCCTTACCATTATTTACTTGTTTAAAATGGCGTTAGTATACCTTGCTACTTTGAAAGTTTACTAGTGCGACAAACACGTCTCATTTTATTATTCGTACCTAATAACTGTAATTCTAATTCTAAGTGCGGGAACTGGGATCTGCACTGAAATCTCTCATGGGAGTGTGTTGTGCATTGTCTGCCTGCTTAACCAGGCCCTAATCAGCCCAGCTCCTTGAAGTACCGGAGCAGAACCTTTTTAGATTGACAGCTTCGTTTCAGCTTTTCTGAGAGTGTGGACGGGTATGATGCCAAATGCGAAAAATAGGTACGTCTCATTTTCCTATTCGTAACTCGTATAGGGAATAGGCAAACAACAAATATTGGTTGCGCCTGAGTGCGAGAAAGCACAGTAGACTCATGCTGTGAAAGTTCGAATTCGAACTCGAATTCACTCAAGTGACCAAATTAAATCCACTTTTGTAACGTTATATTTGACAAGTTTTAAGTATCAAGATGATTTTGTAAATTCCCTTACAGAATACCAAACGTAAGTCATGCTTTAGCGTAAATGTCAAAATCTCAGTCAACTTAGTTCATTTCATTACCACGCTCGACACCAAGGCGCTACGAGCGTTATCGAGTTTTACAGAAAACAAAACTTTAAGCTCACTGCGGATTCAACTAAATGAGGTTCAAAATGGGTTTATACAATGAGGCTGTTCGTAAATGCTTGTCGAATCACACACAAATTCTTTTTTACTAATAAATCGAGATTATTTTTGACGAACTATCACTATGTTCTTCCATATTTCTTATTTATATTCATATTTGTTATTCTGTTATTAAGTGTATAATGAAGCTATATGGGTACACTCTTTACTCTCCCCACAGTCTGGTGAAGGTTTTACATCACGTGCGTAAACATAACGTAAAATAAACGTAATTTATTAACGCGTTACGTCGGGATAAGCCTACAGACAGAAATGATAATTTGCTATTAATTACTCACGAGAGGGCCAAAAGTGAGCTTATACAGGGTGTTTCGTAACATACGGGATGCATGATATGAAACTAATGTTTTAGTAGTAAATCTTGAGATAAATAGTGATTTACATTTACATATTTCCTGGGTTATATTCAGTTAGATTTCACATGATTTCAAGTGATACGTTGTATTTTGTTAGTACGATTTTCAACATTGACAAGTTACCGGTGGTAACTATCACGTTTTCCAAAACTATTTCCGTTTCGGCTTTTTGAACTCATGCTAAACCTACAGATGACCCTAAAACCTTAGATGTACCTCACAGAGTACAGCTGGAAAATCAGACTTATTCGTGAATTTATGTTTTGACTGTCCATGTGTTTTTTGTAAGCACAAAGAAAAATTGGCTTTTTGACTTTTTTATCACACACTTTTCTCATGTTTTTATTCTTGATCAAAAGAAATCAATAAGCGGCAATAAAAATAGTCATCATCAATTTCATCATCAGCCGATACCAGTCCACTGCTGGACATAGGCCTCCCCTAATGAGCGCCATAGCGCCCTGTCTTCAGCTTGCCGCATCCAGCATCTGCCTTCTGTCTTTCGCAAATCGTCATCCCACCTGGTCGGAGGGCGTCCTACACTACGTTTTCCGAGTCGCGGTCTCCACTCAAGAACACGTTTACCCCAGCCGGTTGTCGGTTCTTCTAGAATATATTCAGAAATACATCTGAATCTACCAGCAGTCGTCAATCCAAACCAAAACACAGCATCGCCGAAAATCCATTACCACAGCATAAAGTCTAACTTCCTCTGCCCATAAACAAAGCCGGGTGTTCAGGCTAGTTGCATAATATCGTTGACAAACTTTACAACAGTATGTACTAGTAATTTACACCTACACACGGCTGGCACTAAGCCTGCATCTAAAACATACAATGTGTAGGGAGGGGAAAAGGCCGGAAAGTGCATTCGGCCCTTATTTGATAAGATTCATAACAAATTAAACTCGTGTTGGTGGATATCTGGGAAAAATCCCTAAAGCCAATTCGAATTCAACGCATTGGAATTTAGGATTGAATTCGTTCAACTTACAGGTATTTATTGACTTGACCTTTAATGACTTACACGAAATTATAAGCAAGAGTATGCTTTACTATTATTTTAGTCGACATGATATTTCTTAACGTTTGGTACGAAAAATTTGGTTTAAATTATATAATGAAATAATATAAGCAAATATTTTGTTTTCCACAAAACCACTTTGCAACTGCGATTGTGTAGCTAGTGGGTGAAAAGCACTGTCTCCGGTCGCACCAGCCGATTCCTCTAAGGTCAGTTTTTTTTAAAAAAAATTAAAAATTTCTGCAAAATCAGATGTTAAAATGTGATTTTTGTACCTATATTCGTAGTTCATATTATTATGGTTCATATTTGGTCATCATGGCACATAGAAAACTTTTCATTTAAAAAAATCTGATTTGTAATAATAACGAAAGCCGAAGAATCGACCCACATCCCCACATCACTTCACATCACTAGTCAGATTGCATCACAATGTATCCTCATGAGATATTACCCGACGTTCGATCGACTTAGTGAAGTTATGATGGATCAAATACTCGGCTCAGAGCTGGCGAGATAAGGACACTTTATGACGAGCTGCAAGATTTACAAGTTATTGTGACGTAGAATTTTTAATACAGGGTGTTACAAAAATTAAAGACCAAAATTTCGGGAGGGGGGCAATCATTCACAAATCTGTATAATCATTTTTCCTCAGTTCTATGACAATAAAGTACATGCATCAGTTATTGTTAAGTTATCCATGTTGTTTAGATATAGGTATATTTTTCCTAATTTATGTTTCGTGATCACCTAGTTATTGAACGAAATTTATCTTTACTATTATTATAAAGAGGAGACATTTGTTTCTTTGTATGTTTGTTTATTTGAATGGAATAGGCTCCGAAACTAATGGACCAATTTGAAAAACTATTTCATCATTAGAATCCTACATTAACCCTGATGAACATAGACGATAGAATATACCCGTGCAAAGCCGGGGCGGACCACTAGTAATAAATAAAACATTTAAAAACAGTCCAGGGGTCATCAACTTAGATTAAGTAAAATAAATACCATTTAGGTAAGAACCTTACAAAAAATCTGATTAAGGTATGTACCTAACCTAAGATATGTATATCAAAAGTATAAAAATATTCTGTGTGAAATCGGTTTAATTATGTACGCAAAACGCCTTACAATAAACTTAGAACTTCATAAGCCAATCGACAAAAGCTTCCAAAAACAAGTCATTCCAAATCCAACAAAACTTAATAAAAACGCGCTTTATCCAATTCATTATTATTTTACTCCCTAACCAACTCTTAAAGGTCTTACCCGGAGGTACGTAGGTAATCCTTTAAGCCTTGGCCGAGTTCAGGGCGACTTAAGTTGTTAAAAATATTGTTCCTCGGCTTACCAGTTCAGCTTCCGTGGGGGGAATCCTGAATTTGTTTGGTGAAGTTGTAGGAGTTTGGAAGAAAAGGTATATTATTCAAGAAATATTGTTCTCTTCGTGGTTCTCTTCATCAGTCCTATCAATTTAATTAAAAGAGGCTTATGACGGCGCGCGACAGTGACAGACGTCGCCTTAGAATCGACCTCTGGAACTCAGCACGTGGATGTCGAGCCAAGTAACGCCGTTTGTCCACCATCACGTCTATAACGGAACGTCAACGTTATCGAGATAGGCCCAATGAAGTAAAGGACATACATTTACGTGTATGGTTTCTTGTCCACCGCACGCCCGCACTGCTACTTCGGCTTACTAATTCTGAGAGATATGCCTATGACTTTAGTTCTTCTACGAATGCCCGTATTCCGGATTCTATCACGCAGAGAAGAAAAGATAGACAGATAGAAAATACTTTTATTGTACACTTCGACTAAAAACCAATTTACAAATGAAACAAATACACCCCAAACATAGCTCTCTCCATAGCCTGCAGAGCAACTGTGAGCATAAGCTCACAGTTGCTCTGCAGGCTATGGAGTGGAAGAACGAGGCCTTTATTTAGCGACTACGCCTCGGATCCGTAGGTCATCTGGCAACACTTAATAACACATATTGATTGAAAACTTTCTTCTTAAAGCTCTGCGATATCTGTGATGATGATGAAGATTTATTGCGAAGCTTCTGAATGAAAATCGAAATTAAAATGAGTGAACACTCACAAATACCCTTGAATTAACCAGCACCTGTTTACTGTTACGTTAGTAATTATTATAGTTTATTCCCTTCTGCTCGTGGCTTCTCTGAAATACTATATACCTATCTACCAAAGTTCATTAAAATCCGTTCAGCCGTTTAATAGTGAAAAAGTAACCAAGGGACAGACAGATTTTCTTTCAAATTTATAATATTAGTAACTAGCAACGCCTCGGTTTTACCCGCGTAGTTTCCACTTCCGTGGGTATTCTTGGATAAAATACAGCCTATGTACTATTCCAGACTGTAATCTATCTCTGTGCCAAGATCTGTTCAGCCGTTCTGCCGTGATTGAGCAACAAACATCCATCTAAACTTTCGCATTTATAATATTAAAGTGTGATTTTTATTAAATGAAGTCTCTAGTACTGTCAAAGTCAAAGGTATCTCTCCGTTCCTGCCCTTTTTCTTACAAGACTAAAGTTATTCTCAAACTGGCTACAAACATTAAAAAGGTCATACAGTATGTACATAATATAAATCAAGCGCCAGCTGTTCCCTACTAGTTATAATTACTCGGCGCAAACTTACAGCGGCATAACATACAACTTACGCCGAATATTAATTATGTACCTTATTATATGTTAACATGGCCTATTACGAATTACGCCGGTGTTGGTTTGGTTAAGTATTTAATGAAGAAATGCTTAGGTTGTTATCTTCAGAACTAAAGATGTTAATTTTGAAGTTAATTTTGGTTGTCTTTACGTCATGAATATGGTAGTTATGATGTAAAATTATATACAACTAGCGGTCCGCCCCGGCTTTGCGCGGGTATATTCTATAGCTTATGGGCATTACCCCCATGAGATAAAAAATATCAGGGTGAGGCCTGCGTCCGGCAATGGACATTATTGGCTGCTGAGGAGGATATTCTATAGCTTATGTTCTTCAGGGATAATGTAAAATTGTAATGGTAAAAGAGTTTTTTAATTCGGTCCAGTAGTTTCGGAGCCTATTTGATTGAAACAAACAGATCTCTCCTCTTTATATTATAAGAATAGATGGGTAAGGCGTAATTGTCTAACAATGTAAGTATGTATTTCATGAAATTCTCTCTCTTCTCTCTTCTAATCCTTATTTTCGAGTGACGGCCGCGATGCAACGCGAAACGGAGTGTTGGGAGACCAGCAACTCGATGGACCGACGACATCGTAGCGGTCGCAGGGAGTCCATGGATGGAGGCGGCTCAGGACCGCTCTTTGTGGCGTCGTATGAGGGAGGTCTATGTCCAGCTGTGGACGTGCTTGGGCTGATTATGATGATAGTGGTGATGGTGACATATTCGCCCGGGAAATATTTTAGCGGATAATGATTTAGTCAACTCATCCCAGTGGGATAAGTTGGAGCGGCCTCAGTTTACTAAAGAGCCACTTATTTATATGACAGTTGTCTGGATAACTAATACAAGCTTTGACAAGTTTTCTACAACTAAATAATTTGATTGTTTTGAAAAAACTAAAACCAAATTAAAGTAATTTTATTTTTAGTTTTGCGGTGTGACAAATACTATATACACTACTATATAACTACTATATAACTTCATTCATATTTCTCTCCATCCAAAGGTTACCTGGAAGAAATCACCTCTAAGCGATAAGGCTTCTCATTGTACTATTATGTTAAATGTCTATGTCTGTTTCTTGATTTTGAGGTGTACAATAAAGAGTTTTGTATTGTATTGTATTGTATTGTAAATACTTGTCTTTCGGGAGTTTCGTTTTATATATTGTGACCACCTCGGGATCATCTTTTATGCAACTGGAAAATAAACATCCAAACCGATGAACCGATAACGGAAAAATCATATACGAATAAAATAAAAAACATGCATACATTCCGCACAGATAGAACTTCCTCCATTTTTTCGAAGTCGATTAAAATGTGACAAAAGTTAAAATCCTTTATTCTAAATCTTCTTTAAATATCTTTTAAAATCGAGGTCACTATGTCACTATGAACAATCTTTTGAATTTATAACGAACGAAGCCGGGGAGCTACTCTAGTATAACATAACAGCTCTTAATTAAAGCTGGAATATTGGGCAAGGGTGAGTCGCGCAATAACATTGCAGCGAGTTTCGTCTTCAACTAGTGTGTGGCAAGGGAAACAGCGATTTCAAAGACAACAAAAAAGATCAACTCTCTCGTCTAACAGATTAAGTGTGTTGATGGCCCACGTAAGTGGTACTTCATTTATTACGTTGGTAAATACTATATTTTGATCAGTCGAGCTACCGCTATAATTATTGTCTGCAACAGTGTACAGACAGATGAACTGTTGTGTTTTTAAGAGTTTTTTTTTGTATTGATTTATATCGCTGGTTTAATATTTGTTATATAATTTTACACAAGTTTTAAAAGTAGAGTCAATGTGTTCCTTTACCTTATATAATGCCCACTTGCAAAAATTATGGTGGCCAAAATAAGTTGTGAATCATGGTCCAAGTTGACATAAACAAATAATGGATATTTCCACACCCTTAATAAGCATCAAAGTAAACAGAGCTGCTATGGTCTCCAGATGGCTAATATATAAACAATATTCCACTATCAGTTTGTATAACATCAGTTATCTAATACTGCTAGATCTCATAAATAAATAAATAAACAACGCTGGACAAGTCACACAGCATTACCTAGCCCCAAGCTAAGCAGAGCTTGTGTTATGGGTACTAGATAACTGATATACATAATACAACTACAATACACAGATAGATATTTTTTATTATATATAGAAAACGACCAGAACACCCTGAACAAATGTCTGCAGATCGTACACACATTTGTCCCGAGGCGGGAATCGAACCCGCAACCTCCTGCGTCGCAGGCAGACCTTCGCCCACCGCGACACAGAGGTCGTCGAAATAAAATAAGCTCTGCTTAACTTTGGGCCATATAATGCTGTGTGAACTGTCCTGCATTATTTATTTATAAATCGCGTATTTCGTGGCCTCCAAACTTCAGTTTTCATCAAGTGGACTTTGGCCGCCTTCGTGCAAATTATTATTTGAGAGATGGTTCGGGAACTTGGCTACTTCTATTAGCGGCGGCCACTGGCAACTCTTGAGGCGTAGTGGTGCAGTGGTAAAACATGATAAGGCGTTTATTTAACAAGAAATGCTCGACTAGACTTAAAGGTGGTGCTTTTTCGCAAACTGTTATTCTTAAGGCGCATACCCCACCCAAACTAACGTTGTCTTATTATTCCTCTAACAAAGGAATTTACAAAAATCCATCGTACAGTTTGTGATACGTATTATAAGCTTTATTTTAATGCCTTGGTGGCCACCTAGGGCAACTTCGATTCACTGCCTAAACTAAATAGAATAAAACTATTACAGAGGCATTAAAATAAAGCTTATAATAGGTATCACAAACTGGACGATGGATTTTTGAAAATTCCTTTGTTAAACGGAATAATAAGATAAAGTAGGTAGCGGCGCTAGTTTGAGTGGGGTATGCGCCTTAAGATAGACCTATGAATTATTTACTGCTCTTTCTTCTAGAGGCCTACTTTAAAAACCTAACAAAGGTGAGGGTTGACATCGGCCGTATCGCATGAAACGAAGGACGACCGATCCGTATTGCAGTTTACTTAACCTACTATAAAAATGAATCTCTGACATTTATTTCTTAGAAATCCGAAACGTAAGGTTGTTCGTGCGATTGACGTCATCCGTCAAATTTGTTCGTTTCAAAAGTTACAATTTTATTCTACCAATAAAACATGCCGTAATATTCATTCACACCACATTAGTTGTACCTAAATCAAAAATTTACATCTTTGTAAAGGTAACAAACCTCACCAAAACAGTTCAATGGATTGAACGGCCTGAAATGTTGCTTGCAGACATAAGTTCTATACCTGGAATAAAACACAATAGCCTACTTTTTGTTAAGGAAAAACCACGTTCAAACCTGCTGACAAATATTCCTTAAATACATAGTTACAAAATCCACTAGACATTACTATCCAAAAGCCTAAATACACCCTTACAAGTCGCTGACGTGCGAAATTGGCGCGAAAACTGACGTCGTTGACAGCTGTCAAGCAGGTGTCATGGCGTCACGATGTCTAATTGTTTTGTTGGAATGCGATGCGTTTAATCTAGTGGATTGGCCGTCGTTTATTTGAAAAGTGGTGACAAGAAGGATTTCAGTAAATGACAAGTTAAACTGGGTTCAGCTCATTCGAGATTTTATGTTTTCAAAAATGTGGCTTTTTCAGTCTCAAATTGTTCAACCAGACTGTAAAGATCGAATTAAGAAGTCAAATAAAAATCGCATTGACCTTACATAGTTCAACATGACTCAATGAAAATCTCTTTTCTTCCACAAAAACCTTTGAATCTGTTGAGATTAAGGTAAATGGGCTTATAGGAAGAAAAAGCCGGTTTTTATTCTATGTAGAATTGGACGCTATGATATAAAAAATAAATTATTCGTAGTTTGGTCACATCATTTTGAGGCTAACAGAATTTTATTACTTCTTAGTTTTTTTCGTTTGAATTATTTAATATGAATAAAACATTTGAATTCGATCATAAAATTTTACCTCTGGGAAAACTAAAAATTTATAAAATATTAAGTTGTTTGTACTATACAGGATGTATCAAGAATTAAGGACCAAACTTTCAGGGAGAGTTCAACTTTGATCACAGTTTTTTTTTTCAAGGAAGCCGACCTTTAATTTTCGAAAAATAAATAAAAATGTAACCACTAGACTGACTGAAAAGTGCTTATCATTAAAAAAAGGCAAAGACCTGCGTAAAAGTTTACAACCCCTTTAAAACACAAGACACCTTCGTGCATCATTGGAGCGGGTGACACGCCGTACATGTGGTACCACAAATGCATTTTTCTTAGAATTATGACAACAAAGCGCATGCATCAGTTATTGTCTAGTCTAGTAATCATTTTGTTTTATAATTTTATCTCGAAAATCGTGTTGGGTTTTTTTTATTATTTTTCTATGATCGAAATTGAACCCTCTCTGCAAGTTTGGTCCCTCATTTTTGTTACACCCTGTTTAGTTATTCTATACTATGTATTTGAAATCGTAAAACACCGAGCAATACTTGAGCTGTCGACTGTACGGACGTTCTCATTTATATTCCAAACTTTTACAGTATATCACTCAAGTTTCGATACACCGTTATATTTCGAATTTCGATAAAATTCAACTTTCTCAAGTCCACATTGAGTTATAGTGCATGGAAAACAGTTTCAATAACAACAGCTTTATTCCTATAGCAGCAACGCCTAGTTTTGAATCGCTTTACAGAGTGAAATAAACAACGAATCATCATGCAAATTCTCACTCTGTTGTGTTGAGTTCAAAGTGTATTTCGGATTGGCAAAGTTTTTCCGCACACAAAGTTAGAGTGATGTGTAATCGTTCTGAAAGTTGGCAGAGTTTGGGCTTGGAGTGTTCCTCCGTGATATTCAATGTTCTAGAATAAACACGGTACAGTTTGCGAATAGCTTTTTGACAACCAACCTTATTATACTAGCTTTGCCGCTTGGATTCACTCACGCGATACCTGGATAAAAGTCTACGACCTTACTTAAGCAGAATCACATTTATTTTTAATACTTACATAATCTACAGGTTATATTTACAATGCATTCAGACTTTCCAACTCAAATCCACCTGCTTGCCATATTTTATTAAGATTTGTTCAGTCGCTTAGTCTTCAAAAGGTAACACAATTTTGGCATTTTAACAGTTTTGGCACCATAAAAAGATTGAAGTGGACAAAAAATCAAAGTGATCACTTTATTAATTCCTCGTTTTACTTTTGTAATCTGAATTCTGCGATGTGTCCAGAGCATCAATATTCAAGATACGTTCAAAACTTGATATTTTAAAATAAAATAAACAGAATCAAAATAAAATCAAATCAGAAGTTTTGCTGAGCGAGGTGTTCTCCACTGAACCCGAATCTAACTCAATTCACGTTCAAAAGCCGAAAATTCAACGGAACGAAAATAGACAAGTAAGAGATCGGTCTGTGGGTTCTGTATAGGTTTATTTTAAAGTTTAACACGCGGGTAATAATATATAAGGTTAAAACAGCTGGTAACATAATACATAAATTTATTTAATGCTTTTTGTGCCATTGAATGAAATAAATAATTAACACTATAAATGCACAAGATAAATAAATAAACATCTTGAATCTAAATATTCAGTAAAGACATAACAAAGGCAGTCATATCCCTGAAAGCGATTTCTCCCAGGCAATCTTGGTATTGTTTATAGCAATGGTGTTAGGCGTCGAATATTTTACAATATTGCCTCCTTATAAGTAACGTAGGCAAGACGACCTCTGGTACCACTTCAAGCGGACGAATCAATATAAGAATATAAATAATGTCCAGCATTATTTATTTATTATTATTAATAGATATTTTTATATTATACATAGAAAACGACCAGAAGACCCTGAACAAATTTCTGCAGATCGTACACACATTTGTTCCGAGGCGGGAACCCCGCAACCTCCTGCACCGCAGGCAGACCTTCGCCCACCGCGCCACAGAGGTCGTCAAACGAAGCGTTCGACGAAGTCGAAGTTAAGGTTACTTCTATTCCATGGGAAATTATATATAGGGATAAAAAGTAGCCTATGTTACTCTCCATCCTTTCAAATAACTTTATGCCAAAAATTACGTTGTATGGTAGGTTAGTGACGGCGTGAAGTAAGGACAAACAAACAAGCACACTTACGCATTTATAATATTAGTTTTAGATATATTTCAGGAATATATAGATAGGTAATATATATAATAGTCTTAAAATAGGCTAAAAGTAAGGTGTTAGACATTCAGAAACTTAGTGTGGTATTCGTACGGCAAGTTTGTAACTTATGACATGATTTACTTCAAACTCAATCTGAAGATACAAAAAATATAACAATTACGAAAAAAATCCTGGTATCAAAACAATCCATGAAATGAAGTGAAGCGGGATTATGTTATTGAATACCTTACCTCACCTCAACAGCCTATAATGGTCCACAGCTGGACGCAGGCCTCCCCTACCTTATTGAATACGGATTTCAGGATTTCCCTACTCTTAGGATAGGGTGCTTTCGAGAAATATTTTCACCCTAAAGTCAAAATGAAAACGCGAGGGGGGTAACGTAGTTCGAAGTATTTTATTTCACTTACCTATTGTTCAAATTTTTTTTATGATATGGCTCTTCACGTAGATCTCTACCAAAACTAAAACACCATTCACCCAGAGTTTTTTTATAAATCAACGGAACCCCAAAAGGTAAAATGACAGGCTATATTGTGAACTGTCAAATCTTTCACCTAATTTTGTAACTGTCAAATTGTGACAGGTTTATTTTATTAGCTTTGTGACGAAGGAGCCTATTAATATTTATCATTTTATTCGTTTTTTTCTTGGTTATCATTTTCTTCCAGCGTCCTGTCGACTTTTCAGTTTCTTTTCTATAATTTTATTATATCTATTTTTGCATAGACATAGAATTTTTTCACTATCTACTATTTTTGATACAACTACATTGTAACCAATTCTAGAATTCAAAATATGGTATGTCAACACAGAAAGTATTAATGAAATATAATTAAAATTGAGTAAAACTTAACCAAAACTAAATTAATAAGAAAATGCTGGACAGTCCACATAGCATCATCTAGCCCCAAGCTAAACAAAGCTTGTGTTGGTATTACATGACTGTTATCGGTACATAATATAAAATAGATAGTATATTTATTTCATAGATAGATATATATTTTAATAAGGTTGTAACACCCCTACCTATCTATTATAAATAAAATAAATATAACTTCAAAATTAAAGATTCAAGACATTTATTACAGAACTTATTAAACATAGATCATTAGATAATTTATGATTATCTTAAAATTCAGAAGGAAGCTGCAAATCTTCCTATACCAAAGAAACGTCCTTCAAAGAGATAGTTATTGTAGATAAACGAATATATAGAAAAGTGATTTATAATGGCCAATGTGATCGTCTAGTGTCGTCTAGTGGTAGGACACCCGTTATGTTGTAGTAACTCAGTTTCTTTTAGAAGCTTAGACAAACGAACTAACTACAAAATACCCTAATTCTGACGAATACCTACCTACTTAAACCTGATAAATCCTAATCCTCCATTTACACAAACGACTAAAATAACTTTCAATCTCACTCTCGCACACCGAACTTACGACGGCAAGGATGAGGGCACCGCCTCCGCCCAACATCTGTGATCCTCGACATCCTGACTGGACAGACCTCCACCGTCAACACAGATAAGACCGCATGCTGGGTTTCCATGCCTATTACTGTGTATATAGGTAAAGGTACTGGGACATATCACAAAAGAGTCAGTCGGGAAAGGAGGGCATTATCTTTTAGCAACCTAAGCCAGCCTCAAAGTCTTGTCATAATCTACCTATCTAAAATGAAACACTTTCAGAAGGAGTTTACTTTGTGATGTTTAATTCAAACCTTTCAGTGGGTAAGCTACGTTAAGATATTATGCAATTCAACTCTTCCTTACATCATCTCTCTAACTAAAAAGCTAGATAAGTCAAGTCATCTGGTCCCTAGCTGTACTTAACCAGAGAAGTAGTGAAGTTCCAAATTTATCTGCGGAATCAAACACTACTAAACTGGTGAAGTTTAGCACCATTCGTCTCCTATTAGGTTCTCCTCCCAGAGTAGGAGCTTTAGTAGAAGCCAGGAGACTTCCCTAGAATCTTAAGATCTGAATTTCAAGCTTCACTATAACTCTTAGGCCGAAAGAATATATATAATAACCCTGAAATATCCGACGAAATGATCATCTAGGATACTCCTTCAGCCGAGACTTTGTCTCACGGATAATGGGAGACTACCGCCCCCTACCCGCTTGCCGAATTTAAAGTCTTCAGTACGGTTGTTTTTCACATACTAAAGACCCATAAATACAATATTCAATTTAAAGATAGTTAGAGCAAACTTGGAATTCATTTCCTTTAGGCAAAATATACAAATTACAATATCGTTGAATCGAAGATGACCTAGATGATGAAATAGGAATGATATAGGTACCTACTCGTGATATACGCACTAATCCGAAATAGCCCTGTATTTAAAATAAAATAGATTTCTGACCTGATTCCGGTAAAACCTTTACGAAACGTTGGAATCCTTTCTCTTGTATTTAACGTTGTTTGAGCCAGATCATAGATTTGCTATATTATGTAGGATTTTCGTAATCACCAAACCGAGCGGTAACCGACGCCAGCGCCATCTGCACCGTATAGAACAAACCCGGGGTGCGAGCGCGAAACTTGAGAGCGAAGCCATGCTTGAACGCCTGAGAGAGAGCAAGACAAAGATAGCGCCGCTGTGTGCGCGTACGGCTATATAGTCGGCTCGACGAAACAGCGAGCGAGGCAGTTGCTTGGGGATGCTTAGCGTGTTCGGTCACGTCACTCGCGTATCTTTCGTTCGCGTCAATGCTATCCAGAAAACGATTTGTGGTGTTCTGTTACCCTTAAAACTATTAAAAACTATAAGAAGTGATTAAGTAGTGAAAAAACATAGAGCGCCCGGACTGCGCCGTCGTCGCGTCGAGGTGTGGGCGAAGTTTCTCACAGCATCAAGCAGGTTGCTACTCATCACGTTCGCTCGGAGTCCATCTAGAACATCCTAGAGATCGGTCCCAGCTGTTTCGGGTAAGTGAAAGCGATTAGTCTTGCATTTCTATGGTATTTCTGTGATCGGCTCTATCGAGTTACCCAGTTAACGTTTCCCGCGTAAACAATTTGGTTATTATCGAGCCGAATTATCGGTTTCCAGTGCCCTGTTAAAGAATACAGTCCCATTTATTACCCTTTTTTCCCACTAAGGGTGAAAAAGTAGGTAAGAACTTTCTACCTGAATAGTTGCTAGGTGCGTATTTAGTCTATGTATACCTACTCGTCGTAGCGCCCTCTGGGTAGACGTGCGTGAAGAGTATACCTACATCGTTTGCCTATCTACTTTCAATAGGTAGTTTAAAAGAACTTTAATTCATTTTTTCGTAAATATTTTGTTTATTTACCTACGGGTTTTGTCTGTCATTTTGTGCAGTTAAAGTAATAAGCATTCAATCACAGATTTTCTTTGCTTCTCTGCCCTTATTCCGTTTCATAAAACAATTACTTTAAGACTCTTAGTAGGTACCTAAACTTACAAAGAACTGAGTAAATAAATTCTCCCTATTCGGACATACCTACAGAGGTAGTAGGTGGTTATAATAGCTGGTGATACATAGCTGGTCTGATCAGAGAGTGGCGTAGGTACCTACCTACCTACCTATTTGGCTGGGGCGTACGGTCGTGTAGTCGAAAACGAGATACATACATACCTACTGAATAAGTTTTGTATAGTTACCTACCTACCAATCTATCGTTCGCGCGGTAGGTTGGTGTAGGTACCTACTCTGTTTAGCTATAGGTAGGTATATGTCTATAGTTGGATAGGTAAAGGTATTAAGGTATATGCGTACGGTAGGTAGGTACCTGCCTACCTTCCGAAAATCTGGCAAATCGATTGCGATTTGATACTGATTAGTTAGGTAGGTTTGTTCTTGTTGGTGGGTAGGTATCATTCATTACGTTCTTCTAACAGTTGTTTTGCCGTATCTAGATCTACCTAGGTGGTGGGTACTTAACGACCTATTCATAATTAAAGGAATAATACGTAGGTGCCTACCTTGTAGGTATTATTTATTAAGCAGGGTGTCGTGTTTGTTTTTTTGTGTATGATTGGGTACTTATGTAGGTATTTGATGATAATTTGTTTTTAAGTTCAATTGTACCCACCTAAGTAGTTTATCGAAGTTAGGTAAGGGAATTGATTGGGGCAAAATGTCGAAGGCGGAGGAGAATAGAAAGGCGTTGAAGATAAAGTTGTTAGAGGCGAGATTGAGTGCGTATTACTCTCGTATTAAGAATTTACAAGAACTTTCTTCTAAAACGAATCGAGAAAACTCGAAAGAAGTTCAATTGTTGCTGGAACAGACTTCTCAATTGTCGGTGCTTAGAACAGAGTTCAACCAAGAATTCGACGAATTATCTCTGTACAGAATGGAGATTTGTGAAGAATTTGAGCCTAATGTAGAACAATTAGAAGCATTTGAAAACGTTTATCAGGAGGTTCGAGGAAAGGTCGATTCACTCACAAATCAGGTTAATGATATTAAAGTTTATGGTCCTTCGAAAACAGCACCTAAAATTAGGTTGCCACCAATAGAATTGCCAAAATTTGACGGCAACACTAAAGCGTGGCCTATGTTTATAGAATGTTATAAAAATACAATCCATGATAATCCGGAGCTTTCTAGCGCGGAAAAAGTGTACTACTTGTGTGGACAGCTGACTGGTAGGGCACTCGGGTGCATCGCAGGTATCACCCCTACCAGTGATAATTACGAGTTAATTTATGAAACACTCACTAACAAATTCCAAGACGTTCGCTCTCTGGGCACGGCCTACTTGGAAGAGATAATTAATTTAAAAAAGATGCAGAGTCCATCTGTCGAGGGACTTAATTCGTTTATCGATAAGTTTTCGGTGTCCGTTTCGGCATTTGAAAAATTGGATATTCCCGCGAAACTAGACTTTGTATTTTTATACCTTGCAATAAAAAAGGTCGACGTCGAAACTGCACGTCTATTTGAAAATTCCGTACGTAACGAGAAAATTCCGTCATACGCGAGTTTTGCTAAATTTGTTAAAGAACAAGCAAAAATCATGGAGAGAACCGGGGTTTATGCGCCTAATAGTAGCAGTAGGTATACGGCGCCGGCGTCTAAACCTTCGCAACCATTGAGCTCGAAGACGGCAGTGGCGCGAGCTACTCGATCGTTGGTCACCTCGAACGCGGACTGCCCATTATGCAAAAAATCCGATCATGACAATTTTTCACGTTGTGCAGAGTTCATAAAACTTTCTGTCAAGGAACGGTTCAACAATGTGAAACAAAATAACGGATGCGTACTCTGTCTGAGCTTTCACCATAAACCAAATGCGTGTACAATCAAAGGAAACTGCACCACTTGTCATTCTAGGACGCACCACACATTGTTGCATTTCAATAAAGCACATACAAGTACTTCATTACCAATTTCCAGTGCTAATGACGACGATGATAGTGATGATTACAATGGAACCTCTGAAGCTATCACATCTGAAGTAGAGGCCCCAGAGGCCGAAAATGTATCCAATGCCGGAGTTACGTTGTGCTCTATGCAGCAAGCATCGACTAACGACTCTAGGCAAGGATCAGTTTCATCTACTATATTGTTAGCCACTGCGCGAGTTAGGGTCTTAGATTCATCTGGAAAAGCGCATTTGATACGGTGCCTGATAGATAGTGGATCGCAAAATCATTTTGTGACTAGGCAGTGCTGCAAACGGTTGTCCTTAACATTACGTGATACGAGATCTCCAATTTCAGTAAATGGATTTGGAGGTAGCTCCAATCCTGTTTCAGGGGAGACAGAGTTTGAGTTTTTCTCACGGTTCGACAGGAGTCGCCCGTATAAAATTCGTCCATTAGTGGTGGAGAGCATTACTCAACGACTTCCAGCATCGGTTATAGACAAGTCAATGCTCAATTATTTGAAGGGTGCTCCGCTGGCTGACGACACATTCGATCGTCCGGGAGACATTGAAATGTTGATTGGAGCGCAATTATTCTCGCGATTGATTCTCGCGGGTCGAATTTATGGCCCCCCTGGCCGACCTGACGCCTTACAGACTACGCTGGGATATATCATTATGGGAGAAGTACCGTTGATAAAACCAACGTGGTCTGACCGCGTCGCGGTATTTTGTGCAGTAACCGGCCCAAGACTAGACGAGGTCGTCCGTAGTTTCTGGGAGTTAGAAGAGGTTCCGTCTTGTGCGTCGGCTCGTATGAGTCGGGAAGAACAAGAATGTGAGGAATTTTATGTGGCTACTACCACTCGGGATGCCACAGGTCGATATACAGTTGCGCTCCCGTTTAAGTCAGACCCGGAAAACATGGGCAACTCCTACCCTTTGGCCGAAAAACGTTTTTTAGCGTTAGAGAGAAAAATGACAAAGTCACCACAGCTCCGCGATGCTTATGATGACGTCATGAGGGACTACTTATCCAGCGGTTATATCACTCCAGTTCAAAGGAAAGACGAGGAAGTAAGCGGTTATGTTATTCCCCATCATGGAGTTATTCGCAGCGATAAAGTGACAACTAAACTTCGCGTGGTATTAGACGCCAGTGCCCGAACGGATAAAGGACTTTCGCTGAACCAAATGCTACATGCGGGACCGAACTTGCAGGGCGATATTTTTCGAATTTTGCTGAATTTTAGATTGTTACCAGTAGCATTTTGTGCCGACGTTAAGCAAATGTATTTACAAATCAAAATGGCTTCACCAGATTTTAAATACTTGAGAATGATTTACAGGTTCAGTTCAAGTGATAGACTTCAGCTTTTCGAGTTCCAGCGGCTCTGTTTTGGTCTATCGGTCAGTCCCTTTTTGGCGTTGCGCACTGTGCGACAACTTTGTGAAGACGAGAATCACAATTTCCCAATGGCGGTAGAGATAATAAAACGAAGTTTGTACATGGACGATATTGTGTCCAGCGAAAGTTCAGATTCCTCGGCAACAGAAGCGGCGTTACAGTTGATCAGGCTATTCAAGGCAGGAGGCTTTGACCTTTTGAAATGGTCTAGTAATTCGGTAGAGTTGCTGTCTCACCTTCCTGCGACTCACTTGCATCCTCAGGTCGTTAAATTTGATAATGATGTCGGGCAAAAGATTCTAGGCGTAAAATGGGAATCCAGAATTGACAGATTCTCATTCGACATAGCTCCTTGCAAAGAGGTCTGCACAAAACGGAATATCCTCTCTGCTGTCGCTAGATTGTGGGACATACTTGGATTTGCAGCCCCGGTGATTCTCTATGCTAAATTGTTAATCCAAGAACTGTGGCAGTTAAGAATGGATTGGGATGAGGCTCCTCCTCAATATGTAGTAGAGAAATGGTCCAAGTTTCAGACGGAGTTGCCGTTGTTATCTCATATGAGCATTCCACGTCATGTGGGTGTTTCAGATGGATGTGAAGTTACCTTATTAGGATTTTCGGATGCCAGTGAGAAAGCATACGGTGCAGCCGTCTATCTCCATATCCAATCGACAACTGGGACTGTGGTCAATCTCCTATGTGCTAAGTCACGCGTGGCTCCGTTGAAATCGGCGACCTTGGCACGCCTAGAGTTGTGTGGAGCGCTGTTATTGTCTAAGTTAATAAGATCGATCCTCACTACTTACGAATCACGCTGCAAATTTCACAGGATACTTGCATTCACGGATTCGACGGTGACCTTGCATTGGATACATTCTAGTCCACATAGATGGAAGACTTTTGTAGCCAATCGTGTGGCACAAATCCATGAAAATCTAAATCCGGCATGTTTTCATCACATTGCAGGAAAAGATAATCCTAGTGACTGTTTGTCTCGTGGGCTTACTCCAGGTCAATTGATTGAGCATCCTCTGTGGCTTCGAGGTCCGCCATGGATCGCCCAAAGTACAAATGCATGGCCTGTCCGGCCGTTTCAGCCCCATCAGACAAACATACCGGAAGCAAAACCCGAGGTCGTGATGGTTAACGTATCGCCACCCCAACCGCTGCTTTATGACTTGGCGCAAAGAGTATCGTCTTGGTCCAGGCTGCTTCGTATTGTGGTTTACGTACTGAGATTTATAAAACGGCTCAAATCGAATGGTCTTCCAAAAGTTGATGACTTAATAGCAGCCGAAATTGCGGTTATCAAGGCCTTGCAGATGGTATACTTTTGCAACGAAATAAGTGCTATTAGCACGAATCAGACTTCTTCAAGGTCTTTACAAAAATTGCGACCGATACTTGTCGATGGAGTGTTACGAGTTGGAGGCAGGTTAGGCAGGGCTGATTTAACTTTTGATCATAAACACCCTATTCTCCTACCACGAAAGGATCACGTAGTAAATCTCATCATTGATGATATGCATCGCAAGAATTGTCACACCGGCCCACATTTGCTTCTCTCCATATTGAGACAACGATTTTGGATACTTTCGGGGCGGAATTTGGTGAGGTCTCGCGTGCATTTGTGCAATTTCTGCTTTAAGGCACGTCCCAAACCGTGTATCCCGCCAATCATGTCCGATTTGCCTGAATGCAGACTTCAGTTATCGAAACCCTGGGCGCATACTGGATTGGACTATTTTGGTCCCTTAAATATTACATTAACACGAAAGCGTGGTGTCAAATCTCAAAAGGCTTACGTTTGCGTATTTATATGCCTTACCACGAGAGCCGTACATGTAGAGGTTGCACCTGACTTAAGTACAGATGCGTTCCTTAATGCTTTGAAACGATTTATTTCTCGACGAGGCCCAGTAGAAAAACTAATGTCGGATAATGGTACTAATTTCATTGGAGCTCGAGCCTACTTAGACGAGCTTTATTCCTTTCTACAGTCAGCTGATCATATCAAGAAATGGGAAGGAGAAATGTCCAACCGACGTATACGCTGGCAAATGATCCCACCAAACGCTCCGCACTTCGGTGGTGGATGGGAATCAACTGTAAAATCGTTTAAGACTCATTTGTTTAGAGTAATAGGTTCTCAAATCTTGACTTATGAAGAACTATTAACCGTACTTTGTCAAATAGAAGCCGTCCTTAATTCCCGGCCTTTAGGTAGAGCGTTGAGCCCAGATCCTTCGGAACCGGTAGCTTTGACTCCTGCTCACTTTCTTCACGCGACCCCCTTAGGATCGTTACCTATAGCTCATGTTGAGGAAAATTGTGAGCATTTATTGTCTCGGTATTTGTTGTTAGACAAATTGGTACAATCCTACTGGCGGAGATGGAGTATGGAATATTTGCACACTTTACAAACAAGAGAGAAATGGTTAGTGGACACAGAACCCATTAAAAAAGGTACAGTTGTTTTGATTATGCAAAATAACACCGTACCCCTTCATTGGCCGTTAGGTGTCATTCAAGAAACATACCCGGGTTCAGATCGGAAAATCCGGACCGTTCTGGTTAAGACAAAGGCTGGCAGTCTGGTTCGTCCAGTGGTGCGGCTGTGCCCTTTGCCATCTCAATGATTAGAATAGCTATGTATCACCAACATTATATTGTATATTATTATATATCATAAATATCAATCCCTATTATCGAATTTAAGTTTAAACGAAAAGCTAACTAGATATATTTCCATTGCACCCTTTATTTGACCGAGATTCTATTTTGATTACTTCTGTTTGAAAGAGAACCTTTCAAGCTGGGGGCTTGTGTTTGAGCCAGATCATAGATTTGCTATATTATGTAGGATTTTCGTAATCACCAAACCGAGCGGTAACCGACGCCAGCGCCATCTGCACCGTATAGAACAAACCCGGGGTGCGAGCGCGAAACTTGAGAGCGAAGCCATGCTTGAACGCCTGAGAGAGAGCAAGACAAAGATAGCGCCGCTGTGTGCGCGTACGGCTATATAGTCGGCTCGACGAAACAGCGAGCGAGGCAGTTGCTTGGGGATGCTTAGCGTGTTCGGTCACGTCACTCGCGTATCTTTCGTTCGCGTCAATGCTATCCAGAAAACGATTTGTGGTGTTCTGTTACCCTTAAAACTATTAAAAACTATAAGAAGTGATTAAGTAGTGAAAAAACATAGAGCGCCCGGACTGCGCCGTCGTCGCGTCGAGGTGTGGGCGAAGTTTCTCACAGCATCAAGCAGGTTGCTACTCATCACGTTCGCTCGGAGTCCATCTAGAACATCCTAGAGATCGGTCCCAGCTGTTTCGGGTAAGTGAAAGCGATTAGTCTTGCATTTCTATGGTATTTCTGTGATCGGCTCTATCGAGTTACCCAGTTAACGTTTCCCGCGTAAACAAACGTATTATAACCGATGAGCGCTCTATCCTTTCGATTTGCATTATCCGTTTCTCTTTATCAAGAACATTATTTATATTCAAATCCCATCCGTCACGTCTGAAAGCAATTTTTCAACCCTCCCCTATTTTGTTTTCCGTCTTCTCCTTATGTCCGCGCCACGAATTCAAATTATTTGTCAATATTTCTATTCAGAGTAGTTTAAAGAAGTTTTTATGTAATGCACCAAAGCAGTTTCATAATTGATTTATTTTTAGGGTTAAATATTATTTAAAAGAAACGCTTAATGTAAAATATTTGCATAAAACAGTGTAGCCACTGTCTGGACTGTTACAAGGTATACATGAAAAATACTCAGGACCCTGGAACAAATATTTGCAGATAGTACACACATTTGTCCCAAGGCGGGATTCAAACCAGCAACCTGCTTCGTCGCAGGCGGACGAAGCCCGACGCGCCACATCGGTCACAAGGGTAACATGAAGGCTATCATTATCACTCAAAACATAAAATGCACACGCGCAGCAAAAATGGTCTAAATTTGAGTATGAAAACGGTCGACAGACGAATGCAGTTATGCACGTAAACTTTGAAATTAAATTTGTGTCGATTTTATTTCCTTTGCTCCTATCAGACCTACCAGTGAAATTCTTTCCACGAATATTTCTTTACTAAAGGAACTCCTTAGTTTACAAGAAATGTCTGGGATTCTAGGAACCGATTATTTAGATAAATCAAAGTAAAAGGTAAGCAATTTATAATTTTGCCATAGCGGAGCATCTTCTCGAGTCAGGTTCAAAGTTAAAACCACTGGATCGAGTTACATATTGAACGAGTAATTTTAACAAAGCGTTACATTCCAAGACGCAAGAAGCCATTGAGATTACCAAATAGAAACTTCAACTGAGTAGGTAGATGGTTTCCAATTATTCGGAACCAGGAACCAGGTTGTGAGAATGTGTAAACGAAGAAGTGGTTGTACCTACCAACCAGGCCTTAAAACTTTTAAAACTATCATGGTTATTAACATTAAAGTCATTTAAAACGGGATATTTATGAAATATTGGAAAACTCAAAAATCGAATCATGGTAAATATCCCGTTTTAAATGACTTCAACCAGGCCTTGTTCAGATATCGTCACTGTTGTGAGTCGTGATCGAGATACTGGTAGTTGTGGAAGATGAGAGTTGAAGAATGAGGGCAAATGGTAAATCTGATGATGAGGGTAATAAAAAGTCACTTTAAAGTATAGCGGGATATTTACCATGATTTTGGGTTTTTCAATATTTTGGCGCTGTTTCATGAGTTAAGCACGACTTTAATGTTAATAACCATGATAGTTTTAAAAGTTTTAAAAAGACACTTACAGTGGCTGCAGTGATTCTGTGAACAAAACAACTGTGCCGAAATATTCGACAACAAATCATATTTTTAATTTCTTTTAGTGCGAAAACGAATGTCAAGTTTTTAACTGACATTCCAATTTTTACTACAAAGTGTATAAACACTTCTCAATTAGTCGCCGAGTCATTACTCATAGAAAATGTACAAATGCGTTAAGAAATTTCATTTCAACCGTGTCGATGAAAAATATATTGAAAAGCCTTTAATCTTTAAATGCAAATGAAAACTGGCTGTCCTCTGGGGAATTTCCGTTAGAATTATTTAACTTTTGATTGATACCATTGCACTAGATCTAGCTTTTATATTAAATAAATCTATCGATTGTGGCGTATTTCCTGATCTAATGAAATGTAATAAATTTATACCAATCTATAAATCGGGTAGTAGATCTGACCCCACTAACTTTAGACTTTAGACCAATATCAGTACTGTCTACATTCAGCAAAGTTTTTGAAAATCTAAAATGTCTTCCAAACTACTAAATCTTTAACTATGAAACTTATATGTATATGGTAAAGTTCAGGACTTACTCTATCAATCATAATGTTTGGATCGAATACACGATTCCATACAATTTTCCCTGTAAAAAAAATCGCCAATTTACTTACCTCAAATTTTTTAATAAAAAATTTAATTTATCAATAAATATAGAAGGTAATATCTTGAAAATAAGCATGGTAAAAGAACTAACTTCTACAACTTTTGGAGCTTCTGCAACTTTATGTCCCTGACAGCTACCTTCGTGGTAGGAAACAGACTTTTTGCGACACCGCACTGCCGAGCTGTTGCTCACGCGCAATCGCCTATTCCACGTACACTTTCATTACTCAATGCCCTCTTGGATGCGAACCCTGAATGCGATGTTTTTGCAGATGCGTGGGAATTATTGACATTTAATTGCCTGACTTTTTGTGAGTTAGGTACTAAAAAGACATCCTAAGTGTGATCCTCATTTCATTTAATTATAATCTCTATTTGGATAATTCATTACAGTATTATATTGACCGACTGTGTAAATAAATACCTATTTTTTTTATTGTTTTGACATGTATGTAATCTTAGTTATTGTAAGTAATATCAGTTTGTTTAATTTTTATATGAAATTTTTATACTTGTGACTAGTGTTATTGGAAACATAATTCTGTACTAGCTCAATAAATAAATAAACTAAGTATAAAAACATTTGTACGTGACAAGGTAAATGTTTCTTGTTGGCTTCTTTACTTTACTCTAAAAATGATTTAAGTGAACAAAAAATTAAATTGTTTACTATATTTCCTAGTTTTACTTAAGTGTTTTTGTGACGTGTCCAAGAGTCTTGTGAGTCCAAAAGAAATAAAGCACTTTGATGTTTGATGTTTGTTAGTGTATTTATTGAGTGTGAATGTAGGTAGTAGAAACTTTATGATATACTGTGCTAAAAGAAGTCAAACAAAATAAGTAGGTAATTGCATTCCGGTAATCCCATTTCTAACCGAAGCTTTTAATCCCATTTGAAATGGAAACCACGAATACCATCAAAACGACATTTTCTCTATCAAAGGAGACAAATAAAAAAACACAATATATCTCGTTTCTAATTAATTTAAAATACGCTTCACTGGCTTTTAATTAACTTTGTGCATCAGATACTTATCGGTAATAGTGTTGGATAAAATTAATCGAATGGATTATCGATATCGATGAAAAGATTCTTATCGATAATGAAAACAGGATAGACGCTGATTGGATGCCATAACATCTAATAGGTAGGTGAAGTTTGCATTCATTCCCAAACCATAAAATAAGTCGTTTTACATTAAAAAAATTATACATATGTATATGTCTAATCAATGGGTCAGTTGAATATCATTTTGCGTTATTTATTTTATTTACTCTCTACATCGGGTGGGTACTTTTAACTGATGATTGTCACGTATCTAGGGGTAATATATGGCTTACGAATTAAGCCTGAACTATCTGAAACGCTGAATGGTGTTAACACGAAAATCATAGATAGTCATAACTTTTGTCGTGTCGAAGGGTGTTGTCACTTTTTTGTTGTCTTTCAGTTTTGTTTTATCGATAAAATGTAATAGTTGTCCCAACACTATCAATTAACAGCCGAGCTTCACAGATGGAACTTCGATTCCAACCGAGAGTTGATTCCGAACTGTCCACGCAAGATATTATTTATCTAATGGAACTTTCAAATTGGAACGATTTAGTTTAATTTATATCTATTTCTTAGGACCGATTTCACTTGATTTAATGTTGGCTTGCACGAAGCCGAAGCTAACTTGATTATCGGGTTGTCCGTACACCGATTCGTATATATAATAAATGATCAATCCTTTTGTCAAATAAGTAGTTATTTATATAGCTTGGCTAATTGACGTTGACAAGAAATTCGATTATGGCTGTGGTATGCGTGAAACTAGCGCCGCCATCATAGTTTGACGCATACTATCGCCTTAAGTAACAGCTTATTGATTAGTTACATATTTAAGTAGATAAGATAATTTATGGTATTAGCAAGTAGTTTAAAATAAGAACTACATTAACAATATGATCATCAGTGTTCGAACGAACAACCGTATATGATAAAAGTTAAAAAATTTGTAGCAAGAACAAGGATATTTTACTCTTATTATGAGCAAAAATCTAACAATACATTATTGAGACAGCTTAGGCAAGAGACAGTCGGGAAATATTATTTTTATTAGGTAAAATATCAAAATAGATTTTAAATTCCGTTTTTGTTTTTTAACACTGAATAGGCGCCAAGTTATTACGTCATACGGCGTAGGTAAACTAACAAGTATTAACTGTCATCAGAAATATTATCAGCATATCTGTACACAGCCAACTGACGTCATGACCACAAAGCAATAATTATAGCGTTCACAGTGTTCAGCGTTTTCGTAAAATTACGCGCGTAATTGAAAAAATAAGTTATAAATGCAATTTTATGGCACTTATTGTATCATTTTTTTTTTCATTAGAAATTAGCTGCTGCCCGCGGCCTCGCATGCGATGTTTTATGTTATTTATATCACATGGGAACTGATTTTTGGGATAAAAAGATTTTGTTACTCTTCATCCTTTCAACTAACTCTATGCCAAAAAACCAAGTCGATTGAATGACTAACATGGCGTGAAATAAAGACAAACAAACAAACAAAAAAATACGCTTTCGTATTTTTATATTAGTTAAGATTAGGATTAGAATAAAGAATCAAGTTGACAGACTTTTACAAAATGGGCGGTATTACACCCATTTTGTTAAAAAGTAACGGTCGCCGTCTAAGAATCTTCTCCTCGTCTCTCAGCGTGTGGATATCTTAAGAGTCAACATAGGAACCTACCATGCGATATACCTACCTATGTTGTACATCTTATCATTACTATTCACCTTGTCCACAGTAAAACCGAAATCTGTAGAAGTGATCACCGGGGACGGAGTATCGCTACAAGATGGCGCCACTCTCGGCCCACTGCTCGAGAGAGCTAAGATCAACGTCAGCTGCATCGTGAGGGAGGGTAAACCGCAGCCCAAAGTGGTCTGGTACTTCGATGGACGGGAGAGATTGGATGGTAAGTGATTGATCGTTTATATAATTATAAATACAATTTAACAGGTATTTATCACGTTTATTTACCAATTTTCCGACGTTTCGACAGGTTTACACAATGCTGTGGTCACGGGATGACTGATAATGATGTTTTATAATTATGTGTTCAGATTGCGTAAGTTTAATAACATTGATCGTTTATTATGGTTCGCAAAATTACAAACAAACAAAACAACGTGAATTTAGCTTGTGATAACGCCATCTGTTGGGAGAAATGTTCTTCCTTTTTGACATCAAGCGGACAACACCATTAACCTATTGTGCCACTATTATATTGGGTGGGTGTGATATTTTTTGGTTATAAACAGGGTGTATTTTAAATTAGTGCACAATACCGCTGGAGGTTATTCACCTGTTGCCAGAGATTAAATAAACAAGCCGAAAAAACTGAGTTCTAGTAATAATAGGTCAATGGTAGAAAAACACTTTTTTGTTTTTTATTTATTTTTATTTATTTATTTAATAGTTCACAAAACAGAGTAAGATCCTTATAAAGACAGTAGGTATCTACATTGTTGTTACGAGCTAGATTTTGACCCAAATATGCAAACATAACAAGTACCGAAAAAATGTTGCAAGCTATAATTTAAAATTTTACCAATAAACGTGAAATTTTACAAAACTTAGTACTAATACAAAACAAAATATGCTGACATCGAACAAAATATAAAAAAAAACACAAATTAGTAAAAACAAAAATTACAAAAAAGAATGAAACAAAGATTAACCTTATTTAACATTTTTGTGGAACACCATATAGCAAACTGATTACGCATTGTTTAAATTTATACATATTTGAATTGAAAATATCCAGGTCAGTGTTTTTGGAAGCCAATTCGTTATAAAGTCGACACGCTCTAAATAATGGGGCGTTAAACGATGTGTTATTTTTTAACGTGCTAAGTGAAAATGTAGTGGGGTTTCGGGATCTATAGTATGTGTTGATGCAAATGGTAGATAAGAGCATGGGGCAATCTACAACGGAATGAAGGATTTTATGAAGGTACACCAGGTCGACCACTTTTCTACGATCGGACAGAGCAGTGACTTTAAATTTTTTTAATCTGTTCTCGTATCCAGACAGCGATCGACCAAATTTATGTCTATAAGCTACAATTTTGAGACATTTGTTTTGTATTCTCTCAATCCTGGCTGTGTGGTTTTGATAGTGTGGAGACCAGATAATACTGCCATATTCCAGGATTGATCTAACAAGACTGTCAAATAAATAAATCAAACTGTTGGGTTTTTTAAAATCTTTAGTTATTCTGGTGATAAAACCGAGCAACCGACTACTCCTCGCTATAATTCTGTCATAGTGTGTTATAAAAGAGAGTTGTTCATCGAAATAGATTCCTAAATCTTTGGCAACTGAGGTTCGATTAAGGACTTTGTTAGAAATCGTATAGTCGTAAAGAATTTTGTGGTGTTTCTTTGTAAATGAGATGGCAAAACATTTATCAACATTTAAATACATATGATTATGAGTACACCATTCGTGTATAACATCTAGATCCCTTTGTAACTTAACACATTTTTATAAAGCATTATTTTATAATTGTACAAAGTCATTGCAAAAACTAGCTTTGATACGTTCAGCACTTTCTCGTAGTTTTCATTTTTTGTTAAATTACAAAATAATTGTGAGGGTACCGACTTACTTCTTTGTACCCATAAAAATGTCGATAGATAAAATTTTGGTATAAATTTTGAACACTATTGTTTTAAAAGTCGTATAAGTATAAGGTAAGGCTAAGTGCAATGCTAGATGGTGCTAGAATTTTTTGAAATACGATGACCGTTTCGATAAAATAAAAAAAATATCGAAAATGGTTTTCGTTGATTCGTGTGACACGTTATTTTTAAAACCTAATGAGTATTATCAATCTGTGAAACATGAAGCTATTAAAAAATAAACCTAAATGGTTACATGCGGCAATTCGACGAATTTCACTATAGAGACCCCAAATTAATGTCCCTATTAAATATAACGCTACACACATATGTATGGTAATTCCACACATTTTACTGTTATTAGCCCATCTAAGGGGTTTAATTGAAAAGGGTAATGTAATTGGAATATAAAGGATTAAAGGTAGGATATTTTGCGGCCATCTTAGCAAGGTTCGGTAAATAAATAATGCGAAATATATTTCGCTACGCCATCTATACGCAAGTAATTTTTTTATTTAATTTTTTATACGTCTGTATCTTTTGATTGCATTGACTTGGAAGTTTGGTTTATATTGCGCCTCCAATAGGTTACGAACCTGAGTAACCTGGTGTGAATTTCAATTCGATACCTCCACGCGTTTCTGAGAAAAGAGGGTTGACAGACGGATAGACGGACAGAAGGACAACAAAGTGATCCTATAAGGGTTCCTTTTTCCTTTTGAGGTACGGAACCCTAAAAAAAAGTCAGCAAATAACAAACAATGAAAACTGTTAACCAATTTGAATACATGCATTGCTCCATTGTTTCGCACGAAAAATAACTCACAATTTTTAAAATACGTCACCCATTTTTATGTGGCGAGTGAAAACGGCGGGAAATAAATTGATCCCCGCCCTTTCTGGCAGAATCGAAACGTCATTCGTATAGATAGTGGATAGATCTGACATTCGTTTACACACACAGAGCGAACATCTAGCCGTCCTTTATAAGAGTGGTATTTATTGAAACCTACTTTAAATAAAAGATACAAAAAAAAACAAATACCTGATAGAAAATTATAACAAGTACAAATTGAAATAATATTTCTATACAGTAGTGATTTTATTTATATTTTTTCTATGCAATCATCAGCAAAAATCGTAATGGAAACACTCACGAATACATTCAAACTGACCAGCAGATGAATCATAAGATTGTTTGTTTTAATCTAAAGTAAGGGTTTGATTTTTTTATGGACATTACCCGCCATGAGCTAAAATCCAATAAGGTGATTATCAGGGGTAGGCCTGCGTCCAGCAGTGGACCTTCAAAGACTGTTAAGGTACAGGGATACGTTTTTTCTAGAGTAATCTATGGATTAGTTCCTGGGCAAAAAATATTATTTTATTTTTTCCGTCAGATAGATTATCAGAAGATATTCGACACAAAAATTCTTTCTTTTGTCAATCAAACAAAAAATTACAAACTTATAGCGAGTTAAAGTTTCAACTTATAGGCTCGTGACGTCACTCCGTGCTAAAAAGTGACTACGTCGTGACGTGACGGAACTTTAACCGACTGAATGTGTGTGTGTTTGTTTGTCCTTCCTTCACGCCGTAACTAAGCAACCAATCGACCTGATTTTCGGAATAGATTTAGTTAAAAGGATGGAGAGTAACATAGGGTAGTTTTTTCCTGGAAAAACATCGTATTTCCAGGGAGATTTACGGGAATATTCGCATTTTTATACAAAAATTCGTCCTTCCTTCACGGCCGAACAAATTTCGCGAAAAATTACTGAACGAAAAAAAACCTATTATAATTATATTCCCCTAGAAATGTGAAATTCGAATTTAACGCGGTTGAAACCGCTGGGAATAGCTAGTATTAGATGTAAAAATTATAAACGGAGGAAAGATTTGTTTGTTTGTTTGAATTAATAGGCTCCGAAACTACTGGACCAATTTGAAAAATTCTTTTAACAGTAGAATCCTACATTATCCCTGATGAACATAGGCTATATACCTGTGTGAAGCCGGGGCGGACCACTAGTGTAATATAAACTCGGTTTAGCGCTCTGTGCGAGTTCAACACATATAAGCTAATATTATGAAATCGAAATTGACTCTGTCTGTGTGTCTATTTGTTAACATTTCACGCCTTAACCGCTGAATGATATCCCAGAGACAGACATAAGATACTTGAAAAGCGCGTACAAAGCCGCGGGCAACAGCTAGTGTGATATAAAGTTGACCCGACTTAAGAGCTAAACCGAGTTCAAGAGTGGTCATGTCACAACAGTGTGGCATGGCCACTCTTGAACTCGGTTAAGCTTTTATGTATCCATTAAGAATTAGAACCCGATCAAGATGAACTTAGTTTTTGATCTTAGTTTGGGCAGCAAACGGTGACACTCGACCTAATTTGTTCACTCTTGACAGAGTGCATGTTTATTAGAAAACAAAAAGTACTGATAAATGGTTTCTCGTGTCATGCGCCGCCATCGTCCCTTCCAAGCAACGAATTCACGAAAAATATGCCTATAATTTTAAAAAATTCGGATAATATTTAAGTGACTATATTTATTGATCCGTTGATAAATTCTTAAAATCCAAATACATTTGTAGCTTTCAAAATCAACCATAAATGTTAAGCGGTTTGATTCTAAACAGAATTCAAAATGGCTACCGCTACATAATTCCGTTTCACGTAGTATTGCAATTATCCTCGATGCAGTGCCATTAAACATACGCTGATTTGTTTAGGATTTGGTCACGAGCGGAGCGATCAGCGGGTTGTCAGCAAATCTTTCTACCTGTACTATGCAATACAGTTAATGATTCATTCATGGTTGGTCATTCGTTATGAGATGAGCTCAAGGCCCATCACCAGTAGTCAATAACTACCTACCATAAGGTCAGCGGTATTAGACATGCGCCAAGTGCGAACCTACAGCAACAAGTTTAATTACATGTTAGGTACAACAAGGTAGGTATGCAAGACACAAAAGAGTGGTTTCAAAGTGTCAGTTAAATCATCTGATGAGGCACACAGTCGCCTGAGTCAACACGGGCTTGGAATCATGATCATTATAAATAAAATAGCCTTTTATTTTATTGCCATTCCTAATACATTCAATTTAAGTTAAAGATTGATATTGTCATACCTACTATTTATATATCAATCTCCTTAAGATCTTTTTTAAGGTCCAGAATTCCTTCCAAGCTCCAGCTATGATCTAATAATCATTATAAGCTTTTATAATGCCTCTGTTGTATTATTTTGTAGAGCTTCTTTTGAAGAGATGCAAAGTTGCTCCTGGTGGCCCCAAACTTGGTTTTGGCTCGTCAACAATTAATAATAATAATAATCATCATTTATTTCAGACCATAGAAAAGTTACAGATCTTATTTAACTTATTCTACAGTCCATAGTAATATATACCTTAAAACTAACATACATAAAACATTAAAAACTTAACTAATGACACGTTTTTCTGTTATAACTGCGACTAACTTATTAACAGTTAGTCGCAGTTATAACAGAAAAACGTGGTGGCGCTATGAATGTGATTCGGAGATATACCTTGAAGCATATCTAAGTCATGAAAACTATTTCGAGGCATAGAGGTGCGCTCTAGACGATTTTAAACTCTGGAAGTTACCTGAGAAGTTAGTACTTAAAGTTAATTTAACGACTAAAGAAAACTTTAATAAAATCCGCTATTACTCTTAAAGTTAGGTGATAAAATTTCTGTGCTGTAATGTAAAGAGGTAAAGTTTGTAAGTATGTTTGTAATGGATCATATCTAGACCTACTTATGTATTTACCATTAGTTTTTATGGAATCATTTTACTAGTAGACAGTGAGTATGATACGTGATCTTCGAAATTTATGATTTTAATACGTTTTTCAAGTATATGACGCCTTGAATAAAAATTTAAAGGTCTACAAGTAATTTAGCAAGCTGGTATGCGCACGTTGTAATCCATTTATGAACCCGTACTTACTTTGAATTAAATCAGCTAGTTGTTTTAATAAATCGGAAGTTCGAAACGTCTTTGCGTAAAATAAACTGAATCTACGCTACGCAATTTCACCCGTTCCGTTAATAGCTCTGCTTGTGAGCATAGCCTTACCCGGGTCAGTATTAGACCACAATCGATAGGTAATTTGGGATTATCAGAGCTGTGGTATTACGTTATATTCCCCTGACTTATGTCCAGTGTCATTAGCGGGATAGAAGGAGATGATGGGGAATGAGGGGTGATCTATATTGAAGGGATATTTGAATGTACGATCCACAATCAATGAATAAATTTAAACAAATTGTCAAACAACCCGCCTTTGTCCGCGCTGTATGTGCGTGAGGACTTGGACAAATATCCAAGGTACGGGGACGGTCATAGATACAACACGAGGCACGCACACTGGCTGAGAGCTCTCCCACGACGACTGGTGAACACGTCCAAGTTGCAGCACGTTATGGGGACGGCTGTCTACAACCGTATCCCAAAATCTATCACCAGCGCGCAATCCACGTCGTCCTTTAAAACGAGGTTAAAAAAGTGGCTGATAAACAAATCAATATGATTTTAAAATGTAATTAATGATACCTACCTATTACAATTAATTTATTTAATTTATTTATACTTTTAATTTGCGTATTCATTTATTTAAAAGGTACATCTTTATTCAGAAAGAAAATAACAATCAAATAACAAATTTAAATTAAAACTAGTATTTACAATAGAAACAATTAAGCTATCTGCAAACTGTTGCAAACAATCTACAGGTAGCTCAACTGATCCATATCAATACCAGTTGGAAGCGTGCCTAAGACACTGGCTGCATTGCCCCGCTGTATAGCAATGCTGATGCGCTGTGCCAGATACTCACCAGCTCTCGGGTCACGCGTCGCTTCGACCAGACGCTCAGATAATTTTTTGAAAACCCGGAGAGCCTCGGTACCCCACGAACCTAGGGTCTCGACTCCAAGGGGAGCAAATGTGTAGGCTCTGTCGAGACCTGCATATTTGCGCCTCTTGAGATCTTCGGCTAAATCTGCCGCCGCACCAGCCCTCACGGAAGTCCTAGGAAGATGGGAAGGCGCGAGTGTGTCGACACATGTAGCGTCCCACACAATAGGCCTCCCCAACTCCCATGGGACTAGAGTCATGCCGTCAGGCCTCTTACCATCGTCACGCAACAGACCATTCGGTTCGAGAATAGCTGGTACGTTAGCGGTGGTAAAGGCCCGCCGGATGATGTCGTTCAGGCTGGCATGACGAGATATCCGACCGGCAGCCCTAGTACACGATAATCCGTGATGACCGAGCTGTTCGACAGCAGTACCGCACTGGCATTGATGAGGCGCGCAACACCTTGCACCCAACCGAAGACAAGTTGCGACACGGAAAGTTACGGGATCCAATAAAGTGCCAGTGTTATATGAAGGAAGTGCTTGCAACCAATGTCCTGACTCCCATTTAGAAACGGATTTTATTTAAATACTTTATGTATGTTCTTACATAATTTTATTAATATTGATTATGTGACCTGTAACCTGTGAAAGTTATTATGTAATAAATGAACTATGAACATATCCCTTGTAAAAAGGCTTACTACAAAGTATCAGGTTATCAAGCTAGAGGATAAAAAAGCTTGGGACGATTTTTGCGCCACCTAGAAAACAACCTAACAATGTAAAGAAATCTTGTTCGATTCTTTACTTTACAATGTCGTCAGTTGAATGGTGCAAGTTTGTTGAAGAGATATATATTATATATTTACATTCTTTTATAAATAAAATATTCTATTTTATTGTCACGAAATTGGCCCAGCTAACCTTGAATCTACATCAGAATTCACCCCACGTGCTAAACAATAAATACGAGAGGGATGTTTTAAACGTTTGTTTTGTGGTAGTAGGGGATGAATGTTCAAGTATGTGGGCTAAGATTCTGGATAGTTGGAAAATGAAAGGAGTATATTGTTTTAGACTTGACTTGTTACTCGGTTTATCGTACGTATTTATTGGGGATAAAAAGCAACCTATATAATAAATGTTTATCCTCGGTCGTTAAATCTAAGTAGGTAGTTTACTAACAATTATGGTGAAAAACTGAAATAAAATAAATTGAATTGAATTGTTAAATGACCAGCAGTGCACTAATATAGGATGATGATGATGTTAATCCTGATCTAGAACCCAACTAATGCCGCCCCCTACTTTATCTTATTATTCCGTTTAAAAAAGAAAGTGCCTTTGTAACTTTTTATTATATGTACCTGTAATAGTTTTATTCTATTTGAAGAACTCTGTGGTGCAGTGGGTAAAGGTCCGCCTGCGACGCAAGAGGTTGCCGGTTCGATTCCCGCCTTGGAACAAATACTTGTACGATCTGCAGGTATTTGTTCCGGGTGCTCTGGTCATTTTCTATGCATAATAAAACATATCTATCTATGTAATGTATTGTATTATGTATATCAGTTATCTAGTACCCATTACACAAGCTCTGCTTAGCTTGGGGCTAGATAATGCTGTGTAAATTGTTCAGCATGTTTTATTAATTATTATTGTTTATTTGGCAATTCTCTGTGACACGTCTTTTTCCACAGGAGTAAGATAAAGTCATGTATGAATCAATACTGAAGTAACGTCGGGCCAGCCATCGGCCCTGTCTAACACCTGCGCTGATCCCTCCATCGTGCGTTTAGTATGCAGGCCTTGCTCTCAGCTGATATATTACCTGAGGGTGTGGGAGGGGGTAGGGTCTAGACGCGAAAATCATAATATATTGGAAGTATTGGGTTGAGTAAAACGTTGTGGGATCTGTCAAAATGGGAAGGATCTAATTTTTTTTTTTATTTGGGTGACAAATAACTATTGAAGTTGTAAGCATGTGTTCAAAACACGTATTGAAGGAAATGTTAGTAGACGGTATTGTCTATTTTCTAATAAGTATACCAATTCAAAGTAAGAAATGTCAAACTTTCCCTTTGAGTACAAGTATATTGAAATAGCACTTAATAGCAGATCCTTCCGTAAAGCAATCCTAGAAAACACAATGCAATAAGAAACTCAATAAGCCATGTTTATAAAAAAACACATAATAAAAAGCGTGTTTCATTACAGGATAATTCTTGGTGATCTATACTAATATTATAAATTTAAAAGTAACTTTGTCTGTAAGGATTTTTTGTTATATTGCTTACCTCTCTGGGTATCTCTAAGAAATGAAAAAGGTTCCCAAAATTTTTTGACTTCGGCGGGACTGGAACCCGCGCTCCACCTTTCAGGACGGGTGTGCTCTAACCAACTAAGCCACGAAGTCTCAGTCGGTTCCATCGAAAATTTTTGGGACCTCATGGACTGTATTATTTCATTTTTCTTTCTCTTACGCTTTTAAAAAAAAACGGCTCAACGGATCTCAACAAAATTGGCAGTTATGTAGTGCTATTATAAATAAAAATAAATAATGCTGGACAATTAACTCAGCATCATCCAGCCCCAACGTAAGCAGAGTTTGCGTTATGAATAATATCTAACTGAAATAGAACATTTTACATAAATATTTTTTGTTTCGTATCTTTTTCCTACGTTTTCGCAGTTTCCGAAGTCCAGTTATTAACCCTCCTCGCCATAGGCTATGATGCATTCATACAGGCTTACAGAAAATAACGGTAGATGGAGCCGTGCGAGCAAAACGACGCATGAATTTTAGTAGGGTTACGTAGTTACGTGCCACGTACACGTAGACCGTAACGTAACGTGTTAAACGTAGGCCGAGTCTGTCAATGGCGGTATTTTTGGCGTAAAACTTGAGGTAATTTGTTGACGGTCGTGTAAATTTTAGGTATCTTGTAGCAAATTGGTAGTCATGATACCTAGCCTTGTAAAAACCATCAAACGTTTTCACATGGCTAGTGAATAGTTTCTCGGATCATGTTGAGGATCGAGTGATCATGATGGGGAGATTCAGGGTAAAAGAGCAGTTGGTAAAAGGAAGACTTCTTCGCTGCGCAATATAAGGCAATGGATTGGCATTAAGAAAAAAGATGATCTATTTAGGCTAGCCCTGGATAAGGAAAAACTCAAGAGGATGACCGCAGTTCTTCAGTAATGGAGCACTATTAGAAGATGAAGAAGTAAATTTTATTGTAGACAGTTCTAGGTCATTTTTCTACTCTGTTTGTTTAGTACAAATAATATTTTATTTTTCACTTCTCATGCTCAAAAAGTGTGTCAATGTTGCTTATCTTAGCGGGCAGAAAATGCGTTTTTAAAGTCTAGGGCTGTTGAGTAATGATTCTTATTAGTTTTTCTTTGAAATCATCAGCCAGTACCATACTGCCCACTTGCATAAATGTTCGAATTTTTGGTGTTCCAAAAACAAAGAACTATTATTTTTTTTATAATTTTTTTATAAAATGGAATTAAGCTCCTTCCTGGTGATTGTTAGATATTTATAGGATCACCTACGTTGTTGTGCGTTATATAGAAAAGTTGTTATAGGCGCGAAATTTCTAGAATTTTCTTTAATGCCAATTTAATTGAAGGTATACAAGGGTACAGCGTAGACCGTTTGTAAACAATTCGTAGCAACAAGTTGCAGGTATCTATATATCTACATCATAGACAAATTCCGTAGCAAATGGTGGATTTTTGTTTGAGTTATAGACTCTCGTAGCAGTTCGTAGACAGTCGTAGCGAAACTCGTAGCTTTAGCGTAGGCCGTAATAAGCGTAGCGAACTGGTTTGTAGACACACATTGCTCAAGGTATAAAAAAAAAAGTTGATCTTCGCTTGTGACAACATGTTTCCATTTATCTCAGTTTTCAATTGTCTCTATCCGAAACAAATAAAAGAGGTATTCCGCATTCATCCCACTCGCCTCCACCCAAAGTAGGCCGAACACGGTAAATCAAATTTAACGCTGAGATCGTTCCGGTTTCGTCCCATTTTAAGATGACATAAAAGTATCAAAAGTACTGTCTTCCAAACACTTCTCGTGTAAGAATCTTGATTTACCATTATTGTTTCCAAAGGATTTTTTAACTAATTTATCTCACGCAAAGTACCAGGAAAGTAGAAATGCATAGGATATTAGTAAAGTTACTTTAACACTAGTATTTTGATTCCATAGGGGAATTGAACGTTTTCGGGTAGAGATGAATAGGATGTAAATCAAATTCCATAACTGCATTAAATTTATATTTAGTTAACAACCATACAACTGTCAAATAACAACCCCACTGTACGTCCATCACCCACGTCCCGTCTACGTAGCGTAAACGTCGCGTTTGATTTACGTTCACGTGGCGTCACGGCGACGTGACGCCGCCGTCACGGGCGGTCGAGCGAATGCTTGTGGGACGTTGTAGTGTTTTATTTCCCTACTGGATGAGTGGAATTAATGGTGTATCTATGTAAATCGTGTATTAATTCTCAATTAAAACAAGCCAGTAACGTCCCACTTTTAGGAAAATTCCTTCCAGTTATCTCATATTTCCTCCATCGCAATTTATTGTATTTAAGCATGACGACCTCTGTGGTGCGGTTAGCGAAGGTCCGTCTGCAATGCAGAAGGTTGCGGGTTCGATTATCAGTTATCAGTCATCTAGAACCAATAACACAAGTTCTAGTAAGCTTGGGGCTAGATGATGCCTGGTGGATTGTCCAGCATTATTTATTTTATAAAATAGGAGGTACTTATTCCGCTAAATGGATCAGCGATCCGGATTGTTTCTTGACCTTAAATATGAGAAATCACCATTAAGAATATAGAAAAGCCCTTAAATAAATAGTTTCCAAAACTGTGCCAGAGAAATTTTCCTCATAAATCAGTACAAACATGCAGACGAACTGAAAACCTCCTTTTTTATGTCGTTCTGAAAGGCGGTCTTATAGCTGAAGAATCACTTACCTAACCTTATCCACAAAATCACAAAAACAAATTTAATGTTAGTTAACATTCCTCACTCGAACTCGAACTCGACTCGACGACTCGACTCGAAAAACAAAAAACACCAAGTGTAGAACGTTTCTGTGAAAAGCGTTTATAAAAGAATTTTACGCTCACGATATTAGCTAATGAATGTTATAAAAATTCTTACGACGCCGGCATTTTGAATAACTGTTATTATGTTTTGAGAAATACAAGTTTTAGAAAACTTTAACGTTTTAACGTAGAATGGAATTTACTAAACTTAACAATCAAATCTTAAAGCCAGACTTTCGAATTTTTGATGTTTATTACTTCTTACGCCAAAACTACTAAACGGATCGGGCTGAAATTTTGCTTAGATATAATTAAGACCTGGAACATTCTTATCATTCCAAAAATTAGTTCTAATGGAATGGAAATAACCTTTAAATGTTTCCTTGGAAACAACACATGCGAAACCGCTTAATAAATTAGTTTACAGTAAATCAGTGTGATGCGAAAGTTTGGTTATTTAATTACCTCTTCACCCTTAAACTACTTAACTGATTCTGCTGAGATTTTGCATGGATGTAGTTCTAGACAATGTTATCTGGAGTAAGCTTTACTGAGCTAGCGTCTACACACGGTGTAGCTTCGGCGTGAAGAAATAACAAGCATTGTTTCAAAGTCAAAGTCAATAATGTTTATTTCTTTAAGCTTACAAAATAAGCACTTAGATAAGTCAAATTTAATACTATAAACAGGTTTATAAATAGTTCACTCGGCCATACAAGCTTCAGTATTTATAATACCAGCATCCGCTTGCACTTTACCGGGATAAAAATAGCCAACATATTATGTCCGTCCATGGAATACTGTTTACCACCCTGCTAAATTTCATTAAAATCCATTAAGTTGTTATGCATGAAAAAAGTAAATAAACCGTTATAAAGTTCTAATAGGTAAACATGAAAAGGCCATGACATACCGACAGACAGAGGTACTTTCGAATTAATAATATTAGTTTGGAATAACATGATACTGTAAGCTCTAGATTGTTTGCTTTTTTTTAGATTGTTAGATTGTCTGCAACTGTTTCAATTGTAAACACTATTTTTAATTTGTTTCTATACCGTTATTTTTTTACCGTTTTCGTATATTTTTAATTAACCCTTAATTTAGATTTGGGATAAGGTATAAAAATAAATAAACTAAGTATATGAATCAACAAATAAATAGTAATTATAATGAAAACCATTTTTTTTAAATTGTGTTAATACATACTATGTCAAAACCAAATAAACCTTTTGTCAAAATGTATTTGTTTCAATTTGATTCGTTTATTCAACTGAAACAAAAACTTTTCATTGAAACCATTTTAAAATCGGTAGAAAATCCTAACCACTTTAACTCTGAGAATGCAAGTCTCCCGCATAAAAAACTTTTCTTCCAACATTTCTGTCCCATTTTATCTTTTTTTCCATTTTATCTTTTTGTCCCACTCTCCCCGCGGGAAGCGGTTTTAATTAGGCGCGTTCCGGGATATAATTGTTGTTTCTTTTAGAAGTAACTTAATTAATTTTTTAATATTTTTTTGCTTAAAATTTGGTAAGTTCTTGCAGTGATCGTATGTGCCTTTAGTTGATTTTACCTTGCGTGTCATGAGTATAATTTTTTTGTGTTATACTATTTCTTGAGCATCTCAAAAACCAAACTATCTAGATAAGATTGTGACTTCGTTAGGCGGGGCGGGCGGAAAGTTATATTCCTGCCCACGTGCGTGATATTTCCACAGAAGATATTTCTTTTGGAAGCATATCAAAAGTTTATTTCCGGATTCACTATAACTATCCTAACACATCTTAAAAACAGTTTTGTTTCATAAATTAAAAATTTAAATTAAAAATTATCCTCAACCGAATGAGCTGAAATTTAGCGTACCAATGTAAGTACCATGACAACTCAATGTCATGGTACCATTTAGCTGGTCTGATGATGAAGACAGAAGGTGGTCTACCATAAAAACTCCCGAAAAAAACGACGTAACCCTGTTGAGCTTGGGTTCGTTCGATTTGTTTTCCCAAGCTCTTTGATCCTAGATGATATAAAGGCCTATAATGATTAAAAGTTTTTTTAAATATAAAGAAATATTATTGAAATCATAAGAACAGTCAATGATAATAACTTCACATTCTCTAAGTGTAGTGAATTTGATGTATCTATGTAAATAAATAATATTCGTTTTTTTTTATTTCGAATTTGCAGCTTTTTGTTTATTTTTAACACCTTCACTGCGATCACCAGTCCTCGTGCCAAGCGTGTTAATTATAACAAAACACCCCTTGACTGGAGGACGCATGTTCATCAGTAGACAAATGCGTGTAGATATTGGACAGAATCGTTTTTTATTAGATAGGAAACAAGTCTAGAAAATTTCTGCTGCCCTTGAAGTCCCTGATTTAAAATATTCTCTGCGCTAAGCAAGTCAGAGATTTCTCAGGTTCTAGCTAAGAGCTGCGAATCCCGAGCTTGTCTTCACAGATAACTGGATAATAGAACTACGAATCCCGAGCTTGTCTTCGTAGATAACGGGATAATTTGCTTAAAAACGACTGGTTTATATATTTTCAGTGTCTTAGGAAACTTCGTGAATAGAATATCCGAGCTTTCAGCAAAACTTGTTCAAGATGCGGATATCTATAGAGCGGTGTTTTTGATCTTACTTTGATTTAAATATTACTTATAATTAATGTAAATATTTTTAAGATTCCATACACAAAAGGTGAAAACGGGATCCTGTTATTAAGCCTCTGCTGTCTGTCTGTCCGTCAGCGCGCTGTATCTCATAAACCGTATTAGGAAAACAGTAAAAATCACAAACAAACATCGGGCGCGCTTAGTAGGATGGGTGACCGCCTCATGTACGCTTTTTGCTTATTTCCGTTTTAGGGTTCCTCTTGCAAAATACGTATGTACGATGATTAGGAACCCTCCGTATGCAAAGCTACACGCAATTTCCGGTTTTATTGGTTTTGATTTGACCACAATTCAAGCGCGTCACAGAAATTGTGGTTGCGAAACCACTTATTTACTTGACTTTGGTTTTTACCAATACTACGATATCCTTCACCTTTCATTTTAATTTCTACACTTGCGAGCTATAAACTGGAATCACTTCATCGCTGGTTTCTGCAGACCATATTTTACAGTTTCCATGGAATAAACTGCAGATTGGTGTATACCATTTGAAATTTACATCATACAAGACCCACCCCCATATGCCACTGTTTCCGCTATACAGCATTGTGCGTATCGCTCTCCCGGTCTCCTGTAGACTCTCCGTCGACGGTCGCTGCCATGCAGGCACATCCTAGTCTCGTCCGCGAACAAAACTCGGCTCCATTGCTGTATATCCCAATCTAAGTGATCACGAGCAAACTGAAGTCGGGCTTGTCGGTGGGCTGTAGACAATTTGAGTCCCGTTGCTGGCCTTTTTGGGGTCAAGTTAGCTTCTTTGAGTCTTCGCCTCACTGTCCACTTGCTGACAGTTCTCCCTCGAACTTCTCCGAGCTCCCGCTGGACGTCAACGCCGGTTAGATGTCGATTTCGGAGAGAAGTACTGACAATAAATCGGTCATCTCTCGCCGAAGTGCATCGCTGTCGTCCAGATCCTGGTCTTCGGACTAAGTTTCCAGTCTCTCTTAACCTCTTGTATACTTTGGAGACACAGGACTGGCTCAGATGAAGCTGTCGAGCGATAGTACGCTGAGAGAACCCTTGCTGGATTAGGGTGACGATTTGAGCGGCTTCTATTGGTGTGGTTTCCATTTTCTTGTAATTCCAGTATTTTGAGTGACGTGATAATATTGGACTGATGACAAAATTGCATAAATTCCCTGTTTTTATAGGGATTCAGGAGTTTGAAAAAATTGATGTTTCGTTCCAAAAATTTATGTCTTTTGTTTTCACGTTCCATGACATATGATGAACATTTTTTTCGCTATGATATCGAAAGAGTTTGAAAGCTAATAAAATTATCTTTAAAATAATATACCACAACCTACAGTTTATTGCATGGAAACTGTAAAATATGGTCTGCAAAAACCAGCGATGAAGTGATTCCAGTTTAAAGCTCGCAAGTGTATTTCATCAAATTCATTGAACATAATCGAATGTCCATTCTGTAGTTTTATATAATTTAAAGGAAAGGGAAAACTTAAATAATATTTGATCAATCAACCGTTTTGTTGATACACTTTTTGAGTTAGTAATTGCTATCCCTATAATGGTACTGTTATTTTATTTAAAAACAATAATAAAATGTTCTACTAGCTGAGCCCTTAATCAACAATATCCACAGAAATCCAATTTTTCCCCGTCGAGCAATAAAAAAATATAAACTAAAATAGTAATCCGTTCTGGATACCGTGTGAATGGTAAAAAACATTTGGTTCCGCCCATCGCCCGCGGTTCATATGCCACGGGCGGCAGGACGTTGATTGGTTGGACACCGGTTCTCAAACTTGTAACATAATTTCCTTTGTAAAATTTATTAATATTTTCTGTGTATAGTGAATTATGTTGTGAACAGAAGTCAAAAACTAGGCTGTTTGGATAAAAACTAAGATAGGGAATTAGGTAGTGTACAAAGTTATTTTTTAACACATAGTTTGTGTACAATCGTGTTTGGGTCTGCCGTCCCATTTGATTATGAGATTGAGGGAATAGAGTGCAGCTATATTTACGCACATACTTGTGCGCTATAATTTAATGCACATAGGTTAGTGTCCATTGAGACGGTCACTTTGGCCGACAATTTGCTAGAGAACGTCATAGTTTCAGTAAAAGGTGCAAAAAGATATGTGTCCCGAAAATAGGCCTCCTCATCCTCCTTACCCTTAACAGCCTATAATGGTCTACTGCTGGACCCAGCCCCCCCCCCAGACTTTCTATTTAAAACGGCCTAGTTCTTCATAAAGAAATGAAATGGCGTAACATCAAACTGACAGATTTCAAGTGAAAAGTTTGAGCACCGCAGTCCGGCTGCAGATCGCGAGCACGAGCCTATCTCTTTCAATATTCCTGATCCTGTTTGTTTTAACTTTTGTTTCTCTTTCTATTTGCTATCTCTTTCAAATGTTACACAACCTCTATACTTTCGCACAACATTTTTTTCATAAAACTTTTGATTCTGATTTAGATCTAATTGATTTATTAGAACACTTTTGTCAGAGGTGGTTCTAGGTTTGGCTCTGTGTGTACTTTTTTATTTACATATGTTTGTTCGTCGATTTCACGTCAATAATAGACCGATTTTAACAATTATCTGGCTTTTATATGAAGGAGAAAGATCCTGAAAAGGTGAAATAATTCAGTAGGGATTAGTATTTATCCCGTCAAGCTTCAAAAACAACATAATACCTTTGATAAATCACTATTTACTAACTACAAAAATTTTGGTGATAATAATCTTCGCCCATTCTTAATAGACATTGATAATACTTATCTGTCATTTTGATTTGAAGTGGTCTCACAAAAGGTTGTTCTTCGAGGAATTGAAATGTGCACATGATAACTTTTACAATCATTGGTGATAATTATTTTCCATGGCAACGGGCATAGACAAACTAAATTATACTCGAATTTTAACTAGATGTCGCCACTTGTTTTTTTTTAGGAATTTGACCTCGGCTTATAGTTTTCTAAGATGCCAAATTAATTTAATCCTAATATGTATAAGTCGCGTGGTGTCAGCTTAGAATTTGCACCACCCCAACTCTTCCCGTGGGTGACTAAGGGACATACACCGGGGTGCGTTCAGCAGCGCTCATAGACATAGAATTTTTTCACTACGTGCAGCGCTTCACGTTAATAGATCTACCACCGAATTGCGATCCCCAACCCGCATACCTAGCGTGGGGATTATGGGCACTACCCCCCATGGGATACAAGCCAATAAGGTGATTATCAGTTGGACGCCTGCGTCTAGCAGTGGACCATTATAGGATGTTGAGGTTGAGATGAGCGCAATTTTTCCCTTATGGGCGAGTCTAGGAAACCTTTCACATTGGCATTTTTTCCTTTCAACCTTTCAAATACTCGCGCTAATAGGTAGTTACTCCAAATGCAGCCCGCTAAACCAACAAAGTTCGATTCTGTTTATAAGCCAAACACAGCTCGCAGATACTCTGTCTGTCAGACGCAAATAGTTATATTTACCCCTGTGGTTACCAAATGGGATTGCTTCCCGATGTCTCTATCTTAGAGTGTATTTGTGATTAGTTGATCGTCCCAAACGTGGGGTTTGTTTAGGGGAGGCAGGTGAGCCAGTGAGCTGAGTGTACTCGCTTGAAACTGTTGGTAACTTTTTATAGTATGGATTTTGATTAATTTGAAATTTTAGTTACTTTTTGAACGTGTATTTTCGCTAGTTCTCTTTTGTGCAACTGAGATCGCTCAACTGCAAATAGTTGCGCAATGGGGCTTCCCTTTTTGTGCCATTCATTTTGTTCCCTTTTGCTCAACTTGTTTTTTAACAATTGAAAATATAGTTAAAGTTTTTGCATGGAAGAAGTTTGGTCATACATGACATACCGCGCGCTACGTAAACACAATTCACTCCTAATTGTGTTTACGTAGCGTGCGGTATGTCTTCATATAATACAGAAGAAATCAATCTTCTATTTTTACCGCTTTAACATTTTACATCTACAAATTTAAGCTCTAATAATTACTCATCAGTTTAAATCTTAAAATTCATATTTAAGCGCAAAATAAGGTCAAATGAAACGATTAATTACAAATTGTATGAAAAACTTATTGAGCAAACTGAAACTAATGCGATCTAGAAACTAAAGTGGTACTATCCAATCTCAAACAAAAAGACGTTCTAAACTTTAATTAGCTATTTGGAGTAAAAATAATTTGCTCTGAAGTCGTACATTCCAATCTAAATTTTAATTAAACCCAAGAAACGGCAAAAATCTAGCACCACTGGAAATGTTTAAGGAACTACTATAAAATAGGGGTTTGCAGTTTGATACATTTGTGGTTACATTAAATAAGTATGCATTTGAAATACAAAATTGGTACTGACATAGAATATAATTTGACGTAAGCATTTTATTTAAAAAGTTGACTAACTTAAATCGGTTAAAAGATATTTATTTCTCATAAAAACACAAGTTCTTTTAAAATGAGATATTACAATACTAAAATAATGCTTATAATTATTATGTTATTATTATTATTCCTCCGGGGCCGGTCTGTTATTTTATAGTAAGTTGTTAGGTATTTTAATTCAAAAGTGTAACAAAACACAATTTAAAAAAAACTTTTACTTTATGAGGTTCCGTAGATCAAGAGGAAAAAAGAACCCGTATGGATCCACTTTCCCGTCCGTTTGTCCGTCTGTCAACCCCCTTTTCTCTGAAACGCGAGTATGTTTCGAGTTGAACTTGACATCAAATACTCAAGTCCATAACCTCTTCGAGCCGTGATATAAATCAAACTTCTAAGTCAACGCAATCAAAAGTTGCAGCTGTTTATGCTTGAATATTTTGAAAAGGAAATCACATACACACAAAACTTGCAGAGTAGGTGCTTCCTGTTGACCTACAGTCATGAAATTTGGCAAGGTTTTCATCTAAGGTTATCGACATAGCTCAAAGGATTAGCAAGCTGAAGTGGCAGTGGGCCGGTCATATCTCGAGAAGAACCGACAACCTCTGGGGTAAACGTGTTCTTGAGTGGAGACCGCGACTCGGCATACGTAGTGTAGGACTCTCTCCGACCAGGTGGGATGACGATCTGCGAAAGACTGCTGGCAGATGCTGGATGCGGCAAGCTGAAGACAGGGCGCTATGGCGCTCATTAGGGGAGGCCTATGCCAAGCAATGGACTTACATAATATACCTAGGCTGCTGATGATGATGAAGTTCTTTCATCACTATAAATAAATATTTAAGTAGGTACCTACATTTAGCCAGGAATCAAAACTATCCCAACTTAAACCAGAAAGGTACACAAAAGTTACAATTAACGTGTACATCTGAAAGTTGTTTTTGGGCTTCCGGGAATACCTGCTAATGCCCTGTTCACACTACCTGATTTTCCGAAACGATCTTTGTGGGACAGCACAGTTTCATATTGTCTGAACTGACCATTTTTATAAGAGCCATGAAAGATGGCCATAAAATAGTATATCCACAGAAACGCTATTTTATCACATACATATTGTTTTTTAATGGCTGTTCGGACTAAGTGACGAGAAATGATTTAGAAAGCCATAAGTTTCGTTCATTTATGGTTCCAACTAGACCCTTACTGCGTGAAACATGCACCTTTATTTTATTCGTGCATTAATATTAAAAATAATTAATACAAAAAATATTTTCGTCGGGAAAAAAACAATTTAGTTCATAAAACAAGAAAGAAAATTATGAAATTCAATTCAAACTATTTAGATTTTTAATCGTTTTTAAACACCATAAAATAGTAAACGCTAAGTTGTTATGTCACCATAATCTTAATCACAAAATCCGTCCCAAATTGTACAGTGTAACCGCCCCTAAACTTTTCCTGGATCAGGAAATCCCTGACAAGGAACACGGTGGAACACAAGGGTCGCTTCCCGACTCCGCCCGGGCCCAGGGCTGACTTGACGACGGAAACTTTGACGGGTCGGAAAGTTGTCCTTGATTTGATTTGTCTCAATTTATCGTAGGTAATCGTATAGGTATCGGTATGCACGATTCCCGTTAGATCCATCGACTAGATACATGATGGATCTTTTGAGAACTTTATTTCTCATTCTATCACTTTGGAAGGTGTGGTTCTATCGGGATTTTTTTCTCATTAGATCCATATTCGCACTGCAGAACATACACAATACAGATATTTGTAACGCGGCGGGAATCGAAACTGCAACCAACGTGCTATTGAGGCTCTCAGGCTTAAACAATGCTCTTCAGTCTACAAAATTATACGAAAGAGGGGATAGAAGAAGTCTCTGTACAAATTGCACATTCTTAACAAAAAACCATTAACAAAGAAAGCACACCCAAGTAAAACTATCATAGTTATTAACATAAAAGTCCTTTATAACGGGATATTTACCATGATCTGATTGTTTAGTTTTCCAATATTTTAAACACAGTTTCATGCTTTAGTTCTTCCGTGATCATGGCGCATAAAACTGTGCCAAAATATTGGATAACTCAAAAATAAAATCATGGTAACTATCCCGTTATAAAGGACTTTAAACCCAAATAAGACACAGTTGATCCTGTAAGCGGTTCCTACCGCTAAAATACAATTTTACTCTACGACACTTGGACCCTATGATTCCTGAAACCTCCTGCAAACAGCAATATTTCACGAGTTAACTGAATCAAGCTATGCACTGAAACATCTGTTGCAACTTGCTTCAGTAATTGTTGTGATATAAGCTGCTGTCCATGGCATAGGAGGGAGCGAGCGCCATTTAACAGGTGGACCCAATGCGACAAAACAGTACGAATTTCAATGAGCATAACGTTGCATGACGTGGCGTATGATCAGTGTCCCTTAAGCCATCAGGTTTTCATACAAATTCAAGCGTCCACATCTCGTCGCAAACGTTGCATACGTGTGATCAGTTTGTTTCTAGCTTCATACTATTGTTTGGATTTTGTTTTCGATGTACTGTGCCTGTCTTGAAAGTTAAAATCTAGGTCATTATATTGTTATTTTTTGGTCAAAGCGTCTTTGCTTGAACACGTATAATTATATGCTTATATGACACTTTATTGTTCCGAGTTAAACTGTTATACCAACAATTATTTCATTTCTCCTAGTCATTTTAGCCAAAAAATAGGGTCAACATGACAATCCCAAACTAAACACCTAGAAACTTCAATTCCTATGCCTTTGTTTTGGCGTTATAAATGTTGGCTCAAACGTCAAATTAAATAGCATTTTAACTTCGTTATCTAAGGTCAATACAAAAATCGGTTCTTTTAAATATCTAAGTAAAATGACCAGCTGATTACCTCGGGACTCTAGATAAAACTCAAAACTCATATAAATATAAGTAAGTGACGGATTTTATATTATTATGAACTGTATTTTGAAAGATCACTTCTGGTTATGACTTAGACCAGACCGTAGTATTAAGGTATTTCAGTAGCAAAACTAACTTGGTCCACACATGCCTTTGTGGTGCGGTAGGACTGAAACTACATTGTAGTAGGCCTTAAGTTTGAATCCAGGTCGTGAGTTCACATTGTATGACAACTTCAGTATGCCGAGTGAACTAATATTCAATGTGGGCACTGAAGCAATGAATTCCATATTGATATTATTTCGAGAGAATGAATTCCATATTGATATTATTTAGACAGAATGAATTCCATATTGATATTATTTAGACAGAATGAATTCCATATTGATATTATTACCAGGATTCCGCGGATGTCCGTAGATACTTAAAGGTCGAAAATCAAAGTACATTATGAACAAATTGTGTAAATGGCTGAATGATAGGAATTTTTATGAACGAATTTTTTAAACGATTTTAATAATCTATACTAATATTATAATAGATAAAGTGTGTGTTGTCTTTCTTTCACGCCCTAACTAACCAACCAATAGACTTGGTTTGGCATAGAATTAGTTGAAAAGATGGAGAGTTACATTAGGATACTTTTTATCCCATGAATCAGTTCCCATGGGATAGAAATAGCCTTAAACAGCGCGAGCGAAGCCGCGAGCAGCAGTTTATCTTTACTTATATTATAAAGAGAAAAGATTTGTTTGTTTGTTTTAATTGAATAGGCACCGAAAGTACTGGACAGATTTGATAAATTCTTTCACCATTAAAATCCTTCATTCATCCAAACATAGTCAGAAATATACCCGTGTGAGGCCGGGGCGGACCACTAGTAAAATATAAATTTAATTTGAATTTAATTTTAATCTTAAATTTTTAATTTTATTGTATTAAGGGAGGCATATGTCCAGCAGTGGACTAATATAGGCTGATGATGAATGCCTGACCATAGCGAGACATGTTAATCAACAACACCTTGTTTCTTATATTGTTAATAGTTACCATAAACGTGTTGATAGTATAAAATTTGACTTGTCCAAGTGCTTATTTTGTAATAAAGAAATAAACGTTATTGATATTGATATTTGATATATTATTTATATATTAACTACCTATTGTATATATTAACTACTACTGTATACGAGTAGGTACTACGATCAATGCAAACAAATCTTCGTGCATTACGTTTTCGGTTTCGTATCCCTTTAACAGCACGAAGTTCGATGCGTACTGTCACATGAATTGTCGCCGCATCGGAGAAGCGGCCATTTTTATTCTGTAATCTGTGTTATCACACTGCGGTGAATGAAATGACCACTTCACCGCACAGACAATCGACGTGACGTGATCAAGACACCGTAACTTTATGTGAGTGACATAAGAATAGGTTTTTCACAAAAACGGATCAGTATTTTCGGTGTTCGTTTTGCGAGTAGGCCTCCAGATCTTGTCAGGTCTTGTCTGTGTATTGTTAGTTTGTTTTGTACCTGTTTTAAAAACAATCTATGTGTTGCCTCAAAACTAAATAATTGTTATCAGTAAGATGTAGCTGTTAGGAATTTAAACAAAGTAGCTTACCGTAACTAAGTACTGGATCGAACTGAGTTACTCAGGGTTTCGATTCTTCAAGTCCATCTTACGAAAACTTTTAAGTAATTCAGTCAGAAAATCCATTTGAACTGTAATATCGACCCGAGAACCTGTAATAAAACCTAGAATTCGACTCCCTCTGCGCCCTTCCAGGCGTGTAACCCGATTTCCCGCCAATATTCAATCTGAAAGAATCTTTCATTGAAAACTGAAAAAGCGTCAAAGTGCAAATAAATAATTCTCCACTGAAGCGGGAAAGGACATCGGAATCCTTTCGTGACGTCACGCGTCTTGGAGGGATGGTGGTATGCAAATGGGGAGAAGCAAATATTAGAATTATGTCAGATAGATATACTAAAAATCTTTACAAAACAAAAATCCACTTTTTTATAGTCAATAGACCTTCGATTGACTACAATCTCACCTGATGGAAAGTTTCAGAAACTAAAAAAACTCAGCATTCCTACTTTTGTTTTCGTGCTCAGCCAACGTATGTAGTTGTTTGTGGTGTTAGAATTTTGAACGCTTTCTTCAGTCAGGTGCTTTTACTCTTGAAGCTTTATTAAGTCGTAATTTCTAAGCTTGCAACTAAAGTACTCTCAGATTTAAAAAAAAACTTTCTTTTTTTCTAGTCACTAGTCATTCTAAAATAATGTGTTTTAAGGTTCTATATGTAAGTATTTGTAGCGTTCGTCCTCATTAAAATAATATGAGAATAATTTAAAATAAAACTATAGGTACCTACAAACGTTTGATAGTTTATTTATTTACCTACAAACTATGTTTTGCAATCAACTTTTACATATTATTGTAAATAAATTTCATATTATTTGATTGTGCTTTTCTTTATAGATAATAAAAACCAAAAATATTTATTCTTGTCTCCATCTCACATAACCCCATCCACCGTCCACGCCCGGACAAAGTCTGAACCGTCCTCTCCGGCCCGAAGTTCTTTACTTAAAGTTAAGTAGAGAGTTTAGTAACTTATTGTGATTGAAAAAAGCATTCCGTTGACAGAGGGCCTCTTAGAGCGTTATCGTGTCGCTTTAGTTGAGGGTTTCTATTTCATGAGAATAACTCGCGAAGAAAGCTTTTTATGTTATTTTCAATTTAATATTATTATTATGGTTATTTGGGCATATCTCAATTGATAAAAACTTTCGTCTTTTTCTCTCGTTTTATTAAATTTCATTGTTACTATTCCATAATACATAGGTATCAGATTCGGTGTTCAAAATTTAAATACGACACACCGAAAAGAACTTTACTATAAACGATAGGTATGAATCAATTAAATAATATTCGATTTACCAATGTCAGGAGATATTGATAAAATGAAATTCAAAGTCGTCGTAACATTTTTTCAGAGCTACTACTTCATTACTCAACATGTCATCAGTGTCTTTTACTTATGAATAAACTTTACTTTTTACTATTCCCTATGAGTATGTATGTATTAGGTAATTACACCGAAAGAAAGAAGTGTAACATATTACTGAATTTAGTGCTAGCAAATGTTAATAATGCTGATACACAGTTATGTACCTACTGACCAGCGTTACGGGGTGTAATATATCGTGTTACACAGCGAGCGTTCGTGCAGTCAGTAAAAAGGAGGCGCTTGCAACAAGCAACGAGACGGATGACCACACGCTGTAACGTGTGCTCGCTGCGAATGTTACAGTACGCCTCGTAACACCGGTCAGTGCGCGGCTTGAGTAAGGCACTGTCAAATGCAGTTCCACGTTCACCCATCTCACAGATATCTTGACCGATCTATAAATAGGACAGATGTAAATCTCTACGTTAGAAGTAGCTCTTGTATTAAATTGCCATCTCTCTTCGGGGGCCCTCCGCGAGGCCCTCACTCGGGGGCCCTTCACCGAATTAGGTTAAACTGGATTTATAGCCAAATTAATCGTTCACGGACCATCGGTATTGCGAGGAAGAAACAGCTGGGGCAGTGAGTGATTTGTTGAGGAGTTGATGAGAACGAAGGTATTGGAAAATAAATAAATAATGCTGGACAATTCACACAGCATTATCTAGCCCCAAGCTTAGCAGAGCTTGTGTTATGGGTAGGTACTAGATAACTGATATACATAATATAATACAATACATAGATAGATATGTTTTATTAAACATAGGTAACGACCAGAACACCTGGAACAAATACCTGCCGATCGTACAAATATTTGTCCCAAGGCGGGAATCGAATCCGCAACATCTTGCGTCGCAGGCGGATCTTCGTAGCTGAAAAATGGATTCTGCCTGCTACCTATTACAACGTACATCGCAATAGAACACAAACTTCCACAGTGGACGTATACTCAGATAGTCCACTGCTGAACGTGGCACTCACAAGGGGCGTTTAGTAAAAAATTTTTAATTTTTAATGGGGCTTTCCTTTCACTGCGGTGATGATAGGCCTGTAGTGATTGCAACTTTATGTGATCACTCCTGAAGTTGCGGCCTCTAGAATTAGCCAATTAACCTTGCAGCTGTTAGGAACTGTAGGATTTTCTTTTGGGTGATTTTGTCGCTCGTCTGGGCTGACCTTACCTCCAGGGTTTTGCCATAATCATCACTCTTCTTACTCCTCAACAAGATTAGATAAAAGAAAGCCACTCTGCTTCTAGTTGGTACAACGCGCGTATATCACATTTCGGAGTCGAAAGAATCGAACCTTTGTATCCTATTTGTGAGATGTCATGAGATTTCAAACGATTGGGAAAAAAATTATAAAGCAACGAAACCGCAGAACCAAATCGAGACGAAACATTTTAAACAATCAGTCGGATAAATCGTCTGAATTTCTTTAAATAAATAAAAATAAATAAAATGAAATTCAAAAATAAAATTCTTTTATTTCAGATAACGGGATCCATAATTTGTTAGTAACAAAAATCTCTTATAATTAATGTTAGTATATCTACCTACAACAGATAAATATAAAGTAATTGAAATTAATAAAATTAATTGGATTTATTGAATAAAATTAATTGGATTAAAAAAATAAATTGGATCAAATACAATAAAATTAAATTAAATCAAAACAATAAATTAAATAAGTTAAATTAAATCAAATTATGACAATTACTAATTATTACTTTCTTTCTTTGTTTCTATTTAATTCGATTTGACTATAACGAGCTCGATTTTGAATAGCCTCATATTACCAATAAGTAGATATGTTACAATTTAAACAAATACAACTAAAAAATCAAAAGCAATCGAAACCAATCGAGCGCTCAAAGTGTTGTATCGCACTCACTGCCCGCCAGAGGTGTGCGACCCAACGGGACATGCTTGCCCAACTACACTCGAGAGCAATGAATCCGGGTCACTCAAAGAATCCAAAAAATCTCGGAAAGTAAGAATGCTAGGTTAAGAAAGTTATGTTCTCCGACGAATAAAAATTTATGCTCTACAAGCACGATGGAAGACACAGAGTGTATAGAAGACCAGGGGAAAGATTCAAGCAAGCATGCATCGAAGAAAAAGTAGCCTACGGTGGTGGGTCTGTACTTGTGTGGGCCGGAATTTCCTCTGAAAGTCGCACAGAGCTGGTGATCATAGAAAACGGCTCTTTAACTAGCGTAAGATATGTGGAAGAAATCCTCAACGAACACGTTGGTCCATTTATGGTCAATTTGGGTGAGGATGCTACATTTATGCATGACAATGCCCGACCTCATACAGGTAGGATTGTGAATGACTACCTTCAAGAGATGAACATTACTTGTATGGAGTGGCCAGCGCGCAGCCCGGATATCAACCCGATCGAGCATGCTTGGGACGAGCTAGGGAGATGCGTAAAACAACGAAACCCTCCCCCAATCACGCTTCCTGAGCTCAAAATTGCTCTCACAGAGGAATGGGAGAATATTCCCCAAAATCGTATAAGGAACTTGGTGTACAGCATGCCAAACCGCGTAAACGCAGTAATGGAAGCACGAGGAGGTAATACGAAGTATTGAAATTCAAGAAAATCGTCATAAAGTTCAAAAATTTCATGTTTCCTATTTTTGTTTTAAGGAGAGATCAGCAGTTTTTTTTCTTTATGTAATATTGTGTAAATAAAATGTATGGTGACTCATATTTTTTTAACTTTTATTTAAGGAGTATTAAATTGTCTATTAAATACAATTTATTGCATTAACCTAGCATTCTTACTTTCCGAGATTTTTTGGATTCTTTGAGTGACCCGGATTCATTGCTCTCGAGTGTAATAAACGTTTAAAGCATTTCGAAAATTGAGGTCCAGCGATCTTTGCTTTCAAGCAGAACTACAACAGCGCATTTGCTGAAAAATTGAGCAGCAGCAGTAAAAAACTCTAGCTATGCCAAAAACCAACCATCACTTCCCTAAGCTATACAATCGCACTAACACTGAAATGTGGTCGGGTGATAATTCGCCGGAGCTTACCGTTATGAAGTGTCTGCAAATGTACAGCAGTTAGTTCGCCTAATGGTCGATGTAAAAATAAGTAGTTTATGTACCGATGTTTATCTAATGATGCTGGTCTCGTAACATAAGCTCAGAGTCGCTCAGCGAACTATTGAGAGCGTTGTCCTTGGAGGGTCTCTTATGTGACAGAATTCAGAATACGGAAATCCAAGTAGAATTAAAGCAGCTCAAAAGACATACCCGTAGCTCTCAGAATTAGCAAGCTGAAGTGGCAGTGGGCAGGTCATTAGCTTATTGAACTGATAACCGCTGGGGATTAAAGGTTCTTGAGTGGCGGCCGCCGCGATGCAACGCGAAACGGAGATTTTGTGTTTATTTTCTAGGAAAACTTTAATACATATTATATAGTTTCAATATTGCAATGAACGACATTCTTATGTCCCATCTATCCATTACACATTCCTTTAATCTAGGACAAGACCCTATTAATTCAAAAATCTGGGGCACGCAAACTATTAAGAGGTCTCTAAAAGGTCTAAAAAGGAATTTAACCCTTAACGCGAGATTTTCATCAAATTAACAGGAATTAAGGGCAGTACCTTTGCGGATTAGAAATAATTCATTTGAACCCTTCCGGGGTCAGATTTGGATACATTTTTTAGCTTACATGATGGGTATTTTAATGTCTGGTTGATGTTTTCTTTTGCCGGTTAGGGATCACCGCCATAGGCTTTATTATCACGGGCGACGACGGCGGTTATGTGTGACCTTTTTCAACAAAAACATTCTCCCGTAAAGACAAAAAAAGAAAGTTAATGCGTGTCTTCTAGCTAGCGACTAGTCTAGATTATATAATAGTTATATATATATATGTATACATTATATATTATAATATAGTTAGAGGCAGTAAAATTAAAACGGTTTTGCCCCTAAGGCTTCAAAGTTTGTAGACCCCTGTTCTAACCCTTCGTGATACATCGTCAGTCATATCGTTGCGTTCCATGAGGTGACATTGTTGACAAAGGAAGGTCTATTGATTAAAAAAGATCTCTTAGTTTGCGTAACCTAGGAATGGAACTGAATGCAGCGTAAATAACGCTGCTCATTTTACGCACAAGTAAAAAATTTCATTGGCTCGACCTCAGCTTTACTCAATGGTAATTTGTTTGCCGCACATGATATTTACATCATAGGCTGTAAAAAGTAACTCCCGTGCGACTTTATAGACGCAGATTTGAAACATCCTGTCCCAGGGCGGTAATCAAACTAAATCCACCGCGTCTCGAGTTGAATATTTTAAAATTTATCGCCGAAACCTTTTCAATTTCCAAAAACTTGGCGAGTGGAAACCTAGCTTGCATAAATTGAAGTTTCTGAACAGATGTCCGGTGGGCAAGCTTAGGGGGTAGGTAGGGGAAGAGGGGGATAGGTGGGTAGATGGGAAGGTATATAAGGACAGGTATCATGGACATGGACGGATGATTAAAAAATGTGGAGTCTAATAGTGATATTGCTTCTCCTCGCTCCTCGCATGAAATTTTCGACATGTGGGAATTTGTGGGAGGGCGCGCAGTGCACGTGTCGGATTTGCGTGGAATTGTCACTAAATTAGCTGTTGTAATTGGGATGACAATTTGTGAAAGACTGCTGGTAGATGCTAGATGCGGCAAGCTGCAGGCATGGCACTTTTGCGCTCATTAGGGGAGGCAAATGTCCAGCTGTGGACTAATAAAGGCTGATGATGATTTTAATTCTAAGTAACTCAGTCATGCCTAAACAGCTGAGTGGATCACAATGAAGACTTGGCTGGGAGGTAGATGGTATCCCAGAGAAGGACCTAGTATACTTTTTATGTCGTAAAAGCGCTGGCGAAGAAAGTTCATCCCAATTAACTCGAACCAAACCAAAAACCTCTATGATATAATTATTAAGCTTGATAAAAGCTACACCGTAAAGCCGTCTCTACTTCTCTCGGTTCCTCTAATCTTGGTGTAGGCAGGTATCCACCTAAAGGTCCAGCCCGCCTGTCCGGTCTTCATGAAATATTTATAAAAACGTATTAACAGTTACTTTTCGCGGCAAAGGGATTTCACTGTTTATCCACACCTGCGGTGGTGAAAAACATTGAGGGTAAAGTTTATGACAGGTTGTTAGGAAAGTTTTTGGTTCATTAGGTTCTTTTGGGTTTGTCGAAGGTAAATACATAGCTACTGCCCACGGCTTCGGACGCGTTTTTTCTATCTTTGGAAAACTGATTTTGTGATTTGTCTATGTGTTGGCTCCAACTCGAAAAATAACAACTAACAGGCTAAAAGTTTCTTCGTCGCTTCTTTACTTTAGTCAATCAAAAATATAACTTAATTTCCGTGTAAGTGTTTTATTTGAAGAATTTGACGTTTTCTAAGTGTACATTTTTGTATTTATGGAAATAAAGCATTTTTAATTTGGTTTGAGGTTCCAGGTCTAAAGCTACATCTAAGCAAAATTTCAGTCAGATCCGTTCAGTCGTTTTTGACGTGAAGGAGTGACAAACACACAGACACATTTATACAACATTCGCCGTTATAATATTTTAGAACTTAGACATAGACATTTATTTATTATCTGCAGCAGTACAAAACATACATAATAATATAATTGAACTTTCTTTTGTGCGCGGCTTCGCTCAAGAGGTCTTGTTTAAAAAAAACGTAGGTAACTTAAAGCACCCAAAGCTACTTTTCATAATGATTTTCTTCAAACTGAATTTCGACAGCGGCGTCCACTCTCAACGAAGACTAGCCGTGTGCGAAGGTCATAAACAAGTGCACAAGTGTACGCACAAACACCGATGCACTCTCTATTCCTCGATTAACCTACTTCCGACCACACCTATAAGGTACATACATACGTTATGGTGTCACTGTGGCGCACCTTTCAGCCCTTACAAAGGACCCCCTTAGTCCACTCATACTGTTACATTACCTGTGGTCCAACCCCTAATGTGCCCTTACTATATTACGGTGAAAAATGAAAGAGTATCTGGTAACACTAGGGGTTCATATCAGAGATATTGGGGTTTCTGGAACGGGTATAATGGATGTTTTTTTTATAAAGATCTTGAAAATTTCGTCCCGAGAACAATTCGATAAAAAAAATCGTGATTCAAATGCGTTTAAAAATTTTACCCGATCCGTTTTGGAGTTGACTTCGCCCAAGAAACTCAGAACTTCAAAAACTTTCCCTTTAGAAATAAAGTAAAATAGTAATACGTTAAATTTGTCTATAACAGCGGGAATAGATCCAGTAACCCTCGGGGTCTAAGATTGCTTCCACTGAGGCACAAACAGACAATAAAGCACTCTAACCTTTACAAATAAAGCTCTAGATATAGCTACAGATAGAATTTTCATAAAAAATTGGCTACACAACTTAGTAAGCATTTAGGTTTGTCTAAGCACTGGGTTCTTAAAATGTATTGTAGTACCTTCTGAAAGTCTAGAACTGAATTAATAGGTACTATTTGGCAATCTTGGATACGTTTCAAAACTGGTAGGTAATCAATATCCTAACGTAACCAAAATGAACGATCTTCTATTAAAACCAAAGCAAATAAACCTAACCTTACAACCTCCAATTTCTCCACATACATGTTCGAAAACCTAATTAATTCTCGTACGCTGCGGGAATTAATTACAGCGCCATCTATTGGCCGTATATCTTTGTAAATGGTAGTTTTCGGCTAATAGGTAGCTATCAATCTTACCTCTTTTGCTCGTGGTTTGAAAATGAGGTGCGTGTTGGCACTTCGGGCTTGCGTATGCGTATAGGGGCGGGAAATATTACTTCTACACGTGTTTTAGGTGTAAACGCTCCCGCCATTAGGTGCGTTTTTGTCGGACGATAATTTTGCATGCGTTATTGCGACATCAGAAGGATGAGTCTATTTGATGATAGTAGGTAACGAGACGTGATCGTGACGCCTCCTTTTTCCATAGGTTTTGGTACAGCGCCTCCTATCGCGTGGACGGGGAACTACGCAAATCTCGTACAATTAATGAATAAAGTTATGGTGGTGGTTTTTTGTGTAGGTATTTTTTTTTTCTGCGTTCCACAAGCAATAGAACTAGCGAAAAAGTATTTTACCACAAACTGTTAACCATTTTCTTTGAACTCATGATAAAACCAACTTTGTTTCAATTAGGTATATTTCGAGAGCATTTGGTAAAATGTTAAACATTTTTCCAAGAAAAACTCTTAAGGCGGTACTGAACCCTGACTCATACTAGCGCCGCCACCTATTTGATTTTATTATTACGTGAAACAAACAAACCCACGTAGCTAAAATGCGCCGCGTGGCCATGCACAGTGTGTGTGGCGGTGGAACAGCGGCGTAAGACACCTACAATTAGCGGCCTTACAGCCTATATAATGTGATTTCTTTGTCCACAGCTCAAACAATAACTCCGGACAAGCAGACGGTGCTCCACGTGCTATCTCTCACCGTCACTCGCGAGGAGATTGGTGGAGAGCTGCGCTGTGCCGTGTCTTCGGAGGCACTAGATCAGCCGATTGTGAGGAGTGTGAAGCTGGATGTGCATGGTAAGTGAATCTTATGTTTTTGCCATACATTGAAAACCAGCGCTGGGTAGACACACCTGGTCTACCCAGCACAATGCTGAGTGTGGGCCATATTTGCCCTAAAAACTGCTACGCACAAAAAAAGACTAATTCAAGGATATTTTCTTTATTATTTCTTTCTTCTTTCTATCTATGTACTCAGCATGAATTAGCCTTTATAGGCTGTTGAGGTTGAGGTGAGGCTTGAGGGGATTGGTCAGCTTAATGATACCTATCATAATGCTTTTTTTAATACCTACCCTAGTACCATCTTTTGTTAGAAGAGATGAGAAAACTGAAATTTTATGTAGGGAATACTAAATTACGTTTAATCTACAAAAACAGTCACGATTTCCCGACATTAATCCCGGTTAGCGGACACTAACTTAGAATTAATTCGCATCGTCTGTTTCTATGGAAATTAACATTTCTATACTTTTGTTCATGGAAGTTGCTTGAGGGTAATAAAACTTATCAGAAAAACGTAAATACTCAGATCTGACAGAAAATACATGATGTTTTGTTATCATTTATTTGTTTCTATTATTTTATTTTGATTGAAGGAACAGAAGCACTCTGAGTTGACACACTGAACAGTGACGTCATAGAAATAGGCAGCGTTTTTATCAACCTAAACTGAATGCAATTTTGTTTTTAGTTTTTTTTCGTAATCATTTATGAATTTGTGCGTTTTAAATTCTTTTACGTAATGAAATAACATTAATAATCAATAAGAAAAACTTTGTTTATAGGTACCTTATTGCACGAAGAAATAGGTATAAAACAAAAATTCAACACAATCAATGTGTGGATTCGGGAATCGAATCCGCAAACTTTTACGTCTCAGGCCGCCCTTTGCAAATTCCTGTCTCTTCCATAAGGTTCTCAAACTAACAAATTAAATTCTCGTCAGTAAGAATTAAAATCAACTCACAGTATCTCCAACATTTTTCTTCGGAAATTTCTCGCAAATATAAATTTTCATTAAGTCTCAGATAGGGAGTAATTAATGGAGCTAATTATACTACTGCTCTAGATAACGGCGGAGGAAAACGGTCAAGAGTGAGTACGAGAACTTCAGAGGGTTCCAAGTTTTTTTTCAACTGTTGACGCAAAATTGGTGTGTTATCGGTCTGTAAGATAACAACTCTCAAAGGAAGGGAAAAAAGATTTAAGCTTTACTACATTTTTAGGGTTCCGTACCTCAAAAGGAAAAAAGGAACCCTTATAGGATCACTTTGTTGTCCGTCTGTCCGTCTGTCCGTCTGTCCGTCTGTCCGTCTGTCAACCCACTTTTCTCAGAAACGCGTAGAGTTATCGAGTTGATATTCACATCATATACGCAGGCTCGTAACCTCTTGAAGCCTCGATATAAATCAAACTTCTAAGTCAACGCAATCAAAAGTTACAGCTGTTTATGTCTATTTTTTTTCAATTTTCCTAGGGAATCACATGCACACAAAACCTATAGGGTACTTCCCGTTGACCTAGAACCATGAAATTTGGTGAGAAGCAAGGTCTTATAGTACAAGTAATGGAAAAAATCCGAAAACCGTAAATTTGTAATTTATTCACAGAAAAAATATTTTTTTAATGTTGCCATGGACCAAAAACCTATAGGGTACTTCCCGTTGACCTAGAACCATGAAATTTGGTGAGAAGCAAGGTATTATAACACAATTAAAGGGAAAAATCTGAAAACCGTAAATTTGTAGTTTATTCACAGAAAAAATAATTTTTTAATCTTGCCATGGACCAAAAACCTTTAGGGTACTTCCCGTTGACCTAGAACCATGAAAATTGGTGAGAAGCAAGGTCTTATAACACAAGTAAAGGGAAAAATTCGAAAACCGTAAATTTTTAGTATATTCACAGAAAAAATAATTTTCGAATCTCGCCATGGACCAAAAACCTGTAGGGTACTTTCCGTTGACCTAGAACCATGAAATTTGGCAAGAAGCAATGCCTTATAGCACAAGTAAAGGGAAAAATCAGAAAACCGTAAATTTGTGGTTTATTCATTCAAAATAGTACATTGTTACACTAGGGTTGGACGTAACTTATTTAGTCTCGAGACGCCAATAGTTCGAGGGACTAAATATGTTACGTCATAATCGTTATCAAATCAGAAAATTATTATAATAATAATAATAAAATTTATTTATTCACAAAAAGATAGGGTTACAAAGTCGGTATACTTGTATTAAACCTATCAGGGTCAAAGATAATGACACCTTGCTCTAACTAAGTTTAGATTAAACTTGTGTTTAGACACAAGTCTTTAATTATTGTGCCTTATTCGTCTGGATTTGACTGATTTCTTTGCTAAAGAGTAGGAGTTTGTACGGAACCCTTGATGCGCGAGTCTAACTCGCACTTGACGTTTTATTTATTAATGTTTAAAACTATTGCAAAGTATAGGTTTAAATGAAACAGTCATAAAGATTTTGATATTTTAGTACGCACATTATTTGATATTTTAGACAATTACAGGAGAAAAGTAGAAGTTAAAGTGTCTAAAAATTACAAGTCTTGTCATAATTTAAGACAATTTAAATGAGAAAGCTTGTCATTTTTAGACAAGTGTCAAAGACAACTTGTATACTACATGTTTACAAGATGTAAACATGTAGTATACAAGTTGTCTTTAGGTCAGACTTCGATCTTCTAGCAAGTGAAAACTACGTTTTTCTCGTGAAAGAACATCGAAACTCAGAACTCAATTGAGACAAAAATATCCAAGCAGAAAACTTTAGCAATGAATTTACGGAACCCTGAACTTTTCTAGCCTTCATCAGCTTACGTGAGGGTTACCATTACTTACACTGACCCCTAATACACCCACTTGAATAGCTCTCTTGATAGTAAGCAGAAATTAGGGATAGAAGGTCTTAACCTACATTAATTTTACCTAAAAGTGTTAGATTATAGAAGCATTAAAAAAGAAGGTTAGGTACCTTCTTGTTTAATATTAGGATTGAGTTTATTTCTAACTAGCTGCGCTGGCGGCTTCGCCTGCGTGGAATTTTTTTGTATCAAATGGATGAATGGAGTTTAGGCAGAGATACGAAGTTGCCCTAGGTGGTCACCAAAATCTATTTTCGTATCTCTGCTTAAACTATATAGAATAAAACTATTAAAGAGGCATTAAAAAAAGCTTATGATAGGTATTACAAACTGGAAGATGGATTTTTAAAATTCCTTTGTTAAACGGAATAATAAAATAAATTAGGTGGCGGCGCTAGTTTGGGTGGGGTATGCGCTTTAAGGGATAAAATTATGTTACTCTCCATCCTTTAAACTAAACAAAAATCAAGTCGATTGGTTGCTTAGTTACTGCGTAAAAGAAGGACAAACAAACAAACACACTTTCGCATTCATAATTTTAGTACTGAACGATTCCCTAGGGCTGAACTATTTACATCCCAAATTTCATCTGAATTATGTTTAGTAGTTACGGAGATACGTGGTAACAAACTTTCACGCAAACTTTATAAAATACAAAGTAACGTTAACTTTTTCAGTACCTAGGCCAAGAACTGGAATAAAACTTTATATTATTTATTTATTTAAAACTTTATTGCACTAAGGTACAAAGGGTGGGCTTATTGCCGAGGCATTTTCTACCTGCCGACCAATAACACATGTTTTAACAGATGGTTGGCGTGTGCGTTGCTTAGGCCAGATGCTCTGATAATTTATTGAGAGAGAGGAGAGCTTCGATATCCCACGGACCTAGGGTGTCGACTCCAAGGGGAGTAAAGCGTAGGCTCTGTCGAGACCTGCATATTTGCGCCTCTTGAGATCTTCGGCCAAATCTGCCGCCGCAGCAGCCCTCACGGAAGACCTAGGAAGATGGGAAGGAAAATACAAATTGTGGAATATAATAATATAATAAATAAGTTTTATATGGTATTTCTAACTCGACTGAAGTAAATAAATAAATTAAAGCAGACCAACATGTCAAGCTCCACTAACTTTGGGGATAGATGATGCTGAGTACAATGTCCACCTTTATTTACCTAACCCCTCTATAAAATTCCAATATCATCCAAAACTTTTCAAAATAAACCGTTGCTATTTAGTGTTTGTTCGCAACTCGGGGTCGTTTAGACCCTAAGTCAAAGGGACAGATAGTTATAGGGGTCGAAATGACCCGAGCCGTATCGATGCAAGTTTCTGTATTAATTGTCGATTTATAGTCTGTTTCGTGATATTTTGAAGGCAGGGGCGGATTCAGAATTGCTCACAGGGACAGTTAAACTTATAGTAAAAAACTTATGACTGCTTACTTTATCTTCGGTTTCAATAAGAAAAAAGGTACCTTAATGGTATAATATTGTAAATAAAAGATAAATAATTTTTACTTATTGTAGCCAAATGGACCACAGACAATGTACTCCAAAACAAAAGAATTTAATTTAATTCAAAAAAATAATGAACATTGATTTCAAAACTCATAATTATATGAATCGTGAATGTATCGTGAAGCGTGATGAGTGCAGCTCGCTTCAAATTCGTTAGGATATTTGACCAGCATGTTCTTAAAATCTGGTCATTAACGAAAGAAATACATTTCTGTTCACCATAATACCTTTATCGTCCCAAATTTTAAACGGAATGAATACCTACTTAATAATACATACCCGGTCACATCCAAAAGGAAACCGTATTCACATTAAAAATCCCATTATATATTGATCACCCTTTAACAGTACAATGTTAGCGCACTTTTAATACAAACGCTTCAACGTTTAAATTTATCTTATATTATATTATATTTTTGTTTTAGTTATCACGCGTTTCGGATTGAGCAGGTAGAGCACACTTTCTTAATGATATTATCCTTATTCCGTTAAACCCGTTTATTTACCAATTTTCTCTATTTTGCTTAGATTCCTTGTTTTTTCTGTTCAGTTTCGTCACTAATACGTATCGTATTTGTACATTTTTATTTTTTATTAGTTTGATATTAATATTACAATTGTATGCTTTTTAGTCTCTGAATAATAACTTAATATACGGTATTTGATTCGGCACCTTAAAGCTTTTTGTAATAACTCGTAATAACTCGAAGACAAGTTGCCATCATTTTTTATTTTTTTTAACTTCTCTAGTTCCGTACGTCATTCATCATCATTAAGGTACATGCTGAAACTCAGCGTTGTGGGGTTACTCGCAACATTCAGCTGAGCATGAACCTATTCTGATAGCGCAGGAACATGGCACTGATCATCACACACGGCTTGCTCTTAATTTTAAATTGCATGTTAGTTTTTTTTTTAAGTAGTTTATAAATATGGTACTGTCATCATATAGGTAGTAGGTATATATTGTTCATGTAATGTGTCATGTTTGTTATTTTTATCTGTCGTGTAAGTTTCTTCTTTTTATATATGTATTTACCTGTATATATCAGAATAAATATCATTTCATTTCATTTCATTTCATTTCATTTATTTAAATAAATGACTATACCAATTTATATTTTTGGTTTAAATTCAAGTTCATACAAAGATGTTTACTTTACTGGGTAGTTTTCGGAACTAGATGAAGAGATGTATAATGAAGTGTTTAGTACTAATAATGCAGAAAAATCCTGACTGCATCGTTTAGCCCTAAGCTAAATGTGTTATGGATACTAGATGACTGATATATACCATATGAATAGGTGTAGAATACATTTAACGTTTTATAAAAGCAGTATCCAAAACCACAAACAGAATTAATAAAAAATAAATAATAGTTTAACATTTAAATTATTTTAAAGCTGCAATCTCAACTTTCTCCGAGCTGCGTTTGTACGCAACCTGCAGTATCTTCGTCCTTAATCCGCTCCCACACGATCCCTACACTTCCATATAAGGGCATATTAAGCCGTCACTTAACCAAGTTGGGGCACACAGCCGAGCAATTTTCAGGCCCTCCCTATAAATTGCTAGACGATGTAGCTAATAAGTGGCGAGATAGTGTCGTAGGGATGGGTTGGCGATAAAATTTGTTGATATCGATAATTTTGACGCAAATGCGTACACTATTCGATATAATTTATAATATAGTGGAACAACCTATGCTGTTCCACTGTTTGGCAAAGGCAGTTCCAACATTTTTTATATTTTTTTGACGTCTAGGTTAGGCGTCAAAGAATCTAGTCATCACGCATCTTTTTCGGGCTCAATTGAAATACCGTCATTGCGTTTGTGGAATCCAATTCGTTTCTCAGGCTTATGAAGCTGTTAGCGGACAACTTTGTAATGGTGTAGTAAATCTATTTTGTAGTCGTGCTCAGAAGTCTGTTGTACAAATCCATGCCTTTCATAATGAGCTCTACCGATCGTAAAAGATAGATAACAACAATCATGTTACCCATTAGTTTAATATCCTTTTGTTTTTATCTGGTTTACCAAACCTTTGTTTTGTAGTCCATGCGTTGTTTCATCGATAAAACAATCGTATTTCGTTTCATCACTACTGCTACAAGGGTCGACAATTTTACCACCTTGCAATATCGACGGTCGATACGACACTGAGGTACACGCACAATTTTGGACGCACAGATATGGCACTGTTTTCATACAAAATGACAGTTCTGTCAAAACGAAAAACCGATGAGTTTTTTATACATCGTTTTTTTTTCTTACAGCACCTACGTGGCATATTTTTTATACAAAAGTAAAAGAATCATTAAAACAATTCCAAACAATTTGGTCTGAAATAAATGATTTTCTTTTGAGTTTTGTATTGTATTGTATAGTTTTACCTACTCACTGTACGTTTGTATGAATCGGGCTCTGTTCAACGACATCCAACAAGGGTAAATGGTCCATTCACAAGTGCTAGAGTTCTGGCTTGTTCGGATAGATTACAAGCAAAGCTTTGTTGTTTCTATTTATCGCTTTCACCTTAGACGAAGCATCTCGCAGGTTGGAGGAAAACACCATTATCTAACGAATACTTCGCCTGAAGGCGCCCATACACGTCCGATTTTTTGTCTCTGAACATTCTCTAAATATCCTCATCTCTGAATAGATCATATTGTTTATGGAAGGCGTCCGTTCCATACATTTCTTTTATAACTGTAACATCGTAGGGTTGCACAGAGACTTTTCAGTCTAGTTTAGGCATCTGAGGCTAATGCATAAATTGTTTGAACAATAATTTTCTTAAGTGTCAAAATCATCATGCTGGACATAGGCCTCCTCTAATAAGCGGTCTCCATTCAAGAATACGTTTACCCCAGCGGTTGTCGGTTCTTCTCGAGATATGGCCAGCCCACCGCCACTTCGTGTACTTCAGTGTTATAATAATGTTTTTGTCAGACAAAATGTTAATTAATTATTTGTAATGATTCTTTTTGCAATAAACATCTTATTCTTCTATCTATTATCTATTCCTCAATCTATTATTCTTATTAATATTTGTTGCATATTTGGTTCAATAATGGGATATAACCTATTTTTGCCCAATTAACGATCTCACGGTTCACGCCTTCACCCTAGCGGAATACGTCATGTATGCGGACGATGGTTGCTTAATAATAACATAGCCATCCTTCTCCTAGCTGAATTTCGGCTACAGCGGTCATTCTCAAGGAAGGCCATGTGCGCAAGACTTAGTAAAGTACACAGGTGCCCTTCTGGTACATCTGTTGTCGTTAAATCTTCACTTGTTAGTGTGTTCTCCTATTTCTTCCTCACTTGGAACAATGTCATTGGATTCCTTTTGGCAGTTTAACTTTACTATCTGACTACTAACTTTTATCATTCCGAAACGTCTGTGAAGAAAATACTAAAATTAAAATGTGACAATTCGGACAAAGTATCCGAAAATCTTGTGTCCGAAACATCAGCAAGTCGTCCTCTTGTAATCCGATAGGACGGCAGACCTACACGACTGGGGAGAGGTCAGGTGCAGGAGCAACAACTAAACATGCAATCTGCACGGGAGTGTAACTCTGCCAACTTCCAAGTCCGGGCTGCAACTGGGATTTTTTACAAAAATCCCTATTAAGTATTACTTTTTGGCCCGACCCGGGATTTGAACGCGGGACCCCATTATCAGCAGTTTAACTCGCGCCCGCTAGGCCAAAGAGTACTTTTTAGATTATAATAGATAAACACAATGAAAGAACACTCAGAAAAAATCAAATTCTAAAAAATTAAACAAATATTTTGATTTCTGTTGCTTCGGTATGTAGAAGAAGCGACGAAGAAAACCTTTAGCCTGTTAGCCGTTAGTTTTCTAGTTCCAGGCAGTCGAAACAAATATCTCTAGCTACCTACTAAAGCTCAACATAAGTCGACACCTGTTATTTGTAGATGGGTCAATTACTTGGGACATAGTATACGAACTACGTGTAATATGGGAATTATTTTCCCTCTCCGACTGAATAGGGTTAATTAATAGTGTATTAGGGACGAATGGGACACAGATAAAGACCTTTATCTTTATAAAGATGAAACGTTGCGGTCATTAATTTGAGGACCGATGGATGTTGACGTAATTACTTTGATGATAAAGGTTTCGCAAAACTCTTGGGTGAATTTGGAATTAGTAAATAGGTTGGAAGAGTTTTGTAGTAGCTATAGTTATAGTTGCGTAGTTGGATGTGGCAGTCGCGGCGTGAGAATCGACCCCGCCAGAGGAAGGGCATCAGTTTCCTTCTGTGTATATTCATTAACACCTCCACTGCTATCCCTGAAACGCCGGCCAAGCGCGGGGGGGTGTTTTTATATAAGCACCGAACAGGGCGTTATGCGGCTTTTCCACCAGAGATGAGTTGCTATGTTTTTAGCAGGCCAATAGGATAGCTCGATTATCGTGTCATTTTTGTCAGTCTTTAAGACGATACCCCGAGCCAAACTAGCGCTACCACCTATTTTATCTTATTATTTCGTTGAAAAAAGTAATTTAAAAATTTTCAATGGGCAATTTGTGATACCTATTATAAGCTTGTTTTTAATGCCTCTATCATAGTTTTATTTTGTATAGGTTTAGAAGGAGATGCATAATGAGTTTGGTGACCACAAAGTGCATCATCGGATCTCCTCCAAAAATTATTAAAAAAAAACTTATAATAGGTATCACAAATTGTCCATTGAACATTTTGAAATTACCTTTGTTCAACGAAATAATAAGATAAAAATAGGTGGCGGCGCTAGTTCGGCTGTTCTGTCTTAAAATGACGCGATAATGGAGTGATCCTATTGGCCGACTGGAAACAAAGCAAAGTACTTACCACATTTCTGGTAGAAAGACAGCCTTAACGTCATACAACAGTCCAGCAGTGGGCGTATTAAGAGAATCTAGAAGGATTTTTGAAGATTTTATAGTTCAGAATTTTGATTTTTAATAATACAAAGCGAGTTCCCTTTTCCAACTGAGGTTGCTCAACTGCGAATAGTTGCACAACGGGAGTCCTAAAAATATCAACTAATTGATATTTTGAAAAACTGAATTTATCTTTTCTATCTACCTTGTGAATGTTTTGTAGGTAAATATCTGTTTCTATGATCTTTTACAACAGAACATAGAAACATTGTTAGAAAAAAAAAAACAAATAAATCTCAAATCTTCTTCTGTTCTTTTCCTAGAACGGGAGGGGAGGGGGGAACAAAAGTAATATTTTTCTCATCAAACACATTACCTACACATCACGAGCTCTAATGGGTCAATCTGACCCCCGGTCTCTCAGACCCCCTAAAGGTTAATGGGCTGGACGTTCAATTACTAACCCTGATTGGTCGGCGCGAATATTGGAGCAGTGTTTAATATTTAATTGATATTTGGGAGGTGGGAGATATTTTACGACATACTAGTATGTAATTAATTATATGAATATGGGCATGGATTGAGAACGACAGTTTTCAATCAGTGCGTCCTACCCGTCATGACCAATGACGCTGAGAAGTGGACACTCACGGTAGGGCTGGTCCACCAGTTTAAAGTCGCCCAGCGAGCTATGAAGAGAGCTATGCTCGGAGTTTCTCTGAAGGATAGGATTTGCAACGATTACATCCGACAGAGAACCAAAGTTATCGACATAGCTCTAGGAATTAGCAAGCTGAAGTGACAGTGGGCTGGCCATGTCTCGAGAAGAACCAACAATAGTTAGGGTAACGTAGTGTAGGACGTTCTCTGGCCAAATGGGGTGACGACCTGCAAAAGAGTGCAGGATGCTGCATGCGTCAAGCTGGAGATAGGGCGTTATGGTACTCATTAGGGGAGGCCTATGTCCAGCAGTGAACTAACATAGGCTGATGATGATGATGAGGTATGTATTAGCTCTCTTAGACCATACAAACATAAACCCGCCACCTTCTGCATCTTAGGCGGACTTTCGCCCAATACGCCACTGAGTTCGACTAAGCGTAGCTGTATGTCCATTGACCATATAACTTGATGCAAAATCAACTCGACTTGTTTTGTTCTTCGATAAAAGAAATACCATCAACACAAAGAACAAAGACGCAATTCCAAGAATCCCAACAAAAGGCAATAAACTAGAAAATCTGAAATCGTAGAACAGTCCCTTCGCATTGCCCTGAGGAATAAAAAAAATGCTAGTTCAGTTCCTATTTTACGGCCCTTTTCAAGGGCCATATAGTAAGAGCACATTATGGCCCGACGACCTACTTCGTGAGTTTAGACGGCCCTTTAGGGAGCGAACTTTTTTGTAGGGAAATTCAGACAAATCGAATTATGTTAGGGCAACGGTTTTATGGGATTTCTATCAAGTGTTTTTGTAGCGTATGGATAATGATTTAACTCGACTACTTTTGTTTACAAAGGGACATCAGGGCACCTACATGCGTGCACGAGTTTTCTCGTAATAGTTTCGCCAAGGAACTTTGTCCATATAAAAGTTCAGTTCTTTTGACGTGAAGGTACCTCATGCAGCCAAAGTTGTGCCATTAATATTTGTATTTTTTTATAATTAGGTATAATTTTGATAAAAAAAACCACTGGGGTAAACGTATTTTATGAGTGGAGACCGCGACTCGTCAAGCGTGAAGGTAAGGCGCTATGACGCCTATTAGGGGAAGCAGTGGAATGATATATGCAGATGATAATGATGATGTGATGACGTATTAATGTGATGAACATTTAAAACAGAAGAAGGTGATTAATATAAGACATGACAGCTTCGTAAGGAACATCATAGAAGATAAAGTAGAAGGAAGACGAGGAAGGGAAAGACCAATTATTCACTACAAGAGTCAGATTACAAAGAAAGTCGCTGTCATGTCGTATAAAGAAGAAAAAGAGACCGCATTGGAAATAGAGAAGTAGAGTAAATTGCATCATTCCACCAAAAACCGCTCTATTATATGTATATGACTTTTATTTGATTAAGAATTAACATTATTTATTTATTTTTTTATTTTTTTCATTTTTTTTTGACGACCTCTGTGGCGCAGGAGGTTGCGCTTCAGGAAAAATGTTTGTAGAATCTGCAGACATTTGTTCAGGGTGTTCTGGTCGTTTTCTATGTATAATAAAAAATATCTATCTATGTATATATTGTATTATATTATGTATATCAGTTATCTACTATATTAGTTAGTACCCATAACACCAGTTCCGCTTAGCTTGGGGCTAGATAATGCTGTGTGAATTGTCCAGCATTATTATTATTATTTTATTATTATTATTTCGTCGGCTTACTGCAAGAAGTCTTTAGTCGCAAGAAGTCACTAACTGCGTTAAATACACCAATGAGTTCATCTCGATGAGCTCTACATTTTGGTAAAACTCACTAATTTGTAGCTCTTCAAACTTAGAAGTTATGGCTTGGTAATAAAGTCAATAACTGCATTTTTGGTATATCTGGTTTCATAAAATTCACTAACTTACATTAATAAATTTTAACAAAAGAAAAAAAACACAATTGCCATTTTTATTTTCATACATAATTCATTTATGTGACATAGCAACATTTTAAATTTGCTTTTACGTTCACAAACGTTGGAATAAGTTTTGCTTTAATTCATTATTTGCACTTATCTAGTTTTGTCGTATCATACTTTTTGGAAAAAAAATACTAACGGTTTTTAATGACTTCTATCAAAACGAGTAACGTCTACACTGAGTTTTTTTATTTTTTATAGAATTCATTATTTACACTTAATTACTTTTGCCGAAACATAATTAATGGCAAAAGAATACTATTCGCATTAAATGACTTCTTCCAGAACAAGTAACGTTTAAAGGTACCATCACTATTGGAGTGGTAAAATTAATTATAGGTCGTTGACAAGTTTTTACTAAATTATTATGTTAAACTTAATACAAGACTGAAATCGCTTGAGTGATGTATTGTTTTATTAGTGATTTTTGTTATTGTAAAATTATACAGGTAAATGCAAGGTAATGACTTTTGCACACATACTTTTACGTGTTGCTATGCTACTTGTGAGACCGCGTGCCGCGCGTGGCCGGAGTCGTGGAAGCCGCCAAAAAGATTTTATACTCATGAATGTGTCGGCCAACCCTTCACAGAGAGTGTATGTAAACGCTAAAAGGAAACGAACTGTATCTCGTTCTAATTCTTTTCAATTAGCTGAACGGAAAATAAAGGTTTGTGAAAAATTCTTTAAAGCTACACTCTGCATCGAATGGCCCTATTATCAAAGCATTGACTAGCGTTGGAGGCGCTGGCAATTATGAAGGAGACGATAGACGAGGGAAACATGAGCCATACAATTAAACAAAGCAGGAAGATGTGGACTTTGTCAAACAACACATCCAAGCATTTCCAACAATGGAGTCGCATTACGGTAGAAAAACCTCTTCTAAAAACACGTGGGACAGTACCCTAACTATCTCCAAAATGTACGAACTGTACGAGGAAACATGTAGAACAGCGACTAAATCTCCTGTTTCTATAAACGTGTACCGTAAGGTACCGTGTACCGTGTACCGTTAGCAAGGTCGACGAGAAACAAAAAGAAGGGTACTGTTGTGAAGAAACCGTATGAACCGATATTAATGAATCACACAGACATTTGGACTTGAAAGATTTAAAAAATAACTTAATGCAGAATCGGTCTCTTGGGACTAATGGTGAAAAAGTCATCATCATCATCAGCCTATACCAGTCCACTGCTGGACATAGGCCTCCCCTAATGAGCGCCATAGCGCCCTGTCTTCAGCTTGCCGCATCCAGCATCTGCCAGCAGTCTTTCGTAAATCGTCATCCTACCTGGTCGGAGGGCGTCCTACACTACGTTTTCCGAGTCGCGGTCTCCACTCAAGAACACCCCAGCGGTTGTCAGTTCTTCTTGAAATATGGCCAGCCCACTGCCACTTCAGCTTGCTAAACCTTTGAGCTATGTCGATAACCTTGGTTCTCTGTCGGATGTATTCGTTGCGAATCCTATCCTTCAGAGAAACTCCGAGCATAGCTCTCTCCATAGCTCGCTGGGCGGCTTTAAACTGGTGGACCAGCCCTACCGTGAGTGACGTCTCAGCTCCGTAGGTCATGACGGGTAGGACGCACTGATTGAAAACTTTCGTTTTCAAGCATTGCGGTATGGATGACGAGGAGACTTGACGTAGTTTGCCAAACGCGGCCCAACCTAGCTGGATCCTCCTCTTGGCCTCCTTCTCGAAATTGTTTTTACCCAACTGCAGAATCTGCCCAAGGTAAGTGTATTCGGAAACAATTTCGAGAAGATGGCCATGTACGACGACCGGTCCCGGATCAATGTGGCCATTGATCATGACCTTGGTTTTATCCAAGTTCATGCCAAGACCGATGCGTCGTGATGCTGAAGCTAGGCCGTCTAGCATCCTGTTAAGCTCCTCCAGCGACTCCGCCATCAAGACTATGTCATCAGCGAATCGCAGGTGTGAGATGTAATCGCCGTTTATGTTGATGCACTTACCTTTCCAGTCCAGCGTCTTAAACACATCTTCCAACGCGCTTGTGAACAGTTTCGGGGATATAACATCCCCCTGTCTCACTCCTCTGCGCAGTTGGATAGGTTTAGACTGCTGGCCCTGTACTTGGACACTCATGGTTGCGGCATCATAAAGACATCTCAACACCTCGATATAACGATAGTCTACTTGACAACGCTGTAAGGATTCCAGAACAGCCCAGGTTTCGACAGAGTCAAAGGCCTTTTCATACTCCACAAAGGCCAGACACAGGGGCTGATTATACTGTTCGGACTTCTGTATAATCTGCCTCACTGTGTGTATGTGGTCTATGGTGCCATATCCTCCGCGAAACCCGGCCTGTTCCGGTGGCTGGAACTCGTCGAGTCTCCTGGATGGCGAGACGATTCGTGACCACTCGTGAGAAAAGCTTATAGACGTGGCTCAGGAGTGTGATGGGTCTGTAGTATTTAAGAAGGGTTTTATCTCCCTTCTTAAAAAAGAGCACCACCAGGCTCCCGCTCCACGCCTTAGAAGTTCTCCCACTGGGAAGAACGGTGTTAAACAGGTTCTGAAGCTTCAGCAAAACAGGGGCTCCTCCTGCCTTCAGAAGCTCTGAAGTAATGCCGTCTTCACCGGGGGCTTTTCCATTTTTAAGCTGTCTCAGAGCAATCCCGATCTCGTCTTGACTGATGTCTGGCAGTTCGTCGGTGTAGTGGCGTGTCAGGGTGGCTCGTGAATCGTGGTCGTCCCGTTGAGCACGAGGGGCATGTGCAGCGTATAAACGGCCATAGAAATCCTCTATCTCAGCCGAGATCTCCGGCTTCAACAATGTACGGTGAAAAAGTACAGTGGCTCAAAGTCAAATGTTTCAGGTTTGGAAAAAAAAACCTAACATTGTTCTGTACAGGTACGACTACAAGTCAGACTATATGGAAATGGATGTGTCGAAAAAAGGTAAAACCGGATCAAGCTGAAAAAGAATTTGAGTATAGCGCTTACATCCTTAAAAAAGCCTATAGCAAAAAGCTTTCTATTACGAAAGCAAAGAAGAAAGATTTAATGAAAATGTGCACTGAAAAAATAATACCCCACGAACTGCACCATTGGTACGAGAACTTGCCAGATAAAGAAGGTCCAGATTATTTACCCGAAGATGACTGCTCAAATACGGAAGATGAGGATTGAAATAATATTAATTTCTTATTATTTATGTATGGAGAAATGATTAAAGTCTGAGTTGATTGTAATAAGTTAAATTTTTAAGAAATTATGATTATTTTGTTCATTCAAATAACCATTTTACTTTAAGATAGATAAGTAGGTTTTTAGGTAAAGCTCAAAGTCTATCTTTTCTAACCTATTTATGTGTTTATAACTCTGTTAGTTATCAGTATTCTTTGCTAAAAGCTTAGAACGTGTTTTTGACTGATTCATGTGCCATTATTACTAATTTTAGTTATTTTATTAAGTGTTTTTGGATAAACAAGGTAATTCCTTTAGTTTTTAGTAATAAAAGACGTTATTTTATGATTATTTTGTCTTTTATTACTCGAAAGAGGCCACTAATAACTTCGTTGCAGAAATACTTAACTCCAGTTTAGTCAAAACTTTTTATCGCAAGAAGTCATTATCTTTGCATTTTTAGCTTTTAAAAAAATTGCCATGGTTAAATTTATACTGATTTCAGCTGATTATAAAATAATTACATATCACTATATATTGGCGTTTAAATTATATTGATAACTGCCGTAGTTTTGATGATATGGGCTCTTAAAGTCATAAAAAATTTAAAACTGCTTTTGCCACACTTTTGGATTTGTCGGTTAATGACTTCTTGCAATAAGCCGACGATTTGTTGTGATGACAAGGGCCTTATTAATACATATTTATATGGTTAATAGACTTTTGTTATTTTTAAACTTATTCAATCTGAACGTGGTCACGGGATAAAGACGACAGTATTTACAATCCTGTTGAAACGTCGGGAAAATAGGTAATAAAGTGCGATAATTACCCGTTAAATACGTCTATTAATTACCTAATAAACCTTTAACCAGACAATACGTTATAATAACCTACAGAGAAAGACTATCAATTTTAAATTCTTACCGCCAACAATTAGTGGATAAAATTATGTGTAAATAATAGGCAACACAACATAGAGGTCAAATAATTCCCACCTTCCAAATACATGATTACTAGTTCTCGAATATTCTCAACTAGCAACACCAACCGCCGACGCCTGAGTTATAACAAATTATTCAGACAAACAGTAATTTTGTCGTCGACTCGGATTATTATTGTTAAGACTATCTGACATTTATTAAACAAGAAACAGAATATTCACGTCAGAGCTTACATAATATTGTTTCTCTACTATATTTTAGTGGTTTCGTTGTGGAGAAAGTTACAACATGCTTGATGAATATACATATATACAAATAAAAATAATATAGATGATTTTAGTTAATAACACAGCGCCCTCCGGCCAGATGGGATGATGATCTGCAAAAGACTGCAGACAGATGCTGGATGCGGCAAGCTGAAGACAGGGCGCTACGTCGCAAGTTAAGGGAGGCCTATGTCTAATATAGGTTGTGATAATGAGGATGTTTTATTAAAAATCTACTTATATTCGTTTAATTTATTTGCCCCATCACATAATATTGGGGCAAATAAATGATAATGTATATTTCTCCACGAAAGCTACTGCCGACAAACTGTTCTACAGTTTGGCCGAAAATTTAAAATGTAGGTAATGTAGTAGTACTTTTAATTTCGAAAAATTTACTAACTCGAAAAATAACAACTAACAGACTAATGGCTTCTTCGTTGCTTCTTTACTTTAGTCTACATACCGTAACGACCGAAATCAAAAATATCACTTTATTTCCGTGTCAATGTTTTATTTTAAGAATTTGACCTTTTCTAAGTGTACAGTTTTGTATTTATGGAAATAATAACTTTTGATTTTGACTTTGAAAAAAAAAATACTAAAATAACTCTTGTCTCCATTTCTTTCCAGTCCCTCCAAACAAGACCTTCATCTACGGCGAAGGCGAGCACGCGACACAAAGCACGCTGCTCACACTCATGTGCGTGGCCTCCGGCGCGCGGCCCGCCGCCGAGATCCAGTGGTACAACGGAACTACCAGGCTGGAGAAAGAGGGACATGATATACGGGTGAGTTACATCCATTTTGGGAAACTACGTCGAGTCTTCTCGTCATCATTACCGCAATGCTTGAAAACAAAAGTTTTCAATCAGTGCGTCCTACCCGTCATGACCTACGGAGCTGATTAAAGTCGCCCAGCGAGCTATGAAAAGGGCTATGCTCGGAGTTTCTTTTGAAGTGGCAGTGGGCTGACCACAGCTCGAGAAAAACCGACAGCCGCTGGGGTAAACGTGTTCTTGAGTGGACGGCGACTCGACAATAGAAGTGTAGGATGCCCTCCGACTCCGTGGGATAACGATTTGCGAAATACTGCTGGCAGATGCTGGATGCGGCAATCTGAAGACAGGGCGCTATATGGCGCTCATAAGGGGAGGCCTCAACTCCGTGGATTAATATAGGCTGATGATGATGAACATCATTTTGAAAGGCAATAGACATACATAGATACTAAGAGCCTCTGGATTGTGGACACCATTGTAGCGCCATCGTGCTGTCTTGAGCTACCAAGCAAGAAACACAAAAACAAACACCGACCACACACCGACACCGACTGGTGGTGGAGTAATTGAGACGTTAAATAGCTCTATATTTAGCGGATTTCAAGATTTATTTATAAGCTGTGATATAGTTATGTATATAAAATCTATAATTATGATTTCTAAATTTCTGGATATGATGTTATTATCATGATACTGCGATAATGCCTATTAAACTGTATTAGTCAGTATTATCATGATATCGTGACATATTGACAGTGTAAACATACCCCATTGTGAGCGTTTTCTTTCCCCGTACTGACTGTCCGAATGCTCGCCTATATCGCTGTGTAACACGTTACATTAGAATAAAATAGAATATAAAATATTTATTTCTAACAAAATTATACGACATAATATGTATACATATTGCTTTTGTAACTAATATTAAATTAAATGTGACACAAAAAGGCCACCGGCTCAGCTTCATGTTGCTACAGCACTTGCGCCACAGTAGCGCTGGTTTTCAGCGGTGCCATTACGCCCCGTAACGCTGGTCTGTCTGTAACCGGCTTATGATAACAAAAATTCAATTTTTCCAAATCAACAAATCATCAAGACAGTGGCGCAGTTCCGCTGACGCGTAGCGCGATCAGTCTCATAGGATTTCATACAAAGAATAACTGGCCGCGCCGTGATGCGCAGTTCCATTGAAGTGCAGTTCCACTCAGTGTGCTCGCGCACTTTTTAGTTAAATAAACCTGAAACTTCATACCATCGAAATTCAGAAATAACAGAAAAAACACTAGCACCCCACAACTTGTTTCAAACTCCTCAAAACTCCTAAAAAACCAAAAGTTAAAAACCAAAACCAACAGTTAAAAACCCTAAACCAAAGAGCGTGAAATTCAACTCCAACTTCTAAAACAATCCATTGCGGGCTCCTAATTAATATTAGGGTTCTGTGAGTTAAATATTTGGGAGAATTGGGTTCCGTGTTAATTAATTAGTTTCGCTAAGTCGTTAAGTAGTTCCTTTTTGTGGAAGGGCTCTATCCGCTACCTTCGGGTGACGTTGCGGTCTTAGATTTGCGGACTGGACGATTGGATTGATCCTTGGTCGGGATAAGATAATTATTTTGCTTGCAAAGTTTCGTTTCATTAAATTTGGATAAAATATTCACGATAAAAATTGAAGATCGCTTAGAAAAACAAACCAATTTCACGAAAATATTACTGTAATAATTTAGACTAATAGTCAAAGTTTTTATGTTGCATGTGTCTTAATTTTGCCATATTAATGAAGTTTGAGGGTCATGAATGAAATTATTTCACGTATTCTATACTATATTATTTTACTGTAGCTCAGTTAAAGCTTTCACTGCCTAGCCTCTACAGTCTGCAGTGCACCTTGAAAGGGCACAAAACTGCTATACGCTAGTCATCCTGCAACTAAGATCAAAATAAAAAAAATATTATAAAGCTTGACTCCAATAAATCCCTATAACTACCGATTCAAGTCTCAGTCACAGATTTTTATTTATTTATATGACATGAGCCATTCGTGGTTGCTGTGTACATTGTTTAACAATCGGTCCTCAAAACGTGACCGCAGCCAGCTATTCTGTGAGGTGGCGTGTAAATTCCCCTATTTTATGTGCTACTAAAACGTAGAGGAAAAAACTTAATGGAATACTTTCACCGTATTACGTGAAACACTATAAGGAATAAGAAAACGTAGAACGTGGGCACGATTGCGTTACGGCAGCAAAACAACTGACTCAAGTGAATTCTTGAATGCTCCATTGATTTGTCCCACATGTGGGATTTTTATTATAATAATCGTAAGACAAGATACGCTTAGAGACTCAAAAATAATCTAAGGCTTACACAAAATTTCTTAAACTACACAAAATCACTAACTATACAAAAACTGTAGTTCCAATAAAGCGTTGGATCTAAGTATAAATAAAATAAATGAAAAACAGGATCATATTAAGAACTAGTTTCTGCCTGCGGCTTTGTACGCGTTTCAAAGTTATTTCTTTCCCATTGGAGCTAATTCATGGGATTCAACTTATGTTTTATTTCAAGCCTAGAATAATATATTTGTAAAATTTCAGCCTCATTCGTTCAGTACCTACTTTTGGCGAGAAGAAGTATCAAACATCCATCCATCCAAATTGTCGCATATAAAATAATAGACTAACTAATTATATTTATCACAAATTATATCAGTATGAACGTGGATTTAGCATGTCTATTAGAGCAGTTACTGGACACTGTTGATGATAGAAATGTTTTTTATCTCTTTTGCCAGCAAATATAAACACTTTTCACTGAAAGGTACCTACTAGAGTTTTTGGTGTATGAACAAATAGTTGTTAGCAGCTCGGGGGGGGGGGGTGTCTCTTTGAGTAGTGAACTTTCGAGTGCAAACGAGAAAACAGGATAAACATACTGGCAATGTTTAATCGTGAGTAGTTGGAAAAGCTTGAAGCTGCGGGCAGTAACTAGTCAATTTAAAAACTCAAATTCTCCGTAAAACCTACATTTTTGCGATACCTATTAAATTTTCCAATCAGAAGCCAGCACTCAATAACTACCTCAATTTTAAAGCGACTTCAAATTCGCTCTGCAGCCCGGAAAAACAAACTGGAAATGGATAAAGGTTTATCTACACTGACGGACATTTGTCTTAATAAACGGAATAATTCGCACCGCGTTTTTAAACTAAACAGAGTTCAGCTTTGTAAAAGAAGAAACCTCACCAACTACAAAATGAAAAAATCTATCTAAGCAAGACGTCACAAGACGTCACCTAGTTTGGTCTCTCCATGAGACATCATCAGTACACCACAATACGCGACCCTGACGCGCGCTGAAATTTACATACAGGTAGTTTTAGGCATGGAATAAAATACTATAAATAGGTACTACATGAGTTTCCATGGGATAGAAATAACCTTAAAAAACGCGGGCGACGCCGCGGGCAGAACCTAGTAATAAATCAGTTATGAAATTATTGCGGATATCCAAACAGGTACTAGATAACTGCCTTTTTGCATTTTACTCCGAATACAATTATTAAAAATAACAGCTAATAGTTCAAAGTGACTTCTTCAGTCAATTTAGTTCAAAGACTTTTTGTGCATATTTATTGGACCTGGCGTGTAAGAACAGCCTACCTAATAGTATCTTCTCTTCGACGACCTCTGTGGCGCGGTGGGTGAAGGTCTGCCGACGACGCAGGAGGTTGCGGGTTCGATTCCCGAATCGGGACAAATGTTTGTACGATCTGCAGATATTTGTTCACGTTCAGGGTGTTCTGGTCGTTTTCTATGTATAATAAAAGAAACTATATATGTATTGTGTTATATTAATGTATATCAGTTATCTAGTACCCATAACACAAGCTCTGCTTAGCTTGGGGCTAGACAATGCTGTGTGAATTGTCCAGCATTATTTGTTATTTTATTCTCTCGTCCTTTGCACTCCAAAAATGAATATAAAACAAAACAGCTCAAAGTTCTGAATATCTTTGTACGCATAAAGCCAATCATTTGGCAAAATCATTGGACCAACGTGTGCAGCCGGCATAATATTCTGCCGTAAAACACCAAATAGCCTAGAGTGTACAACCAGCTCAAAGCGAAAATATTGCCGCCTCGGTTGAAAGTGTGACGTTTCATTTACTAGTATTATTGAATTTGACTTATTGGAGCGGTCTGCCCACCTTGGACGGGGAACGGAACAGAAAGGTGTGGAGTCATTAGGGATTTCTTTTACCTACAAAATTTTGATTTGTTGCTAAACAGACATGCTGAAGCGAGACCATGACGTAGCCAAGCTAATGTTCGTGAAATATGGCCCTCAGATGATACAAACTAAAGAGTGCATCAATAATTAGTTACTAACGAGTTCTGAGATAAGTTACTAATGTTTTTTCCAGATTTCATATTAGTTACCTACTACGTAGATCAATCAGGAAATTTGTCATATAGGTATTATGTAGGTCCTACATGTATGACAAATTTCCTGATTGGTAGATAACTTTTGGTAGATGAAATGACAAAAAATTAGAAAAAAATCGTTCAAAGGTGTATAAGACCAAAGAAGATTTACGATAATGCTATAAAAAATTGTTACTCAACCATTGATCGATAATTGAGCAAGTTGTCTTAAATACGGGCCTATGAGACATAACCATTCCAGTTCCTTTTTTAAATTGTGCGTATATACGATTCAAATTCTCAGTGCTAGGCTGCATGCTATAAGTGTTGAGGAAAGTTATCCAAAACTTTTACTCATCTGTCCACTCCACGCCTCTCCTGTCCAAACTACAAACAGCAGGTGGGACCGACCCAGCTATTTGAAATTACAAGTAGCGGTATTACCTTTCAGCTTGTCAGTAGTCTGTGGGACTACGCTGTTAATGAACAAGATATTGCTTCGTCTAACTGACGACTCTGCTTCTGTTAGTTTGAAATGTGGTGATGGTAATATTTCGACTAACTGACAACGATTTTGTTAGTTCGAAATAGGGTTGCGTTTAATGAAAATCAGTCGATTTAAATCTTTGTGTAGCAACTTTATTAATGGGAAAAGTTTGAATGATGATGAATTAAGTAGGTAGATACCTACTTATGTATAGTTATCACTTAGGATCGTATTCTAGGATGAAGTAAATAATTCAGCTTTGTTTTCTTCCGCAAGGCGTGTGTTATTTGAGTGTTGCTGTGTGGGTGGCGAACACTAATTAACTATCTCCACGCATCAAAATAGCTGAAGCAATTTTGATAAATAAGAAATCAAAATACTTGTCTGGTTTTTAATATGAGTCTTCACACACGCCAGGGTCTACCTAGGCATCATCACACAAGTAAATATAAATTCAAACGTTTAGATGTATGTTCGTTACTTCTTCACATTAACACAACTGATCGGATCAGGCTCAAATTTAGCATAGATGGAAGTCTAAACCTGTATTAAAAATAGGCTTTTACTTTTTGTTCCATATAAATCAGTTCTCATGGTATAGAAATAACCTTTGAACGTTTCCATAGAAACAACATGAGTAGAAACAGAAGGTGATTATTCTCATTGGCCTTTCTTCATCAGTAATCATATTATGTCCTGGGTGCATTTTACGGTAGGATAGGAACATAACATACTCCTAAAGAATTTCCGATTTTGAAACTGGTCCCGCGCCACGCCACGTACCTAGAAGGTACTAGGAGTGTGTCTAAAAGTCATCTGTTTGTATCCTAAGTTCAAGCTTTAAGTACCTTACATATTATGTGGGACCAGTCTGTTAGGTACTAGCTTTATGCGAACATCATATTTCTAGAAACACAAAACTTTAATTTCTCCTATTAAACCACAAAGTGTGTTGAAACAAATCAATAAGCTGAAACCTAAACGAACATGAGAAAAATCAAACTTAGTCAAGCGCTATCGCTAACTTCTAAAGCAAAAAACTTTGTCAAAAACTTTTCTATAATAATTTGCCCCTTGAGGATTGATGATAAAATAATTCTTTCCCGTTTTTATGTTAAACCGAGTTGACAGTGAAGAATGACTGGATTAATTTCTTTTGCCGCCATTTTTCGACGCCATCTTTTATTTGCTGAGACGCGCATTGTTATTGGCCGTTTAGTTGTTCTATTTTTAAAAGCTGATGGCGTTTAGCTTATTCTTTGATAATTAAAATGCTATTATTGGAAGGAGATGAAAGAAATGTTTTGAATGAGATTTTATTCAAAAAATAAAAAATGTAGAACTAAAAATATCGTATTTGCCCTATTGACTTTCTTTATTGGCTTTCTTTATAATTATTATTAATTGGCTTTCTTTGATAATCAAACGTAATTTCCTAATTAATAAAAAAAGTACGTTTGTATGGGAGGTTAGAGGTTCGCACACACCTTAAGATGGAATTCGAACTTATTTTATTTAAGACGTCAAGCCCATGAAGTTTAGCAACGCTACAAAAGAATTTGCAAGCCAGTATTGTTTGTTAGTAGTTTCCAAAATGAAAAAAATTCTACGGCAGTGATTTTTTAAGACCTACTTGCGAAAATCAACCTTCTAAAATTCTTGTCACACATTATAATGTACCTTAGCTTGACCTAAATATCAGAACCTCGTATGAAATTTTCGCAGTAAAATCTCCGCTGTTATTAAATTTTTAAAGCTTTCCTTTACCAGTTGGTAAGGATACTTGGAGAAAAACCAGGTTCTGTCATTAAAAAACTTTCTACTTTTTATTCCTGTTTCATATTTCTTAGTTTAAGAGTTACGAGTTCTTGAAAAGTGCATTTTTTAATTTACAAAGCATTTTGGTCGCCATGTTTCGAACCCGTAGGCAGTGGTTTAAAAAGTTTTCTTTTTACTCAGTTATTGCTTTGTGACAATGTTTCTTTATTTACAGACAGAAGGAGAAAAATTAGGTAAGTACCGTAGTTTTCGCTTACCGACTTGAAAAAATGGTTCTATAATCGGCTGATGTAGGAAGGTAGGATGAGATAAGACAAGAGTGAATAGGTTTCTTCTAGAGTCTAGAATCACGTATGTATCACGAAGGTCTAGAATCTAAGCCTTCGTGATACATCGTCGGCCACATCTTCACTTTTCATCAGGTGAGACTGTGGTCAAACTTATTATTATTATTACTATAAAAAACTATTTTTTTATGTATATGTTCGCCGATTTCTACGTCAATTGTTGTAAGCCAATTATGATGATTGTTTTATAGAATAATCCCGGGGTTTTCCCTTAAAAAATGTCTCCGAAGATCTGCTGAAAAAAGTTAGAAGCAGTCTAATATCTACAGTAGTGTTATATTAACTGTTTATTAACTGCGATGTAAATGATAGGTACGTCAAATCATTTTCATTTTGTATCATTTATCTTTAATCATGATGTGTCAATAAAATGTAAAATTCTAAATCGCAATTATTTGTTGTACTTCGGTAAGTAAAGCTAGTTGAAAATGAACTCTGTTTTAACTTAATTAACATTCAATTTATATTCGCAATTGACATTTCTAGGCCTGTGTCTACAGGGTGAACTAAAACTGAATGTTAAATACTTACTCGTACCAATCTTAAAATTACGTTTATCAGTCTGCTTGTAGAAGGTAAATTACACTAATATTATTAATGCGAAAGTTTAGATGAATGGATGGATAGATGATTGTTTGTTACTCAATCACGCCAGAACGGTCGAACGGATAAAATTGCGCACAGAGATAGATTATAGCCTGGAATAGCACATAGGCTATATTTTTTCCCGGAAATTCCACAGGATCGGGAACTACTTGGGTAAAACCGCGAGGCGCTGCTAGTATGAAATAATCTGACTACAGAATAGTGGATGATGGGATGACTGAGCGTCAGCGCAGACCTAGACGCGCCGACACGAGACGCAGCCCACACTTAAAAAAATTTTTTTTTTAATTTTAAAACTTTTATTCAAAATATGACAAACAAAACGAAAAAAAGGGGTCCTATGTATCATATGGTTGTATGTATCAGTCATCGATTTCTCTGTCAACTATTACGGATCGATTACCATTATTTATTTATTTATGTGTGCAAAACTTAGATACCTGAGAAAACTCCTAATAGGGTCCACAGGTGATCGGAATGCTGGCTTTTATTTCGGTCAACGAATTAGCATTGCCATTCAACGTGGCAATGCTGCCAGCATTGTAGGCACTCCGCCTTCTGGTGACGGTTTACATTTTTATAAAATAGATGTAGGTGTAAATATTAGTTGTAATTATTTCATTCTGGTTTTTTCTGTTATTTATCTTCCTAGCTAATATTATACACCTGAGAAACTAAAATAAACTGTAGTAAATACATTAAATGTTGTTTTCAAATCAATTAAATTATTATACCTATTTATTCATAAAAAGTATAACTATTTTTACAGGGCTGTGAAAATGTATCAAAATAAGTCACCAATTTTGTGCCAACCTGTATGATCTCTAATTCAGCCGTTCATTATCTCGCATTACCATGACAATAGACATAATGTACGTCATTTGTTGCCAACTCATTATCCCGTTAGGTACGTTTAGGATAATTCAATAATTAAGTTACTTGGGCTTTAATTTAAGTTTTTGGGACGCGACTTTTTGTCGCAAGCTAGTGATATTTAGTCATAGCGCATGGTTAGAAGCAGAGCAAGGCTTTTGAGAATTAAAATAGGCTCCGGTGAAAATATCAAACAATATTCATAATTTTTTAACTTATATATTTACATTAATTTACCATTACTTTACAGGCAGAAAATGTCCAATCAGACACATATTGGCAATATGATAACAAAAATTAAAATTTCAGTGTTTCAAAATACGTATAGACCATAAAGTTTGGTAAAGGAATAGGAGACTTTTGCACATCCAGTGGTATGATATATTTTTTATAATAATCATGGGTAATAAATTTTTGATATATCTTTCAAACCGTGTTTTTTTAAACCGATACCGTATTTCGCGTCCACAAAAAAAAACCAAGAAATAATATCCCACTATATTTTTTAAATACATTTGTTTGTAAAAAAAAAACGCGGTGCAACCCACAGCAGGGGCGTCCCGCGGCGGCAACGTTAGCAGTGCCAGAACAACATGTTCGTCGCGGGTAATGAAAGTGTTAAATGTACCTATTGCCAACGCTTTCTTCAAGCATTTTAAGTCGCGACTGAGACTTTATTGTATCATTAAAGTTTCAAGTCTCAAGAAAAGGGTATATTTCGTCAACGACCGCTACAAGGCCGTGGGGATCAGGCCTAATTGGAGCAGCTCTATCAATTTGATGACAATTAATTAAGTTAGTAACTTTGTCTACATAAAACATGGTTTTGTTAAGGGTTCTATCTTATGACAGTTTAATTAAAGTTTTATAATTTGTGACAACTCTCTACCTTAAACTCAACCTCAACAGCCTATAATGGTCCAATCAATATTAGACATATTTTAGATTAATGTTACATTAGAGTAGAGTATAATAACAATCAAATTTTGTTTTATATTATTTTTATAAAAACTTAATACTAAAAACGTATCCATTGGCACTATTCTTATTGTCTCTATTTACTTAAGAAGATACTTGGTTCATGTGTTTTTAAGATAGCGCTTTTACACATACACTATATTTATCACTACACTAACTTAAAAGGTTTTGTTGTCTTGAGCCTTCTCACTATGTCCGTGTATTTTGCGTAGGTAGGTATATGTATGCACGCCTCTTACTGATCTAGCTAGATCACAAAAAAACAATGATTGCATAAATGAGCTGCAAGTCTTTCAGTATAAATGTAGTACCTTTTAACTTGCTTGACCAACTTGTCAAAGGTGTAGATAAATTCACTTGCAGGAAGCATCGATATTTGTGTATATCGACATTTACCCATCACTAATCGAAAGATATAGGGGTCGTCACCTTGACCTTTCGTATCGATATTTTAGCTATAGATTCTTACTTCCGCTGAGGAATTTACATGTTCATTACTTTGTTGTATCGATACAAAAGGGCAAGAGTTTTGTTCTTGAAGCGATACGGCCTATTTACGCTACCTTTTATCGGCTCTCATGAGCCGATCAATTTATACCTTTTTTCATAGACACAAGTTATGAAATTCCCTGTGTTTTATCGCCAACAGCGACTTCAAAACTAGCAGATAAAAGGTAGCTTAAATGGGCCGTATCGCTACACAAAATCAAGCATCCACGGCGACGTAGGTAAACTCATAAATTAATCTTTAATATGTCTTAGATGACAGCATAATATCTATTTATTTATTGAGAAAATAACATCATTACAGGTTATGTTTAACTTGAAGGGATGCTTAGTCCAGATATCTAACTTATAATATTAATAAAAGTGTGTGAGTAAGTGAGCTTGTGACAACTTAGCTACAGGTTGGTTTTCTTATAATATTAAAATATTTACATACGTAATAAGGTAGAATATATATATATGGACATTATTTTAATTTTAAAACCAACACTGTTACTTATATTCATTCTTTAATAAAATTCTTCGTTGCTTCAAGTAATCGGCCCGCGCGCTGTAGCCGCTGGATTCGTCACCATTTTTTTAACGCTGGACAATCAGCGTTAATAAAATGTTACAAAACACAAGAAAAAACAAATCGCGGGTATCCGATAAATTAACATTGGCTTGAATCTGTAAAGTTTTGTTAGACTGTTCAATTTTCTGAGTATCGTGCACGGGTAATCAAAACGCGGGCCAAGATCCTAGCGTGGCGCCCGTCGCGGCGCCAATCTATTAGACTTACCGACTACCTATTATAGTTCGCTCCGAGGTACTTTTTCTTATTTAATGTAGGTACATATGCCTAAATGTAAATTTTTGTTGGTAATAAATAAATTGTATTAGTAGAATTCACGCACCCAGCTCCAAGCGAAGCAGATCACGAAATGCTAACAATATCTATATTTTATTTATAAATAAAATAAAATCGTTTATTTCAGGCAACATTAGTCTAATACAGGATCTAAAATACTAAAAACTACGGCCCATATAAAATACATTTATACCTTAATCTAACATACATAAAATAAAACTATTTAGTAGCACGTAATATCTGCAAATCGTACTAACATGGAGGCGGGAATCAAACCCGTAACTCCTGCGTCGCAGGCGTCTCGTCTGCTACGCCACTGAGGTCGTCATTTGATTTACCTTCCTATTATTCTTATCCTCAGACAAACAAGGAGTGTGTTAAGTTTAATTAACTCACTCCTGAATTTAGGCCTTTCAAAGATGGCATCCACCCATTGTTCTCTTACCTTATTTTAAAGTAGCTCAACACCGTAAACAATAAATTTTCAGTTTAAATTGTCCCGCACTACACAGTTTATATTGTCCGCAAGTATACAGTTTACTGTCCTGCAGTGTACGGGAATTAGAGCTATTAATAATGTACGGTGTAGATTCAACGCTCTTTGTTCTAAAATTTTAGGATTCCTGTTATTATAAAAGAAAATTTTGGGACTACACTATCAAGTGAAGCTTTGGTAAAGAATTGAAGTCATGAAGAAGCTACTTAGTTATTTTATTTATGTAACACTTAAGTGGCCTTTGAACAACAATCCAGGGTGGATTAGTGTTTTACACTTACAATCTCAAATCTTTTGTCCGCGTCGCTTCGACCAGAAGATCAGATATATCGGGTTTGAAAACCCGGTGTCTAAGGAGAGCAAATGCGTAGACTCTATCGAGACCTGCATATTTCGCTTCTCTTGAGATTTTCGATTATGGGCATTACTCCCATGAGAAAAAAAAACAGAGAGAGGCATGCGTCCAGCAGTGGACTATTTTAGGCTGTTGAGAAAGGATGAGTATGAGATCTTCGACCAAATGTGAAGTCAATTATTAACATTTAAGGGCGCATTCACACAGTATCCGTTTTACATGAGCCACTTTTCAGGATCCATTTTTTTCTAGTTTCTAGGTGTAGGAGTGAGTTCACACCCGGCAGTATTCCAGATCTAGTAAACAATTGTTTCCAGTAGCGAAGGATCCGTAAAAACGGTCCTGTAAAAAATTATTCGCTGTGTGAATGCGCCCTAATGATTCAGTTAGCTAGTTGTTTATGTTGTTATACTGAAAAAGCTGTGGTGCTGGCTTAGAATATGCGCCACCCCAACTCTTCCAGTGGGTGTCATAAGAGGCGGCTGGGACATACACCGGGGGCGGGCAGCAGCGCCTCTTGCAGAATAGATCTACCACCGAACTGCGATCCCCAAACCCTCATGCCCAGCGTGGGACTTTTGGTCACTGTGATATAAAAGCTAATAAGACAATTATCAGGGGGAGGCGTCCAGCTGTGAACCATTATAGGCTGTTAAATTGAGTTTAGTATTCTGGAAGAAAGCCTGCGAAGCCACGGGTAGAAGGTTAATATTATGATGGGGTTGTATAACAACCTTAAAATACCGATACCCTAATCACAAGCCAAGCATCAATACCCGAAAGGAGGTATTACTACACATCATTTCCGTTCGCCGACAGTATGAAAAATTGCAGTGACCTCGTTTCAGCAGACATTAGGGATGTAGAGCAAATGGAAGGCGTTCGTGATGTATGGATATTGGATGAACGGTTTATTAGGATGTGACTGTCAGTTTCTGATGGTGAGGAATATAATGGCTTTCCGATTACCTGGTTACTTTCAGAAGCAGTGCGTGAGATGAGAAGCCGCGTCCAGGGCTTCTCACGCGTTGTTTCTGAAAGTAACCATTTACCTAGATCGATCTGCAGATATTTTCTTTCGTATGAATAATATAAAATTTATTTATACATTCCTCTCAACGAAAATATATTTTTATTCACTGGAAACAGTGAATAATCATCGTAAACTCTCCCTACGGTCGTGGTTCAGTCGTTACAATTCTTCACTTGCTCGTGATTCATTGATGACCCTCGCTTTAAATCCGTCCTTTTTTCACAAATTACATATTTTGCTATTGACATTTAATTATTTTATATACCTTACAATTTTTTTTATACTAAATATTATGACGAGGAAAGATTTGTTTAGTTTGAATTGAATAGGCTCCGAAACTACTGGATTGATTTGAAAAATTCTTTCACTATTAGACTCCTACGTCCGTATCCCTGATGAACATAGGCTATAGAATATACCTGTGCGAAGTCAGGGCGGACCTCTACTATATACCTAATAAAATTTCGTGCGGTAACTTACACTTTTATTATTTTAATTAACTAACAATTTTTTTGACATCTCAATCAATCTATGAAAGTATCATATCATATGATAATTTCTTACTGTTGTATTTCAACATCTCGCTTATAAACCGTTCTTTTTTTCTAAATTTTTATCATATAAATAATTCACTTTTTTCATACAATTCGCGCGTTACATTATTTGGATGAATCCATGTCAAAACCAACGCCCGTCTGCTTCTGTGTCAGCTTGAATAGGTTCTATCCCATTCTAATCGCGTGGAATATGGCCTGCTATTTTGCCAGCCCGAAATAAGCCCAAGGAAACCCAAGCCCGGTAGATTCAAGGCCCTGTCCCATCCAGAGCTTTATATCAGCCACGTTCACTTGCAAAATTGAATTTTCCCAAGGGCTTTGAGCTTAATTAAAGACACGTTTTATACGGGATTGATGGTCGTGAATTTAGTAGAGCTGTTTCAGGGCGCCATTACTGTTAGCTGTATGGGCTGAATGTATGCGTGACGTTATGGGCACGTGGCTTAGGCGAATTGATGTATTTCAAACGAAATTCTGCCTTGAATATTTTTAAACTTACGATGAAGTTTTACCATGTTGTCTTCCACTTTGTTTTTATTTTTTGCCTAACAAAGCTGCTAAAATAAGAAGGTAGGTATATAAAATTAGATTAAGGTAAGTGTAGTATTTATAAAAAATGGTTTAAAAAAGAATTTTTGAAAGGTTCATATAAAAGCGCTACAAAAAATGGGTTAAATAATCAATAACATTGATCACCTACTATTACCCCTTTTCGTTTGATTGTGATAGCATCAAACACCCTATATAATGTGAGGTAGTACGTGGTTGTATGTAGGGTAGGTACAGTCAGCTGCCCAGATATGTAAACACACCCAAATTTTCATATTTATGTAGACGCGAACTTTCAAATAAAAGTATGCACCACAATTTAATATTTTAATACGTGATAGAGACAATTCCTAAATAATGTAAATAAAACACAATAAATAATTAAATAATGTTGGACAATTCACACAGCATTATCTAGCCCCAAGCTAAGCAGAGCTTGTGTTATGGGTACTAGATAACTGATATACATAATACAATACATAGATAGATGTACTATTTCACAATCATGTATACAATATTTTGCGTGTATACATAAAAATGAAAATTTGGGAGTATATACATATCTGAGCAGCCGACTGTCCATTCAAATTTATAATTGTTTGATTTGATTAATAAATCCTAGTTAAATTTGTTGTAAATTGTCAAAACAACCAGCTTTTTCAGGACTTTTTCGTCACGTAGCGATTTTACACATAAAATTATAAGACCCCATCAACAAACAAGGTCATTAACCAAACAATCTCCAAATCTCATAAAAAAGTTATTGCCGTCTCTATCGTTTCCCATTAAAGGAAGAAGACAAAAAAGGTTGTGTGAATCGACGCAGTAATTTTTAAAACGACGTAATAAACGGAGAAAATGGGCATTTGGGCATTCTGCTACGAAAATACCAAATGGGGCATTATATTAGATGCTCTATTCGGCAAAGCGGGGCCCGCGTGGTTGTGTAGGTTAATGGATAGGTAAAATCAAAGATTGAAAAAATTACATGTTCATAAAACTAACACATTTAGATCCGCTGCAGTTATTTTCTGATAGGTAGGTACTGTTTGCAAATAACTAATAATTGTGGCCTAACCTCATATTAATTTTCGTTTTTCGATTGTCAACGTCGTTGTTTGGCAAGTTTCTTGAGTCGTCAATAAAGACCCAAAAAATAACGCGATTTGCTCCGCTTGCCGATAGTGAGCCTACCTGTTTGCTTTTCCGTATGTCCTGATTTAAAAACCCTTTCTCCCCAACTTATAGGCTTGAGTGGCCCTCTCTGTTTGTATTCCTCTCACACTAGAAGGTTGCCAACTTGTGCATTCTAGAGTACAATAAAGTTCTTATAGTATGACAATATAAAGGTTTTAAATAAAAAATCTTATTTTTTTGTGAATTAGCCACTCAAGATGGTGACCAATATGTTATTGTGTCTCTCTTACTCTTAGCAAAAGCACTTCCATTTAAGAACTTCATGTAATTCTCTTGAATATCGATTTACTTTTAAAAATCATAATTACTTAACGGTATTTGTTGGTAAATTATAATAGGTAGTCACGAAATCCTGTAGAATATTATGCCTTTTTTCACAAGCAGCTATTAGGACCCAGAATAATTGAAAAAAAAAACACATACGTATGTACAACAAACTTAAGCTCGGTCGGCAACTGAAACTAAATGAAAGCCATAAAAACACTTACAGGATTAAGAAAAGCAAATAAAATAAAACCACGCAATACCATAAAAGTGATCGAACTAAACCAAAATGTTTTCTTAAACCCCTTAGTTTCCTTTTAAAAGAACATTCTGAAAGATTTAGTAATAAAACGGTTACAAGAAAGCCACTTACAATGCGCCAGACTGAAAACTGCTGAAAAAAATAAAAACAGTAAAATCAAATAAAACGTCTTTAATGCGGCACCTAACTACAGTAATAGGATTATTTGATAGTGTTGGGAAGATGTCGATAGAAGTTCGTTAGTCGCTAGGTTGCTTGCTATTTGATATAAAAGTGACCTGTGAAAATGTACCGAAGTTTAGGTAGGTGCCTCTTCTCTAGGAGCCTATTGTCAATATTTTGTGATGGCTGTGCTCAGTCCATTATTCAATCGTTTTGGTTACCCGATATTTGTAACTTGAAATTCAGCTGTTGATGGGCAGAACCACACCTAGATTGAATCTACTACACAATTAAAATTCAGTTTGTTCAAGATGAAAGTAAAAAGGTGTCTTCTAGACCTTTGTGATGCACCGACGGCCACAGTGTCACTTTCTGTCAGTGAGATTGTGGCCAAACGAAGTACTATTGAGTATAAAAAAGCTCTAGGTGTGCTATTTGGTTGGCTATTGCCAAGGAATAAAAGTAAAGTAAGCAGTGAATAACTAAATAGTGGGGGTTTTAGCATAAATAATACATTAGTCCTATTACTCGTGATCATATTTTGATTATAGTTACTATAACATCAAAACAACATTTTTTAACACGACAATTAAAACCTTTTTTATATTTCCTTTTGTTGGCAGCCGAACTTCTAAAGTAATAACTCACGACCTCTTACACAACACAACAGCCGTATAAAAACCCATTACGAACTGAATACCATCAAGAGGCTACATTTTAAGAGTGATCACTTGATTACACCGTGGAGTCGTGCCAACAATTACCACGCGCGCGCGTTGCCAACTTTTATCGATATAAAACTTAAACAGAACATCGATAATGTCACAGCACTAAGCAAAAAGTTTGGAATTCCGAGCAATAGATTGCTTAAGCATTGAAACCAGGGTTTTGAATGTTTTGTGAAAAAAGGTAAAATAAATATGGCTTTAAATCTGGCTGAAACACGGTTCCCAAGAGGTTGGTTTAGTAAATGATGGTAAGTTTATTATGTTGATTTTACCGCACAATTATCTACTTTCATGTTATGAGTATATTGTTATGGATTGTTCTCATAATACAAATTACTTTGAAACCTGTACGATAAAAACGTGAATCGGTAACGCTATCTGAAAAAGTACTGAATATAATAAGGGTACCTACGCACTATGCGGTTAGCCGGATCGCGGTCAGCCGTCCGGCAGTCCGTAGCATGCGGATGCAATTCCGGTTTAGCTTGCCGTACATCGGGAAAGCACCCCTGTAGCACTGTACAAAAATGTGCATTTAAATGGGCTTTAACTCATAACGCTTAGATTAATTTTATACTGACGGCATTATATATGACAGACAGCTCGCTTACCGCTCGTTTGAAGCTTATAGGAGATCATTTTGTCACTGTAAAATGTATCTAAAGTTATTATCTTTAAGCCCGTATTTAAATGCACGTTTTTGTGCGGCATCGTAGCTGTATTTGATTAATGAGCGTAGAGCTAAAACCAACTATTACGTTGGACCGCAGCACACCGAACGACCGGAGCGGTTTTTCGGCAGCCGCATCGCAGAGTGCGTATTAAAACTATTTTCTTGTACATATTTTTGATTGAGGCCAACCGGTCGGCTGACCCCGTTCCGGGTAACCGCAATGTGCGTAAAGCACCAGCCACTCGTATCAAGGTTATGTTTTTCCTCTATTAATTTGTGTAATATTTTCTTTGTTTCATGTACGTCTTCAGGACCTGGGAGTTATATCGGTAAGTCTAAAGAAGGCAAAGTAAACCCGCTTACATTCAAAATTATTTTTTCTTAGGCCACTTCCTCACCGGTACGTTTTCGTTTCGGCACCGCGACTGCGCCGATTCGGTACACACTTTTTACCGTGCGCATTTAATTTAATAAGAAGTTTCGGACCGAATCGTTTCGGTATAGTTTCTATACAGAGCGCATACTCAATACTAATAGTCTCTGCGTAAATAAATTAAAAATACATAAATAGTGCTGGACAATTCAAACAGCATTTTCTAGCCACAAGCTTATATTATGGATGCTAGAACTGATATCCATAATACAGTACATTACATAGATAGATATTTTTTAAACAGAGAAGACGACCAGAACACTCGAAACAAATATCTGCAGATAGTAGGCGGGACGCGAGGCGGGAATCGAACCCTCCTCCTGCGTCATAGAATCACAATGTATTCATTATATTTTTAATATGTGAATAGAATTGGTTCAGTGGCGAGCCTCCCCCCCCCCCCCCTACACCATTTCCCCCAGCCAACTCCGCTCACTCAGAGCACGACTCCGTACCGACCCGAAAACTTACCGTCCCATTCAGAAAATGTTTTTCGGTAGAAAATCTGTACCGATTCGGTGCAGAGGCGGTACCGAAACGAAAGCATACCAATCCAGTGAGAAAGAGGCTTTACCGATGTGCCTAAAGGATGTTATTTTATAGTTTCCCTTAATAGCTCTAGAGTTCAAAGTAAATAAAGTACAAAGCTTTTACATAATTACAAAGGCATACAGTGGCAAACTTCTCTTAGGTTATTTTCTATGCATAAATAATTAACAAGCATTTAAATTGCAAATACTTGAGACCCTGTTAATACGGTTTATAAAGTTACGACTAGATGTGACTTTGCATCAGCAGCGTTTATAACACCCACCTCTGCTGGACATAGCTCGTCTGATAAGCGCCTTATTAGCTCTTTTCAAAGTAATTTATACCTTACAGGACTCTTGGACACGTTTAAATTTTATTTATGTAATCTATGTAAATAAGTAATAAATAGATAAATAAAATAATAATAAAAATCAAAGAAGCGAACAATAAACCCTCACCTTGTTAGGTTGTTAGTTTTCGAGTTGGAGTAAAACTTGTCCCAAGCTTTTTATCCTCTAGATAATCTATAATTAACATTAGGGGATAATACCAAAATCCCCACGCTGGACATGTCACTCCCTAAAAAGTAAGCTTTCTAATCGGAACAGGGCGCTATGGCGCTCATTAGGGGAGGCCTATGTCCAGCAGTGGACAAATATAGGCTGATGGTGATGATACAATTGTTCCAGCATTTGGTTAGATAATAATGGTTTTAGATAAAAATCCTTTCACAAAAAACAGAAAGAAACAAATAATGTACCATCCAGTAATGTCACCTCCTCGTTATACTTGACACAAAGAGTCCCGTGACACTTGGGTCACCCCCTGAAACACCCCCTGGGGGGAGTAGGCAGTGACTAGACAAATTAAAATTAACGTAACAGTAACTTACATGTTTGTTCTTTACGTAATAGCTGAGTGTTTACGTGTCGTGCGTGTAACGTTTTATGGCACAATGTGGGAGAAAGTTTCTTCGAAGGTAGAGTACTTTTGGCTAAGCCTACATATAGGCAAAGTAAGTTCACACAATAAGCGACAAATAACGCTGAACAATAAATTTTCAAAAGCACGTAGGTACAAATTTCATCTCGAACAGTTTTTACGAAGAATATCTTTGATTAGCAATAAATGTCGATCCTCTTATTTTTCAACTTTTCGTCCAAAACTTGAACTTGTACCGAGTAGCTTGAAAAAGCATTTTCAACCCAAAATGTTCATCTTTAAGAGGAAAGGTTTATCTTTAAAATTTTAAAATTGGATAATTTGTCGCTGGGCTAAAAGAACGTCTTGATTTCAAATTCGGGGTAAAATCAGTCGCACGGTCTCCTCCTTCCTTTCCTTTACAAGCCAATCTTTTTTCCAGGCCGACAACAAAACCTTCGAGACAACCTCCAACCTGACCATCGAAGTGACTCGCTTCGAGAACGGAGTCAAGTTCCACTGCAAGGCAGCCAACGAGGTCACCAGGAAGACCAACGACCATCCCATGCATGCGACGAGGGAGCTGGAGGTTTGGTGTACGTATGCATTTATTTTCCCGACACCCGGCAGGTCGATGCAGATGTTTTTCGAGTGTATCACTCGTACTGAAATACCTATGTATATGTGTTTCTGAAAAAGGTACTTAAGGCGCTGCGCAAACGTGTTCCCGACACGGCACACCATCTCAGGGAACCGTAGTTGGTGTGTCCTGTAGCGGTGATCGGGCACAGTTACCCCTCGCTACTTCTGGCCACTGGCACATTTCGCAGCTCAGTACAACTGTCAGGAAAGTTAATGTTGCTTGTGTCTTCAACTTTTAGTTTCCAGTTACCGACACCGAACACTTTTTGATCGTCAATGAGTATAATGTGGAAGCAACTGGACACACGTATCAGGGAGTGGATGATTTCATACTGGTTCTATAGAAATAAAATATTTATCGCTAGCTTGTATCTGACACAAGACACAAAAGTATCTAAGTTTGCGCAGCGCTTAAGTGTTGGCCTTTTTGTGCACCAATAAATTCACTCAATAAATTCACACTCTCGCTCAAAAACAGTGAGCAATATCGAGTTTTGGTCACATGTGGAATAAAGGATATTATTATTCAACTTGTTGAAAAAAGTAATTTGAATTCAGAATGTCGCATTAAATTTCGATGGTGTAATAAGTTATTTACACTCTATAGATGGCACCAAAAAAAAGAAAAACTAAGCAATCTGCAACAATTGCAAATTGGAGCTCTCCTAGATCCACTTTCTTATGACTTGACAACTTACCTTGTGAAGACTATTGTTCTAGGCGGACAGCGCCATCTATAAATTATCTCTCAAAAAAAGGTACCTACATGGTCTTTTTGGGTCACTATAATGCACGACAATTTATTGTACGGCCGAATAATGTACACCCTGATAATTCGTGTCAAAACCTATAAAAATTGGAAGCCATGACACGGATTATCAGGGTGTACATTATTCGGCCGTACAATAAATTGTCGTACATTATAGTGACCCGTCTTTTTATGGGAGTTGCACCTCTCATCTTAGCTTATCGAAAGGAAGGAGGTTAGATCGAATTCACCCTTCATAGAAAAAAATAATTTCGTTTGTTCGCAATTTGAAAGAGGTTTGTAGCATTCTATCCCTCCATGGTGGTTGACCTAAATGAGTTTCTGACATTCAACTTCTTTTTTATGAAATAAAATATTTTCTCGCTTGTCGAAATGAAAAGTTGTGTGTTTAACTCGAGGGCAAATATTTTTTGTTTCGTGCCCTTTAAATCCCTCGGCAGCTCAGCAGTCTAATTAATACTAAAATTTAATTCTAGTTTAATATGGGCACGTTCAACAAAAAATCGTTTTGCCCACTTGTTGAACAAATAACTATTTTCTTATTTTCTTTCTACTATTTTCGCCGCTCACCATCGGTTCGTTTTCTTTTGTTTTTATTCGTAATCAAAACACAACCGGAAATAATAATATGAGTTACACACTCACGAATACTCTGAATAGACCAGCAGCTAGCTGCCTTTTATGTCAGCATTTATTTGTTATTTTTTATATAATACTAGGTATATTTTTTATATAGACAAGTTAGGTACTTCCAGCAGACAAAAGGGCAGTTTTACTAGCTGTGGTAATAAAATAGAATTTAAAATTATTAAAACACAGACAGATTACCTATTAATTTTAGTCATGTTAAATGCTTGAAATTTAACAACAACGCGTGAACTAAATCATTGTGTCATATCATTCCAGACCCCCCAATAGTGCGAGTGGAGCCGAAGAACATCACTGTACTGGAAGGGGCCAAGATCCTTCTCAAATGCGAGTATGTGAGCAACCCGTCTTCTCTGCTTGATGTCACCTGGTAAGATACAGCTTGAACTATGACATCAATTTCAGTTTCTTTATTTAGTAGCCATATTTATATTTATATATTTACTGCATAAACACACATCAAAATTGTCTAGGCATATTCCTTTTTGAAATGATTTGCTTAATACTACAAAACTATTTGCTTTTTAAAAAAAGTTTATACTATGGAATAAAGCCTCAATTGTTCCCTTTTCAAAATTTGGAAAAAAATAAAAATTCTTGCCATACTTACCTAATTTTGTAAAGAAATTATTTTCACTTTTTGAAAAAATCAACAAAATGTTGAATAGCCTTAGACAATGTTGATGTGTGTGCTTGTGTCTGAATATTTGGGTATATTGAAAAAATAATAGGTACCTATACAATCAAATAATCACATAAACCATAATACAAAGAGATGTCATAAGAAATAATGGTCTGTTCGCCGCTTGCCCCCTTTATGATTTCGTCTATTATTTCTAGCCATCCATAGAAATTAATAACAAACACAGAAATTAAATTAAAACAGAGTACAAATTACTCTTTGACTCTTTGATCAAATTTAAAATAATACAATATACTTAACTAAAAAAAGTTTGATTTTTATTAATACAATAATCTTCAGCCAGGAACAGCAGAGCACAGGCTGAAAATTTTGATATCCTGGTTCCAGAATCTTCAGTTTAAATTAAACCATACCGTCATGTCAGCCACAAGGAATAGAGAGATTCGTTATGACTGTACGCGGGTTAACTACGAACCAATGCTGACTCAAACCGTACTCACCCGGATGAAGAATGAAACGAATGGTGTTTGTCGAACACAAACTAGGTTTATAGTTAACCCGCTTACTCGTACATCCATAATGAATTCGTTATACCACAAAAGTTTTATAAAAGACAGTTGTTTCTTGGATGAAGGTTCGTAGCTGTTTATAAGGGTGCCCATAGATGTCGCCACTTTCCTGAACCTTAGATACATAATTATAGTTATACTTATTCATTAGTAGCGGCTACCAGTGGCTTCGCCCACCCTTTTCAAGTAGCCTATGTCCATCCTCGCGATACTATTTACCTTCCTGCCAAATTTCATTAAAATCCGTTCAGCCGTTTAGGCGTGAAAAGGTAACCAGACAGACAGACGGAATTATCGAATTTATAATATCAGTATGCATTATAAGTTAATAATTAAAAAGTCTATCTCTTGTTGGTGCAGTGATGCAATTTCCTCCTCTATAATATTTCCAATAACGTCTCTTTTAATTCTTTTTACGACATGACAGCAGCTTTCTCTTTGATTTGACATATAATTTAATCCTTGATCCCATCCCCGTTTGTGGATCAGTTCTGCACTGCTTGCAATCATCAATATGTCTCATCTCTCAGTCGCCTCTTACGACACTTGCAGAACAAAAAGAAACTAAGAACAATGAAAAGAGCAAGTTTGTTAAACCCAAGGACTGAGGGGTTGTCACCCCTCGAGTTGATACCGGGGTAAAGACGCTCAGCTTCGAGGCTCCCCTCCATGCCCCTCAAAAGACCAGAAAGAAATTCTACTAGACATTTGCAGGAACAGTTCGGTGGTACACATTCTAAGCGTGTGTGCCGACACACGCAAATGTATTATCGCGACGGTACTTCAACTCTAAAATCCTGGTCTCGTGTTCCAGGTACCGCAACAATGACAAAGTGAACGTGAACACCTCCCACTACAAAGGGGGGACAACCGACCAACACTCCCTCATCATCATCGACGCGAAAGGAGCTGACATGGGCAACTACAGCTGTGCGCTGACTAATAACGTAGGCCAGGGCACCAGTGATGGACATATTGAAGTTAACGTGCTTTGTAAGTATTCATATTACAATTGTACTGGCCAAGGAAACAACAAACTTTAGAGATTATATGCATATCACATCAAACCATACGGGTGAAAACGCGTGAGAAGCTGACAGCTGACTGTAAAGGTTGGCGCTCACACGTCCAACAACCCTACTGCATAACACAAAAATGAGCATCAAAATGGGGTTTACTCGTAACAATCTACAGCTCAACTGATCCATATCAATACCAGTCGCGCGCGTGTCCAAGACGCTGGCTGCATTGCCCCGCTGTATGGCAATGCTGATGCGATTCGCCAGATAGGTACTCACTTATTTCAATTAAAAATACAAGTTCTTATTTGTTTCTATTATTTGATTGTAATTTTCTTTGTTAGTAAAGATAACTGGATTTCCTTACAAGTCTTTATAATTTTCAGACAAGCCCCAAGTCCGCCTAGTAATGTCTTCGCCAAGCCCCATCCTGGAGAAAGACCATCGAAACGTGACCCTAACATGCGAGGTGGTGACAGGGAATCCGCGGTTCTTGGACGAGGTCATCTGGTACCTGGATGGGGAGCTGTTGAAGCAGCTGCCTGACTGTAACCAGACTCAGGGTGATGGTGAGGGATGGAAATAAATAAATAATAATAATTCAGGAAAATCAAAACAACATCATCTAGCTCCAAGCTAAGCAGAACGTGTGTTAGGGGTACTAGATGACTGATAAACTTAGTACGATACATTACATTTGATACGGACGAAAGTTTTCACTAAATATGAAAACATGTTTGCTATTTTGATAAAGGGTTCAATATTATTCAATATCTGTGCACTTCAAGTTATCACAAATCTGAGAATAAATATACAACGGAATGAAATCCAAATTATAAAGTCACGTGCTGAAACTAGTTTCTGATAAATCTAAAAATAATATTGAGTGAAAAAAACCAACCTTTTGTCAACAAAAGGTTGGTTTTTTTCACTCACACAACACTCAAGTGTTAGACATGATTAAAAAGTCTCTGAGTAAAGTACGATGTGTATTTTAAAGCTTACTACGAAGTAATATTGGCAAAAAGTGTCATTGTTTTGAAGGTTAGAGGCAGAGAAGGCAGAGATACAATACGTAGTACCTAAGCATCCTCAAAAAGCAAAAACTCAGCGTCCTTTTGATTAACATCAGATAGAACCTTCATCCTGAGAGATGCATTGTAAAGATCTAGCTTCGCATCCGCTTTCAAGTAGCTTATGTCTTAAGTCTCCGGGATACCATTTACCTCAGAACAATAAAGAAATTTTTGTAGCACGCACGAACTTAAATATAGAAAGCTTAAAAATTGATCTAGCGATTTGATCGTGCGCGGCTTAACAGGTCCAGCCTCAGCTTATTATCATCTCCTAATACCAACCTTCCCTCATTTCAGAGAACCTCTGCAACGAGGTGGACCCCTCGATGTTACTCCTCCAGGACACAACGAAGAGTTTCCACGGGAACTACTCCTGCAAAGGCAAGAACGTGGCCGGGTGGGGCAGTGAGAGCGACAAGACGGAACTGGTTGTCAACTGTAAATATTTGTTTAATTACTTTTACTACTGGTTATTAACATTAAAGTCATTTATAACGGTAACATAAATTCAACATATACGTCATAATTATATATAGTTACATAACGGTATAGTGGTAACATTCGTAGCAAAAGTCAAAGAATGAGGGTAGATCGGTATGTCTGCCAATAAAAACCAACTTACAGTGACTTTAGTTCTTCCGTGATCATGGCGCATGATACTGTGCCGAAATTGGAAAACTCAAAAATCTAATCATGGTTAATTTTCCGTTATAAATGTCTTTATTGGTACTCTATTGTCAGATTTTTACCAAAGAGGTGTAAAAGTAGCCGATTTAGAAACCTCTATTTTCCGTTTCCGAGTAGGCCCGGGTTTTTGAAAATGTCAAATGTTGCAGACCCTCCGGGACCTGCGAAGCTGACTTACTCGCCCTGGAGAGTGGTGAAGGGTAAGAGTCTGGTGCTGAGCTGCAGCATCAGGGAGCGGGGACGACCAGAGGCTCACAGGTAGGTCACATACATATACTCCTACAAAATTCAATGTGAAATGTTTGTAAACAAACGGCCCAAATATGAAACCTCAGATTATTTTTGTTGCCGTGAATAATTTTAAACGCAATTTATATTCCTGTTCGATTTTAGATGTCAAGTTTATTTGCGTATATCCCTATATTGATTTATCATTACTCAAAGTATGTAGGTAGGAACCTACTGCAAAAAAAACAAACGGTTTTAAGGGTTTTAAATAATGACTAATTCACTTTTGCTACTCAAGTGAAGAAATTGCTTTAGTGACAAAATGGTGTCACATTCGAATAAACTTTTCACTGAGTTCATTTTTGTATTAGCTGGTATGAAAAAATAAAGCTTTATTTATTTTTAAATATTATTTAAATTTCTAGATACCGCTGGCTCCGCGGCGGGCGAGTGGTCAGCGACATAGTTTCCCAGAACTGGACCGTAGACCCGGTGACGCTGGACCACCGCACCAACTTCTCCTGTTACGGCATCAACGCGGGGGGCGAGGGAGAGGTGGCTACCACTAGTATTGATGTACTGGGTAAGTGTACAAGCTAAGTTCAAAACGGATCAGCAAGTTTATAGGTAGGTACTTAAATACTTAAATTTATTTTAGCTATCGTAAGCTCTGCGCACACTAATCCAGGCTTATACATAGGTAGATACTTTCATGACTTTTACCTAAGTACGTTTTACAGTGAGACCTCATTACTCATTTATTATCGTCTAAGTATTATTACATCTGTGCTATCTTCAAATGGACTCGGGACTCTGATGTCGTCAGGAAATGCAAAATGTAACTAATTAAGGGGGCGACCTATGACGCCATTCTGTGAAGTTCATAGCAGCGGGACTGAACAAAGCCGCGTTAGCCCAAGCCCAAAAATCATGTTTCTGCTTAATTAGGACATTTGTTTTTAAAAATAAGCTGAAGATTTCCTTGATATTCTTTTATTTATTATAGAGATGACAATTTTTTTTTAATAATATTTTTATAAATAATAGTTTAGGTGAAATAATGATGAATGGTAATATAACTAAGAAAACCGATTCTTTTCACAATTAAGTAAAATTTATAATAATTTGCATATCTCAGTTTCCTAAAATAGCTCAAAAAAACACATTAATTTAAGATTTTTATTTTAAAACTAATGCCTACTGATAAACAATAACATCATCAAATTGATATTTTTTATAGAAACTCATTAGTGATTTGCATCGAGTTAGGTGACACTGTTTCGAAAATGGAAGGACCATATTTCCTCTGTATTGGTAATGTGTTCGATGTGACCGATTATGTAGAATCTCAACCTAGCAGCGGTTTACCCTGTGTTAAGTATCTATATTATTTGTGAGACTGGAGATTAGGGAGTGGATGTATGTTCGCACAATTGTGCACCATAATAATTTCCTGTGTATATGGCTGGACTTCGTTGAGGCTGGCTGCCAGGACAAAATTTGAATAGGAGGACCACCTCGAGCTAGAAGAGTGAAGGTCAAAAAATGATTCTATACGGCTGTCTTCCGAAATGCATTTCCTGAACAAAATATTCGTAATAACAAAATTGTATCATACATAAAGATAACTAAAAAACTAATCGACTCTTTCCACCCTTCCAGCGCCCCCCAGCTTCAAATATGCAATGAACCAGTACAGTGGCGCTCTCTACAAATCCCAGAACATCTCTCTATCGTGTACGGTCGAGTGTGCGCCACTTTGCAGTGTGGACTGGCTCAAGGACGGGCAGGTCATCGACCCAAACAAGACTGATCGGTACTACGTTGTGGAGAGGCAGATTCCTCCGCAAGTTAATAGGAATGATTTCGAGGCAACTGAAAGTACCTTAGTAAGTTTCTTAACTTTATATCCAATGTGACCTTATAGTTCAGTCAATGTTTTGGTTGTTATAATTGGCGCCCAACGTGGGGCAGAAAATGCCGTGCTTATAACGTTCGGACCTCGTCCATACGTGCCTTGTCCACCACAAGGATTTGTTCCAATTTTAGGATAAAGTTCATTCGACTTGTAACGGCATAATGCTGAGACAGGAACCTATTTGGACCCATAAAATACTGCGTGTTTGTTTTATATTTATTCTTTGTATGTAACTATATTGTCATAATAATTCAACCTAAATAATTATACCTGTTTTATGTGTGTGTATGTAACGTTGCAATGTATGCATGTATTCCGTGTTACTGGGTACAAATAAATGTATTTTCTTTCTTCTTTCTTTCTTCTTTCTATTCGTATTTAACAAAGCTATGAAAATGACAGTGAACTAAAGATTGTGTCAAACTTATGACAACTTATTACTCCCAAATTAAGGCCATAAAACCCCCTTTGTTTATCCTATACTGGAGGTCAATGAGTGTGACGCCAGAAAAACAGAAGACATTCGCGCTAGTTTGTAAAAAATCTACACTTCCTTATTGGCGCCCAACATGAGACAACCAAAACTCGTCGCCAATAACGAAAAGCTCCTCACCTATTCAACCTGTCCTAAACAAACGTCTACATTCCAGCATTGGAACATGTCTGCGTGGTCACGCGGCGTGCTCGACCGGACTGCGGACACGGCGCGGTACACTTGTCGTTCCAGCAAGAACCTCGCCGGTGCACCTGTCAACAGTACTACCAAGTTTGCAGTAGAGTGTGAGTATTTACCTTAGGCTAGGTCATAACTACAAATTATCAAGTATACAGCTGGGCAATGCAGCCTCCGTTTTGGGGACGCTTTTGATTGGTATATTCTAGCCTATTATTATCAGGGATAATGTAGGGTTCTAATGGTGAAAGAATTTGTGAAATTGGTTCAATAGTTTCGGAGCCAATTCACTTCAAACAAGCAAGAAATCTTTTCTCTGTATAATAATAATATAGTATAGAAAATAGCAAAAAAAGAAGAATACCTTCTCGGATCAGTCTTGAATTAGATATGGATTCGGATCATTCAATATTTATTCTCAAATTGATACAGAAATGAGCTATTTCATTTTGAATGATTTCTGTAGAAACATTATTGCTATAATTTTAGTCCTTTTAAAAATGCGAATTCTTCGACAAATTACATTTAACACGACGTGCCCCATCCTGTATATTATGTAGGTACCTATTTAAATGGTCATATCTCAACATTTTTGTAGAAACTCCAATAATGACTATCCATCTTTGGTTTATTTTCCTTACGCGTAGGTACCACTCTAAACGTATGGTTTTTATTTTTTCAGATGAACCTGAAAACATAACAGTAACACCAAAAGTAGTATCAGTCATAGAAAATGAAATCCCAGCCAAAGTCGTCTGCTCAGCAAGGTAAGAGGTTTACACAACGGCAGTTGACAAACACTTTCAATAGATGGCGCTAACACAACTTTTGATTTTCAGAGGATTCCCAATGCCTTCCTACTCATGGAGAAGAGAAAACCCTTCCAAAGCTTTGGGGAAGGAGCACAGCAATAAATCTCTCGTTCTATCTTCCTCTAACACGTTACTACTAGGCCCGGTGCAAAGAAAAGATGGCGGCAACTATGTTTGTGAAGCTTATAATCGTCATGGTTCCGTCAATACTACAGTATACTTGAATGTTCTATGTAAGTATCACTAGATGTCGCTAGGAGATAAATTATCAATAAAAATCCATTTGAAGTACCATGAACAGTAAAACAATGCCTATGTGTGTACCTTACCTAGTATAAATATCAGACAACTTTTAAATAAATAAATAAATAAATAAATAATGCTGGACAATTCACACAGCATTATCTAGCCCCAAGGTAAGCAGAGCTTGTGTTATGGGTACTAGAAAACTGATATACGTAATATTATACATTACATAGATAGATATTTTTTATTATACATAGAAAACACCCAGACCAACGGAACAAATTTCTGCAGATCGTAGTTACACAAATTTGTTTTTATTTATTATGTATTAACATAAACTTTGTGGTCATAATGCACTGATCACAACGCAGTGAATTTACTAAAATGAGTTAAGAACTAATAAATGATTTTACTTTTGAAACTACTTAGTTTTTAGTAAGTGGTGATTTCATTTTGTGTTTTATTTTCAGATGTCCCGGAATGTGGAATCAAACAATCCGACATCGACGGAGAGCAAGTATTGGTCTGCACCGCTCTTGCCAATCCTACAAATGTAAATATCCCCCTGATTAAAGCTGATAATAACATTTTAAATAAAAAGAAGGAAATTTGTAGGGTACCTACGTCAAGTTAGGATCGCTCGTAAGTCTATCTGTCTGTCCATCTATCACAGCCAATTGCGCTGAATCATAGACAATTCGTTTGTCTATGGCTTAATCTACAAAACAGAAGAAGTTTAAATTTACTAGTTAAAAAGAAACACAGAAATATTAAAACGGGCGTGCAACGTAGGTAATTATAAAAATTAAGGGTTATTAGGGTACATAATCTTAAAGAGTGAATGATACAAATTAATCTAAATAGGTTACAGGAAACCCTGTTTTTGTTGTCTACAAATAAAGCTGTTACAGTCATTTTAAATTTAATTCATATTTCGTATTCTCTTTCAGGTTTCCTTCTCATGGAAACTGAAAAACGACAACGACAGCCTGACAGATGAGAAGATCTGGCAGAATGGTGCTCAGAGCTTCCTCCGACTCAGCACCTCTGTAGATGTATACAGGACGTACCTCTGCTACGCTAACAACTCTGTTGGCATGTCGCGAGCTTGCGAGATGGATGTTATGGGTAAGTTTGAAAGCATTGAGCAAGAAACAGACTGGTCCCACGTATACGATGCACTATGATATCTGGACGCTTGAATCTGAACTCTTGCTCAAATTTGCAGCATTAAACTAGAAACTGACTGGTCCCACGTATACGATGCACTATGATATCTGGACCAAATCTGAACTCTTGCTCGAATTTGAATCATTGAACTATAAACAGACTGGTCCCACAAATACGATGCACTATGATATCTGGACGTTTGAATCTGGACTCGTGCTCATATTTGCAGCATTCACTTAGAAACAGACTGGTCCCACGTATAAGATCTGGATGCTTTAATTTGTATTAAAACATGTCCAGTCCCTTGTCAAGCCCTGTTTTCATAAAAAATCGCCCTAATTTAAAATAGGCGCTTGTCTAGAGATACACTTACCTATCGTACGTCATGTCGTCCGAATGACGTCTCCCACAGTGTCAGTGTCGCGTATATCTGGCGCGGCGTGGGCTCAGTCCTACCATAGTCGTCATCAGCAGTCAGACTTTACCCACTACTGATGATTAACATGATGATGATGACAATGAAACCTAACTATACTTATAAATAAATAAAGTTTATGTCTAAATTGATATTGAAAAGCGAGTGTCCGGAGCCCCGAGTCCATTTAACGATATTATCGAGACGTGTTCGTGACGTCTCATTTTGCCATTATCGTGCTGACAAGGAAATACGCAAATCCCAAAAGAGACTTCACCATCACGTCTTGGTTGGTACTATCCTCAAATGTAAAAAAGTACTCGTGATTGTACTCAAGTGTAATTGTAATCCATGAACTTGCACTTTGAGGATTTTGGACTTTGTTTACCATAAAGTTTCATTGTCTATTATCATTAGTGTGATAGGTGATTAGTAAATTTACTGTCTTCTGGGGCATTATTTTAAAATTATTTCTGTATTACAGCCAACTTGGAAAGTTTTAGTAAGTATTATATACATAAATCAAAAGAGGTCTCTAATTGTAGTTGTAGATGAGTTAAATGATAGTGCCGGTTTTTATATACATTACGTTTCTTGTGTTGACTTTTTTTCTCTAGGTTATTTAATTACGTAGGTCATTTAATTACCCATATTATATAGTCATCCGATTTCATCATTAAAATAATGATGACAGCAAAAGTTATCTGAACATCATTCAACTTATCTATACATTGCGTTAATACTAATTAATTTATTACTTCCTACGTTTTCATCCAAACACTCACCATCAGTTCTTTCTCAGGTACCAAGATCTGGTGGCGCGACCAGCAAAAGATGCTCCTCATCGGTGGCATTGCCCTTGCCATTCTAGTGATCACTGTGATTCTGTGCATCATCATCTACTGCATCTGTAGGCGAATGAGGGCTAAATCTAAGTGTAAGAGCTCTTTCTACGTTAGCTTGTTGAACATTGAAAGATTTGCTTTTTTAGTCGACGCAACCAACTATTTGCAATTCAAGCAGTTTGATTATACGATTACAGTCTTATTACTGTCAGTCTTATACTGTAACAGACTAAGACTGCCAAAATTGAGAATTGAAATTGATATAAAATCATAAACACTCATAACTATTTTTTTATGTTTGCTTCCTTGTGTTGTTCTTGCTTTTATTGTATTTATTTTTTTATTTGTCATGTTGTTCCATTTCATCCATAATTTTCATCCATTTATCTGTTCTATTTCTGTATTGTGTCTAAATTTAAAAATCTAACTTTTTTTTGTTTGTCTTTTCCGGATGCTGCTAAAACTAAAAAACATCAACTAACATACAAACAGATAACAATCCAGTTGAATTAGAGGAGAGGGAGAAGTAAGTCATTTCATTCATTTTGTCATCTACTTTATCTATTTTATCATTATACTTATTTGAATGATTCGCCTTAGATTATATTTTAATAAAAAAATTGTAGAAGTTTCTAGAATCCTATTTAACATCATTTAGATTCTTTTATTTCCTTAAGATTCTTAATTAAAAAAATCCATGCTTTACAACAAACCACATAATATATGGCACTAACTTTAAAACTAGAAACATCTACAACGTTTGTTATTGGTATATTGTCTATTGTTTTATAGAGTAGATGTTATTAAACTAGTTGACATTATTATTTATTTATTTTGATCAGTATTTTTATCCTTTACAATTATATTAGTATCATTCTGTCGATATTTCCCTTTAGATTTCTTCTTTAACTAAAAGGTCATGCAAGGCTTTCAAGTTAGCTAAATTAAGTTGAATCTTTTCAGCCGTGTTGGTCCGAAGCGATTCATGGCACACATTATCAATGCCACCTTCAAGGTCACCTCTCATAGTACCTACGCAGGGGTCTTGACCTTCAAAGGTCAGTTTAAAGTCACCAACGTTACTGAATTCTTGAAAGTGACTAAAATTTAGTTTGCGTTTGAGTTTTAAGCTTGGACCAACGGCTAAACTTACAATAGAATTAGTACTTTCGCATGTTTTATTTTTGACTTGCATCACACTTCGATTTTCTATTTTAGTTCATTGTAATTTTTTTTTGTAAGGATTATTTCTAACATGTTTATGTATATTAATTTAGAAATTATGGTTTCATAAAAATATACCTAATTAATATTTATTAATTATTGTATAGGTTTCTAACGGCATTAACACCAGACGTACTCAGATTGACTACAATTAATACATCAGGTATATTACTAACAAACTAATTTTATGATATTTCCTAGTATGGAGAATGCTTTCTTTTATTTGTCGCTATGTTTTTGGCTAATTTTAAAAAGTGTGAAGTAGATTTGACGTTTTGTAGTTCGGCAAAATTGGTACTTGAACAATATGCATGATTTTGGAAAGCATTCTTCTTCCATATTTATTTATGTACCTATGCCGTATTTACGTATGTATTTTTATCTATGTATATTTTACTATCATATCTGACCAGTTTAGGTATAGATAAAGTAAGAGACTAGGATAAAACTCGAATCATCATCGCATGTATCTAATACGTTTCTATTCATTTTGTTTATCAGTCCGGATGGTAGCTGTCTAAATGAGGTGTCTATAGCCCAGTCTATCATATCACAAGCTTTACCAGCGTTATCGCCACGAATCAGTCTCACGTTCAGTCCCAAATCACCTGATAGAACACGGCTTGTAGATTCACAAAGCTATAACCTAGAAATGAACAAGTTCAAAGAAAACACTAGCTTGCAATCAAATCTGACACAGCTAGAGGCTACAATAAACGCTGACGAAGAAACAGAAATGCAAACGCCTAAAGCTGAGCCTAAAGATGAAAGTCATAAAGCTCAATCTGTAGTAACGCCTAGCAAATGGCCGCTTAAACCTGGAGTACTAGTTCACGTAAACTCAAATCATACGCTCAGTCCTAAAAACCAAGCGAGACTGCAAATGAATAAGAAGGACGAAGTTGAAGACTCAAACTTAGGTCTTCTAGAAAGAAATCGGACTAACACGGAAGAGACTAAAGTCGAATATTCTAAAAAGAATGGTAAGCCAAGAAGACACCATAACGTGGTTTCAGGTTTGATTAAAAACTTGAGAAGGAAAAGTGACAATGATTCCGATGATGATAGCGGAAAGTATAAGAAAATAAATAAGAGCAACAAAAGGGCTGTTTCTTTGATGAATACAAATAAACCTGGATATGTATTGCAAAAGAAAGGACTTAGATCATTTTTTCAGAGTGAAGCTCCTAATGTCATAGTCACAGAAGGAGGTACAATATTATTTTCAAGATAAGGGTATAATGGGGCTATTTCTAGACTTTTCAACCACATCTTCATTATATTTCTTGTACATTTTCATTTTCGTTAAACACTTGTCAAAGTTATCTTGAAAATGTTTACCTACTTTCAATATCTTTGTCAAGAACACTAACAACTCACACTACCTTATAGTCTACGTTATTGTTGCTCATTCTTTTCACTTTTGTTTACACCATTTCAGTTATACATTAACTATTATTTAGTCTCTTTTTTATCTTTCATTCAGTTTTTTAAGCCAACCGCCAACCGCTTTTTTAATTGCCTTGTGTTAAGTTGCGTTGCTTGTTTTGGTTTTGTTAATTTGAGCTTTTTTGCACGAATTTGTTATAACTTTAGCATGTTTTTAGTTGTGTCGTTTAAAAGACCAGACAGAATGGCTGCTGCAAGTTTAAAAGTTAAACCTTTCTCTGAAACTCAAAGGAATACTAGAAAGCGAAAGAAACCAGGAGAAAGTAAGTATCGCATGGCTTTGGTGACCGCATTTTTAACTTGTTGTGGAACATTTATGATTACTACTACACATCTACGTTTAAAAAAACAATATTGAGGATATTTACTTATAATAATAGTTGTCCTTAATATTCTGTTTTGAGTCGTGGACAATCCGCAGTTTTTTCGTGACTTGACTATCAAAGAGAATATAGATGTCTAAAAAAACTATTTTGATGATTACCTAAATCATTGGACCTTAAATGAGGAGGTAGTTTTAATGCTTGTAAATAAAATTCAATAATGAGAATCAAATAAAAATTTATTTATTTATTATACAAAATCATCAGCTTATTCATTAGTTATTTTAAAAGGCTTGTCAATCAAAGTAATCATTTTGTAAGCCTAAAAATGCGAAAAATCTTAATCAACAAAGAAAATTACATCATATAATAGGAACAACTAAGAGCTAGTGTTTACAATTAAAACAATTGAGCTAACTGTAAATTGCTGCAAACAATCTACTGGTAACTCAACTGATCAATACCAGTCGGAAGGGTCCAAGATATCAACTTTTTTGATTTTCGTTTTATCGACTATATAAAAAAAATAGTATATTATAATAAAAATAAAAAAACAAAAAATTATTCAGTTTGTAAATACAATTGGATAAACTAGACCTGACTTAACAAATTAAATTTATAATTACCGTTCATTTCACAGGCCCACCTACGAATGGCGTAGATAATGCAGCAAACGGAGCCCTCGGGGATCCAGGGCTCTACGAGAATCTACCCTTCCACGGACTTCAGCAACCACCGAATAAGGTAACACTCAATAAACTCAATATAAACCGCCTATATATTGGCAGAGGCATCGCAAAAGTTCTTTGTGCTGACAGATTAGATAGTCTTATGGTCCGGTCACACGCTCTGTCTTCCCTGCTTATTCTAATCTACAGTATGTCGACGATTGCATAAGCCACGATTTCGGGCCTGCACGAGCTACCGTCTTGCCTTCTACACGAACGTTCTAACATACGCTAATGGTTTGTGCAGTGATGCTCGCTGGCATGACCGAACGTGTGGCCGGACTATTACAAAGCTCTCCAATCTTACCATGACTCTGCCAATATGACTGTGTTTGTGAAGTTAATTATAAGTTGTTACCAATTTGTATAATTAAAATTTTGTTGCTTATCTGAAACTTTCGAACCAGCCATACCTATACATATGGACAGGACGCGATGGTCATTTCCTAAAGCAAATGGGTTACCACATTGTTCAAGTTTTTGCTAGTTCGATAAATTAGATAAACAAGATAGTTTATGAATCACTAATAAGCTGTTTGAAAACGTTGATAAGCAAGATATAAGATTGATATTTAATGTTAGTTTTCAAATGCCCGTTACTTAAAAATCTGGAGCCAATTTCAATGCCAACTTCATTCGCAAAACTACCGTAAAATTGGATGATTACCTATCTTTGACACAACAATTTGGTATAAAATTGGCACCAATTAAATAAAAAAATGAGAATGAAATAACTTATCTAACATCGTCACTGATTCTCTTGTGACCTTTGGTTTCATTTTTATTTGGGATATTACAACTTTTTATTGCCAACCTACCTAGTTTATCAGTTACAGCATTACAAATCTTTTACCTATAATTTAAATTAAATCTTTAAAAAATTTCCCAAGTGATGAAACCAAAGTACATTGCTCCAATTTATAACAAATAATAATAAGTTTGCTTAAAATTTTTAATTTGCATCTAATTTTGTTTTGTTTGTCCATTTCATGTTTTGTTTGCGTGTTACTAAAAGCCTGTTCAAGCTATACAACCGAGGGTAGTCGACACGAACCAAAAGACCACTAAAAGAATTGAAGCTTTACAAAAACAACTGACAACAAACCCGTCATTCACTCCAAGGGTCGTATGCCCGCCGTTTGTACAGAATGCTATAGCATACCCTCTGGAAACGTCATCAAATTCTATCAACTATGGCATACCAATGCTATCTCCAATACAACAGATGTACCCATTGCATCAAACGGTGCTTTTAAATACATATTTTCCACCAAAACAACCTTCGTTCCTCAAGCAATGTCCGACTATAGACGAAGAACTAGTAGAAAATGAATCGAGAAAATTCTCGTCTTTAAATACAAGAGCTATTAAAAAACCACCACGGTTTCAATCAATGAGACTGATTAGGAAGAGAAATATAGAAAAGTTTTATCCCAACACGGAGTACACAGAGAATTTCACTGAAATAAATAACAATAAAAACTCAGATTCGGACAATAAGGAAGCAGATGAAAATGTTGGCAATATTTACGAAAATTTTCCTTCATTACTCAGTATAAAAACTGATATAAGCGGTGTAGAACAATTTGAGAACCTTACAGACTCAATACAAATGTACGAGGAAAATATAGATCCTATGAGTGTATCTACAACCTCATTAAATAGACCAATACCCGCACCTAGAACAAAGATAACCCCTTTGTCTTCTCCCGTCAAAACTGATCATGTGTACGTTAATCTATCCATGCCTTTGATTAATACAAAGTATTTAAAATCATTTGACGCTATTGATGCTCCTGTAAGACCTACAAAATCTGCAGAGAACCTTAAGATGGCATTCAATGATGACTTAGAAGTAGTTAATGTAGATGAAAGTGGCAGCGAAGATGACAATATAGAAAAAACAGATGCAGCAAAGCCAAATATAGTCGGAGCAACGCCAAAAAAGAATCTAGCTGCAATACTACCATCGACTTCGCTAGTAAAGTCCGTTGTCAGTCAACTGAATGAACAAGGAATAAACAAAGTGGGTTTGCCAAAGAAACAGGTGATAACACCTGATAGAACGTTACAAATACCAAAGCTGAGTGAAAAGCCCGTACCAAAGAGGTCAGTTGTCAGACGAAGCAATTCAGTCCAAAGTAGCATTACAGCGGATAGTGAAAACGGTCAGGTATACGCTTTTTTTCGTTTTATTTTCATCTTCGCGACCCTTTCAGCTTTATGTCAATAACTTACTAACAGACTAATATCGTTTTCAGAACACTAATATACTCCAGCAACAGTACATGCGCAACCATTTCACTAATTTAAGCTCGAAAGGAAAGAATAAGAAGAACTTTCAAATACCACTCCAGAAACACCACAGCTTCTGCTACTTTCAACCAATAAGAGTAGATAAAAGAGTTCCCGTAGACCAAGAAAGATCAATCAATAATACTATAGGTCCTATGATATACCAGCAAGACACGCAATACTATACAAAAACTTTGAATAGAACTAGAGATAAAAATCAGAAATTGAATCGCTTAAAAAAGTCTGAAAGTCTTAGAGAGAAGCTGTCTTGCGTAGGAGTCTACGATAATTACGAAAAACCGAATTATCCCGAGCCTGAGTATAGCGAATCGGAAAGGAAATCCTATTTGCAGCTACTTAAAGGCAACTACATATCAAGTTCCACTAGAAACCTAGGCCCAGAGCCTTGCAATCCTAATTTTAACACACTAGGTCCTAGAGAGGACAAGCCTAGGCATAAAAAGTTAGTGTACGCAGATCTAGCTTTAGGTAATCATAACTTAAAATTTAAGAATACAGTCAATTCCAATAGACATTTGTATGATACGTACACAATAGGGGGGGAGAGTGGTCATCAAAACCAGGATAGTAGTAGTAAGCCTGCCTCGAGTAGGAAAGGACACACTCAACCTCGGAGCGACTATGCTACGCTCAAATTCAACGAAATCGACGTATGAAAGGTAAGATTTGCATGCCCATTATAAATTGACATAACACATTTAAAATTCATTTTTTTGTTATTATTGTTTTCTAAAAAATACAAAACTATTTTTGTTTTTGTATTTAGAGACTTCATAAAATCAAATAGCAAAAACACTATTATTATGTTCCATTAATGTTTACATATAGGTAATCTGTAAAATATGATTTCTATTTTATTTTGCTCAAACTATGGTAATATGTGCTACGTGAAAAATTTTCTCTGCTTATTGGCATGTTTACAAATAATTCATATTTTTCAATTTACTTAGGTATTTCAAAAAGCATGTATTAGCAATGTTGTGATCGTTTATTTTTATTTCTAGGAACGCTTTACCAAGAGTGACACGTACATTTTTTAATTAAAAAGGTAATATTCAAAATTATTTTAAACATAGTGCTTACTGTAGATGCTTTTCTTTCGTCTCATTTTTATTAAAAATAACCGTTTATGTACTTATTTTTATTTATCTACTTATATTAATTGGTCATGATTAGTTTAGCCAAATTTTTCTTTTATTTCTTTAATAATAAATCAGATTATTTTTTCAGACCATAAAAAAGTATAATCAGTATTATTTATTATGCTTTTGCCTTCGTGTTTTTCACTCACATATTACCATTTTTATGTTTATTTATTCTTTGCGCAATTTAATTTTGTTAATAACTTTACTACAATGTTGTATTCTGTTTCTTTTCTTTAAAAATATTATATTATACTTTGATAGGTTCTAAGTAAACTCCTTTCAAACTCCCGACAAAAAGGAGGATTTTTTTTAAGTTAAACGGGTACCTTTGTGTACCAAGTAACTTTGTGACTGTCTATGCCCCAAATGGATTTTGTTTGATTTGTTCGAACGTTAACTGATTTTCTTAACCACAAATTCTTTTCTTTTCTTTAGCCGTTCAGACCCGAAGACGCCTTCATATACGCCGATGCTGACATGAAAGACTACGGTCCGATCAACTACAAGGCAGCTTCAATCTACGCGCAAATGAAGAAGGTCAAAGAACAGCAGAAACTGCAGGAAATTTACGATAAAAATAATCCTGATGATTTACTTTGAAAATGGTTTAGAGAGTCTGAGAAAGTTATTTGTTTATCGATCTACAATAACCAAGAAATTTGCAAAATAATCGTAAACTCATTTGTGATCGCATGTTAATTTCAAAACATTTGTTCTTGTTTATTCAATGTCCTAAAACATTAACTGATTGATTGTACATTGTTTGTATTTTGATTAATCAATTTTTAACATCCTTAAAGCTAAATCATTTTCAAGCTAAGCTATTTCAATAAACCCCAAAATGTAGGTTCTAATGTACAGATTAGATCGTCGCTGTAATGTAAAATATTAATGTAAATGTACATGTGTACATATTTGTGTAAAAACTCAATAGCTTAAAAGCTGAGAAACTCTAAAAATAAGCTAGTTTTCAGTTACGTTTAGCTCAAAGTAGAAAATTGTTTGAGTCCCGTTTTTAAAGAATTTATTTCCATGCACACAGGGTACCTTTTTTTAAGCTTGAACACATTTTTTTATCAGCATTAATTATCATTTCAGTTGAGACTTTAAAAATAATATGCTTTTGTAGAAATGTATAGAAAACACGTAGAAAATTATAAATTCCGTCCAAACGGGAAACTCACTAAGTTAGTTGATTTTAGCCAAACTTTAGCGTTAAATGCAGGTGATCGTGTAAACTATACATTATTTAGTCAAAACTAAAGCCCAAAGATAAGTAGAAAAGGAATTTGTACGAAAAATGTAGCTGTGTTCATTTTAATATTAAGACCCGGGACGTGATCGGCATTTACTTATTTTTTTGCAAATTACAACGAATTTTTAGTTTTTAACTTAGTTTTAAGTTTTTTACTGATACACGGTTAATTTTTTTTTTATATTTTGGTTAAGTTCATAATTGTGTTAGTTAGTAAATATCGCAAAACTTGAAATGAGTACAACTTTTAATTATAAGTTTTCAACCAATATAGCTTACAAATCTCCCGTCAATATATAATATTTTCATAATTTTTTTTGGGTAGGTAACTATTCTTGGGTATTCATGGCTTCATTGTTTTTTATTTGCCGTTCCCCGTCACGTAAAACAATTAACAAATTGTTAAATTTTAATAAATATAAACTAAGTAACGTTATCATACGCTCTTTGTAAAGTGCTAGAGAAATAAATAAAATGAATGAATTAGAGATTTTGTACATAAAAGAACTTGTTATATTGTCAATAGTGTTAATAAATTAATTTATGGATTTTTTATGTTTCGTTTTATTTTAGTAATGATAGGTATGTACCTACATAATATTACTTGTAGTGTTCTTTCACGAATTATTTTCGCCTATTGGTGAGCGGAACGATGCTACAAAAATTAATTGTCGTTTCGTCTAGTCTGGAACTTTTTCTCGATACATTAGTCTTTTGTCATACAAAATGATTTTAAGAGTGCGCCTAATGCAAAAATCAAGCAAATTGTGTATTTTTAAACCCTTACATCTATGGTAACGAACTTTAAAATTCTAATTAAAAAAATGCGATAGGTAGGGGAAAACCCATAGAAGTCGAGTAATCGAATAGAATTTTGAAAAATAAACTGGTTTCTTTACAAAAAAATATACAAAAATCGCTTTAAAAAAATGTTTTAATCGAAATGCTATAAAGTATCAGCGACAACACCATATTATTTTTTTAGAATTACATAGCAAGACTACTGTTATATTTAAGTAATCGTTTGGTTTTTCTATTTAATGCTTAAATTTTGAATCAAAGAAGCAAAAACGTGATTTTTGCACTGAAATTGCTTTACTCTGTCCCGCTCTTATGAACGCGAAATCCTATGCCTATCCTTTTCACAATTTTTTGCATTAGGCCCGCTCTTAATTACGTACCTATCTAATGCACCGTCTGTTTCTGTAGTCAAAAGTTCAAACTGACTTCCAGAATGGACAAAAAGACAGTTAAAGTATTGAAGATTTACGGTTTAGGATATGGCATACCTACGTAAACCTGAAAGAAGTTGGCCTCTAATTTTACTTGGAAATGCGTTTTACGCATCTTTGTCACGATGTTCGCCGGACAAGAAGGCTGACGGCAGAGAATATTATTATAATAATAACTGACGGTCATTTTTTACCTCAAAAAGAAGTTATAATAGACCAAACTAGGACTTAATCACAAAATTAAACAACGTAGGTACAGTTTAAGCACACAAGCAAGCATTTAAGCATACGTATAGCAATCATGTTGAAGTGAGTAGATATTCAAATATAGATAAAGGTAATATCATAAGAAAACATTAAAGAAAAACAAAAAACATTACAAAATATTTATTAAAAGAATTATCACAGCCTTTTACTTTGTCTTAATTTTAATAAACACGAGTATTTTAAATAAGTAGTTATGTTTACTGCTAACATCAAAATAAATCTTACAAAAGATCATTTCAACATTTTTATAAATCATTTCACACATTTTTCACTATTTACAATAAACTTATCCATACCTCTCTTTCATCCTTTTACAATAATCTATTTTACACATGCGTCTACATTTTGTCAGTATAGGTAGACGATTTTTAATAATTGCATTGTTATCCTCATTCAAAATTCACTAAGCCAATAAGAGATACCTAGTTAACTACGAACCATGCTTTTGTGTGAATTCGTCAAACTCAACGTTCTTGGTAAATTAGGTAAATAAGGTCAATAATAAGGCTTAATACTTACATACAAATATCAATGAACTGGTTTTTCCTTTGGGAAAATTTGAACCTGTTTTTTCATCTGTTAACTGGAACTGTTTATTATTTATTTGTTTTGAAAAAACTAAAATCGACCTTCAGTCCCTTAGTAATTCTTGTATTCTTGGGAACACAATTTTATGAGAAAACCTTGAGATTAATTTTTAAATGAAACAATAGAAAGAATTTTCCAAATCGGGATCTACAATCCACAATTTTTAGTACCAGATTGAACCGTTTTAAATTGAGTACCTACTGAGTATATTTGAAATTAAAAAGGCTTTACATTAAAACAATCATATCTTTTTACAAAAACATTGATAACACTAATCGGGTCCTTAGGGTCCTTTTACTCAATTTTAAAACCTAAATTTATTAGTATAACAAAGTTTCTCTCTCATACATCATCAAAATACTCTCCGTCATTCGTGGCAGTTTATTCACCCAACGACATAACTATATTTTGATCAATAATCTAGAAAAAGCCAAAAAATATTACTTGATACACAATTAATTTTCTTTTTGTAAATATAAAAAAAATAAGTACCTTTAAAAACACAAATTAGCTAAATGACCTCGTCATCTTCTGTTTTTCTAGTTAATTTTATATAAGTCGACAGAGAAGTAACTAACTTTCAAATATCTGTCTCATTTTTAAAATAGGCTCTTCTTTAAGTATGTCGTTGAGTTTTGTAGACTAGCTAGAACTTAGTTTAACTACATTATAAAATTAAAATCTCTAAACCTTAGTGGAAATCGTACTGGCCTTGTCCAAAATACACATAGTCTGAGCACCATTTCCTAGCGCTGAGGTCTGTGGAACAGCAGGCAGGGTAGGCGAGACGAGACTTGGTGAGCTTGGCGCATCGCTGGCACAGATCTAGAAGTTCATCCTGTAACAAGGAATGGTTTGTATTACAATAAATTAAATCAAGTATTTCCTTAGATGTCGACCACATTTTAGGAAATCTTTTCTTACTAGGTAGTTTCTGCTCGCGGCCTCGCAGTCGTCGTTTCTATAGAAACGTTTAAAACTTTCCTACAGGAACAAAAACTAGCCTGTGTTATTCCAGAACAGAATATCTATCTAAAATTTCAGTACGATCCGGTCAGAAGTTTTGGCGTGAAAAATTTACAAACAAGCATCCATCCGTCAATCTATCCATCGACACTTAAGTTGCCCCCGAGGTAATTTATCTATGAAAGCCATTGTACTGTGTATGTACACACCCTCTTTCGGGAGCACCAATAACATCGTGTTGCATTTGTTTTTGTTTTATTTTGGGCGCCTACGTCTACGTCTTTATGGGAAAACCAAAACACAAATGAAACCAAATCATGGTATATAACCCGTGCAAAGTGCTCTAAAAACTATGCTTTTGACTCTAGAAATCTGACGCAAACAGCAAATTTCTTACATTTTTAATCTGAACCTGTGTAGATAAAAATTAAACTTTGGATAGTAATAAAATTTATCAATATCACGCGCTACAGAAACCTTGACTCTATGGGTGCCACGTGACATTTGAAAAACTAACCAGTCAAATAACATGTCATTTAAAAACCGACCAAGTGTGTGTTGGACTATAGCACACAAAAGGTTCCGTACCCCCGGATAATACTCAACACAATAATAAATAGGTAGGTAGTTTTAATTTCGCAAAATAAAAAATTCTTCTGTTTGCACAGAACAAACATGAGGAAATGCAATTAAGAGTTGACTATTGCAAAAATTAAAAACTGTGTGAGGTATCATTAACTTTTTGTTAAACTTACAAGATTTGAACACTTAACTATTAGTGCTACTAGCTGTTGCTAGCGGCTTCGCACGCTTTGTTGGTTATTTCTGTCCCATGGGAACTGATTTATGGGATAAAAAGTATGCCTATGTTAATCTCCATCCTTTAACCTAATTCTATGCTAAAAATCATGTCAATTGGTGTCTTAGTTAGAGCGTGAAGTAAGAACAAACAAACAAACACACTTTCGCATAGAGAATACAAGTATTCCGACAGTGTGTAAACCTGTCGAAACGTCGGGAAAAATATGTAAATAAACGCGATAAATATTCGTTAAATAGTATTTATAACTTTCGTTATTGTTATTTTTTTGTTGCTATAAACAGTGCTTGCAGTTATGTAAATATTTCAAGGGTTGTAATTACAATACATAATAAACAGGTCCACGGCAGAAACGCAGATGACAAGCGGAGTCTGAGTGATCAAGCCCCGTTTAAATATAAATAGATAAAATTAAAGCTGGACAATCTACAAAGCACCATCTAGCCCCGGAGTAAGCAGATCCCAGGAGCAAAGTCCACGTCGGCAGTAAAGAACCCTAAAAATATCAAATTTTAGGTATTCTCTGATAAGGCCTCAATTAGCTAGATAATGATGAGAGCAAAATTCGAAGAAGTTACATCCGTGTTTATATTTACGTTCTGATAATTTGGGAGACGAGGCAACCGAGTTAACGGTTGACTGAGAACTAAAAAGATAAAGAATATAATGACTAAAGATTTTATTATGTAGCACGAACCCAAAACCCGGATCTCCATGCAAAAGTAGGGAAAACACGGAGCAAAACAACGAAGGAAAGTAGGAAGATGTAAAATTATATTAAGCATTCGAATAGGTTTAAAAACTTAGTATTATCATATTATATATATAAGTAGGTATAAAAAAAAAACAAGAGCTAGGTAGGTACCTAGCTCTTGATTTTACCCATTAACAAATATTTTAAAAGGAAGTCAATTATATTGTTTTCAAAGCAATCCCTACGTCTGTTAGAGCATAGGGTTTCGGGTTATAAGGTTCGGTTCATATCATATCTTTGTGGAAGACTTTAGTCAGTTAAACCCAAAATTCCATGCTCTAAGCGTTATAAAAGCATATACTTTATTTTCCGACGATTTTTGAAAGACTGCTGGCAGAGGCTGGATGCGGCAAGCTGAAAACAGGGCACTATGGCGCTCATAAGGCCTATGTCCAGCAGTGGACTAATATAGGCTGATGATGATGATGATAAGTCTTGTAAAAATTAAACTGTACGTCGAGAGAGGCGGCGCTAGGACAGTATTTTGTGGTTTGAAGACGAAACAAGCAGAGCCTGATCTTTGATGAAAACCTTTATCTGTGAGAAATCTTGTGATGCGCAGACGATCTTAAATCATAAAGTCTTGAAAAATAAATGTGTTTATCTCTTTAGAAGATTACGCACGGAGGAGGTTTATGAGTTTGGCACCCTACGTCTGTAGTCTGTCTGTAGTAGCAGAGTTTTATGTTCCCACATAGCGCTAAGACTACCAGTCCGATTTCAACAAAAGAGGAAGGTCATTGTATTGACGTCTAACGAAATAGGGGGTCTAACGAGATTTCTTTTCGAATTTATATGCTCGTGTGGTGTAGTCAGGTTTAAATTTTAAACGATTTTTTTGTTCAACATCTTTTAGTAACTTACATCTGTATGACATTCAGCGGACTCCGTGAAGACCCTGGACTCCGAGGCCAGCCAGGGCGGCCTGGCCTCCAACTGCCGGATGAGGATCGCGAGACAGGTGATGAGGAGCAGCGATGTTGCCGTGGTCTTCTGTGGAAGGGAATGGTGGTGTTATAGTACAGTTACGATAGTAGGCCATTATTTGAAAGTTCAAAATTGCCTAAAATTGCCCCTGTGCGAGTTACGAAATATAAAGCAAAAACCTTAACCTAAGAATGTCAGTCAATTTATATAAAGTCAATCTCTAGTCGAGGAATTCAGCTGCAGTATAAAATTATTTGTCGATAAGCCAATTTATTAACTTAAATTAAAAAGCTTTGTCCTTACAAATAATTGGGCCATGAAAGTTTCAAAGACCATTGTTACATATATATAGTGTAAGGTTATTACCACACTAATTCTTGTGGACTACAATCTACGTGACCTACTTTTTTAGACGTGGCACTGAAACGTTGTTTTTGTTATTCGGTTTCTTAATTTCTACTAGTTTCTGCCCGCGGCATCGCATGCAATTTTTTTTTAAGTCTAAAATGTGCAGAATTTATAAGACTAATGAATTCTGCACATTTTAGACTTCGACATCTTTTTATTTAGTTTGTTGTCCTACTCTCTTGCCCTTTTCCCACTCAGGCGGGGTCGGATACCCTTATTGTAATGGGGTTATTTGCTGAGGTGATGAATCATCAGTCATCATCAGTGATGAGTGGCAGAACTTTCACTCTATCAGTCACCATTTCCATCACAGCACTCACTCCTTCCTTATTCATGACATCTTCCACAAAGTCCATCCCATTTCTCCAGTCCTTTCTAAAGCCTTTTTCTGCCTTTCCCGAATCCTTACACTCAAAACGAACATTGTCTCACATAAGGCCCGTATTACACAGTGCAGTTGTAGTATATAGTGGATTCAAGATTGTTTATTATGTTCATGTTGTACATAGTAGGTCTTGAAATAAATGTGTACAGTTTCAACATAAGCCCGGGTGAGGCACAGTACATATAAAAATACATAGCTTGCTCAGTCATCGGTCTATGCTTGAGTAACGCTTTTCGATGGCATAAGCGTAACTCAAGCATTGTAGATCTATGACTGAGTAAGCTTTTATAAGACGTCCCTATATTAACATTTTTACTTTGAAGAAAATGATACGACATAATTTATGTGCCAAACCCACGCCGACCATTAGCGGAAGTCGAAGGCGGAGAAAATACAGTAGAAAAAACAAAATACTGGGATCTAGTCATCATAGATTTGAAAACTAGATCCCAGTTCCTATCAGACAGATCAGCTATATTGAAGTATTTTGACTCCCTTCCTAATCTTTACTACTACTGAGTAGTAAAGATTCCATTCACAAAATGGCATTGATGTAATCTTACGATCCCTTCATTAGTAAACAAATATTTAGGGCACTATTGTATCTTTGACGTCAATTATTGTTGTGGTCAACATTCGTGCCCTAATTTCGATATCAATTCTTATCTTTACTATTGGTGCATAAATCTTCGGCATCTACTCCTCAAAACGATTACGATATTTGATATTCGTAAGGAACCGCAGTGTTTGTTATGAAAATAAGCAGGTTAACTACGAACCTTGTTTGTGTTGGAAGATTACCAACGGTTCATCCCTTAACGAGAGAGCAACAGGATGAATGCGGTTCTAGACACGAGTGTTAAATTTAATTCATAAACTTTGTTATTTAAAATAGTAAAATCCTTATGTTTTTTTTAATAATGGGTTTATAGTAAAATCGACAGAGGTATAAAATTCGAAGTCCAATTATTGTTTTGAATAGCCGATAAAAAAGAGGACTATGTATAGTATTCATCTTTTTTTATAAAGAAATAGAAGTAGACTTTTTCAAAAAAATCTGCAAAAAAACTGCTTCGAACTTATAGCTCCCCAACGGAAAAACTGATTTACATTTATAATATAAGTTATATTTATAATAAGTAATTTATATGAAAGCCTGGCAGATTACTATAAATACTGCAATCTGAAGCAAATCACCATCATCATTTCAAAGAACTGTAAAAGACGGCTTATGCTTATACAAAGTTTATACAGTATTGATGCTGGATGATTCTTAGTTACGTAGGCAACATGTGTTTTGACTCTTTTCTGGCAGTGTTAAGTAATTTATAAAGATTGTTTGATATTTTCACCAAAGCACAATTCGTTAACTAGCAGGAATGTACCACGTGCAGGTAAGGTTTGCTTTGGAGACGAGATGTTGGAGATCCCCTAAAATCCTCATAAACCTACTGTAATTTTCATAAAGTAAAATTTTCGTCCCGTCAACTACCACTCCTGCGAACTTTGTCATCAAATATTTTGTTCAAACGATACAAAATTAATTACAAAGGAAATCGGTTTTCAGAACGCGCTCATTGGATAAAGAAATACTAACCTACTGATAGATTATCTCGATATTAACAGTATATACACCCTGCCACTTGTTTGGTAAGTATATTTAATTTTGAAATTAATGATTTTGTTTTGTATGAGACACGAATGAACTGTTGCATTGCTGAAGTGTGTCACTGAGAACTCTAGGAAGATGGTAGAGTTCGTTCCATCTAAAGTTACACACGGGAAGTGTAGCCGCGTAAAATGCAAATTAAGATTGGATTGTGACAGGACGCACGAAGGGCACTAATGTTTGTGAGAGAGAAGAATGACCGAGTCTGTATACCTATTTAAAATTATCATTAACAATGTATAACTTTATTTTGACATTTTTATAGTAGATTTGATATTGTCCCTTTTTTATGTGTTTTTGTGTGTGTTTCATTGTCTGTATATAAATTATAATTAGTGTAATTGGCAATCGCCGCCGTTCGAAATGACTTAAATCACATTATACGAAATTGAATTAAAAGTAGGGTGAGCAATTTTATAGGTTGTGGAAAGTCTAAGTCGTTTTTCTGCGTAAATCTTTGAATAAGCGACGTAATCACGTGAAAATTTTAGTTATCTCTGACAAAGGGTAACTTTATAGTTAAAGTAGTACATAACTTTAAGTTATGCGGCTTACCTACCCCTGGCGGGTATAAAAAAGGTTGTTAACATTGTCCACGACATCCACCCACATGACAATCGACGCGCTGCGGGTCGCGCTTGGCAGTGACAGTGTTAAACATAAACAGTTATAAATAGATTTAGATATGTACTTTTGAAGGTACAACGTGGCGTTGGCAATTAATCTTGCCTATCTTTTTTAGGATTTTTTTGCCCGCCGCCGCGCCATCTCTCTTCAATTCGTTTATTTTTCCTAAGAATTAAGTTATTTTCGGATTCTATATATTTCATTTTTGTATTATCTCTATTTTATTTGCCGCTCATCTTAGGTACGAGTAGATATTTAAATTCAGAGTCAGATTATCAAGCATGTATTAAAATACAAAAAAAAAAAACTTACCCAATATAAACAAACAGGGAAAGCCATCTTAAATATTGGAGTAAGTCGTTGTAGGTAGTTTAATAAACAAACACTTTGTCAGCACAAAATAACTAAGTGATTTATAATTATATAAAGCAATAACTTCACTGTACCGCGTCTGCAACACGACTGATTGTTATGACTACCGTGAGGTATATAACCGTTTTATATAAAAAATAATGTATAGGTAGATTTTATAAATTAATGAGTTCACTCTCATGTGTCTAAGATACGACTGTGAGCGTGTCTGCCGTGACTCAATTTATAATAATTATAATAAAAGTTATAATTAGTTAGTTATCTGTGGACACACCACACCACACCACACCACACCACACCACACCACACCACACCACACCACACCACACCACACCACACCACACCACACCACACCACACCACACCACACCACACCACACCACACCACACCACACCACACCACACCACACCACACCACACCACACCACACCACACCACACCACACCACACCACACCACACCACACCACACCACACCACACCACACCACACCACACCACACCACACCACACCACACCACACCACACCACACCACACCACACCACACCACACCACACCACACCACACCACACCACACCACACCACACCACACCACACCACACCACACCACACCACACCACACCACACCACACCACACCACACCACACCACACCACACCACACCACACCACACCACACCACACCACACCACACCACACCGCCTTCGCTCGTGGAAGACGAGTGATTTAGATAGCAGCTAATTAATGAAAAATTTCAAAAATTCCAACTAAACTCTTCACGTGGACAAAGGATGAACTTTGGCTAGGTAGATATTTTCTCATCTTCTTTGAAGTTTATGAGGCAATAGGTAATTTGGGTAAAACCCAAGAGCTGGGCCATCGATTTTGTTTCTTAAATCGTTCGTTATAAACAGTTAATTTATATTTTTATTTTTACACAGGGAACATAAAATAATCTGTACCTGGTACACAACACAAACCCTGTAAGGCTTTAGGTTGGTGGGTACACAAAAGGATCTGTGACTGAGATAGGAAGATATTTCAATGAGTTATTCTTTGCGAAAACTAGAGGCTGGATATTCTTGTGTCGGAGGCCAAAGTCCACATCGCTCGGTCGAGCTGCTGATCCACTTATTACGCCTTATCTTACCTTACCTCACCTTAACAGCCTATAATAGTCCACTGCTGGATGCAGGCCTCTACCTGATTTTTTATCTCATGATTTTATCTCATGATTTTATCTAATGGACATAATCCAACAAAGTACCTAAGCACTGCTTGCTTTTATGTTACCCAAGACACCTAACAAGACACCATCTCGGCCTCACCCAGCTGATCTGACGCCACATAGATAATCTTACGTACCTATATAGATACAAAAATGCCCATGATGACGATGATGATGGTCATACCACTGCTGGGCAAGGCCGCCCGCACATTTTTCTTTTGACGGGTTTTGCTCGAACTAGAAAAATAACAACTAACAGGCTAAAGGTTTCTTCGTCGCTTCTTTCATTTAGTCTAAGTACCGAAGCGACCGAAACAAAAAAAATCACTTTATTTCCGTGTCAATGTTTTATTTTAAGAACTTGACCTTTTTCTAAGTGTACATTTTTGTATTTATGGAAATAAAGATTATTTGACTTTGACTCCATCTTCTTTTGATACTTTAAAGATTATAAACTTTATTTTATGTCTTGCACTCTCGTTGCTGTATTTTTGAATGTGATTGTACGTTTGACCACAACCAACCCCACCTGATGGTAAATTACGGCTGACGATCGATCACAAAGGTCTAGAAAACATTATATATATAAAGCTTCTATCTATACACTCTAACTGTAGTGTCTGGAGATGTATTTTTCTCCCATATGTATGAAAATTACTTTAAAATGACTACATTTACTCGGACTACTACCGTACTATCTTTACTTTACGGATTAGCAAGCTGAAGTGGCAGTAGGCTGGCCATATCTGGAGAAGAACCGACAACCGCTGGGGTAAACGTTTTCTTGAGTGGAGACCGCGACTAGGCAAACGTAGTGTAGAACGCTCTCCGATCTGGTGGGATGACGATTTGCGAAAGACTGCTGGCAGATGCTGGATGCAGAAGACAGGGCGCTATGGCTCTTATTAGGGGAGGCCCATGTCCAGCTGTGGACATGTGCCTCCCCTAATAAGTAATCTCGTGTCTGCGCCGTAAGTTATTCAAGGTCAAAGGTCTCAAACATTAATTTTTAGTGATTATCTTTGTTTCTATAGCTCTAATGATGTTAACTTCTATTATAAAGTAAAGCATAAAACTGGACTATTTTTGTAAGACCACGCCTATAGCTAAGAAAAGTCTAGACTAAAGAGGCGTGTTCTAAGTAGATATACTGATAACTTATTACACGTATGTACCTACTCCCCTCTCACGTGAGAGCTATTATAACTTTGAACTTAGATAATCACAGTTTAATTAACTTAGACGCCGTCTAAATGAGTAAAGTGCGTCGCGAATTGTAATTAATTAAAACTAATTCATATTGGACGAGGTTTTTTCTAATAATAATTATGAATCAGAAAATTATAGGAGAACCCGAACACCAAGCTAAGCAGAGCTTGTGTTATGGGTATTAGATACCTAACTAATATACATCATCATCAACAGCCTATATTAGTCCACAGCTAGACATAGGCCTCCCCTAATGAGCGCCATAGCACCCTGTCTTCAGCTTGCCGCATCCAGCATGTGACAGCAGTCTTTCGCAAATTGACATCCCACCTGGTCGGAGGGCGTCCTACACTACGTTGTCCGAGTCGCGGTTTCAAATCAAGAACACGTTTACCCCATCGGTTGTCGTTTCTTCTCGAGATATGGCCAGCCCACTGCCACTTCAGCTTGCTAATCCTTTGATCTATGTCGATGTGCCTACATTGATTATGTATAATATATTAGGTACTATTATATGCTGAATTATAACTACATACATTCATGTTACAATTAGTTGTTTAGTTGAGTTGCCTTGTATTTTTGAGCATGCTGTGGCTACCTGTAATTTAGAGTGCACTAGCTTTTAAGTTTTATTGTTTAATTTTGTGATCTCTTGTGTTAACTCTAGTTGGTTGCCCTTACTAAATAAAAATAACCTTAGTCCTCTGTCGGATGAATTCGTTGGGAATCCTACTATCCTTCAGAGTAGCTCCGAGCATAGCTCTCTCCATAGCTCGCTGGGCGACATTTAACTGGTGGACCAGCCCTACCGTAAGTGTCCACGTCTCAGCTCAGGTCATGACGGGTAGGACACACTGATTGAAAATTATCGTTTTCAAGCATTGCGGTATGAATGACGAGAAGACTTGACGTAGGTTCCCAAACGCTGCCCAAAATTAATTCTCATCATAGGGGGTAACCCTCAAAAAACTTTTTGGTGAGGTATTTGTGGTAGGTATAATTTCCCCAAAATCTTATGCAATATCACTTGAAATGCTTCTACGTCTCCAGTCAGCCAGAACAGACGGACTTATCTATCACTAACGTATAACGTGGGAAAGCTGTGATAATAAAATAACGGTAGGTAGGTACTTCAGAAATGACTCAATAACGAATTACGCTAAGATAAATTTCGTAACTACGCATATTATTTCGTTATGTTTTATCGGGCTCAGATAGGCTCTCGATGGGCAAAACAAGAAAATAATGGAATAAATAAAAATAATGCTGCTCATTTCATACCTTAGTCTAGCCTTAAACTAAGTACGAGCTTGTGTTATGGGTAACCTACTAGAAAACTGATATAAATTTTACATTCCTCATAAATACATATTTTTACAAAACGTAGAAAATACCAAAAATCTGCTGATACAAACATTTGTCTCTCGACAATTTAAATTTTATACTTATTTTTATGGCACTTATCAATTGAGAAAAAAGTAGACACTTTTCAAAAATGGGTGTAATACCCTATTGACCAGCTGATGTGAGAAATTTCATTAGTAGTCGGTAAAAACTGGGTGAGCGTTGAAGTCTTTTGGTAATTGATTTTTATCCACAAAAAAGACATTTGAAATTTTTAAAGACAAAATTTTTTTAGACTGGAGAATAAAGCAAATCTCTTCAACTAATAGTTCCAGAGATATTTGAAGGATTCTGGGTTTTTTCGTGCATATATTGTCCACCTGCGCTAAATTTGTAGGTAAATTTATTCCAAATTTGTCTTGTTGAAAAAATTTCAGCTTTCGTTACAAATCTACGCAAAAATGTACATAAAATAGATTTAGGTATAGGTATTTCTCGTTTTTTTATCTTATACTACAAACAACAAACAATGTGCCATGCTATGGGGAAGAAACTGCCTTCTGTAACACAGTTTTTATAACTAAAACAGAAGACAGAGCTGCCCAGAACCTTGTCTATCTTTGTGTTTTTCAAAATAAACATTTACATTTTAAAATGATTAGTGAGACTTGTTGCTTCTTCATGCAAAAACTACTGCACGTACCGGAGACCGACCAAATGGAAACAGACCTGGAACAAATCTTAGCACTTTAAAAAGTTTACTTTTAATCCCATAAATCAGTTTCTCAAGTTAATCAGGTTTATACTTCGCGCGCGTTGTTTCCATAGAAACAAGGCGTGCGAAGCCGCGCGCAGAAATAAATAAAAAAATATTATCTATCAACACAGAAATTTACAATCTAATAATAGAATTAGATTAAAACTAGTATTCACAATTGAAACAGTTGAGCTGAGTGCAAACTGCTGTTATCTATCCGTCTGTCTTCACGCCAAAATGTCTTTCACGCGTGGATCCTCATGCCTTTCGCACAACTATCTGATACCTACCATAAATCCTCTCTTAAGTCTACTATCGTGTTTGATCCAAGCGGCACGCTTTCTGTTAGTGTTTCGAACCACGTGTTTAGATAAGGTACGTGGTCGAAACGTCGTAGGTACAGGTGTAGTGGCTATCTAATTTAATAAATTAGTCCACCTGTTAATTTTAATTAGTTTGTAATTATCCGTAAAATTCGGATATTATCAGATGAGTTGAGGTTTATGGAATAAAGATTGTAGTTGAAGCATGGACACAAACAAGGAAATCAAGGAGAAATTATTATTTTTTAAATTTGCTTCTTGCGTTCATTGTGATGACTTTTGTTACGCAGTGGGTGAAGGTATACCTTACTTCAGATCAGAAGGTCGCGGATTCCTTACTAGCCGCAGGATATGTGGAAAAGAATGTTGTGTGATCTGAAGATATATTTCTATCATTCCATGCACTATTGAATAGGTTTTGCTTTGTTTTCTATCTAAGGATACGTATGGATTGGAAAAGTATAACTGTTTCGAGTAAACGGCTGGATAGATTCTAATAAAAATTTAGAGATACGAATAAATGAAGGGGAAGGACTTGCTGCTTTTTATCTACTTTGTTTTGTGAACTAATTAAATAAATAAACAAATCCTCATTAATCGCTTGAGGAACTGCAATTTTTATGTCTATTGGGTAAATGTGAGGTGAAACGACATAGGTTAAGAATGTGCACCCGGATCAACTTATCAACACGCTCAATTAAACATAAAACGTTTATGTCACCGAGGTACAAATATCACACGAGATAACGACAAGAGAAAGAAAATAAGCGCCCTCTATTTGCGTACCATTTTGGATTAAATGTTAATTAAACTATTTAAGAATCGCTTCTGCGATCACGGAAAGAATTTACATAGCCGGTTTAATCCTCGAACTGTTTTGAGTTCGAGGATTAAAACGACTCCATAGGTATAAAAAAAATTACGGACTTAAAATAAATAAATAATTTATTCATAACTAACTTAGGACAAAACAGATAACAAAGTGTACTTAATCTTATTTATTTTCAAATAAATAATTTAAACAGGTATTTACAGGCATATGCCTGAACTAGGTAAAAACCTGTTTTCAGGTAAAGAAAGAGCTGATAATTAACAAAAAGATAAAATTTAATAAACCCTTTTTATAAAAAAACAATGTACCAACTTTCTTTAAAATTATCTACTTATGCTTACGTAGCTAAACTAGTTTTAATATTAAATATGCTTGGAATTAGTCTACTTTAGAAAAGTCAATAAATTTTCACATTGAAAAAAATGAATACCTACCTACTTACCTAGATCCATGAAGATTTGAGACCTACTTTTCGAAATTTTTAATGTATGCGCAAAAAAATATGCATAGTGTTATGTAAAAGGGAGTGTAGGTTACAACTTTATAAGCGACATCGGCTTAATAATGATTAAAATTCATCATAATTATCTATGAAGTTGCTGAAATCATATTCCTCTCGGGACATAGCATGGAACATAAATTTTCCTGTAAACAGTCACAAGGTCGTTGCAATTAAATACAATATAACGCACTCAAGTAGGTACCTACGTTTATTTCATCATCATCAATCTATATTAGTCCACTGCTGGACATAGTCCTGACTAATTAGCGCCATAGCGCTCTGTCTTCAGCTTGCCGCATCCAGCATCTTTCAGCAGTCTTTCGCAGTTCGTCATCCCACCTGGCCGGAAGGCGTCCAACACACGTTTTCCGAGTCACGGTATCAAAAACACGTAAATTGTCGATTCTTCGCAAGATATATGGCCGGCTCACTGCCATTTCAGCTTGCTAATTCTTAAAGCTATGTCGATGACTTTGGTTCTTTGTCAGATGTATTTGTTGCGAATCCTAGAGAAACTCCGAGCTGTTAATGTCCACCAAATCATATCAATAAAATAATAAAAAACAACCCAGTTAACCAATCACCGCTTTGTTTTACGATTTTAAGAACATATATCATCATGAGATCATTTCACCCTCACCGAAGTTAATGGCCCAAGTAGGTATATAGTTATGCAAACTGTGATGAACATGGGTCAGGAATAATGAAACAACGACGTTAAGTTTGAGTCTCATCACATTATATTTAGACTTGGATATGCAAATAATGATGTTATAGTTACATATACCTTACCTACTAGTGGTTTATTGTCCACTTCTTTCACTAGTGGACAAAAAATTTAAGTGGACAAAATCAATAACACCTTATTTGATAATAATTACTTTATAAACCTGTTTATAGTATAAAATTTGACCTGTCATAGTGCTTCTTATTAATCCTAAAGAAATAAATGTTATTGAATCGAGTGACAAACTGTCAAAATATCCAAAATATTCTCAAAATACTATTCACACTTCGGTAGGTACTATAATCCTGTGTGCAGGGCACGTTCTTAAGGTGAGTGACCTACGAGATTAGGTACCTTTGGCTGAACCCATTATCATGAAATTCCTAGACGGCAATAGAAAACAATGATTCACAGCTTTCACCTTCTTGACTGATATTAACTTGGACTTTACATTATTTATAGTAATTTATTGTTTTATCAGTAAACAAATGGCCATGTTTACGAATTACCTGCGGAAAATAACCAACGCAAATATAAATATCCCAGTATATTATAAATGCGAACGTTTGGAAAATGCGAGTTCGTTAACGGTTAGGCAGTTACCAAGTTACGTCAAAATGCTGTTTTTTTATACCAGAAACAACACGTACCAAGCCGCGGGAAAAAACTATCATATAATTGTATAATCTATAAAAATAAACAAGGTAAGTAATTAAATGGTACGTGACTGATAGACTTGGATGAGTTATCCACGAGTGTCGGAGCTAGGTACCCTACCTGTGCTGAGGTTTAAGGCTACAAGCCGATATGTGGATGGTTCTCGTTACATCTAAAGACAAGATTTATGAAGGATCTATTGAGAAATTTGTTTTCGTTAGATCCATGTATGAACGTTTAAAATGGCTGTATGCTAGGAATTTCCGGATAGTTCTCGGTTGATCCGTTGATTAGATCCATGATTGATCTATTAAGATTTGTATTTCTCGTAGATCCCGTTTTAGTGCAATGGTGTGGACGTGTGGATCTATTATCCTAATAGGTACCTTTAGTAACTATAATAGATAGGTAGTTTATTGCTTGTAGGTAACTAGTAGGTACCTAAATAATAATATAAGTCGTCTTCATTGTTTCAAGCAATAAAAATTCAAGTAAACAACTTACTTAGGTAGGGGCAAGATGTTGTTGTGTGGATTGTCATTATTAGGTATAAAAAAGTTACGCAGATCCTGTGTTTTGTGTACTACCATAACACAAGCCCTAAATTGCATACAATAGAATGATGCATAAAACACATTAATTTTTTATCAGATTCTAAATTTGTCAGATTGATCTCGGAATATTTCAGATACTGAATTCAGAACGAATTTTTTTCAATACATTTGTATAGATCGGCACGATTGCGGCACACACCGGAATCACGGAATTCCGGGTGTGTGTCAGCCTTAACGTTACACCAGTCACTCTTTTACTTTGCGGAAAACAATTGCAAAATATAAAAACAAATAAAAATATAAAAAATATGAAGTAACAATTCCGCGCAAAACCTGTCTTATAAAATGTAGTCCGCGTTGTAGAAGAAAAAAACCACAACAAAATTAACTACAAAATGAAAAAATCATTAAAAGCAAGACGTCAACTAGTGTCATCTCTCCACGAGACATCATCAGGACATCAGAACACTCGACCCTGGCACTGAGAGCGCCAGCAACACCGGCAGAGTCCCACCAGAGATGTTGTCACTCCGAGCGCCAAATCTACTTAGCGATAGATTTTTCAATTCGTAGTTGATGTAGTTATTTCTTTTACCCTGACCCTGACGTTGTAGCTTGGCGCTCTCAGTGCTAAAAGTACTCCCACATTTAGGCCTCGCATACCGACTAGTTCACCCTTTTAAGAGCCTTTACAACCTCAAGTTTTTGTGAAGAGGATAGACATAGGATTTTGCGTTCATAGGAGCGGGACAGGGCATGTCAAAACAACGCAACGCAAGCCCAAAAATCAAGTTTTAGCTTATTATCTATTAATTAGGACTTTATTTGAAAAATATATATAGTTCTATTACTATGCTTATTCTCAAGACCTCTTCTGTATTTATACAAAACTACTAATAGAGTCCACAGGTGATCGGAATGCTGGTTTTTATTTTGGTCAGCGAATTGGCATTGCCATTCAACGTGACAATGCTGCCAGCATTCTGGGCACTCTGCCTTCTGGTGACGGCTTAGATTTTTAGAAAATTGATGTAGGGTAAAAATTTGTTGTAATTATTTTTTGCTGTTAAATAAATACATAGTATTCTGTATTTGTTGAGAAATTAACTTTGTGATTTTTTTCAATGGAATTATTTTTATAGAATTGTGTTTTCGAAACATATGATCGATAGAGTTAAGTCCTGAACTTCACCAATCAAATATATAAATTTCAAAGTTATATATTTAGTAGTTTGGAAGATATGGAGTACTGACGGACTTGAGTTGATTTGAGGTACCTAGTATAGGCTCTTAAACTAAATAATAATAAAGAAGGCAATTTAATGGTTAACGTTCCCACAAAGCTTGTGTTTGTTCTGTTCGCTTGTTTACATAGCATTAGGTACACGACCTCTCTATCGAACGACATTCATTAAAAGACGAGCACTTTAACTACGTAGGTCCTGCACGTGGCTTTGGGTCGGCTTCGAAATGAAGCGGAACATAAATAAATTATGCATGGACAATTGCACACAATATAATCTAGCCCCAAATTTGGCAGAACTTGTGTCATTAGTAGATACTAGATAGATAACTGATAATACTTAATACATTATTGTATCACATGATTGTATAAGTAGATATTTTTTTGGTTATCTATAGGTACTAGAGAGCTACCCAGAATCCAGCCTCAAACCTCATCCTCAACAGCCTATAATGGTCCACTGCTGGACGCAGGCCTCCCCTGATTTTTTATCCCATGGGGGGTAATACCCACAATCCCCGGAAAAAATATCACCAGATCGTATTAATATGAGGCGGAAATCGAACCCGCAACCAATGTTTGCCATTACACAATTGGCAGGCGGATTGGTAGCCAGAAGGAAGCCTTTATTCTAGTAGGTTCCCGGACACCAAGGTGGCGCCACCGTCGTATCTTGACCGAGAAACACCAAAGTAAACAAGACCACCAACTGGCGGTGGAGTGAGTGAGACCCCACATAGCTCTATACGTATTAGAGGTTGCGCCACCAACGAGTGATTAAATAAATAAACATAAATAAATAATGCTGGACAATTCACACAGAGGACCAGAACTCTCGGAACAAATACCTGCAGATCGTACAAATATTTGTGCGACGCAGGAGGTTGCGGGTTCGATTCCCGCAACCTCCTGCGTCGCAGGCAGACCTTCGCCCACCGCGCTACAGAGGTCGTTGATTCTGTTGCCGGCAACAAATTTGGTTGCGCAACCAAGCTGATACCAGGTGGGTGAGGTATCCCATACAACTGTAGGTACACATTTTGTTGGTGGTGTGACCAGTGGCGCCATCATGGTTTTCTAATCAGATGGGTCCTTCCTTAGTCGGTTCTCATGACAACCACGGGCTGGGTTAGAGGGTTAGATTTAAAGGGCAATATATACGCTTCGCTTTTACAACAAAACTCCAAGTGAGCAAAAATTATCAATAATAAATTTTAACAAATTGTCAAACATATCCTTTGTAAAAAGGCTTACTATAAAATATTAGATATCTAGACGATAAAAAAGCATGGGACGAGTTTTCAGCGAGCGAATGTTAGTTTTCGAGCTCCAACTCGAAAACTAACATTCTAACAAGGTAAAGGCCTAAAGGTTTCTTGTTCGCTTCTTTACTTTACCTTAAAAAGATTGAAGTGAACAAAAAAATCGGTGATCATTTTATTTCTTAGTTTTACTATGTAATCTGAGTTTTGTGACGTGTCCAAGAGTCCTGTAAGGTCTAAAGGAAATAAAGCACTTTGAATTTTGATTCTACGCCACCGTGTACATTTTACTTACTCTGTATATTATCAATTAGTAAATGAAGACAAGTCCTTCCCGGAACGATACGAAACACCAGTCTCGTTACGGAAGTTCAAAAGTCATTGACTGATAATGAAGTAAAAATCATGTATTTGAGGCATGTTAGATAAATATAGGCAGGTTCGTACTGGTTTGTCATTTACACGTGATGTTTTGTAGTTAGGAAATTGTGCAAAACAATTACTCATGCTTATATTCGAACTAGAAAGAAATATCATCATCATCATCAGCCTATATTAGTCCACTGCTGGACATAGGCCTCCCCTAATGAGCGCCATAGCGCCTTGTCTTTAGCTTGCCGCATCCAGCATCTGCCAGCAGTCTTTTGCAAATCGTCATCCGACCTGGTCGGAGTGCGTCCTACACTACGTTTGCCGAGTCACGGTCTCCACTCAAGAACACGTTTACCCCAGCGGTTGTCGGTTCTTCTCGAAATATGGCCAGCCCACAGCCACTGCGAATCCTATCCTTCAGAGTAACTCCGAGCAGAGCTCTCTCCATAGCTCGCTGGGCGACTTTAAACTGGTGGACCAGCATGAAGGTACTTGAGAGTAAATATAACCTACTTTCTTCATATTTACATTAATTTGATTTCTATTTATGATGTTACATTTAAAATTATGAAAATGTTAAACTGTATAAAGTCAAACTACGATAGTTTTTATAGTAAAACAGTCAATTGGCAATGATTTCTAAATTTTTCTAAACTAGGCAGTAGTTAATGGTAAATAACATATTCAATAAAATACATGGCGTTTAGTGCAGTATTTTTACTACTAGGTATTTAGTTTTTTATTACTATTTACAGTAAAATTATGGATAAATATTTACATTATTATATTATTTTCTTTTACCGTCTGTTAAAGCTCTAAGCTAATGTACTAGCTTTCATGTTAAGACTAGGTATCAGAGGAGAAAGAGCTTTGGTGATTTTTAAACTCATCTGAAACAAAGAAAAATATTGTTTAAAAATCTGAAAAAGTAGTTGAATAATTCATTACTGATGTAAACGGGTTTACTACGAACCTTATTGGTGTTAGAAGAACCCTAATATTTCTAAACAAAGTCCCGCTTAACTTGATAAAAGGATTTTTATAATCACTATGTTAAAACCTACAAAATGCACGAGATCGGCAGCTTGGCAGGCACGCGCTGGCGCTTAGGAATAACACGACAGGAATACCTGTCCTTAAATTGAAATTCTTTGCAAATATAAATCCTCAAGAAACTACCCCGACCCATTTAGCGCCGCCACCTATTTAATCTTATTAAAACGTTGTACAAAAGAAATTTCATAAATTTAAATGGACATTTTGTGATATCTATTGTGAACTTTTTTACGGCTTTTGTCACAGATTTAATAATACTATACTATACCTCTGTAATAGTTTTATTTTGTATAAAACTATTACATATATATATATTATATATATAGTTTACGCGGAGATGCGAAAATAGAGTTAGCCACAAAGTGTAACTTCGTATCTCTGCCTAAACCCTAAACTATAGAAAATAAAACTATTACAGAGGCATTAAAAAAAATCATCATCATCATCATGATGATGATGATTAAAAAAAAAATATGTATCACAAACTGCCCAGCGAAGATTTTTAAAATTACCTTCGTTCATCGTAAAAATAACATAAAATACGCGGAGGCGCTAGTTTTGGTCGGGGGAATGCTCGACTAACGACGTACACAGTAACAGTCAACGATAAAACATACAATGTTATTCTTTTAAGTCGTTTAACTTATCTTAATAACATGAATTAAGGCTTACTTGCTTATAATAAGGTCTATACTTCAGTATAATAATGCGGGGCCACTTCCGTCAACCATTCTTTCTTTATCACCATCAGATCTCGCATGTAAGTCTTGACGCCAGACGTTTGTACGCTCGCGAACACCACCCTGATGACAAAACGGGAAAGTGTGAGTCAAACATACTGTAAAAGCTTCATTAAAGTCATGAGGGCTCATAGGGCTGCTTAGCGGAGAATTGCTTTATTGTGTCCTCACCTTTAAAATATTTCTTTAAGACGAATCTATTAGAATATATACTTTATTGTACAAAAATCTGTACATAGGCGAGCATAATGCTAGATAGCATTCTCTACCTGATAAACTTAGGGTAGTGTGGTATAATATTATTACATTGAATTATCATCATCAACAGCCTATATTAGTCGTAGTAGACTAGGCCTCCCCTAATGAGCACCATAGTGTCTTCAGCTTGCCGCATTCAGCATCTGCCAGCAGTCTTTCGCAGGTCGTCACCCCACCTGGTCGGAGGGCGTCCTACACTACGAATACGAGTAGTGGTTCTTCGCGAGACATGGCCAGCCCACTGCCTCTTCAGCTAGCTAATTCTTAGAATTTTATCAATAACTTTGGTTCTCTGTCGCATGTATTCGTTACGAATCCTATTCCTTCAGAGTAACTCCGAGTATAGCTCTCTCTATAGTTCGTTGACAGACTTTAAACTGAATGGTGGACCAGCCCTACCGTGAGTGTCCACGTCTCAGATCCGTAGGTCATGACGGGTAGGACGCACTGATTGAACACTTTCGTTTTCAAGCATTGCGGTATGGATGACGAGAAGACTCGATGTAGTTTTCCAAAAGCTGCCCAACCTATGGATCCTCCTCTTAGCCTCATTCTCGAAATTGTTTCCGGTTCAGCTCCTCCAGCGACTTCACAGTTAACAATATCATATCAAACTATGACTTAAAAAGTTTAAATTGATTTGGAAATATATACATTTTCCCCAATCAGGTACAAACACACGTTTTTGTAGAGCAAGGCGCTTTACAAAAATGTGTATATTTTTTTTGTATCGAATTTCATAAAATTTACGTCAACCTTCTCAACAGCCTATATAAGTAAACTGCTGGACGCAGGCCTTCTCCTGATAATCGCCTTATTGGCTTTTATATCATGGGGAGCAATGCCCATAATCCCCACGCTGGGCAAGCGGGTTGGGGATCGTAGTTCGGTGGTAGATCTATTCTGCAAGAGGTGCTGCTGCCCGCCCCCCGGTGTATGTCCCTTAGTCGCCTCTTACGACACCCACGGGAACAGTTGAGGTGGTGCAAACAGTCATCAAAACTCACCACTTAGGCTGTTGTACTCTATAGAGACAGCTCTGTGGGGATATGTGCAGTTCCGCGCCGCGCGCGCCGCGGTACGAGCCCGAGGGGTGCAGGTACGCGGAGGAGGGGAACAGCCCGGATAGGATGCATTTCATCAGTCGGGTGCATTTTTCTGGAAAAGAATGACAGACAGAGTATACAGAATTTTTCTTATGTATTTAAAAAAGAAACTATAAATCGACTTCATCTTCCTGAATAGTGAAAATGGGTGTGGAAGGAACACTTCGATGAATAGATATATAACTTTTAATTATACATAGAAAACTACCAGAACACCCTAAAGAAATACCTGCAGATCCTACAAATATTTGTCCCAAGGCGGGAATCGAACCCGCACCCTCCTGCATCGCAGGCGGACCTTGGCAATGCTAATTCGTTGATCGAAATAAAAGCCAGCATTCCGATCACCTGTGGACTCTATTAATAAAAGTTTTGTAAGATCTTTATGAGAATACATACAATTATACCTATACCAGCTTTTTTGAAGTCACATGCATCCTATACATTATTGAATTTTCACTAATGCCGTCTAAACCGGAAGTTTAGATGGCATTAGTGAAAATCCTTTAAAAAAAAGATTTGAGAGTTAGACGCATCGCCAGGACTCTCGAAAGCCCAACCACTAAACTCAGCCACCACGGCCTTTCAGGCGAAAACCATTGGACTCCAACTGGCGGCAAATCATATGCTTCTGAACAAAACAATCAAAGAGCCAACCTGCCAGATGCAGCTGGTTTTAAAAACAGACAGCGCTGCACTAATAAACGCACTCAAAAGGACAGAAACGAGATCAAAACCAATTGTAGAATGTCACACCGCTCTACAAAAACTTTTGAACACAGTAAAGTCAGCATAGAGTGGACAGAGAGTCGATCCTGTCCAGGCAACATAAATGCAGACAGACTAGCAAAGGAGGGAGCGAGACTGATCCCAACAAAACAGGACATCAGTCACAGCAGAAGTCAAAAACAGACTAAAACTTAACTCGGCAAAGGAACACCAAAACCTATGGGAGCGTCGAACAGACTGCAAACACACTAAAACAATATTCCCTTTCAAAGATAGGAAAACAACAAACACGATGCTCAAGATGAGCCGTGAGGACTTAAGAACAATGGTGGGTCTCATCACAGACCACTGAGAGCTGAACCACCATCTTTTTAAGACGGGAGCCACAGAAAGCAGCCTGTGTCGTGGCTGCTTCCTGGAAGAAGAGACTGTGGAACATGTTGTGGTACACTGCACGGCCACAGAGGAGGCCAGACGGAAAACGGGATTCAAAAGTCTCATAGAGACATCAAACTTGTCCACACCCATAGAAAAGATGAAACGAAGCTGTCAATCTCCAAAAGTCCTGCTCCGGTACTTCAAGGAGCTGGGCTGGTTAGGACCTGGCTAGGCAGGGGGACAATGCACAATACACTCCCATGCGAGATGTCAGTGCAGATCCCAGTTCCTCCACTTAGAATTACACGCATCGCCAGCTAGTATTTATGCGGTGAACTTACCTGACCCTAGATCCATAACGCTTGAGAAGTCCTTATTTTCCATTCCAAACTTTCCTTTTATAAGTTTTTCTAAGCTGCTTCTTATTTCGCATGCCTGTAACAAAAATACAATTAGTTAAATCTACAACCTAATAAAAGGGGCGATAATCATAGCATCAGCCGTAAGTGGTCCCTAAGATTTTCGTGGCTAAGATTGTTAGAGCACACCCGTACTGAGTGGGGCGCAGGTTCGATTTCTGCCGAGAACAAATTTTTTTGGGAACTTGTTTAATTTCTTATGTTCAACAAGTGGATAAACGAATTTTTGTTGAACACGCCGATATTAAATCCTGACCTAGAGACGCGTTACAGCGATCGTGGTCACAGGGCGAATCGATATACTCGGAGTTACAGCCGGTAGGGTAGTTTGGGTGATCTGGTAAATAATTTTCATTAAGGGGCCTCTTCCACGGCCGTTTTGTGAAAAGGATAGGCTAAGAATTTCGCGTTCATAGGAGCGGGACAGAGCAGAACGCGTGTGCAAAATTTAAGTGCAAAAAATCAAGATTTTCTTCTAATCATAATCTTAACTATCTTCTATCATAATCTTAAAAGAGTACGGTTTAAATAAAATTATTTTGGCGAATATGTTACCCTGCCTTTGCTATATTTTTCAATACAAAAATCAAGTCAGTAAGTCATATTGTTTGGGAGATGAAGGAAAATATGTATCAAAATTGAGATGTTTTAGATATAATTCTTCATCAAACTTATACAACTAATCAAAAAAACTATCTTGCCGCTTTTGTACATAATGAAATGAAATAGGTGTAGGAGTCTAAGAATCCTAGATTTCATATTTAAACAGCAGTAGGATCTCAAAGAACATAAAAATGTTGATTTTTTCGAAAGACCAGCCTTAAATATTTACTAAAGACTTTTGAGGATTTGTGAGTTAATATTTGTATAATTAACCTCCATAGGTATAAATAGGTACCTTCTCCATAATCTTATAGTTAAGATACATCTTGTTGCACCAGTCTTTGCTCGCCTTCCGTTCTCTTTTCTCGTCTTCATATTCGGATTTCAGTTTTAGATATGAATCTAGTATGTTCAGGTACATTATTATATCTCCTTCCGCTACCTGAAACGTAAAAATGAATTATGATAATCAAAGATAATTAAAATTAATATAGCAAATACCCTAATCACTGATCTTTGGGGGCCACCTATGTCCAGCTGTGGACGTATTTTGGTTGAGATGTATAATAATCATTATCATTAGCAGCATGCCTTCAGTAAGTACGTTAGGAAGGTCTTATCTATCAAACTAGTCAAAAAATTCAAAATTCAAATTCTTCTTCTTTCGCAGCAGTGATGCCGCGTGCGTGCAGCGAGTTCATAGGTAGCAAACTACCTACGTAAAAAAAATCATGTATGTAGGTATACAATTCTCGAAAAAGATAACCTGCCTTTAAAAAGGTAGGTGTACTTATGTAGGTAGGTAGGTACCTACTGACTTGAGTTCTTAATAACCTGAAATAGTTGGCAAAAGTTATCTAAGTTATTTAACAGTTAGCAAAATTAAAAAAGTGATCAATATGTATGAAACTATCTGAAGGATAGGTTTCGCAACGAATACATCCGACAGAGGAGAAAGGTTATCGACATAGCTCAAAGGATTAGCAAGCTGAAGTGGCAGTGGGCTGGCCATATCTCGAGAAGAAACAACAACCGCTGGGGTAAAAGTGTTCTTGAGTGGAGACCGCGATTCGGCAAACGTAGTGGAGGACGCCCTCAGACCAGAAGGGATGACGATTTGCGAAAGACTGCAGGCAGATGCAGGATGCGGCAAGCTGATGACGCTATGGCGCTCATTAGGGGAGGCCTATGTCCAGCAGTGGACTAATGTAGGCTGATGATGAACGGCGTTTTTAACACTTTGTCGGTGGCGCTAATCGCGTCGAGTCACTGCGTTCCCGCATATAAAGCTCTGTACAGATTAAATCTGAAATAGGCATAGATGTTGTCCTAGAAATTTAATCATATCGAATGTAACAAAAATTAAGAGCCTTACTTACAATAGGGGTTCAGTTTCGATCACAGAATACGGGGAAAATATTGAAAACCCCGACTTTTTGTTTTCAAATTTATAAAAAGAAAATGATTACTATAAACTAGGCATGGTATCAACTACCGTATCTAAGATGGGTCATCCGATCCGATGATGTCCCAAAAATTCTAAAAAATCTAGTTAGTATCTTAGTTTTACTTATGTAATCTAAGTTTTTGTGACGTGTTCAAGAGTCCTGTAAGGTCTAAAGGAAAAAAAGCACTTTGAATTTTGAATTTTATCTTGTTAAGAAAATATAAACGGTTGTATAAGCCGTGGGCAGAAACTAAGGCTTTGCGCTCTTTAGTGGCATGCAAAGGTGTATCAAAAACTAAGGACCAAACTTTTAGGCGGTGTTTACTACGATCACAGAACACCAGAAAATGTAAAATATCAGACTTTTATTTTTTTATAAAATAAATAACCATACCAGTAGACGGATACACGCGCTATTTGTCATAAAAAATGAAAAGGCCGTAACTGTTTTCCTCCCCTTTTTGAAGCAAACAAACTCCTTTGACGTGGGTTGTTGACCGTCATTTTTCAGAGATGTTAGAGACCCAGAGTGCGAGTAAACTCTGGGTGAGTGCGAGTAAGCACTATAACAAAAATCCTTAAGACATGAACCAGTTTTACCTCAAAATTATTCCTCCTAGAAACCCTTGCAGCTATGCTTTGCTTCCCGCTGGCCTTAGTGAACACATTGTCCACTTGCAGCATGGCCGCTATCGACAGAGCCTCGTCTATGCAGCCGAATTCATCTGGAAAATATAACGCGGTTTATCATTATACATTTTTAGTAGTTCTACTTTTACTACTCACCTCATCTCAACAGCCTATAATGTTCCACTGCTGGACGCAGGCCTCCCACTGATAATCGCCTTATTGGCTTTTATCTCATGGGTGGCAAATGCCCATAATTCCCACGCTGGGCATGCGGGTTGGGGATCGCAGTTCGGTGGTAGATCTATCCTGCAAGAGGCACTGCTGCCCGCCCCCCGGTGTATGTCCCTTAGTCGCCTCTTAAGACATCCACGGGAAGAGTTAGGGCCGCCTCTACTTATACTACAACGAGAGTAAATGCAAATCCATGGTTTCTCATCAGCCTACCCCTGCTGGCAATGCTACCTCAAAAAAAATTAAATTAAGTTAATTTAAATTAAGTAGTATATTAGTGGGCGTGGGGGTGATGTGTATTACTAGGCGTGGAGCGGGAGCCTGGTGGTGCTCTTTTTTAAGAAGGGAGATAAAACCCTTCTTAAAAACTACAGACCCATCGCACTCCTGAGCCACGTCTATAAGCTTTTCTCACGAGTGGTCACGAATCGTCTCGCCAGGAGACTCGACGAGTTCCAGCCACCCGAACAGGCCGGGTTTCGCGGAGGATATGGCACCATAGACCACATACACACAGTGAGGCAGATTGTACAGAAGTCCGAAGAGTATAATCAGCCCCTGTGTCTGGCCTTTGTGGACTATGAAAAGGCCTTTGACTCTGTCGAAACCTGGGCTGTTCTGGAATCCTTACAGCGTTGCCAAGTAGACTATCGTTATATCGAGGTGCTGAGATGTCTTTATGATGCCGCGACCATGAATGTCCAAGTACAGGGCCAGCAGTCCAAACCCATCCAACTGCGCAGAGGTGTGAGACAGGGGGATGTTATATCCCCGAAACTGTTCACAAGCGCGTTGGAAGATGTGTTTAAGACGCTGAACTGGAAAGGTAAGGGCATAAACATAAACGGCGATTACATCTCACACCTACGATTCGCTGATGACATAGTCTTGATGGCGGAGTCGCTGGAGGAGCTGAACCTGATGCTGGACGGCCTAGCTTCAGCCTCACGACGCATCGGTCTTGGCATGAACTTGGATAAAACCAAGGTCATGATCAATGGCCACATTGATCCGGGACCGATCGTCGTACATGGCCACCTTCTCGAAATTGTTTCCGAATACACTTACCTTGGGCAGATTCTGCAGTTGGGTAAAAACAATTTCGAGAAGGAGGCCAAGAGGAGGATCCAGCTAGGTTGGGCAGCGTTTGGGAAACTACGTCGAGTCTTCTCGTCATCCATACCGCAATGCTTGAAAACGAAAGTTTTCAATCAGTGCGTCCTACCCGTCATGACCTACGGAGCTGAGACGTGGACACTCACGGTAGGGCTGGTCCACCAGTTTAAAGTCGCTCAGCGAGCTATGGAGAGAGCTATGCTTGGAGTTTCTCTGAAGGATAGGATTCGCAACGAATACATCCGACAGAGAACCAAGGTTATCGACATAGCTCAAAGGATTAGCAAGCTGAAGTGGCAGTGGGCTGGCCATATCTCGAGAAGAACCGACAACCGCTGGGGTAAACGTGTTCTTGAGTGGAGACCGCGACTCGGCAAACGTAGTGTAGGACGCCCTCCGACCAGGTGGGATGACGATTTGCGAAAGACTGCTGGCAGATGCTGGATGCGGCAAGCTGAAGACAGGGCGCTATGGCGCTCATTAGGGGAGGCCTATGTCCAGCAGTGGACTGAAAAAGGCTGATGATGATGATGATGATGTATATTAGTAGGTATATTTTTTCTTAGTATATTTTGTTTCATTTATAACAAAATGGATGTAGGTGCTATGTAAATCTTCAGACCAATATTTTCTCCTTATATTCATTAGTCACCAAAAGATAAGGCAAACTTTAAAATTAAATTTACTCTTTTCATTTCATTGAATTTTGTGTATAAACTTTATCAGATTATGTAAATATTAGATAAAGCATATTTAGGTGCGTTCTATATGTGAAAACTCTTAGGCTTACCACTACTGTTACTACTTATTTAAGATTTTTATAAGCTGTTTGTTTTCCACCTAAATAAATAAAAAAATATTAATTATTTATTATAAATGCGAAGTTCCGGAGGGATGGTTATATGTTGTTGAAATTATAGTCCAAACATGCATCATCATCGCTGGATGCGGCAAGCTGACAACAGGGCGCTCATTAGGGGAGGCCTATGTCCAGCAGTGGACTAATATTAGGCTGATGATGATGAACTAGATGATGATGCATCATCATCTAGCTCTCGTTTAAATTACTGAATGAAACAGACTTTTTATCCGATAAATCAGTTTTCATGTGATTGAAAAAACGTTAAACGAATGCAAAGCCGCCGAGCCGGCACTAATTTCTAGTTTGTCATAATCACCGTGCTTGGCAGGCGGATTGGTGATAGCACAGTAAAGATAAAATACAAAGAAGGATTTGTTTTTCTTCTGGTAAGTTACTTGACCCTCGAAAATCACTCGGAAACCACATCTCAATGCGTGATTTTTGTATTATGTACTTAAAATTTGCGCAGGCCTACAATTTTTAATTTGAATCTAATTCGCGTTTGAATTACAGGCGTTAGTCTCGTTTAACATCGTCGGGCTGACGACTTGGGGGTCGATTCCTACGCCGCGTCCGTCACGCACGGTCAGTGGTTTTGTAATCGCGTATAACTTAGTGATATTGTTTGAAGAAGAGGTCCAAACATACCGCTATTACACAACATCTTAGCACACATCGGCCTGAGTGGAAGCTCCGCCATCTTAGATCCGATGACATCTGTTAAATTTCCCTCCTTGTCTATGGAACCGAGTGCGTAAAGAGTTTCTAGCGCTGATAGGAGACATTTTGCTGGCGGCGGCGTGGGGAATGTGAACCTAAAACGAAAAAAAATAAGTACATTATTGAAGTGGAAAAACTTGTAAAATGGGAGAATATAATGTGCAGATTTTTGCGAAAGAACTCCGAGCAAATACCGACGTGCCTTGATTTACTTATTAGTTTCATTTTGTTGCGATTTTGAACTTGAACTAAGTCAAGAGTCCTCTTGCGTGAGGGACTTAGAATATTCGAATTGAACAGTTTCTGTTTTCACGGGAGACTTAAATCTATTTTGTGTTTAGTAAACCTTGGTAGAACAGATTCACCACGGAACTATTCCAACCCCCAGTACTCAACGTGGAAATTATGGTATTACCCCTCCTATGACAAGAATCACACATACACATCCACAGCCTATACTAGTCCACTGCTGGACGTAGGCCTACCTCTGATGAGCGCCTTATTGGCTTTCATCATTACAGGAGGTAATGCCCATAATCCCTACAATAGTCATGCGTTTTGCGGATCGCAGTTCGGTGGTAAAATTGTTCAGCAGAAGGCAATACTGCCCGCCACACGGTGGATATCCCTCAGTCGCCTCTAACGACACGCACGGAAAGACGGAAAGAGTTGGGGAGGTGGATTGTTCCAGCACCATGCACACGGCACACACCTAGAAGGTTAAAGTCATTTATAACAGAATATTTACCATGATTCGATTTTTGAGTTTTCCAATATTTCGGCACAGTTTCATGTGCCATGATTACGGAAGAACTCCTAGAAGAGCCTTGCGCTTCTCAAGTACGTCCTAAGTCCAGCAGTGTTCTAACATAGACTGTAGATGTAAGGAACCGTACCTTAATACGTTGTGTATGCCCAACGCCTTCAATTGTAACATCATGGCAGAGAGATCGCTTCTGCACATCTCTGGAGGCACGCTGGGAGGGAGATTCTCATACTCTGCTTCTGTGTACAACCTGGGACGAAATAACGTTTGTTTTTGTAAGATATACAGAGTTTTAATCTGATAGAGTTGGATGGAATCTACACACAGAAGTCGGCAACACAGTCCAGTGAGTTGGTGCGACATTTCAGTGTACAGTGCGGAACGTATTCAAATGGATTTGAGAATGAAATTATCTTTCACGCTTAGTTCGAACTCGATTTGAGCGAGACAGCATGAGAGATGACGTCATTCTCAATGTACGCAGGTTATACGAATATTGTAGACAATCGACTGCGTTTTTTTAAATTGTCTATTAATACACACGATTTATTTTATAAGACTGTCAAAAAATTCTAACCTATTAAGAATCAACTGACTAGCTAGATCACAAAAACTAAATTAATGTGAGCGTACTAAAATTCTAAAATTGTTGACGTTCCTTTCTAGTCAAATAAAGTCAAATCAAAACGTTTTTATTTCCATAAATACAAAAATGTACACTTAGAAAAGACCAAATTCTTAAGTCGATTGAAATAGTATGGACGGCTGAATTTGAAGTAATATCAAAATAGTTTAGTTTTTGTGACAGCTACACCAATGTATCTTGGATGTTGCTATTTTGTTGTTGCAGTTCTGTGCAGTTTCCCGTCATTTTTGACGACCTCTGTGGCGCGGTGGGCGAAGGTCTGCCTGCGACGCAGGAGGTTGCGGGTTCGATTCCCGCCTCGGGACAAATGTGTGTACGATCTGCAGACATTTGTTTAGGGTGTTCTGGTCGTTTTCTATGTATAATAAAAATATCTATCTATGTATTGTATTAAATTATGTATATCAGTTATCTAGTACCCATAACACAAGCTCTGCTTAGCTTGGGGCTAGATAATGCTGTGTGAATTGTCCAGCATTATTTATTTATTTCTCGAGTTGCAGATATATTGTGTCCTATTTTAATAGTACCCTAGTGCCTAGGTAAACCTTACTTAGGTTTCAAAGCACTGTTAACCAAAAAAGACGACAGAGTTAGACGCTATCTACCTATCTTAAAGATGTCCTTCTAAAAGAAACCAAATTTCAAGCACAAGTCTTAACAAAATTTAGCCAGATGCGCAGTACATATTATATGAGCATTATAATGTGCACAAGTGTGTGCGCAGACATAGTTGCAATCTCTATTTCCTTGTAACTAAACATACCCATATTCTAGTGAGTAAAACTTACCTATAACATTCTCCCTTGCTGGTCCTAGCGGCGCGGCCCGCGCGTTGCGTCGCGTTGTTTTTGGATATAGCGCACACTGTGATAGAGTCCACGCCCACTGATGGACAGAAATATGGTAGCTTGTGGAAGCCGCTGTCTATCACTGGAAATAGTTATAAATGTCGGTAAATTTTCATTTTATCTGATAGACCGCACGTACGTAACTGATTTTGATTTGACATCATAGTTTTTGTTATTATAATATATATATAATATATAATAGGAAATAAACCTTAAGACAGGGCGCTATGAGAGGCCTATGTCCAGCAGTGGCCTGATATAGGCTGATGATGATGATGATGATGATGTGGTAATATTGTTTTACCTGATATAGGTATGATGATGATGAATCGGAAATGTAATTCGGAAGTGTAACTGTAATGCTTTGATTGGTGTTCAACGTCTCATGGCGGATTGCTGTACTTAGTAGTTTTTTTTATAATGATATTAAAAATTATCTGAGCGTCTGGTCGAAGCGACGCGTGACCCGAGAGCTGGTGAGTATCTGGCACAGCGCATCAGCATTGCCATACAGCGGGGCAATGCAGCCAGTGTCTTGGGCACGCGCGCGACTGGTATTGATATGGATCAGTGTATCTACATTAAAAAATATACTAGATACGTGTTTTGTAATGAAAGGATCAGGTTTACTTATGTTAATATATAATTTAATTTTCAGTTACTGTCATCATCCCTATTGTACAGGTAAATGACTAGCAGCGCCCCGCGGTCTCACCCGCATAGTTCCCGTTCCCGTGGGAATTCCGGGATAAAAACATAGCCTATGTCACTTCCTGAGGTAAAAGCTTTCTAATGGTGAAAGAACTTTTGAAATTGGTCCTACAGTTTTTAAGTTTATTCGTTACTATACCAAAATACCAACCTTTGCTCTTCATAATATTAGTACCTATAGAGTAAGACTTAGTAAAAAAAACATTATCATCATCAGCCCATATTAGTCCACTGCTGGACATAGGCCTCCCCTAATGAGCGCCATAGCGCCCTGTCTTCAGCTTGCCGCATCCAGCATCTGCCAGCAGTCGTCATCCCACCTAGTCGGAGGGCGTCCTACACTACGTATGCTCAGAATTTCTGTGAAGGATAGGTTTCGCAACGAATACATCCGACAGAGAACCAAGGTTATTGACATAGCTCAAAGGATTAGCAAGCTGATGTGGCAGTGCGCTAGCCTTATCTCGCAAAGAACCGACAACCATTGGGATAAATGTGTTTTTGAGGAGAGACCGCGACTAAAAAAAAAACTAATTACTACCGTTACTAATTACTACCAATTACTTACCGTATACAATCCCCGGTATAGTAACACTGGTTTCAGCTATGTTCGTTGCTAAAACTACTTTTCTTACGTTTTTGTCTGCCATTTGAAACACCCTGTAACAAAAAGAAACGAAGATTTTAGGATAGATAAAGACTTTAGTGTGGACTACCGACTACATTCGGCACAACGTATGCCATATGGCAACTGGGGTTAGGAACCAATGCCAACAGCTTAGCATCTTTTTTAACTTTTTTAGAAAGGCACTCGGCTATTATTATATTTGTTCGATACATGGATCAAAGTCAAAGTCTACTAGATACTATAAACAGGTTTATAAATAGTCATTATTATCAAATAAGAAATATGATGTTATTGATTTTATTCGCTTCAATTTCTTGTCCACTAGTGGAAGAAGCGAAAAATAAACCACTAGTAAGTTTTATAAAACTTAAAACTAATACATTAACTCAGTCTAAATATAATCTAGTTTATATATAAGTCAATATTAATATAAAACTAACTAAGCTTAACATTATTTTCCTTAAATATTATTGTCGGTGCGGAACTGGGCGACATCTGGCCATGCATTAACATCATTGATGTAATCATCTATGGAGTAAAAGGCTTTCTTCACGTAGGGATATCAGCATCATCAGCAGTTAGACCTAAGTAGGATACTCGTGCCGCAAGCGCGGACCGAGCGCTTGCGCAGGTCAGTGCATCAGCAGCAACCATTGTTAGTTTTAAGGTATATATTACTATGGACTGTAGCATAAGTTAAATAAGATCTGTAACTTTGCTATGGTCTGAAATAAATGATTATTATTATTATTATTACAACCGCACTCATTATCATCATAATTAGTCGTAGTTATATATAATACAGCCATTGTTCCTATACTCGACTTTTATACATCAGCATCCCGGGAAGAGCTAGCTGCGATTCCTACAACATTCAAGTTTTATTTGGAATTTTTGAAATTTGAACTAATAAGTGCTATATCTTTTATGTAAGAAATAACATGGCTCAAATTTATCCTTACTATTTAAATTATTTCCGTGAGATTTAAGTAAATAAAGCAGCTATGGGCATTCAAAGTATTGACAAGTGAAAATTAACAACTGAGAGTTCCACTTTACTTTGCTTCGATGATACCAATGTCGTTAATTTTCTAACAATATTGCTTGGGTTGCGTAACCCCTTTGTATAAAAAATATAGGTACCCTGGTTTTTTAATCGAACTAAGTGTAGAAGAAAGAATCAGAATGACCCAGGTAAAGGGGTCCATAATATCCCAGGCAGACTGGTTTTTTAAGTTAGTAGTGATAGTAAGTACTTACTTGATTTGACTATAGTAGGGTAGACTCCCGTACATGGGCAGTACCGACATATCGCAGGATTTGATGCCGCTGGGGAAGTACAGCCGCTGCTTATTGGTCTCGTTGTTTGTAGTCGCGTAGGACTGCAAGGTTTCTAGTGCTTCGGTTATTTCTTCCTGAAATTATATTCAAATAATAATAATCATTGTAATTCATTTATTAATTACTATAAATAAATATTCAAGGGTATTTACCGCGTTCATTGAACTATTTTTCCCGAGGTTTTAACAGCTTTACACTCTGCCGTGGTCACGAGATGACTAATTTATTCATAACGGATTTTAAATAAAAATAAATAAATAATGCTGGACAATTCATCTAGCCTATAGCTAAGCAGAGCTTGTGTTATGGGTACTCGATAACTGATGTACATAATATCTATCTCTATGTACTTAATGTATTGTACATTACATATAGATAGATATTTTTACTACACATAGAAAATACCTAGACCACCGGGAAGAGATATTTGCAGATCTTACAAACCTCTGTCAAGGGAACGGAACCCGCAAGTATTCTTTTGGGATATTCTACTTTCTTCCTCCAAAATGGACATAGATTACCTGTGAAGTTAGAAACGCCAGGATGTCTCCAAAAGGTTTGTTCTCGTGAATCTTGATAACTGTTTCTACAGTCGCTTTCACATAGTCTGGAACTGGCTCTGATAATTAACAAAATTATAGTTAATTATTGTCAATTAACAAAAAACTTATTTAACATTAACAATTAACTTATATAACATAAGTACTAATTTCTGTCTTTGGCTTTCTAGGACAACGTTTAAGGTTATTTTTATCCCATGGGAACTGTTTTAATAGGAATAAAAACAGTTTATGTTTCATTTCTGGATTAAAGCTACATCTTTGCGATATTTCAGCTTGATCCGTCCAGTAGATTTGGCGTGAAGAGGTAACAAACATCCAAACTTTCGTATTTATAATATACTAGCAGCGCCTCGCGGCTTCACCCGTGGAGTTCCCGTTCCCATGGGAATTCCAGGAATTAATATAGCCTATGTACTATTCCAGACTATAGTCTATATCTATGCCAAATTTCCTTTCAGCCGTTCTGGCGTGATTAAGCAACAAACATCCATCTAAACTTTCGCATTTATAATAATAGTTAACTAGCATTGCCACGCGGTTTTACCCGCGTAGTTCCTGTTTCCGTGGGAATTCCGGGATAAAATAACCCAGAGATAGACTATAGTCTGGAATAGTACATTCCAGACTATAGTCTATCTCTGTGCCAAATTTCATCCAGATTCGTTCAGCCGTTCTGGCCTGATTGAGTAACAAACATCCATCTATCCATCTAAACTTTCGCACTTATAATATTAGTGTGAGTGATTTAGATTGATTCAAAACTAGTTTTCTGCACGCGGCTTCGCCCGCGTTTTTATATGAAAACGTTTAAAGGTACATATTTCTAACTCATGGAAACTGTACTTAGTATGCAGCTGTGCGTTGAGTAAATAAGCCTGTGTGCTATAAGCGTGAGCAAATTTGTGAGTAAATTTAATATATTTTTTTGCAATGATGCCCGCAAAAAAAAATTATGAAACTTTTTGGCTTCAGTTTGTACTTTCTTAAAGTATTTCTCTAAGTTTATAATGGTTCACTATTCTCAATAAATAAATAAATACTTACGGTACAAGTAGGAGAAAACACTCCCGACTACATAAGTAATAAATAAATAATGCTGGACAATTCACACAGCATTATCTAGCCTCTAGCTAAGCAGAGCTTGTGTTATGAGTACTAGATAACTGATATACATAATATAACACATTACATAGATAGATATTTTTTATTATACATAGAAAACGTCCAGAACACCCTGAACAAATGTCTGCAGATCGTACACACATTTGTTCCGAGGCGCGAATCGAACCCGCAACCTCCTGCGTCGCAGGCATACTTTCGCCCACCGCGCCACAGAGGTCGTCTAACCTAACTAACCTAACCTTGTGCATAGAACACGTCTATAGGATGCGTCCGCCCCTGCATACACATGACCACAGAACTCGCTCGAGCCTTCTTCTCTGCCAAGTTGAAGAAATCCTTCAGGAAATCAGCGTCCATGGTCGCTGATGACACTACTATTTTCAGGTTTTTACGTTTCTGAAAAATATAAAGAATACGTTATACAGGGTTATTAGTAAATTAGTAACACTACGTGAACTGCAGGTTCTGCCCATCATCAGGAACACTTTCGTGAACACGCCAGGTCTTCATTCTCAATCTAAGTATTGGTAATAGGTACTCCTGCGTGAGGCGCGGGTTCGAATCCTGCCAAAATCAAAAATTTTTGGGACATTATTAAATTTTCGTAGAACTGACGAGTTGAGCGGAGGCAACCTCCGCTCAACTCGTCTATATCTGTTATAAATTTGTATGTTCTTACGATCTATACTAATTATTTGCGTTAAATGCGACAGTGTGTTTGTTTGTCCTTCCTTCACGCCCTAACTAAGCTACCAATATAGTTATTTTTTTGCATAGAGTTAGATGAAAAGATGAAGAGTAACATAGGCTCTTTGTCCTGGTAAAATATCAAATTCTCGTGGGAGATTTACGGGAATATTCCCTTAGAACCGTGAAATTCGAATTAAACGAGGGTGTAAAAAACTTTAAATAATAATAATTAAAATAATTTTTTAAATGTTTAAAACGCAACTTCAAGAAATATTAGAATGAAGACATTACCTTTGCTATTTTCTTTAGGAGTCCCATCAATACATCAGTCATAAGAGTCCTTTCATGCACCTGGAACAGAAATTTCATCATCATCATCAGCTTATGTTAGTCCACAGCTGGACATAGGCCTCTCTTAATAAGTTCCATTTTGTTTTTAGTTTAAGTAGGTTCTTACTAAACGTACTCAGAAATTTCATAAGTAAGTTTAATACCTACACCAAAAACAAAAGCGTGCAAATTGTAAAATTATCAGAGCGCATCTATTTTATTAGCCGTGTGGTGCTAGCTTAGAACTTGCATCACCCCAACTCTCCCGTGGGCGTCGATCAGAGGCGACTAAGAGACATGCACCAGGGGGCGGGCAGCAGCGCTTTCAGCAGAACCGATCCACCACTACGCGTTCCCCGACCCGCATTGCCCAGCGTGGGGATTTTAGGCATTACCACAGGAAATTACTCCCTATGAGATGAATCCAACAGGCGATTTTCAATTTTCTACATTCTATTTTTATATGGTCCAGCAGTGGACCATTATAGGATGTTAAGGAGTGAGGCTCTACTTTACTATTTACATTTAGCAGGCGCAGCGATCGCGGCGTAAGAATCGACCCCCTCCAACTCAGCTCGTAGATGTCGTCAGCCGACTTAGGGAACCTATCAACGTATGTGTGCTGAGGGCCTTACACCCGAACCATCATTATCATCAGCCCATTATAGTCGATCGCTAGAGACAGGCCTTTTCTGAGCGTCATAACTTCAAAGTTGAAATACTGAAACGCACATCAGATTTGAAAAATTCAGGAGGTCTACTTCCAAAACAAACGAAGCTGACGGGGAGTCGCACGAAATTAAAAATTGCGGGTTTAATTCCCGGCGTGGGATCAATTTTTATACGAACAGCATATTTTGTTCAGTGAGTTCTGGGTGTTTCCTATGTCTAATGTATTAATTATATCAGTAATCTAGTAGTCATAACACAGACTGTGTTTAGCTCGGGGCTAGATGAGGCTGTGTGGATTATCCAGCATTATTTATTTATTTACCTCGTCTAGAACAATGCAAGTATACTGCATGAGAAGTGGCGAAGCGAACATCTCTCTGAGCAGGACTCCTTCTGTCATAAACTGAAAAAAAAACATGTTATTTATTTTATTAAGAAACTATCGTTTAAATACCTTTTGCACAGTCGTATGAACTTTCTTTACCATGTTAATCAGGAATAAAAGAGGACCGAGCATGCGCCCTTGTGAAAGGTAGTTTAGTTTTATTGCCTAGTGTAGTAGGTACTACTACAATGCCCATGTCTGGAGTTGTCTTTGCCGTCTCCTTCTATATATGTATCAAGAATATCTACCATAGTATTAGGAGACCTTTAAAACACCTTTAATTTCTACATGTCTGTCTTGGATGGCCCAAGGGATCTAAAATGAGGATAGGCAGCAGCACCTTCCAAAATTACTGCATCTTTCTATGTTATGGATGTAGTTGATCAAGGTACCTTTCAAGCACAGTACGTCCGTATGGTAAAAAACACTTACAACAATACCCGTGTCTGGAGTTCTCTCAGCCGTCATCCCGGCCGCGTAGCCAACACTCTGTCCAACATGGTCGCCGCGCTCGCTCGCCACGCGATTAGCAAGCGACACCGCGGCCACCACTCGAGGCTGGGTGACGCATACTTTGTGGCCGATCTCGTAAAGGTACTGGAATAGAAAAAACAAACAACTCATAGGCAATGTTCAAAGTTAAGTGAGATTTATTTGTTACAGGGTTATTTTACAACAAGAAACCGTTTAATGTAATGCTCATCTAAGTCTCGCTTCCTACTGGACTTCAAACCGCACCTCCCGCCTAAAGCCGGCAGTGCTTTCACATACTGAGCCATTGGAGCATGTGTTTTTGGTGTTTATGACTTGAGTACTCTAACCTCAGTTTGGTCTGATATTGATAAGTTTCAGAAACAAAAAAGACGACACATGCTCCATGTGTAGATTTTTTTATAATCTGTGACTTCTTTACTCGAACCTCAGTTTGTCTGATAGAAGTTTTTGATCAGTTTATGAAACAGAATCGATAGGCATCAAAAAGTTATCGTGTAAAATGCAATTTTTTTGTGAGCATCGAAAGTAATCAAACACTTGCCAAGTTTCACAATTAAAAATTAATTGCTGCGACTATTGGAAACATTTAATTGAATTTCTCACGGTGACATTTAGCCCTACAAGTAAAAGTTGGAGCAAAATGGAAACCTTTGAACTGCGAGCTGGCTAACACAATTACGTTGCGGTACTAGAAGAACAAACTAAAGATTTTTTTTATTTACTTTCCAAGGCCGTTTTGTGAAAAGAATAGACATAGAATTTCGCGTTCATAGTAGCGGGACAGAGCAGACCGCGTCTGCAAAAATCAATAAGTATTTCTTCTAATTAAAATAGTACCTACGGTTTAAGTCATCAAATACTTATTTTGGCGAATCTGTTACCCCTGCCTCTGCTTTATTTTTAGGGTTCCGTACCTCAAAAGGAAAAAAGGAACCCTTATAGGATCACTTTGTTGTCCGTCTGTCCGTCTGTCCGTCTGTCCGTCTGTCCGTCTGTCCGTCTGTCCGTCTGTCCGTCTGTCAACCCACTTTTCTCAGAAACGCGTAGGGTTATCGAGTTGATATTCACATCATATACGCAGGCTCGTAACCTCTTGAAGCCTCGTCATAAATCAAACTTCTAAGTCAACGCAATCAAAAGTTACAGCTGTTTATGTCTATTTTTTTTTCAATTTTCCAAGGGAATCACATGCACACAAAACCTATAGGGTACTTCCCGTTGACCTAGAACCATGAAATTTGGTGAGAAGCAAGGTCTTATAGTACAAGTAAAGGAAAAAATCCGAAAACCGTAAATTTGTAGTTTATTCACAGAAAAAATATTTTTTTAATCTTGCCATGGACCAAAAACCTATAGGGTACTTCCCGTTCACCTAGAACCATGAAATTTGGCACGAAGCAAGGTCATATAGCAAAAATAAAGGGAAAAATCTGAAAACCGTAAATTTGTAGTTTATTCACAGAAATTTTTTTTTTTTAATCTTGCCATGGACCAAAAACCTTTAGGGTACTTCCTGTTGACCTAGAACCATGAAAATTGGTGAGAAGCTAGGTCTTATAACACAAGTAAAGGGAAAAATCCGAAAACCGTAAATTTTTAGTATATTTACAGAAAAAATAATTTTCGAATCTCGCCATGGACCAAAAACCTGTAGGGTACTTTCCGTTGACCTAGAACCATGAAATTTGGCAAGAAGCAATGACTTATAGCACAAGTAAAGGGAAAAATCAGAAAACCGTAAATTTGTGGTTTATTCATACAAAATAGTACATTGTTACACTAGGGTTGGACGTAACTTATTTAGTCTCGAGACGCCAATAGTTAGAGGGACTAAATAAGTTACGTCATAATCGTTATCAAATCAGAAAATTATTGTGCCTTATTCGTCTGGATTTGACTGATTTCTTTGCTAAAGAGTTTGTACGGAACCCTTGATGCGCGAGTCTAACTCGCACTTGACGTTTTATTTAATACAAAAATCAAGCCAGTATCATATTTTTTGGGAGAAGGCAAACATGTATCAAAATTGAGATGTTTTTTTCTTTTTTTTCATCAAACTTATACAAATAGTCAAAAATCACTATTTGTATCTAATATCTGTAATATATCTTGGCGCTTTTGTACAGAATGAAATGAAATGTTAGGTGTAGGAGTATAAGAATCCTAGATTTCATATTTGAAGAGGAGTAGGATCTCCAAGATCATGAAAATGTTGTTTTTTTTGTTCGAAACACCAGCCATAACCTCCTCCATTCTAGAATCCAAAGTATATATTTGATAAACAAAGACTTTTATATGTATGAAGACTTTAATCAAACTCATAATTCTAACAGAAAACTACAAGGCACCTAACAGCAATGTCCTCGACAAAAAAAGATGAAGAGATGAGGATCGAAGTTCAAATACGGACGATAGACAAATTCAAATGCGAAAGTTTAGATGGATGGATGGACAGATGAATGTTTGTTGCTCAATCACGCCAGAACGACTCAACGGATCTGGATGAAATGGCACAGAGATAGATTATAGTCTGGAATAGCACAGAGGTTATATATTATCCCAGAATTCCCACGGGAACGGGAACTACGAGGGTGAAACCGCGAGGCGCTGCTAGTCCTCAATATAGGCTTTCAAAACCAAATAGCCTTCACGAGCGTGATTTCCTCCGTCCGCGCTTTGAAGTAACTTCATTTAAATTATTATTAAACGGTTGCCAAGCATTACTTGAGTTATTGGGTATTTTACCAGAGAAAGGAGTCTTAAAATGTTCGTTTTAGTTTATAAAATAGCAAAATAAATTATTTAAATTCAAAGTTTTCAGTTTCTAATCTGATTTTAAACATAGAAGAGACAAACAGGGATAAAATACCCAGATAATACCCAGACTATAATCTACCCCTGCACCAAATTTCATCCAGATCCGATCAGCCGTTCTGGCGTGATTGAGCAACAATCATCCATCTATCCGTCCATCCAACAAACAACATGATACATGTTGTTTTTTAAGCTTTACGGGTTAAATATGAATCCCTCAGCAATAATTTTCTAATGAGACCAATTTGGGATCATGCTTTATACAATAACGAAATCATTTTTAAAATTGCCCATACTTTGATGAACAAACATAAAAAACATACAGTCGAATATAAAAGCTCCTTGAAGTCTATAAATAATGTAGATTTATTCTACCTACCTATACAGTTAGGTATCTACCGTAATTAGGATAAAAGGCACTCCCATTGAATATACAAATAGAACACAAAAGGTAGGTACACTACCTACATTAGAAGTAGTAGTTAATTTAATTACATTAGTAAACTAGTATCAGTAATTTAATTGAAGACGACCTTTGTGGCGCGGTGGGCGAAGGTCCGCCTGCGACGCAGGAGGTTGCGGGTTCGATTCCCGCCTTGGAACTTTAAACCGCTATTCATTGAAATTTTATGAATTATGTAAAGTAAAATGAGGCAGGCCAGTAAATGCGATATACCTACCTAATAATAACACTTTCAGGGCCCATGACGCAGAAGCCTTCTCCGGCTCCGTCGTAGTAGCGGTGGCGCGCCCCTGATAGTCGCACCGAGGCTGGGCAGTGAATGCGTTAACTACGAATCGTTCGGATAGAAGAACACCAATGCGCTTTTATTCATAACCTACCTTGTAAATTACTCAAACTATGATAGTTTTTATAGTAAGACAGTGTCAATGAACGATAGTAAGTAAGTTTTCTATTGCAATCTATCTATCCATTTATAACATCCACACGTGAGCGTAGTCGAGCAGCGTGAGATAATTTCTACTACAGACAGAGCTATTTCCGTGGACGACCCCACGTTCGAACAGTCTATAACTCTGCTGTTATAAAATAAAACGTCAAGTCGGGGTTGGACTCGCGTTTCCAGGGTTCCGTATCAATATTCTATTAATACGATACTTGCAGCGCCTCCCAGATTCAGCACCGTAGTCCCGTTCCCGTGGTAATTTCAGGATAAAACATAGTCACTTCCTGAAAAATAAGCTTTCTAATGGTGAAAGAATTTTTGAAATCGGTACAGGTTTTTAAGTTTATTTGTTACATACAAAATACAAATCCTTCCTTTTTATAACATAAGTGTAGATAAGACCTTGTTTCCAAATATCCTGATTCTATTACCTTAGCCAAACTCGTTGTAGAGAGTTTGTAAATTGCTATTTTTTTTATTTGCTACCGCTTCTAAAAAAGCAATTTGTATTCCTTATCGATTTGACCCTTCCTTCAATAAATATTGCGCACAATAGTATCTGAAACTCGACCCCAAGTTAATAAATAAGTATTAATTATTTATCATCTGCGATTACATTTGTCATTTGCGACACAGTTTTATAACTTCTGCAGCTGGCATCGTTTCCATAATATAACCACGTACAATTTTTTTTTGTTTCTTAACGCATTCACTGCCCAGTCTTGGCGAGAAAAGAGGGATGTCAGACGGACATACGGACAACGAAGTGATCCTCTACAAAAGGGTTCCTATTTTCCTTTAGAGGTACGGAACCCTGAAAAAGGATGATGATGATTTTGATGATTAAAGGAGATGTTAGAAATGCACAGAAAATAGCGGCTGCAAGTTATTTCGTAATTCCCCTTAGAAGTCGGATCTTACGACATCCACGAGGTGAGTTGGAGGGGTCGATTCTTACGTCGCGACCGCCACATGAGGATTGTTTGTGGTAATTGTAATTGCTGTCACAACGTCTACAAGTATACCTACTAGAACTTTTTTGTATCAAAATCATTTCTATCAATCGCAATCGCGATAGCAACCCTTACAGAATTGACTCTACCTTGGCAGGATTTAAGAATAAAAGAAAAGATTTTTAAACATGATGTTTTATTCAACTGTTTTCGCGTAATACTAAACACAACTGTATAAAATATAAACGAATTGGCATTTTTAATGCAGATTGTAAGATCATTTATACACGAGGCAACTGTGGTAGCCGAGGTCACTGACCGTTGACCTTGACACAATATTTCAAAGGCCATGGCCGCACTGAAAGATGGCGACTTGGATTGGATGGCAGGTTAGATGTTGGCCACACGCTAAGAAAAACAAACGTATGAAAATTTACGGGACTGGCCACACAGCCCGCCTAGTCGCCTGGCGAGTAGCGAGGCTAATCAACCGCTTCACTATGACAATGGTATCGCCGAATCGTCACGATCAAACAGTTAAGAAACTCCGGATAGCGCGCGCGGTGTTTTTCGTGTAGAGAGATTGATAGAGTGGTTTCAAACTAGACACTTTTAACACGCGTCGCTCCACCTTCTTTCATCAAAGGTAGAATACCAAACCCTGTCATTTTTTGACGATACCATTGTCATAATGAAGCGATTACTTTAACAGAATAGGGCTCTGAAGATTTTTAACTTGATGGTAGCCTAACGGTAGGTAAGCATAATTTATGAAAAAAAATTACAGCCCTTATTGCGACCAGTCGATGTAACAACGCTACTTGATAAGGTACTATCGAAGCAATCCGCTGAACTTCATGCTAACCTACCATTCTGCAGTGCGTCCGCGGCTAACGAGGTCTTTGGCTATTTTTCCCCAGAGATATGTTATGCTGCTGTTTCCAGTCGACCAATAGGATAGCTCCATTACCACGTTATTTTCGTCAGCTATGGAAATGTCGCGATAATGGAATGATTCTATTGGTCGGTTGGATGCATCGGAAATTAGCACATTCCTTGTTGAAAAACATCCTAAGTCCCGTTTTATGTATGACAGCTTACTCAGAGAGACTCTAGATCGATGACTAAGAAAACTTCCTTAATTCGGGCCTAAGACAGTGCAAGTTCAGTACACTGAACTAGATAATGCTTGTAATTAAAATGACCTATTCAAAATTAGAAGATACAACTTTTTTGCCCCAGTCGGTCGGGTCGTCAGAAAAAAGTAGCTTCGTGTGAATGACCTTTCTTACTACATTTGAGCATACAAAATGACAAACATACTTACAAAGAATTAAAATGATATTAACCTTAATTACTACTTAACCCAAAAGTACCTTAAACTACGATACAACAATTAAATCTAGAGAATAACAAAATAAAATATTACAATGCCCTTAAATTATATTCTCTAACACTAGGTAAATAACATTACATCACAGATGGACTATAACATTTACACATGAAAATATTTAATATTTTGTATAAAAATTATATTTAAACAAGCATTTTCCCGCGGCTTAGCTCACGGGATAGCTGAATAAAACAAAGTCGATTTCGGGAAAGAGGGTACTTTTTTATACAGTATTTGTCTTGATTTTAACTATATAATTTTCAATCGATTAAAACTACATTTATAACACAGGTAAAGAGAAATTGCTGATTCCATTAATAATGATTAAGATCCACTTAACATTAAAAATGAAGTATTCATTTATTGTCTATCTTCTATAGAAGATAACCTTTCTCTATAACCCAGACTAGAGTAGCTAAGCACACTTTGATTATCTATGCTGTGTAGTTAAGTTTACTAAACAATACTCAAATATATTTAGCTTAGTATATATTTCACCACCTACCCAAACTAACAGCATCTACACAAAATCAGTCAAATCTAGCGAGACGTTTCACGTATTTCTTCTACTTTTCTAATTTCAAACGCATGTTTTCCGTTAGGAAACGAGACGTTTTATAGCTAATTCCAATCTATTGTTACTAATTTTATACTTATTCGGTTGGTATTTCGTCGTGTATGGACCCGCCAAAGTATGGACATGAGACACAATGATCACTTTGGTGCTAAGTATTTATGACCCTTGCTTTATACAACATACTTAAGTCTAGACACTGTTTGAGTTGCGAACATTCGCGTTAGCTTGCGCTTCTTGTTTTGCGAGAAATTTATAGATAGGTACCTCATATTTCACAGTCAAATCTAACGTAATAGCATGATGTCAAAAGCCGTCACTTTACGGACACGACATGTACTAAAGATTATAGCTAGATTATACGAGTCCGAAAAGCAAGGGTTGCCATAAATAAGAAGTTGAAATTATACAAGTCGTCAACTGACATCGAAAATATCGTTCTACTCGGAACGAATTGTTCGATAGTTTTGCTTGCATTGAATTTGGTGAGTGAAAACCGGCCCTTAGGCAAAGAGGTCAAAAGTGAAACTATGGTTTCTTGAATAACAATAAAATCAATTGTTAGCAGCCATGCAAGAAGCTGTGACCGCGACTGTACCTATTACTCGTGCATCGGATCCGTGACAAGGTCGAAACGTTAAGCGAGGTGTCCACTGGCAAGTTATTTCCGCAATTTCTTTCAGAAATCGATTATTGATTATTGTTTCCACTGTCCGACTTCAAAGAGGCGGTTCTTTCTACGAAAATTTAATAATTTCCAAAAATTAGCCGATTTAACTTCTCTAGGTACTTCATGAATTTGCCGTTAGTCTTAAAATACCATACTAAATTCACGTGATTTTGCCAAGTTAATCTTCAGTTAAATTTGTAGTAAACAAATATTCCAGAGATTTTGCGCTGATTCATACAAACTTTTTGTGTGTCTTCGTTACGCGCAACACAAAATTAAAACTGTGGTTAAAACTACCAACGCATTTTTCGCATTCTACCATGGAGGAAGAACCTCCATACAAAACATCTAACGGGAGAAGGCGGTTACAGTTCCATTTTCAAAAATAAATTCAAAAGAAATGCATGTTCTTTGTAAATGGATACCAAAAAGTCGAGTCTTGATGTAAGAGGACGAAGGTCTTGTACTGACTGGCTGATGATTTCCGACAAATATTAAGGCCGGTCTTTCGAAAAAATCAACATTTTCATGATATTTGAGATCCTACTCCTCTTCAAATATGAAACCTAGGATTCTTAGACTCCTACACCTAATATTACATTTCAGTCTGTACAAAAGCGCCAAGATAGTTTTTTGATTATTGGCATGTGTTTGAAGAAAAAAAACATCTAAAATATCTCAATTTTGACACATATTTTCCTTCTTCTCCGAATCAATATGAATTACTGACTTGATTTTTATATTGAAAAATAAAGCAAAAGAAGGGTAACAGATTCGCCAAAATAATTTTTTGATTACTAGAACAGTTTTCTTTTAATTAGAAGAAATGTATTTGGCGCTTACGACTTTAACTTCCGAGTATCTGCGGGGCCCTTGCGCGGTGCGAGGGACGAGCCGTCGTCAGTGCCGCTCAGGCTTTCCTGGACGACGGACCTATGCTGCTCGTGATCCTACTAAAATATTATAATTATTTTCTAGTAACGTGACATAAAAATATAGCGTTTATAGATTTAAAAAAAGATGACCATGCCATGCCACGAATAAAAGGGCGATATTTGCGTGAGCTTGCCGTAAATTGTGAAATATTTATTACGTAGAACAATTTACAACTAGTACCTATATAGGTACACGTATAAAACTAATATTTACACTTACTTACATCTAATTCTAAATGATTATTATAAATTTTTCTTGTCTATATTTATTATTTAGTTTTATCGCCGCCGTAAGTCTCTCATATCACCTTTCGTTCATAGAAGTACCTATGCTTAAATAAAAAATAAATCGAATAAGTACCTATATTCTACCTACCTACCTTCCTACTTACTAGCAAATTTTAGAAAGTCGAATGTTGTAAATTTCGTGTAAAAAGACGCGGCAACAAAGTGAATTTTAGGGGCCGTTTGTGTACCTACAAACATTCTACATCAATATTGGCTAGTGTATAATATGTCTGGGTACCTAGTACCTAAGTATAGGGCAGTACCTACCTACAGACAGTAAGTACAGTGTACGCGCTAAGGTCGATGACCGCAGAGTCGGACTACGTCACTCCGCCTACGACCTTCCTTCCCCGGGCCCCCCATTCTAACGATAAACAACCGAGCAGAACATTACCAACCTTACTTTTTTGGTTTCGTTACCAAATCTGTCGACTTCAGATTCGATGCACAACACCAGGCATAACACATACAACATACCTACATCAACACTTGATTATAGGCTTAGGTCATAATCATAACCCGAAATGATGTTGCTACATGCAGAACACTAATTCTTGCATAATGAATCAATCCCTAAAAGAACTCGCCCATCAAATCAAAAAAGATACATTTCGGATGTATTCCCGTTGTCCCCATTGACTCCGTCCCCATTTAATGGGGACAACGGAACTTAATTAAAATTTATGCCCGTTGTCCCCATTGACGGTTTACCTGTTAATGGGGACATCGGAACTCGATAAAATAACTAAAATGTATGCCTGTTGTCCCCATTGACGGTTTACCTGTTAACGTGGACAGTGAAACTCAATGAAATAGTTACATCGAGTGATGTTAAAAGGAATTTATACTGGTATAATCTATTTAATTATATTAAGGAGAAGAGAAAACAGGGTGACATATCAAGAAATCTCTGAAACTACAAGAGCTACGAAGCTGAAATTTTGCATGGAGATTCCTTTTAGGACGTAGGCACGCTAAGAACGGATTTTTGATAATTCTTATTCTAAGGTGGTTAAAATGGGGTCAATAATCATTTTTATAATAACTGCAGAACCGTAACTTTTGGACCGTCAAAATTTGGAGCGTAAAGAAACAGATACGTGTTTCAGTGTTTTTTGAAATTCACACCCTAAAGGTCAGGGCTGTGGACTCAAAGTCAGGCCAATTACTAACTTATCAAGTAATCTCAGGAACTAGAAGAGCTATGAGGCTGAAATTTTGCATGGAGGTTTCTTTTATGACTTAGGCACCCGCTAAGAACGGATTTTTGGAAATTTGAAAGCATAGTGAGAAAAATAATATTTTTCTCACTATGCTTTCAAATTACCCTATAATCTGAATCATTGTGAGTCGGCAATTTGCAACATCAAAACAAAGCGATGTGGCAAAGGTGATTCGTGATGCTAAAATAATTATTTGGTATGAGTATAAACCTGTTTATAGTATTAAATTTGGTTTATTCCCATTTGTCACCCTGATCTGTCCCCTTAGGGGACTTGTCTTAGTGCTTATTTTGTAAGCCTAAAAAAATAAATTGTTTTATGGATGGCGTTACATTTCTTCTAGCCGGTGACTTCAGACAGACTTGACCCGTGGTACCAATAGGAAAAGGAGCAGATAAAGTAAAGGCCAGTCTGAAGTCGTCATATCTGTGGCCTAACTTTAAAATTCTCAATTTAGGATTCAATATACCGATGCATCTATATCGAAACTTACGTGCAGATGCATTTTCAACGCTTTTGAGTATATATTATATAATACACCATCGGGGATAGGTTAATAGTTGTCATTTGAGAAGTCGAAAAAAAAACTAAACTAACTAATTTGACAGTTAGATACCTACTGTCAAATTAGTTTAGTTTTGTTTTCGCGTGAAGTGAAGCGTGGCCCGTGGTACCAAGAGGAAAACGAGCAGATAAAGTAAAGGCCTGTCAAAATTCGTCAATTCTGTGGCCTAACTTTAAAATTCTCAATTTAGGAGTCAATATACGGATGCATCAATATCAAGACTTGGGTGCAGATGCATTTTCAACGCTTTTGTGTATATAAATTATACACCATCAGGGATAGGTTAATAGTTGTCATTTGAGAAGTCGCCAAAACAAAACTAAACTAACTAATTTGACAGTTACATACCTACTGTTAAATTAGTTTAGTTTTGTTTTCGCGTAAAATATAGCCTTTTTAAACGATCAAATGCAAAAAGATGGCATCATTTTTAGTGTTAAAAAATTAGCATAGATAATAATTAAAAGAATATTACAATCTTAATATTTAATTAGTGAAGTTTATAATGAGTGAAAATTTACTGAATCATTAAGAGATTTCTTAAACTACCAGAGCTACGGAGTTCCTTTTAGAAAGTAGGCACTTGCTATGAACGGATTTTGGAAATTCGTATTCTAAGGTAGATAGAATGGGGTCGTTATCGAATAACTAATTTTTAAACAAGCATTCTTAGAAGGATGAAATGGGTTTATAGGTTTTCTATAATAACTTTAAAATCTTTGGATTGGTTGTTAAACTTTGGCGTAGTAGTTTACATGGAAACAACATTACTTGAAGTATTACTAAAGTCCACGTGAATGAAATCGTGGGCGGGTCAGCTAGTAATAATATACTCTATTAAGAAATCGCTGTTTCTTTTGTTTAAAAATACACATTGTTAATGTAACTGTGTAAAATAATGTAGTTTATTATTTCAAAATGTCCTTGAAAAGGATGTGCCGGCGGTGGCCGGCTTGCACGGCGCTGCAGCTAGGGAATAAAAGCGTACAAATACCATTGTTTTAACAAAGTTCTCATTGGCTTATGTTAAACCTCACTCCAGAAAATAATCAAAATAAAAGAAACTTGTAACTCACTCTGAGTACTTAGTTGTGCAGATTGTGCTGCATTTATAAGTGGTGCATGTGGTGTTGTAAGTGAAGGAGTAAAAGAACTCTTGTGTCTGAGTACATTTTTTACACAAACTACCTAGAACTTTAATTAATTAATTTTTCGCCTACAATAAGTAGTTTATGTATGTTGATTTTATTGTAGCATTGTATTCAGCTGAAGAAAAAATCTGTTTAGAACAAAAAAAGCGAATCCGTGGTCTTGTTATTCTTTCTCAGTATTTTATTAGCCACTTACAATAAACTGTAATTAAAAAATGTTTCGTTTTATGTGACCAACAATGTCACAAAAGCCTCTTGGCCCTTCGGGAGGAAGTAGTGAATTGAAATACTTAGATTAAAATAGCGACACAATAATTTTGCATGCTGGACAACAGTTTACGAAAAGGACAACATGTGGAGCAGATTTGTGAAAATGCTACTTGCGAAAAAAGGCAAGTGTACAATAAACTTTCAAGTGAGAATTTCAAAAAGTACTTTTTACGTATTTTGGTAGACACGCGCGACTTCGCTGCGTATGTTTCAATCTTTTTAAATGCTATTATTGTTTAAAGAGCTGTATTTTATCATAGTATCATGAATATTTTAGTGAAATTTAGTGTATTATAATTTATTTGTACCTTCGGTAGATCATTTATTTTAATTCCATTTATTTACAGGAAGGTGCCATTTTGAAGAAGACCTCATATACTTGTACACCGGATTCCAATAAAGACCCGCTCGACACTTATATGGAGGATTACAAAGAAAATAATCGTCAAAGTCGATGTACCTGCCATACTAACAGCTTACAATACATGATATCTGAAATTATTACATTATCATCAACATTTGCTACGTTTAAGTATTTTTTTTTATGTTGATTTACTTAATTTTTTCAAATTATTTATGCATATTAAGTGTTTTCATTTAGGTATTATGTTGATACTGTGATATAATTAATACTATTTAGTTGTGTTTTTATAAGTTTTTAAGCTTTTGTGAGTTTTTTATAAATCTTTTTTATATGTACTAGGTACAAATAATATCTTTTCTGTATTCTTTACTTAAAATTATAAGGAAATTAAAAAAATGGGATTTTGTTTAACGGTGCGGTGTTAACTATGTGAGTACTACTTATTTTTAACCATAACAACATCACAATAATTAATTTATACCTATAAATTAATACCTATAAATCTAGCAACAATGCTGATTGTGTGATATAAATTAATTATTGTGATGTTGTTATGTAAATATACAATGTTGATTCTACGATCCAAAAAAAATATAGTAAGGTTTTGTAATCTGTGTAGCTTTTTAAATCGATTTTTTGTCATTTGGTTAAACTCTAACTACGCTTATATCAATGATTTCATTTGTATGTATATAAACTATGCTTACATCAAAGGAGATATAAGGATAAGGATATTTTATATGTTCTCATTGGCCCATAACGGGAAACCGTCAATGGGCTCAACGGTAAGCAAAGTTATGACTTCCCGCTGTCCCCGTGACGAGAAAACGTCCATGGGGACAACGGTAAGGAAATTTTATGACTTCCCGTTGTCCCCATAATGGGGACAGCGTCAATGGGGACAACGGGAATACATCCCAATATACACCCCGTTCTGTTGTGGTGGCAGATGGGGGGCAAATCTGAAAAAGTCGGAATTTTCCCGAGGTCCCCCAGACCCCCTACACGTTTCCGCAAAAAAAACTAGACCTCCCCATCCACCATCAAGGAGAACAATAATGTCAATCATTGAGTCAATGGTAATCCATCTTTATTTATATTTGTATACATATATGAAATCTGTGCAAAATACCTCTGTTGAAATTACACGCTGAGTAAAATTCTATAATTTAGTGTAGTGTTCTCAAGTAGCACCTACCTACGCGAGAAACCTGCACACCTAAGCTAATAACAATATCTAATAATAGGTACTAGAATAGTTTTAGCATATTATGATGTAGCAGTAGGTAAGTCCTTATTTCGATATGACGGAAGCCTCGATGCGATGCGCGACCGCTTGCCATGAGCGGAGGCCGCAGTCTGCGTGCGTAAAAATGTAGCGGGGGTATGCGGTTGGCGCGGGGAAAATTTTTGACTCCGCCCGAATCCTCAAGGCTCTTGGCCTATACACCCACCTTAAAAAGCAAATAGCAAAAAACAACAAGGGCGTATTCTTGAGTTTTGCGCCCGCCAAGCCTCGCTATAATGACACAGTTTTTGAGCACGAGAAGTAAAAGGTCATTAAGAGGCCTAAGCAAGGGCTGTAAAACAATACAAAATGATTGTCAATCAAACTACCAAAAATAAAATAGTTTCATGGAACAATTAAAATAGTAAAATAAATAATGATAGACAAAATGTCCTAGTGCAAATAACACTGCACGCACTGGAGTTTATTTAATTTATGTACGATTCTTTAACGATACCATTGTCATTGTATAACGATTGGTTAGCAGAATTCGGACCCAGCTGTCATTCAAACAGCCTCTGTTAGGTCACACTCACACAGCAATCGTTTTACAGGATCCTTTTTAGGGTTCCGTACCCAAAGGGGAAAAAGGGGCCCGGGCCCCGAAACGGAAAAGCGTATACAAGTCTGCAAAAAATTAGAACTACCGGATTTGATGCAAGCTAGCCTTTCAGACGACAAGGTCACTGGACTGGACTGCGCCACGTGCCAGGAAAAACACATTTCCTCATGAGCATTATAGTTTTTATTACTAGGTTATCACATGCATACCAAGGAAAGAGTTACTGATAACGTTTCCAATCAAACTTCGCCATGAACTCTGTACGGTCGGAATAATCCTATTCGCGGGGAACTTAATGAATAAATAGATGAAACTTACCCCTGTCTTTGGGTATAGTAAAAGTCCAAGCCGAATTTATCGACCACAGCATTCCAGTCTCAACAGAGACAAGTCATGCGTGTATAATGTCATGAGATATGTACCCTGCAGGCGCAGGCGCAAGTCTTGATTGTCTAATTGTTTTGTTATAGTATAATTGTAAATTGTAATGAGTATAAAGTAGTTATATTCCTGATTGAACCAAATCAAATCAGTCTTTATTTCAAAAATGTACACTTAGAAAAGGTCAAATTCTTAAAATAAAACATTGACACGGAAATAAAGTGATATTTTTTTATTTTGGTCGCTTCGGTATGTAGACTTAAGTAAAGAAGCGACGAAGAAACCTTTAGCCTGTTAGTTGTTATTTTTCGAGTTGGAGCAAAGCCCGTCCCAAGCTTTTTCTTCTTCTAGGTAATCTGATATTTTGTAGTAAGCCTTTTTGCACAGAAAGGTTTTGACAATTTGTTTGAATTTATTTATTGATAGATTTTGCAACTCACTAGGAATTTTGTTGTAGAAGCGTATACATTGCCCTTTAAAAGATACATTAATTTTGTGAAGCCTAGTTGTGGGCACAGCAAGTTTATGTTTATTTCTAGTATTTATGCTATGTATATCGCTATTTTTAGGACCACGCTGCCACGCTTTAATTTAATTTTAAACCATTGTAATATCCACATAGCGGAGGAGATCCGATGGGCAATAATTTTCAGGATGCTGTTCGTACTTCCCCGGTCTCTGCGTATCAGGGAGGCGGTCTTATTGCGAAGGATAACGCGAAATTTCATCGGAAAGTACATTTATATGGGAGCTATGGAGAGAGCTATGCTCGGATTTTCTCTGAAGGATAGGATTAGCAACGAATACATCCGACCAAGGTTATCGACATAGCTCAAAGGACTAGCAAGCTGAAGTGGCAGTGGGCCGGTCATATCTCGAGAAGAACCGACAACCGCTGGGGTAAACGTGTTCTTGAGTGGCGACCGCGACTCAGCAAACGTAGTGTAGGACGCCCTCCGATTAGGTGGGATGACAATTTGCGAAAGTTTGTTGGCAGATGCTGGATGCGGCAAGCTGAAGACAGGGCGCTATGCGCTCATTAAGGGAGGCCTTTGTTCAGCAGTGGACTAGTATAGGATGATGATGATGGGAGTTTAGGGGTTAGCACACTTCGCACCCACCTTGAGAGATTATTTTACGGTATAATTTAATGTTTTTATAATTAGTGTGTGTGTGAGTAGTTGTTACTACCTTAATTTTTATTCCTTTCTATAATAATTTTACTAACAAAATATGGATTTTGTTGACATAATATTATTTTTGGCTGTTTGCTTTACTGTCGTGATATATCTCGGCAAATCGTTTAAAGAAAGATATGGGTTACTTAAACCCAAGCAAGGCAGAAGCTAAGGGTTACTTCTTAGCAATTTATTTTATACGTAACGTTGTCTACACGTTTGTTCACAAAAGTGCCTAGACTGCTCATCCGATTTTGATGAACGAGGTTTTAATCGATTTTTAATTAGAGCCCGGGTGACCTAGGCTCACTCCCATACGAATAAATGAAATAGGCAGATACAAAGAAAGGAGTTATCGGATTTTTTGTGTAGTCTGAATGTGGATTATGTGTTTGGTTTTTTTTTTTTTGCTTTATAGTGCGCAACTCGCACTGGGGCAATTTTCTACAAAAAATTAAAAACGTCCCAAAATTTTTTGATTTTGTCAGGATTCGAACCCGCACCTCACGACTCCAACGACGCTATAGTCGTAAGGTCCCATAGATTGTCGACGAATGTGATCGATTTCGTGGCTTAGTTGGTTAGAGCGCACCCGTATATACTGAGGGTGAGGCGCGGGTTCGAATCTTGCCGAAATTGTTTTTTTTGTGACATTATTAAATGTATGTGAGTTTTTTTAGAATACTAGGTGCGCCCGCGGCTTCACTCTTGTAGTAAGCATTAATTTTTTTCTATTACTTTTTCTTCTTTTCGGTACGGAGACAAATCCAACAAATAAAACATGATTAAATCGGTCCAGCCGCGCGAGTTATAAATGGTGTAATTAACATGACTTTATGCTATTTTAAAAAAGATACTGTCAAATGCCAGACCAAATTTAGAGCATGGGTTATCGTTAGAATTTCATCGTCCGGAGTGAAATTTTTACATTATTTTTAAATTAAATGCAATTTTAAAATAATCAATTTGTTTACTAACCCATCATCATCATCAGCCTACATTAGTACACGGCTGGCTGGACATAGGTCTCCCGTAATGAGCGCCATAGCGCCCTGTCTTCTATTACAATAAAATATACTTACTTATACAAACACATATATGCACCTATTAAATATATCAATATACAATACCACGTTTAGAGAATTATCTACGTCGAAACATGAAGTAACGTACACGTGTCTGTTATTGATCTGATCACACTGCAGCTTCTGACTCATCCAAGTCAGAATAAATAGCTCACAGTTCTGGACATTTCGTTAGCTGTGACTCCTGCATAAGAAACCTGGTTAAGGACCTATACATATAAAGTTTGAAAGATATTTAGATCTTAGATCTCATCATCACCATCAGCCCACACTAGACATCTGGATCCGAGATCTGATGGAGTTCATTTAAGGTTTTATCGTATAACCCCAATGGTTTTAAAATGTCAATTACAGGATGGCTGGTTTTTGAGCAGAGATGGCAAACAATCGCGATAAATAGAAATAGGATAATGAGGCTGATGACCTGAAATGGAATTCTGTCGTCCAATCCTTATCAGAACACTATATTTACTGCTGAATATGTCACTAAGGGTCATTTTGCCATGTACCACGGTCTGTGATCGCAGTGGAGGTGTTAAAATTAACAGAATAAATAAATAATAATAATAATAATGCTGGCCAATTCACACAGCATTATCTGGCCCCAAGCTAAGCAGAGCTTGTGTTGTGGGTACTAGATAACTGATATACATCATATAATACATTACATAGATAGATATAGAAGAAGAGTGTACGAGCACGTACATTGTGCATTGCCCTAATTAACAGGGAAGTGTCCACAAGTGGGAATAGTCCACAAGACCAGTTATGTTTAATTAAATGAAAAAAACCCTATGTCCCATCACTTTTCATAATCCTTATGTTAAGCCATGTCCGCATTAATTATAAGACTTTCTCCTTACGTCCACAGTGTCAGGTAGCTTGGGAATTGTGCGGGCGAACAGACCACATACGGTCTGTGGACATGTATGGCTGTAGCTCTACAGACCATAATGTGGTCTGTGGACAGTTAACCTGTTACGGGCCTATATTCCGTCAGATCTCCATATCTTAGAAACTACTAAATATTTAGCTTTGAAATTTATACATGATAAAGTTCAGGACTTAACTCTACGGATCATATGTTTCGAAAACACGATACCATAAACTTTTCTCTACAGAAAAAAATTGCAAAATTACCACTTAATTCTTCCTAAAACCTTAATTTCTCATTAAATACAGAAGTTAAGATCTTGAGATCAGCATGGTAATAGAGCTAAGTATAAAGAACATTTTATATGATTCGGTTTGTTACAAATGATGTATAGTTTTAGCTTATTATCTAATAGTTAGGACTTTATTTAAAAAAACCGAAATAATATAAAATGTTTTTTTTATATCTAGTTCTATTACCATGCTTATTTTCAAAATCTTAACTTCTGTAATTATTGAGAAATAAACGTTTTAGTAAGAATTTAGAGGTAACTTTGCGATTTTTTTCTATAGAGAAAATTTTATGGAATCTTGTTTTCGAAATATATAATTAATAGAGTAAGTCCTGAACTTTACTGTAGAGGTATATAAGTTTCAAAGTTAAATATTTAGTAGTTTTGAACATATTTAGATCTGATGGAGTTGATTTAAGGTAGTATAACCCTTTAAACATAAGATACCTAGTAATAATTATTTGCACGGCACGATTCCATGTAGGTACGCCCACGCGATTAGCGCTCAATTACATCATCGTCTCACGTAATAATGGACTACGAATTCAATTAATAAATTCATTTTAGTAGGTCACGGGGAGCCGTCGTTGAATTCACTTAGAACAGGTCAACACAATCAGCGATTGGAACTCTGCCAAGATGCGATGGTTTCGATTTCCTATATCCATATCTTAAGAAGATATCATACTAGATTTTTTATACTTTTATATATTATTGTGAAAACAGTATGCCTTAAATTTGCGTTTTTTATCTGTTACTAGCTGCGCCTCGCGGTTTCGCTCGCGTGGGAATTTATATGTCAAATTGAGAAGAATAATGGTTATTAATGATTGAGATTAAGATGTTTCTATGGTATTTTTATGACAATATAGAAATTGTCTAAGATGTGCCCTTGTGTTCTATCAATAGCCGAAATTAAAAAATAAAATAAGATTCGTCTGTGCTATTCTAGAAGACAGGGCGGTATGCCTAAAGAAATAAAGTTATTGAGTTTCTGTTTGATGATGATTATGATTCTAGAAGGAACCATAACATACTACTACTATCTACATACCAAATTTCATCTAAATATGTTAAGTTGTTTTACGGAGAAACGTGGTAATATACATTCACACAAGCTTTCGTATTTATGATATTAGTAGGATTACAAATAATTATGAAAACAGTTTGCGTTAAATCTGCTTTTTTTATTATACATAAAAGGTTCCGTAGTATTCTTATGGTTGATTCGACCTCAATTTTGATTTGACCTATTTAGTCGAAAATGCGTGACAAAGAGCAATAGGTTCTTTTCACATGAACTGAATTTGGGAAGTAAATTGGAGATTCATATTTCCAGAATATTGAACAACTCAAAACAATACGAACTATGGTAAATATCACGTAAGTAATGATTTTAACCGTGTGGTGAAGGCTTAGGATTTACACCACCCCAGCTCTTCCCGTGGGTGACGTAAGAGGCGACTAAAGGATATCCAGGGGGCGAGAAGCAGGCGCCTCCTGCAGAACCATTTCATCACTAAACTGCGATCCCCAACCCGCATGCATGTGGGGATTATGGGCATTACGTGAGAGGGTATGAGATAAAAGTCAATAAGGCGCTGACAAGGGGGGGTGCGTCCAGCTGTGTATAGGCTGTGGGTGATGAAGTGATTGTAAAGAGATTTCTTATCCTGAGGAGTCTGAAGCTAACTCATGAATACGACCTTTGTGGCAGCTTTTCAGTTTTCACCAAGAAGGATTATTTAAATCGACAGGGATATAATCCCTATGCCATATATATATTCAGTTCGCGGAGTGCCAGGTTCATGAGGGATTTCCTCCCGCGAACAGTCAGCTTGTGGAATGATCTCCCTGCTGGGGTTTTCCTTCTGGACTACAACATGGGGTTCTTTAAAAAGTGGCTTCTAAGACATTGAAAGGGTCGGCAACGCGCGTGTGATGTTTCTGATGTTACAGGCGTCGATAGGCTGCGGTAACCGCTTTCCATCAGGTGGGCCTCATGCCTGTTTGCCAACTTGGCGGTTATTAAAAAAAATTAACATCAAAATTTTGGGAGATCCACTCCGGATAATCCAAATGATTTATATCCTTACTTTAAACGTGTAACATATAAATGATTCAGACAAAGTGCGTTGAAGGTACTTAACTCAAGTATTGATACAATACTTCAATAGCTTTACATCGTTTTATCTTTTAATGTAAATAATGAATCATGGGTTTAAAGTGGACAAGTGTGAGTAAGCGCATCCTTGTGGGTGCTCTACTTTTGGTTATATTTTAGTCTTCTCGCGAATTCGGCACTAAGTATTGGCTTCAACTGACATACCTACTACTGGTTTTTTAGGTTGGTTGGCGGGAAATAGCTTAAAAATATGGACAGGCGGCGAATAAAAATGATATGATGATGACTGCAATGTTTCCGAAAAGCGAAATGGAAACAGAAGACGCAAAAAGCAGGCCCGATCATCATCATTATTATTTAGAAATAATAAATGATTAAGAGAATGAGTCAACAAATTTGGAAAATCTACGAAAATAAATAAATAAATAATGGTGGACAAGTCACACAGTATTATCTAGCCCCAAGCTAAGCAGAGCTTGTGTTATGGGTACTAGATAACTGATTACATAATATAATACAATACATAGATAGATATTTTAATTGTACATAGAAAACGACCAGAACACCCTGGACAAATGACTGCAGATCGTACACACATTTGTTCCGAGGCGGGAATCGAACCCGCAACCTCCTGCGTCGCAGGCAGACCTTCGCCCACCGCGCCACAGAGGTCGTCAAAAAGCTACTTACCTACATGTTTTTAAATAAGGTAAACTTAACAAAATAGTGTGAACATATTGTTGTTAACTTTACTTGAATATGGGGTCAAATACAATTGTTGGCAGAAATGTAAAGAAGATAAGAATTTAGAGCAAAGCCGTCATTGAATTTCACCGTTAAGGTTAAGCACTAGCATAACCGGTTTCGAAGTCGAAGGAGAATAATAATTGTAATAACAACCAATAGGATATCAAATAAATTTCGTGAAAGTCATAAATATTAGAACAAGTTAAAAAAAACCTCATTATTCTGTTACATTTCTATAGCATGTTTTTCGGTTATTTAGGAACCTAAAAATTTCTAATATATTTCAGTTACTTCCATAGTATCATGTCTTATGGTATTTTGCTTTGGGGACGGGCAGCCGACATTCAGACTATCTTTGTTCTCCAAAAAAGGGCTGTACGCGCAATTTATAAATTAAAGCCACGCCACTCTTTGAGGGAATTATTTAAAGACATAAATATTTTGACAGTAATATCGCAATACATATATGAAAATCTAATGTATACGCACAAAAACAAAGATAGCTTTTTAAAAAAATGTGATGTTCACAAAGTAAATACAAGAAACAAGAACAAACTGCACATCCCATCATATAGATTACGAAAGGTAGGGAAATCATTTATGGGAAATTGCGTACGTTTCTATAACAAGCTTCCATCTGAAGCAACTGAGCTCCCTATTCGTAAATTTAAACAGTACATAAAACGAAATCTAATAAAGAAAGCCTATTACTCCATAGATGATTACATCAATGATGTAAATGCTTGGCCAGATGTCGCTCAGTTCCACACCGACAATGGTATATAAGGGATATAATGTTAAGCTTAGTTAGTTTCATATAAATATTGAGTTATATACAAATTAGATTATATTTAGACTGAGATAAGTAATGTATTAATTTTAAGATTTATAAAACTTACTAGTGGTTTCTTTTTCGCTTCTTCCACTAGTGGACAAAAAATTGAAGCGAATAAAATCAATAACATCATATTTCTTATTTGATAATAATGACTATTTATAAACCTGTTTATAGTATAAAATTTGACTTGTCTAAGTGCTTATTTTGTAAGCTTAAAGAAATAAACGTTATTGATATTTGATATTTGATATTTATTTGATCTAAAACCTTCGTGCTAACCATAACACATAGTTGCAAAAAAATTAAAAGAATATAAGTACCTACCTATTTTTTAAAAATTTTGCGTTGTTGTAGGAAATGTAGGAACCATATAAAAACGCACATCACAAACCACTACAGAACCGCTATCTCCAACCCGTATGCCCAGCGTCTGGATTATGGTATCACCTCCAAATAAGAAGAACAATAAGGCACTTATCAGGAAAAGCCTATGTTCAGCTCTGCTGTGGAATTCTAAAACCACCCATTATATAATTGACATTTGAAAACCATTTCAATGGCTTTCAAAAAACCCTTTTGGCAAAATGGCCATTCAAAGGGCTTTCAAATGTTATTGGATAGGTGGTTACAGAGTAGGTAATTCCACAGCTAGTCTGGTTAATGCTGTTGATGATGATAGTATCGTTGGATCATGAAGATACCTTAAGGGTACTTAAACGATAAAATGATTGTATCATTCGATATTGCTTTCTTTCTACGTACAGCGTGGACAATGCGCGTAATTTTAAATACAGACGATATGTTTTTACAAACATCCCTCTTTTATTCATAACAATCAAGAATTCTTCGGAACTTCGCCATATAAATCACTGGATTGAGGCTTCGCTTTTGCGGTATCTAGATAAAATTTCGCCAATAGATTTATTCAGTAAACAATTGACCTCCTTGTCAAGGATACGTACGATCCATCACTTTGCCGTTTTTGCCGCACATTTTGATATATTTAGATGTTTAGTCGAGAAAAGGTACCTAATTAACAGACAGACTAATTAATTATGTCATTTATAGTGCAATATTTAACATGATTCTAGTTTTGAGCTTAGATATACAGTAAACATCCCGTTATAAAAGACTTAAGTGTCATGATAGTTTTAAAAGTTTTAGACCGAGTTAATGTCTTATTAATATGGATGCGGACTATTGAGATCCCGTAAGTAACGGTATAAAACTAGTCCAACTCTGTAGTCTATAAGGATCACCGCCGACGAATGTATCGCTGATTGTCATCATGCCAAACAGAAGCAACTCTATGAGCGTGTCTTCACACGACGTTATTATCATCACCCGGATAATTTTAACAACTCATTGCGAGACATTTGCCTTTAGAGGTAGTCCCTAAGCTTTAGGTAGAACTTACAGTTCAAGCTATAGAACTGATCACTGCTCATGTAGGTACCCCATTAACAACAAAATTCTTCGAGTATTCCACTAAATATTCAGTCATCCCGACAACTATAACAAGAAACATATACCCCGCATAATGCAGAGCTTTCAAAAATGGCCAGGTTTTATCACAAAATATCGCTAAAGACAACAGATGCAAATAACTATGGGGATTTGCGATTCTCCAGAGCCCTGTCGCGAAGAAAAACAACCCCGATTTGAACATAGTTTCACGCCTATGGATATCGTAATCAGCCGTGTTCTCTAAAACCTCTTGATAGATATCGATGTACCGATTCCAAGCTAAGGACGATAACACCATTTGCCCGGAAAACAAACCTATTACTTGAATTATCCTTTGATAAGTGACTTTTGTTTTGTAAGAGATCCCTACTTCTGCTGTGTGGTCCTTTTCTATGTCCTCGCTAGAGTTTATCTCTTTTAATTGGTGGTAAGGAAGAGTGCTGACTGGCGTATCTTTGTAACCTCGTCTGGGTGGATTGTTTTTAAGATACCACATCAACCCCAAGACCATGGCAACTACGCCTATTAAATCACAGATCCCATCAACGAAATAACCGAGAGTTCCGACCTCGGACCTCTCACCCTTTATATTCTTTCTTTTTCTAGCAACGTGCCCGTCAAGGTCATCTAAAAACATTCTCAATTGAAAAAGCACTACTCCAAAACGTCTGACAGCTAGATTCTGATCGGTTAACAGCTTTGCGCCCACGAAGGCGATAAACACATGGAAGAATGAAATCATATTAGGGGTTACTATCAGCCATTGGTCTGATATACCAAGCCCTTGATCAAATAATGAACATAAAGGTCCGTAAATATAGTGATTTACATGATCCACCATGAGAGCTTTCACAGTAGGATGGCATAAAGGATTTATACTACACGGAACCCAAGTTACATCTTCATAGCTCGGCTTATTCGAGTTCGTAGATATCTCAGTTACATTGCTTATATCTATATAATCGAATATATCTAATTTATAGTTCTGTATTCTTAGGAATAGAAATGTGTCCATACACGCACAGTATACGACTATGACCAGGAGAAGGAAAGTCAAGATTTTGCTTGCTTGCGATGCTGGCCACATCATTTTGAAGTTCAATATCCTTGGTGTTGTTATTCAATGAAAACAGCTTATTGCAAACCGCTGATCAACTGCACGGTTGTTTTATGCGTAGGAATAACAGAACATAACTGTTATTTTTGATCATGTAACCACTTTTTTATTCAAGACTGGATCACCCAATATAGCTTTACACACTTCACTTCACATAAAAATGCATCTCTTCTGTGAATTCAAAACGCATGTTTCTTGTAACACGATCAAAACACTGCTCGCTCAAATCGATGGGCGGATATTATACACACAACATAACACCGCGTACAACAATACAGCGAAAATACACGTTATCGGACTGCAGAACAGTTTTTTGAGTTTTGCGTTTGTGAATGAAAATGTAAATAATGTTTTAGAGAGGGCGCGAGTGCTTCGCACGGCTGCGCCCTGTCGTCTGACGGAGGTCTACGGATTTACGGAAGGATGTCGGAGGGGATAGGGTGGCCACATCACAACTGAGTTATAATTATAGGACCCTCCGACGACGACGTCGATCCTCACGGCCGACGAGTTTGTGTAACATTTTGACTGTCATGAAAAGTGTTATAAAACTTTTTAAACTTTCGCGATTTGAAAACATATTTAAGATTATTTGTCGCGGTATTTTTATAAATAATCCTTCCATGTGTTTTGTTATGTAAATACGTTTCATTGTTACATAGTAGATCTTTTTAAGGCTCTCTTTGATTCTTAGTTTTGCTTTATAGTGCTTAACACGCACTGGGGCAATTTTGTCTTTGATTCATTGTGATTTATATTCTGGACAATACTTCTTAAAAAGAAATAAAAAGGTAATTTAATTATAGGTACTACAATTGGACCAAAACCGGCTAATAAAATTGAAGGTCAACTCACATCAACTTCTCAAATAAATGAGATCAGTTTTCATCAATAGGGCCATCATACCTACCTCTACCTTCCATGCCAAGCCAAAATACGGCGAATGTATATTATGTGGTATATGGTGGTGGTTCGGTTCGATGTCTATAATATAAGTGGTGCCACATCTCTTTTACGGACTCATTTCTTGTGGGCACAACGGTATTGGTATGGTACTACAAAAATAAAACAAAAGAAGAGGCCTTCCTACTGGCACTTTTTATTAAAATTAGGTATTTAGATGGAATAAAACGTAAACAAAGACGTCTCATTCGGGTAATGGCGCGACATCAAGGCCATTGGAGAAAGTGATAGCGCTATTTGTAACACTGCATGCAAGAGGAACGCGCTGGAGGTTTGGGAGCTTGGGCGGAAAGTTGACGAGAAAAGAAACCATACTCTCGGAAAAACAGCATAGGACCCTGAGGGATCCTTGCCTTACCTCCCGTCTAACATCATCGGTGTTAGAGTTCTAGATAAAAATATCTACATTTGTTGACACAAAAGTGTCAACATAATTAAATATTACTGGAGAAAAATACTTTACGACATTGGTAATTTGGTATCATCAGCTACTTTTTTCTATACCAATATAATATACTTAATATAAAACAAAGTCGTGTTAGTTACACCATTTATAACTCAAGAACGAAGGGACCGATTTTCATGGTTTTTGATTTGTTTGATTTTTCTTAGTCCGGAATAGTATATGAAGTATTAAAAACATTCGAAAATTGACGAAAAAATAAACTACCCGTGCGAAGCCGGGGCGGACCGCTAGTGTTATATAAAGGAAAGATTTGTTTGTTTGAATTACATAGGCTCCTAAACCATTGGACCGATTTGAAAAATTCTTTCACCATTTGAATCCTACATTATCCCTGATGAACATAGGCTATAGAATATACCCGTCCGAAGCCGGGGCGGACCGCTGGTATCCCATGAATGAATTCCCATGGAACAGAATCAACCTTTAAGCCTTTTCATAGAAACAACGCGTGAAGTAGCGGGCAGAAACTAGTTTAGGTATAAAATCTGCGGCGCATTAGGTAGGTCGTATGCATAGGTATTGTATTTATTACATAGATTTAAATCGTTAGATAGGCCCTTACCGCAGTGAGACCGCGCTGTGTTGTTCCACGGTCGAAGAGAGTGAGGCTCACTAACCTGGAATCAGTGCACATCCAAACACAGTGTTAGCCGGACGTGTTGTAAAGGACGTTTGCGAGCAGTTTAGTGTCACAAAATGCCATCGTGTGCCTTTCTAAAGTGCAACAACAATTCTAGAAACACAAATAAAGCCATAGGTGTAACATTTCACTCGTAAGTATTGCGATTTGATTTAAAAACTTTTATTTTTCCTTCCGCACTGTCTAAAATAACAAATTTAAACGGCGAGTGCACGAAAGAGAAAGTAGTGTTTGCAACTAATGTGGGAGAAAAAGAGATGACACTATTTTCTCAGTACACTTGTTGTGTGTAGATTGCACACGTTTTAGACAGACGCGTTTTCGATTTCAGGATTTAAATAAGACCTTTATGTTTTCACAGAAGTCAGTGCAATACAATTGTAAACGAAATGGTAATAATAATAATTAGGTTTATTGGCAAAAACACTATTTCTAACTACTTACCGGACCGTACCTTCTACACAAATTGCACAGTTTTTGGACGCCATGTTGACGCACACATTTAAACATTTTCGATTTCAGGGCATCTAAGTGCATACTTTTTTCAGAAAAGTGTATGCAATACAATTGCACACGAAATGGTAATAGCAACAGATAAGTACAATGGCAGAAACACAGTTTTTTTGACTACTCATTAGTGTGCGTGCGTCGGCATTTTGTTAACGCACACATTCAAAAACAAAGCCACAGTTTTTGGCGTCGGGGCCTATCTAACGATTTAAATCTATGATTTATTACATCTGGATTTAATTAGTGATCAATAATGAAAGAAAATTGAACTATCAAGGTGAGAAATGAAATACTTATCTTACAGTGTTTTAAAAATCTCTTTTCTAAGGACATACAAAGTGTATTTTATGAACGCACGGTTTAGGTACCTACCTCAAACGTCATACCCAACGTCGCGTCCTGTCGTCGTAAGAGGCGACTAAGGGACATAAACCGAGGGGTGGGCGGGCAGCAGCACCTCTTGCAGAATAAATCTGCCACTGAACTGCGATCCCCAACCCGCATGCCCAGCGTGGGGACTAAAGGCACTCCCCTCATGAGAATCGCTAATAAGGCGATTATCAGGGAGAGGCCTGCGTCCAGCAGTGGACCATTATAGGCTGTTGAGGTGAGGAGGTGAGGATTCAAACGCAACTTGAATGACGAATTTGTTGACTCAAGTGACGAATTTTTGGCAGATTTTCATTGAAAATTGTAAGTAAATAATCATTTTTCTATCTATAAAATCGGCTAAAGAAGGGTCTCAACGTTTCAAATTCTTAGTGTGTTTCTACTTAACTTATGATATGATTATCTTCAAACTCAATATGGATAGGTAGGTACTCAACTTATAAAGTTATGGGAAATGACTCATTTCCCATCAAATGAGTTTCATATTTGTTCATAATAATTAATAACCTTAAAAACGGGCTGAGAATTAAATACACAAAACTCAATCTGGAACACCAGGTGTCCAAGATTGATTTTTATGGTTTTTTTTGTCTGATACTCTGATTCATTTTAAATCTACGCGAATGAACAACTTTTGTTGAGAAAAATCGACCAAAAATGCATTTAATCAAATTTGAACCCAAGGGGAATGGAAAAGAGGGTTGATGCAGCGTTTAATTTCCTCCTGTAATGCACAGGTGGTTGAGGGCTAGTTGACATAGACCTTTGACTTCAAATGACCCCATAAAAAGAAGTCTAATGGTGTTAAATCAACATATCTAGAAGGGCAATTCTGGGGCATACACCTTCCTATTTGTTTTAAATTTTTTTCTCCGTTCCACAAGCAACAAAACCCTACTAACCTGAGGCACCTGGGTGGACTTCCCACAGCCCGTCTCCCCGAGCAACACAAGTGTCTGATGCCGCTCCAACAAGTACAACACATGGCTCCTGTACTGGAACACGGGCAGCCGCTGTCTTTGTGCCTCCATCGGGAGGTGGTGGTACCTGTACAAATATTTATTTAGTAAATATCACTGGACAATCCATCACAGCATCATCTAGTCCCAAGCTAAGCAGAGCTTGCGTTATGGGTCCTAGATGACTGATATATTTGATAGACACATTATAATACATTGATATATATTTTTATCATTATATAAAATACCCAGAACACCCGGGACAAATATCTGCTTATCGTTCAGATATTTGTTCCAAGGCGGGAATCGAACCCGCAACCTCCTGCATCGTAGGAGGCCGTCAAGTAATACATAGCTATAATAATAAATTTAATAGAAAATTACTTTATTAAACAACATAAATATAAGTTAGCGTGGTACTAACTAGGTAGCTTTGCTTAAATAATATCCCGAAAATGTTCGATTTCGGCAGTACTTGAACCCGCGAACTTATTTTTTTTTTTTTAAATCTTTATTCAGAAAGAAAATAACAATCAAATAACAAATTTAAATTAAAACTAGTATTTACAATAAAAACAATTAAGCTATCTGCAAACTGTTGCAAACAATCTACAGGTAGCTCAACCCGCGAACTTATTTTCCCGAGTGCAAGGGCTTACGCACTATGGTAACAAACTAACCTTAGCTCTGTTTACTTAGTGACTGTGGGAATTATTCAGCATTACTTAATAAATGACGAGCTCTGTGACGCGGTGGGCGAAGGTCTGCCTGCGACGCAGAAGGTTGCGGGTTCGATTTCCGCCTCGGGACAAATGTATGTACGATCTGCAGACATTTGTTCAGGGTGTTCTGGTCGTTTTCTACATATACATTATAATAAAAAAAAATATTGTATCTATATGTATTGTGTTATATTATGTATATCAGTTATCTTATCTAGTACCCATAACACAAGCTCTGCTTAGCTTGGGGCTAGGTAATGCTGTGTGAATTGTCCAGCATTATTTATTTATATTTATTTATAAATAAAACATCAAGTGCAAGTTGGATTCAAGCACCGAGGATTCCATATTTTGTATAGGTTTTAGTGCATCAAATTATTATTTTTCTCATTCCACTGCCAGACACAAAGGCTCAGGTGGGAGCACAGATTAGGTAATGTTACTCCCATAGCATATGGCTTCCCTTAATTCTGTTTGGTGAATAATCACATCAATGTTATAAATGCAAAAGTTGGAATGTTCTCACAGTCAAACTACTGAACTGATTGTGCTGAACTTTTGCATAGATGTCATTCTTGTCTTGACCTGCAACCATGTATAGACCACTTTTTATTTCGGAAATAACCAGTGAGATATTGCATGCTGAAACCAATAGGGAATACTCTAATAATAACATATAATTATGAATATTTTAGTAAGGAATTGAACTGCAATCACCAATCCGCCTGTCAGGCAAGGTGATGACAGCAAAATCCCCTTGTTTAGGGGAGGCAAAATCAGCTGTGGATGTTTGTGTGCAGAGGAGGTAATGTAAGGTACCGATTGTATGTGAAGCTGGTTCGGGAATCATTATCCGAGGAGAGTGATGCGTCTGTGTTGGGGTTGATGAGTGTCTCGATGGTGCCGTCTTTGTTTCTCGATGGGTAGAGGGGATCATCACCTGGAAGTTAAATAAAAATAATGGTGGACAGTCCACAATGCATGATCTAGCCTTAGCCCCAATGAAGCATTTATTTTAATTAATTTACTTTCCTTCCAAATTGTATCTGACTGTAGGCCATTTGTTTTTGTTTATTTTTAAAATAATTATATTTAAGTAGTCGCATGTCTGAGTAAACGTCTTTGTCACATGTCTTCATTATGTAACATGTTAAACTAATTAAATTTTGTAAATCTTAACAATATCAATCAAAAATATTCGCAAACATTTTAATTGGTGCCTTATTCGGTTTTGTGGTGAACTTGTATTAACATTTTACAAGCAAGCACAAAATTGTGTGTACTATTAAGAAAAATAGATTTAGCACATTAACAGTATCTATTAACTCTCAGTAGCCACTCTTATGATGTTTAAGGGGATTATAGGCATTAAACCCACGAGAAAAAAAACCAATAAGGCGATTATCAGGGATAGGCCTACGTCAAGCAGTGAACCATGGAGCCTGACTCTATCTAAATAGGTACCCCACATAGAAACTTAGATATTTTTATTTATTCTACACTGAAACACCCAGAACAACCGGAACAAATCTGCAGATGGTAATACTACGAACATTAGCCTTGATGTGATAATCGAACCCGCAACCTCCTGCATTGTGAGAGACCACGGACACGACGTATCTAGTAATTTACAAAGGCTATTTATGTATACTAAATTAAATAGGTAATTAGTCTGTAAATTTTATTAAGCTCTCACATTCATTTTCTCAATGTAAACACAAACATAACCTTAAAAATGTTTGCCGGCACTCACCAGGTTTTACAAATCTTGGCCTTTGGTTCGCCATGGTATTCATTTTTTAGTAACCAGTAGAAAACAATAAAACATCCAGGACTACTTATAGTGTAAATTTTTCTCACAAAAGACTGAGAAGAAATGCAAACAAAAACAACAACAAGACAAGTTAACTTAAAACAACCACAGATTTATAAGTATTGAAAACAACCACCATCCATAGCCATAGACTACGTAGTATGTACTCTATGGTAGTATCACGGTAGGTTATCTTCAAACAAAAATAATGGACTTTACGTCTATGGCCTTGTCTACGGGTTCACTTATTATCCAAAATTCCAATATGACAAATCCCACCCCCTTCCCTTCACACTTTTTCCTCTCGTCTTTGAAAGAAAACAGTGACAACCACGGTGACAACCGACGCCATATTAGTTTTGCTGTTTGTGTACTTTGTTTTCATTGAATTGTTTGTTTGAAAACCACAACCAAACCACGAACACACCAGCCAAAGAGAATAAAATTATCAGAAAAAAAACTTAAGTTTATGATTATGACACTCCATTGATCTAGAGCTATTAGTCTACCGAAGGCTCAGTTATAAATTAAATGCTCTAAGCTAAGGCTCAGACAGACCGAAGGGGTCATCGACTTGGGTTTAGAGTCGTTGGAAGGGGTCGAGGGGTTTTCTCTTTTTATTGTGACACTCTGACACAGACATATAGTCGCGGCCAAAAAATAGCGGTGGCATAAAGAAGTTGATGTTGAGTAGCTTGCTTGTTGATTTTCTGCTCCGTGTCTGTCATCCCATTAATTTTTGCTATAATTTCCTTAGAGCATTTATAACGGGAGTTGGCAAGCGCTACTTTTAGTACTAAAATCTTTCTGCCGTTTTTCGCAGGAAGCGAGGTAATATGGTACAGCACACATTTATATAACATGCATACTAATGCAGAAAAGTTGTTACACCAAGGTTACACCATTATTGAGTTACACACTAACACGCACTACGCCTTCTACCAAGAAATCAATACTCACCTACCAAGACGCTTGAAACTGTCGCAACTAGTATTCCATTTAAATCTAAATTATACAATATTACAAAAACAATTGAAAAAAATATCACCTAGGTACTTGTGATAGGAAATACCGTGTTCCCTTAAGTTTTGTGTCTCTGATCGCCTTTTACCCCAAAATACCGCACAATTCACCGTTTTCACTAAGCACTAGGTACTTCGCGACACGAAACGACAGCTAACTCCAGTTATAAATTCTCTAAGATAATTTCCAACGATCGAGGAGTAGGTATACGGATACGCAATTAAGGCTTATTTTACGCAGGGACGAGGGAATTTCCCTCGTCCCTGCACTTACAATAATTTTTCAGATGTCAGATTTTGTGCGACTTGAGGTCATCATTACATAGGTAGGTTATTCTAAGGGTAGTAAAATGTTATGATGTTTATCTTAATCATACCTAGGTACCTACCTACCAAAAAGTATTACCTGTGATGTCATAATAATGTTTATCAGCTACCATCATCATCATCAGCCTATTATTAGTCCACTGCTGGATATAGGCCTCCCCTAATGAGAGCCATAGCGCCCTGTCTTCAGCTTGCCGCATCCAGCATCTGTCAGCAGTCTTTCGAAAATCGTCATCCCACGTGGTCGGAGGGCGTCCTACACCACGTTTGCCGAGTCGCGGTCTCCACTCAAGAACACGTCATAATGTTATTTACCTCTTTTCCAAATTGTCTACTATAAATAGCGTTATAAATAGTAATTGTTATCAAACAAGAAATAAAGCATAATACCTGTACGATTCTTACTGACTTGTTAATTATAATTTTACCAATAAAATCTTGTAGGTACTTATCTTGTATCAAATTTATGATAAGAAGTGTACCTAATTAATAGGCACATATGAATATCAAGTAGGTTCCTAGTTCCTACCTCCCTATTTATAATTATTATAATTTGTAACATACTTAGTAGGTAGGTACCTACCTAACAGCGAGCGTTATATTATTTAGAAAGGGTTTAAAACACACAAATAAAATACGCTAAGTTACAAAAAGATTTAGGTAGGTAAGTATTCATAAAGTTAAATGACATGTCTTTTAAGTAGGTTAGGTTACATGCGTAGTCAGCTTGCATGAACGAACATGCTTCGCTTCAGGCAAATCAGGAACATCCGCAAAAGGAAGATTCTACCTTTTGGCGGTCGTCGTGCGTCTTGAAACTGGCATGCCGGCGGCGTTACAATGAATGCTGTTTCTTCCCAGAAAATCTAGAATACCTACCTACCCCAGATGTGGGCTCTTTCGCGGGCTACCTATAGTAAGTTTACCTATAAAACTTAAAATAAATACATTTAGGTACTGTCTAAATTTATATGTAATCTGATTTAGATACATACAAGTTACTATTTAATATATAAAACTAACAAGGTAAACTTAACATTATTTTGCTTATGGATGTAGGCTGGATGTACCTAGGTAATCAATCATCTATGGAATAAAAGGGTGTCCGTAATGGTAGCGTACACATAACCGAATTCACGTTTGTTGTTATGCCTAATAAATAACGTATAAATAGAGTATAATACGTAGTGAAAAAATTCTATGTCTATCTATGGTATAATCAGTGCAAAAGTAAAATAAATAGCGCCTCCTTGGTTTAAGAAATAATGACAATAAAAGGCTGTCTGTCTGTCTTGGTGTAGAGGAGCGCGCGATGCGCTTTTTCGGCGCAGCTAGGTATCCTAGATTTCAAAATGGTAGGTATAATACGTACCTACCTACCTATCACTTTTCACCTGTAGGTATAGGTACGAAGCATTATTTTATTTTTCTAAAATAAAACCAACTCAGGAACCATTGAAATCGAGATTGAGATTCGAGATGATAGACTAATGAATTTGTGGTTTTCTGGGTCATCATGAACCACCTGTCTTCCATTTTCGGTTTGTCGTTGTATTTCGGGACACCCTTTATATTACCTATGAATAGTAGGTAAATTACTTACCTAATTTCTTGCATAAAATGATTAGCTTTCTTGCAGTGCCTAAATGCAAGTTTGTTTTAAAATTTTGTTGGAAAGTGAAGAATTTAGTGCTAGTCAAAGGCTTCCTTCAACAATAAATTAAAAATTGTTCATCGTTTCTGGAACATTTAAATAACTTTGCAAGACCCTAAGCTTTCATAATATTATCACTGAAACAATCCGACGAGCCACTTTTCTCACGAGTCACGAATCATCTCGCCCCAGAAGACTCGACGAGTTCCAACCACCGGAGCAGACTATCGTTAAATCGAGGTGCTGAAATGCCTTTATGATGCCGCCGCCACCATGAGTGTCCAAGTACAGGGCCAGCAGTCTAAACCAATCCAACTGCGCAGAGGAGTGAGACGGGAGGATGTTATATCCACGAACTTTGATAACTAAAACCAAGGTCATTATCAATTGCCACATTGATCCGGGACCGGTCGTCGTACATGACCACCTTCTCGAAATTGTTTCCGAATACACTTACCTACCTTGGGCAGATTCTGAAGATGGGTAAAAACAATTTCGAGAAGAAGGCCTAACAAAGGTACGACATAGCTCAAAGGATTAGCAAGCTGAAGTGGCAGCGGGATGGCTATATCTCGAGAAGAACCGACCACCGCTGGGGCAAACGTGTTCTTGAGTGGAGACCGCGTCTCGGCAAACGTAGTGTAGGACGCCCTCCGACCAGGCGGGATGACGATTTGCGAAAGATGCGGCAAGCTAAAGACAGGGCGCTAGGGCGCTCATTAGGGGAGGCAAATGTCCAGCAGTGGACTAATATAGGCTGATAATGATAATGATGTAGCTGAGAAGCCGCCGCAAGAGCGTGTGACGTCATTATACCATGGGTGGGGACGAACGCTACAAAAACTTCCCGCTGGTCCATAAGGGGACGAACATTGGGGACGAGACGTGGGGACAAGCGGAAATAACCCGTCGTCGTGCGTGTAAAGACTGGGGGGAATGTGGTAATGTAAGGTACACATGTAGAGAATCGAATAATGATCAACTTGAGTCCATTTGTTTTTTTTTTATTCTAGAGTGGCGATTAAAGAAAAACGTTTACTCCCCTATTAGCTGGCAAGGGATAACTGGCAATAGGTATGGTAGGTACAATGACGTCACACGCTGCCGCGTAGGATGATTTTACCGGCAGTAACGGCCTAATATTTATTACATAATATAATTCGTAATTTAATGGTCCGATTGTGATATAATATCATTCGAATGTCATAAAGAATAACGTGAATACTAGTTTTATTGAATTTGCTAGAACTTTACCAATCCTCATGCTCTGCTTTCATCTACCGAGACCTAATTTTTGTCCATCTCGCTGCTGGATTAAAAAACTAGACTTCAGGAAAACTCACTACCTACCTAGTCGAATAACAAGGTAAGTACTTACATAATCAATAATCATGTATAAGCTCAAGGGCAAAGATACAAAAATAACCAATAATTCACAAACGTTTATTAAAATTACGTTATCCGACCACCACCGGCCTTCTTGCGGTAATCCTTTGGTAGCTATATGGGCGCTGGTAAATTACTGGCACACTCTGAATCACCACCTTTTGACCTAACACGTCGCCCGCTGGTCTATATCCTATAATGTTATGAGCTGCCTTGTAAGGTGATGCCATGTGGTGAACTATTGTTGATTGTATATTTTGACCTAATGTATTACCGAGTGGAGATATCGGTCCCAAATTTCCAAGATTTTGCTGATGGTCATACAGGTCATTCTCGTAGTTATTCTGGCCAACCACGGCAACGTAATTATTATTTTCTAAGTTTTGCTGCCCTATCATTCCTTGATTTGCATCTGCGCTGTAAAAACCATTGTTATTCAGATTTAGCTGGTCTTGGGAATCAACGGTATATTGTAACACATGATCATGACCAGTAATCGACTGTAGTACGTTATTCACAACACCTTTTCCTCCGCCTACACTTTGATTTCCATTGTACTTCATTTTTTCTATAAGCTGAATGTCATCGAAAACTGAGTCTTTAATAGATTCTCCGTTTATACCATTGGTGTCAGGTTCTGCATCAACTATATGTTCTAGTTCAAATGGAAATAACTGTTCTGCTTCTTGGTGAAGGATAGTGCTCTGGGTACCTAGAACTCCACCTTGATTTGCTGCCACACTATTCATTCCATAGTATAATAAACCTCCAGGAACAGCTGTGGGGTCATTCGAGAATAATAATTGTTCCCCGTTATTTATTCCTCCAACTTGATTAGGCGTTCCTATACCACTACTTCCATAATATGCAACGCTTCCAGGACCTACTGTTGGGTCATTTGAGATTGATAACTGATCCTCGTTTTTTATTTCTCCAACTTGATCAGGCATTCCCATACCATTCATTCCATAGTATGCTACGCTTCCAGGAACTACTGTTGGGTTATTCGAGATTAATAACTGTTCCTCGTTATTTATTGTTCCGACTTGATTAGGCATTCCCATACCATTACTTCCATAGTATGCTACGCTTCCAGGAACTGCTGTTGGGTTATTCGAGATTAACAACTGTTCCTCGTTATTAATTCCTCCAACTTGATTAGGCATTCCCATACCATTAATTTTATAGTATGATACGCTTCCAGGAACTGCTGTTGGCTTATTTGAGTTTAATAACTGTTCCTCGTGATTTTTTCCTCCAACTTGATTAGGCTTTCCCATACCATTAACTTCATAGTATGCTACGCTTCCAGGAACTGCTGTTGGGTTATTTGAGATTAATAACTGTTCCTGATGATTTGTTCCCCCAACTTGATCAGACATTCCCATACCATTAATTCCATAGTATACTACTGTCCCAGGAAATGCTGCTGGGTCATTGGATACTAATAATGGTTCATTATCATTTACAACTTCGATTTGATGAGGTACACTATTAATTCCATAGTATAACACATTATTTCCAAAGCTCGAAATTGGTTGTTTAGGCATGACTAAATGTTGTTCATCATAAACTTTATGATTGATCACTCCAACCTGATTGGCTCCTGCTACATTAGTTTTATAGTTTTTCGGATTTTTTGGACCAGAAGGTCTTGGTGTTGGTTTATAAGGAGTATCTAATTTTTCCCATTTCACCGGAGGGTTAGACCCAATAGGAAGGCCATCTTGTTCTGTGGCTGACTCTAGGTCACCCGCATCAGATTCTTGATAGTTAACTTCGTTCAGCATTAACTTTGGGTTCGTAATCTTGACCCCGTTTTGATAATTTGAATCTCCTGAGGCCATAATTATATTTTGGTTATCATAATTGATCATGTTTAGTCCATTATATTTTTTTACAAACTCTTTTGCATCGTTTGGTTTAGATTTGACATTAATTCCGATATCGTGTGAATGTGATGACGCTAAATTCATCGTCGATTTTGGATTAAAAACAGAAACAGCATCTTGACGATTACCACTGCCAGAGTTCATTGTTATTTTTTGATTATCGATGTTAACGTAGCCATTCGAACTCATTACATTAGAAGGATGCGAAGCTTCCTTTGTAGCATCGAAAAGTTTTTTTACCCAGTTATTCGCTGGTGGATTATTTTGACCCTTGTTGTTAATTGCACTACGGAGGTGAACATTGACGCTATCTTTACCATCCCGTAAAATATCGTCGCGTAGTTTTTCAGAGTTAAAAGTAGAAGAGTGGGAAATTGGAGAGTTGAAAAGATCATTTAACCTTTGCATTCCTATTATAATATTCGGGTCGGCCTCTTTTTTGTCCCGTAAGATGAATGGTTCTACTGATTCTTGATTATCACTCTCCATGTCGGTTAATTGTTGATATTTGTTATTGGATTCCTTAAGATCTAGAATCTCGTCAGTTGTTAAATCAGACGTGATATTTTTCAACATATTCAGTTGTTTTCGCAATGCATGGTTTTCTTCAATAAGTTTTGTATCAACTAAGGATCCTGCGTTCACGGTAAGCTTTAGTAAATCTCCTTTGTTAAAGTTTTTCAAGTCTGGTGAAACGTCTACTACGTGAGAGAGAGCCAATAACTCTTCATAGAGCTCAGTTGGTTTGTCTTTCAATTCAGGTTTTTGTCTCAACAGGTTGTTCGCCACAATCATGAAATTTCTATAAGGCATGCTGTACTTTACATAATAGTATGGATAATAAACTACTGGTTTCGGTTGCTTTAACAAGTACGTTAATTCCACAATTTTTTCCGTTTCCAATTTCTGATGATTCGACACGGCATGCGAATCAATTATTTCTTTAATTTGTTTATAATAATCTAGTTGTTTGACATATTCGATAACTTTCCCAAACAAATCGAGAATGGTAGAATACTGTTCGTGTGGGATGTCTTCATCTTTAAGGACGAGGATACTTTTAATTTTAGCAATGACATGCAACGTTGGTGGGTCGAATTTCACGACGGGAACAACTGCTTGAATGACTGCGATAGCTTCTCTTACAAACGCTATTATTTTAAGTGGCTGTATCTGTTCAGTTGGTTTTGGAACAACATCGTTCAATGGTCCAGGATTCGGTGAAGATAGTTGTGGTCTAAATTGATCGGGAACATAAGAACTATACATATTGAGTGGCGATATTTCATGTTCGTTGGGTGGATATATCGGGTATTGATTATTGGGATGAATGTTATATTCAGGAATATCGGTCATGACGAAATCTGGGTTTACTGAGGATATTTCAATGGGATAATTATTTTTAATGTTCTGATATGTAAAGGGGTAAATCGGAATATTCTGGTTCTGGTCTGGGGGAATAGAGGTCTCCCAGGGATTGACTAGTATGTTATGCCTTGGCAGAAATTGGGGTGTTCGTGCTTCATTCTCCGAGTACATTGACTCAGTTTCAGTGTAAATTGGAATATTGGATGCGTATGGTAAAACAGAGTTGGGTGGATGTTTTACGTAATTTGCAATATGAGGATTAGTAATACCATAGTTATGTTCTGGTTGTTTTGAATATAGACTGTAGGTGTTCAGTTGTGCTGTTTCTTTCGGTGGGAAATTGGGATAGTAATAGATTGGGTCACTCTGCTCGATAACGTTTTCAGAAAAATTTAATGTTTTGGATTTGTTTCGAATAGCGTATAAATTCGGGTAAACAAAATTAACCGCTTCTTGGGTTATATCAAAGGGAAATTTCTTTTGATTCTCTGAATTTGGGTTGGGGTAAACAGGTATGTACGGGAAAATAGGATTTAATGGTAGAGTTTCGGGCGCTGCTTCATATGGAAAAGGGGTGTTATCCAAGGTATTCACAGGACCAAGTGGTGTTGCATCTGGATTATAGTATGGGGCCACTTGTTTTTTATCAAGATTCACGTCAATGTATTCGGGATAATAGTATGGCGTAACTGGAGTTTTAATAGACGAAACATCGCCAGGGCCATATGGATTGTAGTCTGGTGTTACAGGATTTTTGTCAGGTTTCACGCCAAAGAATTCGGGATAGTAGTTTGGCCCGGGACTTTGTAGATGGTCATTGTTATCTTCATTTAAATCAACGGGCTGAACTTGGACAGGGCCATAATATGTATAATCTGGTATTAATGGGTTACTATCAGGTTTCACGCCAAAGAATTCGGGATAGTAGTTTGGCCCGGAGCTTTGTAGATTGTTATTATTATCTGGATTTAAATCAACGGGCGGAACTTGGATAGGTTCATAATATGTATAATCAGGTATTAATGGATTTTTGTCTGGTTTCACGCCAAAGAATTCGGGATAGTAGTTTTGGCCGGGGCTTTGTGGATCGTTTTTGTTATTTGGATTTAAATCAAGGGGCTGAACTTGGACAGGGCCATAATATGTATAATCTGGTATTAATGGATTTTTATCAGGTTTCACGCCGAAGAATTCGGGATAGTAGTTTTGGCCGGGGCTTTGTGGATTGTTTTTGTTATTTGGATTTAAATCAAGGGGCTGAACTTGGACAGGGCCATAATATGTATAATCAGGTATTAATGGATTTTTATCTGGTTTCACGCCAAAGAATTCGGGATAGTAGTTTTGGCCGGGGCTTTGTAGATTGACTTTGTTATTTGGATTTAAATCAAGGGGCTGAACTTGGACAGGGCCATAATATGTATAATCTGGTATTAATGGATTTTTATCAGGTTTCACGCCGAAGAATTCGGGATAGTAGTTTTGGCCGGGGCTTTTTGGATTGTAATTGTTATTTGGATTTAAATCAACGGGCTGAACTTGGACAGGGCCATAATATGTATAATCTGGTATTAATGGATTTTTGTCAGGTTTTACGCCGAAGAATTCGGGATAGTAGTTTGGCGTGGGGCCTTGTTGATTGCCATTGTTATCTGGATTTAGATCAACGGGCTGAACATGGACAGGGCCATAATATGGATAATCTGGTATTAATGGATTTTCATTAGGTTTCACTTCAAAGAATTCGGGATCATAGTGCGTCGTCCCAGGATTTTTATCATGATTCACATCAACGGTCACTTGATTTTCGTTATTAGGCCCTACAGATTCTACTAAATTATAGTAGGATGACCATGCATTTTTATTTGGGTTATCTATAATAGGCTGAACTTGGTCATAATCGTCTGGATTTTCATGTGGTGAGATCGGATTTTTATCAGGATTAACGTCAACGAATACCGGATAATAGTATGGTATCACTATATTTTTATCAAGTCCAACTGGATTACATTTTTCACAATTCTGTGAATATGGTATTTTGTTTGATGACTTACCCCAATCATCAAACTGAAGGTTAGGATTTGATAGGTATGAATTTATGTTAGGTAAGGTCGGTAAATCGGAAACGTCTATTTCACATACGGGATTTCTTGCCAGGTTTAGGTACGCTTGTTCTGTCGCTTTCAGAATGTTGAGAAGTTGTTGAGTGCAATATATATTAGCCAGGGCTGGTATCTCGAGCTTCAATTTTAGTCTGCTGTCTAGTTTCAACCCATCTTTCTTTGGGTTTACAGTTACACTTCTTGAAGGTACAAGATCATTTCTGTCGCCAGGTTCTTTGTACTTATCTAGAGTTCTCACAAGGTCATCAATTTTATCTAACACTTCGGCATCTCCTGCCGGAGTATTTTTGAGGAGGTCTTTCAGGTTTTCCAACACATCGGTGGTTTTGGAATTGGTTGATGCGCTATCGCTTAGCAATGATATTAATAGTTTCAGAGTTTTTTTTATAGTGATGGCTTTCTCGCATTCTTCATTTTCAATGCTATCGTATCCTAAATTTCTTCTCGTGACATTTATCTGAAACGTAAAATGTTATTTATTTATTATACAAGGCTATTTATTTATATACGTTGAAGGTGTCAGTTTTTTTACTTAATCACGCTTATACAAAAATTGGTAGTCGATTTAGATGTGTTCACTGTACTTTTTTCGTGCCCATTTTTTTTATTAACTGCATTTTTATTACGAATAAAAACCTAAATTAGTAACAAAAGTAATATGAGTGACTCACGAACATCTACATCTGAATCGATGTGCTGAATAAATCGTGCTGGAATTTTACATTAACATTAAAGGCTACTTTTTATCCAAGAAAAATCGTGCAAAGTTTCGTGAAGATAAAACAATAAAAAACTTACTTTGTCAGGAGAGCTTTCAGGTATCGAAAATAAATCAGTTTCATTGGCGATTAAAGATTGACTAATATCCTGCTCTGCATCATCATTTCCAAAGGATCTGTGAACCTATCAATAACCACGTTTGAATCACATTTTCTTTGTGTATTTTGTAGTTTTTCGATTATTCTATGTTAATAAAGTAATCCTCTTTAGTTATCTTTTGTATAGGTATCTAAAGAAGCTTATTCTTCGGAATTATTTTGACAGACCATCGTATTTTACGCAGCCGGGTTATCTTTCATAATCCAAAGCTTAATCGCCCCTTGTATTTCCCCATATTGATTAATTTATAAATTGTCTTAAAACTAATTCGAATTATTGTAATACTTACGAATACAAAACACAGAAAAATATATAATATTTTTAATGGCATCGTCCGGCCAGCAAAACCCAATAAAAGACTGAAAGTTATTATTACTTACGTTTTTAAATGGAGTCATGTTGCAGATTAGGAACTGTGAAATCTAACACCGGATAATTTTATGATATTACTTGTACCGATTCGTTTTAGTATTCCAATGTTAATTAGGAACCAGCTATTCTAACTTATAGGATAAAAGCAATTTAAATCTAGACATTATAGAGGGTTAGGATAACGAAACCAAAATACTAAGAAACGTTTTTATTGTTGCCATAATCATCATTTATTTACACGCGAGACGTCATTATGTTTATAAGGGAAGCAGAGTTTTTGCATATTACCTACAGATGCTTTTGCAGATAAACTTGTGCAAGATTGCTAATGCTTTGAACTAAGATAGAATAAGCTTTATTCTGACAATCTCTTAGCCGATCAAGAAATTCCTCTGCCAGTTGTTTCTTTACATCGTCAACAAACTTTAATACAATATTTTCAGAAACACCATGATCAAGCAAGTAGCCGACAAGGCTGTGAACTTTTGTTGCTAGACCACTCACGTCGCCGGGATTCGGTAAGTCAATACCATCCGTTAGGTATTCCTGAAGTTCAGTTCCATCAAGTATTCCTAAAGCTTCATAAGCATTGTGCTGATTTGTTATCGGTATGTTAATCCGTTGATCTACGTGAACATTCTGATCGGAATATGCGAGTTGGTAAGGTTGATAGAAATAAGACGCTGAGTCGATGTTTGGATAAGCTAGACCGTAAGAAGCCCAGTTTAATTGCTCAGGGTTAAGTGCTTGGTATGGTGAATTCCATTCATTTTGCGGGTAGGGATAAGGTGTATAAAGATTAGGTTGATTATAGTCGGAACCGGAAACCGTCCACTGGCCAAAATTATATGGTTGGGGATTAAGTGAAGTTCCTAAATAATCAAACTGTTGGTTAGGGATAGTATAATAAGGGGTTAGTTGTTCAGCAGTAACTTGATGAGGTAAATAACTGTTTTCCTTATAGGACCAAGGTTCAATTTGATGTTGAAGAGGTGAAGTGAAAAGATGTCCATTTTGTTGGTAATCGAATGAAGGAAAATGAGGTTCATTAACTAAATTTGATTGCTCAGTTTGAAGATGCCAAATTTGCTGGTAAGGAGAAGAATAAAGGTTGGGATAAGGATTAAAATCAGGGTCTGGTTGAGTTTCCCAATGAGTATTAGAATAATATTGGTTAGAACCTAAATTAGGTTGATCAGAGAGAGATTCATGATTTTGAGATAAATTGTCATTTTGGTGATGATGCCCAGGAACTGAATTTAAGTGGGCAGAATTAACAAGGTGTTGATTGGGATTATTGTTGTCATAATTCAAATTGTGACTATTCAAAATAGGATTATGGTTTGGGACCAAATGGTGATTCTGTTGATGATGACCATGATGTTCGGGAACTAAATTCAAGTGGTCAGAATTAACATCACGATTATTAGAATGTTGTCCATTTTGATTTGGAACCAAATGGTTATTTTGGTACTGTCCAGGTGATATATTTGTGCGGTCAGAATTATCGAGATGTTGGTCAGCATTCTGGTGGTTAGAATTGAAATGGTGTTTATTCAGATCGACGTTATGATTTGGATCTAAATTGTGATTTTGTTGATGATAGCCATCTTGTCCAAGATCTGAGTTCGAATGGTCATGTTCTGAAGCAACATGATGATTATTATTAGAATTATTGTGGTCCAAATTTGATTCGTGTTTATTCAAAGAGGCATTTTGATTTGGAGCTAAGTAGTCATTTTTGTGGTTATTCTCTTGTCCAGGAGCTATGTTTGAATGTTCAGGTTCTGCAAGATGATCGTCAATGTAATGGTTGTTTATACTTAGTGTGTGTTCATTATTATTGCTTGGAATCAAATGTTTATTTTGTTGATGGTTACTATGATGGTCAGGGGCTAAATTTAAGTGGTCAGAATTAACATGATCGGGGGGGTGGTAGTGGTTTGATTCTAGATTTGGAATGATATTATCAGAATCAACCTCATGATTATTATTAGAATTATTGTGGCCCAAATATAATTCATGTTCATTCAAATCTGCTATTTGATTTGGAACTAAATGGTAATTTTGTTGTTGTTGTCCTGGAGCTGAATTCAAGTGGTCAGAATCAAACAACTGATGGCCAGGATAATGTTGGTCAGAATTCAAATTGTGTTCAATTTGATCAACGTTATGATTTGGATCTAAATTGTTATTTAGTTGATGATGGGCATTGTGCTCAGGAAGTAAATTCAAATGGTCAGAATCAATATGATCATTATTAAAATTACGGTGTTTCAAATCTAAATCGCGTTCGTTAAAATTAACATTATGATTTAGAGCCAAATTGTCATTTTTGTATTTATAGTCTTGGAAAGGAGCGAAATTAGAATCAACGAGATGATGGTCAAAGTTGTGGTTGTCCAAATCAATTTTTTTTTCATTGAAATCAGCATCATAATTTGAAGCTAAATTATGATTTTGAAGATTAAAGTCATGATCAGCGGTAAAATGAGAGTGTTCAGAATTCAAATGGGGTTCATTCTGATCATTAATATTATTTGGAACCAACTGGTCAGTTTGTTCCTGATGATCTACAGGAGCCAAATTGAAATGGTCGAAATTGTTGTGGTCATTATTCAATTTGTGTTCATTAGAGCCGTTTCTAGATCTTTGAGATAAATCTAGGTCCGAATTAGGAAATAAATTACGTTGCTCAATGATGACAGAATTACCTTTATGAATATTACTAGAATTCTGAGCATGTAGGTTTTGATGAGAGGCAATATGATGCAAGTTTTGATTAATCAATTTATGTAGAGAGGGCGTGTTGTAAAGACCAGAGACAGAAACCACATGATTTTGATTACTGTTTTCATCACTATGAGGACGAGCGCTCAAATCAGAAAGTGCGACTAAATCGGGGTTTTGATTATACCAAAGCAGATGTGTTTGGTCAGAGACGCCACCCATGTCAGGATGTAAAGCAAGATTATGAAGATTGTGACCATGATCACCTACGTTATTTTGTTGAGATTGGTGATAAGACGTAGGAACTAAATGATCATCCGGTAAAACGTTAAGAACATTTTCCTGAGTACGCATATTATCAGGATATGAAAGAAATTCACCGAGAACATTTTTCGGAGGCATATTATTATAAACTGGGTTAACATTAGTAGCTAAGTCATGTGGATGGTGAAATTCGTAAATTAATTCTATTTTACGCACTTGATACTGCTTATTGTAATCAAGAAGATGTTTTAGTACTTTATGAGTTAGAAATTGTAATTGTTTTTGACTGATGTGGTGAGTTATACCTAATTTATTGAGATACCTAACGACAAATTGCAATGTTACTTGGTGTCTGTCTTGTTCTGGCCCACTGTACGCCATAAGTGCATTTAATTCGTTTGTAAGGATATCCGAATTTAGATAACCTAGAATAATGTCTAGATAATGGTCATTAACATTCTTGTTTGTGGCTTGTAAGCTTATATGGTTTGCATCTTTGTTATGGTTGGTAAGAACATCGCGACTAAAATGATCAGGCGCAGCTGCAATCAAACGTGCATTGTCCAATTGTTTTACTAAATTTAGGTTATTATGAACATTAATATTGGGGTTGTTATCGTTTCCGCTGTTCCTTATTTCTTCTCTATAAATAATGCGGCTAGATCGTGGGGTTTCTTTTGCTTGCCAACTTTTAGGCCATGTTTGGTTAAGGTTTTTCGATTGATCGGGTTCTTGTATTGTTTGTTCTGAATTTACCAGATCGAGAGAAGATACATTTTTTAAGTTTTCATGGTAGTTTGGTTCACGCTGAAGATCATCCATTCTGAATTTTAAATCATCATTATTCATATGGAGTGAACTGTTGTGATTATTTACAGATTCAGTAGGTAGAATTTCATATTCTTTCAATGGATCATGAGTGGTTATGTTCTGTTCCAATTCTAGTAGATTTGCTATTTCAGTTTCATTTTCTAGCAGAGCGAGAAGTTTTTCTTTGAGATCATCATAACCGTCTTTATCTTTATGGATTTCATCCAATACAAATAAAGGTATTACATGTGCCTCGCTTGTATCTTCGTAGTCTTTTGTTTCCGGTAAATGCTCTGCAGTTTGTAAATGCGTGAAATAATTAGTAATATTGCCAAGATTCTGTTCCGGTGTGACTGTCGCATATTCATCTGAAGAAACAGTGCTGCGCGCTGAGCTTTTAGTGATATTTGTAGCTTTGCGGTCAATTATATCTCCATGAGCCATCAGAGGAGTTGCGGTGTGTACGTCTGTTTCATCAACTATGTCATGCATGTTCAGTCCAAATGAAGTCAGAAGATTAAGCAATGATGGGTTGTTCTCTAACTTGGAAATATCGATAATTTCAGTCGTTGACACTTTGATATTTTCAGTTACATCAAAGATTTCGTTATTTGCTTCAGTTGTTGTGCGGTCCCCAGTTGTGCCAGGTTCAGTGCTTAGAGAATTATTTGCAATTTTTACAGTCGGTTCATCCAACATTTCATGCATTTTAAGTCCGTATGAAGCCAGAAGATCGCGAAATGATGGATCTTTTAATAACTTGGACATATCGATATCTCTACTGATTGACTCTTCGTTATTATTAGGTGTCAAGTCAACATGATATTTTAGGGCTTCTTTTTCTAGATTATCCCTTATCGTGTTACCGGTAAGAGAAGGCGTTGTCATGTTTATCTCTGGATCTTCAATTATGTCATGCTTTTCAAGTCCATATGAAGTCGGAAGATCAAGCAATGATGAATTATTTTTTAGGTCTGTCTTAGGTATATCAAGGTAATTTTCATTCGTGTCTATTGCTTTTGTGCGGTCCATCGTATCGGGTGGAGTGGTCTGAGAAGTAATTGGGATTTGCTCTTCTGGTTTACCTACTATGTCATCCATTTTAAGTCCATATGAATTCAGAAATTCAATTAATGAAGGATCTTTTGCTAACATGGAATAATCAAGAGCTTCAGTGGTTAAAACTTCGGTATTTTCAGTCGTACTATTACTATCAATACCATAGTTATTTGGTTCTCTTGCTTCGTCAGGTTGAGCGTTCAGAACATTTATCATCTTTATTTTAGGGTCATCGAATATGTCAAGCGTATTGAGTTCGTTTATAGATAGAAGTTCAAGCAATGATGGGTCCTTCACATGCTTGGAAATATTGTTAACTTCAGAAGTGGACACTTCGTAGTTTACAGTCGTACTTGTTACACCAATGCCATCGTAATCTGTTTCTATTGGTGCAGTTGTTGTGCGGTTCTGAATAGTATCGCCATGGGCGTTTAAAGAAGGAATCGTAAAGGGTTTTTCTTGTTTATCGACTAAGTCATGCATATCAAAACCGTAAGAAGATAGAAGTTCAAGTAATGCTGGATTATTTTCTAACTCTGAAATATCAAAAGCTTCAGTCGTTGACACTTGATGACCTTCAGGCAAACTAGTTTTGTCAAGTCTGTTGATAATAGTATCTATTTCGTCAGTCACGCGATCTTTAATCGTGACGGGTTGATCGGTAGGAGAAAGAATTGCCATGTTTATTTCTGGTTCATCGACTATTTCATTAATATCAAGTCCGTATAAAGATAAAAGTTCATGCACTGAAGGGTCGTTTAATATCTTGGAAATATCGATATCTTCAGTTGTTAACACTTCTGGATTTTCAGTTATACTATCGATTTCATTGCCAGTAGTATCGTGTACGTTACCCGATGTAGTAAGTGTATTATCAGTTGTAGTTAAAATATTGTCAATTGTAGAGAGTTCATTATCAATTGAAGAAAGTATATTATCAGAACTAATAACTGTATTATCAGTAGTAGTAGCTTGGAGTGCATCAACAACCATTTTTAGTTCTGCAGAAACATAACTTTTCTCGGTTATTGAGGTAATTGTAGAAAGCTCTTTGTCGAGGTGAATGTTTGATTCAGTAATAGAGTCCAAACTACTGGCTACCTCCGGTAGGTCATGATGATAAATACTAACAGGAATGTAGGTGTTTATAACATCAGGTACAGCTTGTGTATGCTTTTTGTGATTACTTTCAATGTGATGCAAAGGTGATGCTTTAAGCACATCTTCAAAATGTTCATCATCATTATAAGTATTTTTTTCTGGAGTTTTTCTAAGGGGTTTGTGATTTTTCTGTGACTTTATCCAATGAATTAAAGCAGTGTTAATATCAGTATTTTCGTCACCTTCGTGAACTAACTTGTACCTTCCCTTTTCACCGGGCATGACAAAGGTTTTGTTTAAACCGACTGATGAGATCAAAGAACGAAGTAAGTCAGTTTGATTAAATTGTATTGGCTTTTCGTCATATTTAGCTTTAGTTATTTCAAATGGCCTGTGTTCTCTTTCCGTGTGTTTTGAGGTGTTATAAGGCGCAATTCTTACTTGTAGACTGGATTCAGGAATATCTTTGTATGTATCTGAAAAAAATATTTAATCATTATTAAAATTTGAAACAATTCTTGAACTAAATGAAATTATAAAATTAATACCTATTATCGCTGTTTTAATAAGATTGAACTTACCATTATGTATCGGTGTCTCAGTTTCTAATTTTGCATTATGTTCGAGATCTAGCGTTTTCAGGCGACTCTAAAAGAGAAATAAATATTGCTATATTATGTACCCCCATATGGTAGATATACGTGAAACCTGCCTTTTAAACATATAGGCACCTTAATCATTCAAACAAGCCCAGCAAAGCAAGTTGAAAAAAAATACTCACCGCTCTATTCACTAGCTTTGTTAAATTCTGTTTGTGTACTAATCGTTGTTGTTCTTGATTAGATAAGTCGAGATCATTTTCATGGGTGTGTAAAGTGAGAAGATTCTTCGGTAATTTTTCGTGGTCTTTTCCGTGATTGTCATGTTCTCCTTGTGTATTTGAACTGTATAGATCCTGTTTTATTTTTTCTTGATCATTGCCATGTATTTTATCTTCTCCGTGCGTATATTCACTGTAAAGATTCGGTCGTAATTTTTCGTGATCATGTTCATGATCCTTATGTTCCGGTTGTGTATTTAGACTGTACAGATTATGTTTTATTATTCCATTGTCAGCCAGACTATTATTTTCTAATTTATGCGTAGCCTGTTTTAAAAAAAAAACAATTAAGGTAAATTTAGGTGTTAGCATGGCGCGCGAAATTTTTTAGTGTTCAACTCTATGCATTTTTTTTATTTTTGCTATGTATGGCCCGGCTGTAAAATTAGGTGTTTGGTTTAATTTTATCACCGTTTTTGATTTTACAGTGTGTTTAATTTTCAAAAGAGTTATAAAAGTTGCCTAAACTATACTCAGTTATACACACTTTTATGTTACAATAAAGATTAAAACTGTTTTCTGTGTTTGTACAATTCCGCTTGTTTTGTGCGATATTAACTTTAGATTATTCCTATTATTAGAGTGCGTGTAGTCAAGCTTATTTTTTTAAATGCAAACTAACCATTATATCATCATTTAAATGTTCTTGTGTAGCTTTAGTTAAAAGACCTGATGTGGTGGATACAGCGTTCTTTATACTGTCATGATCTAATTCCGCCTTGGTATGGTCCTGCGGGTTAAACATTTACAATGTACGAGACTTACTAATTATAATCACAGGGTTCACTTTAACAACTACCTACACTTACTTTTAATGTGTGCATTTTACTTAGCAATTCTTGTAAAAGTTTTTTCATTGTAAGCCTCCATTGTAAATCATCATGACCACCTTCTTTTTCAACGTGGTCTTCTGTTATTTCATGATGGCCCTAGAAGTTTATAATAAAGAAAATAACAATTTAGACAGGGTTTCCCATGCAACCTGTACCAGTGAAGGTCGGTCCCAGACCACAGATATTAGCTGGACATAAATATCTATCGATTGTACCCCATGTTCTAGGATTTTTTATTGTAGTCTAATATTTTTTTTTTGTTTTATTTTCATAATTTTGCAGTTTTTTGGTCTAATTTTTTCTGTGAAGTATTCTTTGAGATTTTCTTTGTTAGTATTATGGTTAGCATGTGTGTTCGTATGTAAAAACACTAAACACCAAAATGATTGGGGGTCCAATCCATAGATTGAAGAGAACTGTCTTCGCTTCAAATATTTTCTCATACCTGTGTATTGAATTGTTTGTGTAAAAGTTCCAAAAGTTTTTTACTGAACATTATTTTTTCTATTTTCTCATTGTGACTCAGCTTATGATCTTTGTTATCGCCTTGCTGAAAAAAATTAACCAAAATCAATATTTCATTATTTTACAGCGCTAAAGAATAACATTGACTTACCCTTCTAGTAAAATATCTATCCAAATCTTTCGACGGGTCTTTATTCCACAAGTTTTGAGCCGGGCTGTTATTTATCTTTCGTTCTGAACTCCATTGAGTTACTTTAGACTCGGTTTTGTGCGTGGCACTTATAGGTTGTGTTTTAGTAGAGTAATGATACGTAGTTTTGTGCGTAGCTCCACTTTTAGGCTGCGTTTTGGTCGAGTAATGATACGAGAAGTTTCCACTTTTATGTTTTTCAAGTGCCGCCGCTTTAAGTTTATCCTGTACATCGTTAGGTAGTATTGTAAGAGCAACTTTGTTAGTATGTTCGTCAATTTTAAGATTAGGTTTGTGTCCATCATTTGGTAAAATTTTAATGGCAACTTTCTTAGCGTGTTTGTCTACTGCAAGTTCGTCGTTGTGTTTCTCATTTGGAAGAACTTTAATCGCTACTGTCTTAGGCTGTTTGTCAACTGTAAGAGGCTCATCATTTTCATGATCTGGTACTAGCCTGTATCGAGATCTTTCATGTTTAACTCCATCTTTCTCAAACGTCTCGGTCCCTGTGTGGACTAACTTCGCGCTTGCGGCATCCTAGAAATTTCTTATACATTTTAGTTTGAGAACTGTTTTATTGACCAAATTTTTTGATCCTACCTAATACCGGTTTTAATGCAGCATTCGGCATTTTGTTGATTGATGGGAGAAGATACCTACCTAGGTAATATTAAATTAACAATGGTCAATGACCAATTTATTCATAACCTGCAAAAACCTTAATACACAGGTACTACCTATTTAAGTTTTGGCGTTACGTTTAGAGTTACTATTACATAGAGTAGAGTAGACGCCATAAATCACTATTGTGCTCCGTTCAAGTGGAGTCAGCCGTCCACACCTCACTCAGATGCTTGCTATATAGTTCTTGTGCGCCTAGGACTTATTCGTATTATAGCAAAAACACCTAAAAAACAATAAATATGTCGTCGTGTGTGTTACGATATTGCACTAATAATTCTAAATATACGTCAAAGTGCGAAGGAATAACTTTCCATCAGTGAGTAACTAGATAATCATTTTAAAACTTAATTCGAGCAAAATATTTAGCGGACGAAATTATTGTTGCTTTATTTGTCATAGACTAAAAGGAATCTATAGACATGGCTCGAAATGAGTATTAGGTTGTTGACGTTTCTTAATTATTATACGGCTTTATTTTTTTTGTATCAAAACTTAGGGCAAAATTTGTAAGGAATGAAACTTCCCATGACCCCGAAACAGGTTGATATACGCAGTAGGTAGGTACCTACATTAGTGTTCCTTAGAGTGAATTCAGTATACCTACTTACCTAGGTACCTAAAATAAATATTATACTTAATTATTTATCCATTTTTGTTCCAGTGATTGTGAAAATTATCATGTGATGATGTTTTAGATAGGTACGTTATAAGGCGTAGGTACTTTTGAATACTTCGAGGACCAAATTTAATGGGACCTACAGAATCACTACATACCAATTTTGAATTACATTTTTAGAGATTTTTAAAGAATCGGTACATTTATTGACGTTGAAACCTTGACGACCTCAGTGGCGCAGCGGGCGAGAGTCTGCCTGCGACGCAAGAGGTTGCGGGTTCGATCCCCGCCTCGGAACAAATTTGTGTACGATCTGCAGAAATTTGTTCCGTTGGTCTGGGTGTTTTCTATGTATAATAAAAATATCTATCTATGTAATGTATAATATTACGTATATCAGTTATCTAGTACCCATAACACAAGCTCTGCTTACCTTGGGGCTAGATAATGCTGTGTGAATTGTCCAGCATTATTTATTTATTTATTTATTTTATTTATCCGACTGAAACCTCTTGAAGTCGGTTAAAAGTTATTTAACTGTATACCTACCTCATCAATTTCATAATACCTACAATTTTTGTAGGATGAATTTTAAATTGATATCGACGTTAGCGTGAAATTAAACTTTATAACTTTTACCCTAACGCCCATAATCGAAACACAATGTGCCAGTACTAAATTTAAAAGGGCAATTTTTAACCTCTTAGTACGAACTTATATTATCATCATCATCAGCCAATATTAGTGCACCGCTGGACATAGGCCTCCCCTAATGAGCGCCATAGCGCCCCTGTCTTCAGCTTGCCGCATCCAGCATCTGACAGCAGTCTACTGCGCTTACTTATAATAAGAATACGTGTTATCTACCTATATGTTTCGTTATCCCTGGAAATTCTGATCCAATAAAAAAACTATTTATCTATAATAATATACCTAGATAAATAGTTTATATGTTTTAGTTTATTTGGCATAAAGTATTTATTTTATTTATAATTATTATCCCCAAGTGTTATAGGATATATTTTATCCAAGTACTTAGGTATTCCAGTGCGCGAAGCAGCGGGCAGATGTTGGTATTCAATATTGATTTACAATAAGATTTCGATACGACTCGTTTGCAAATATTCTAAACACCACCGTAATACAAACACATAATAGTATTCAATATGTAGGTATTTGATTATTTTATAAAAATTATGAACGTTTTCGAATCTAATAATTGTATACTTTTCTTAAGTTTTGCGGGAAAAATAATAAGAAAAAATTAATATGTGATCTCATCGGGTTCATATCCTGTCAAGCAGCAAAATAATTCCCCTAACGAGCGCACTGTCTTCAGCTTGACACATCCAGCATCTGCCAGGTCGTCCTCCCACCTGGCCGGAGGGCGTCCTACACTATGTTTACCGAGTCGTGGTCTCCATTCAAGAATACGTTTACCCCAACCAACGGTTGTCGGGTCTTCGCGATATATGGCCGGCTCACTGGCACTTCAGCTTGCTAATTCTTAGAGCTATGTCTATAACTTTGATTCTTTGTCGGATGTAGTTACGAATCCTTTTCATAAGAGAAATTCCGAGCATAGCTCTTTCCATAGCTCGCTGCGCGACCTTGAACTGGTGGACCAGCCCCACCATGAGCTCAGCCGCGACGGCTACAGTACCTACAGTAGTTATATATACTTATATAAAAACAAAATTATTTACCAATTTAGGTAATAGCAATATCGCGAAACACAAACACTTCCAGCCACCCATCTTACACTAAAAACTAAATATCTGAACACAACACCTTATATTCCCTATAAAATTAGATTACCGTGATATAAAACGTTGTAAAATATATTATTATAGCATAAAAAATTGATTTATAATACTTTTAATGGTTATTTATATAATTGGCGCAAATATTCTGGAAGATAATGTTACAGGGATTATTAGACTGAATTATAATAATGTATAGATTATTTTTATTTCACTAAACTGCGTTGTAAATAGTTAGAGGTAGCTAAAAGTTGTCGAGGATAATCAATTTTCTACGTATACGAATACCTAAGCGGCAAATTCCTAAGGTTTATTATATGTAATATTATATTTATGAGGAGCAAGAGCTAAATTCCTTTAACACACGAATTCAAGAACAAAACCTATAGCACCTAAGGTAGCAAGCAACACAATGCTAAGTAAGGCATACCTATCTCACAGGGTTCGCCATGGGTACCTAGGCCTTTTCATTCACAGACAAGACAACACTCAAGCGACACTTCATAGGCGAACGCTCTGCGTCCATTGCAAATCTGTGATTGGTCGGTTTCTGTTGCTAACTTCTCTTCACTGTTTGGCATTGTGTTTGGCTGATGTGCAGAAGACATAAATTTAACCTAAAACGTGTCAGTTTTTTGTTGAAAATCAAAATCTCAAACACATTTCAAAGCAAAGCAAAAATTTACCTCAGAATGACAGAACATAACCACCACCAGACATTTGTGCCCATTATATACTTATCCAATTTCTTTGTCCATTTGATCAAAGAACTTGGATGACTTCATCCAATTTACTAGCAGCACTGATATTTGATCAAAGATTTGGATACTAGTTCTGCCCGCGGCTTCGCACGCGTTGTTTTTATGAAAACGTACCTATACAGGTTAATTATTTCCCATGGCAACTGAAATTTTATGGGTTAAATTGTAGCCTATGGTTTATTTCAGCATATGGAGCTACACCTTAGACAATTTAACCCGCTGTCAAAGAGCTACACATATGCAAATTTTTAGCCCGATCTGTTGAGAACTTTTGGCGTAAAGAAGTAACAATCATCCATTCAAGCTTTCTTCTTTATATTAGTGTGAGATGTGATATTTTATTTATTTATTGAAAACTAAAGTTAGATCATGTAGATCATGATCTGTTAATTGCAGCTCTTCCAAGACTTGGCCTATCCCAATCTTCCGTACACTGGCTCATTTCTTATCTAAGTGGAAGGCGCCAAAAAACTCGACATGGTCAAGATTTCTCAGAATGGGTGGATATCGAAGCAGGTGTACCTCAGGGAGGCATTTTATTCCTCTCCTATTTTCTTTGTTTATCAACATGCTGTCTCCACACCTCCTTTGCCAGTTTCACATGTATGCCGACGATCTTCAGCTGTATTATTGCACTTCTTTCAATAATTTAAACACTGCTATACAAGCTGTTAATAAGGATCTTTCTCGGTTACAGTCCTGGTCCAACCTGTTTGGCCTTAAAGTCAATCCAGACAAATGTCAGGCTATCATCATCGGCGGTTCTCGACAACTTGGTAAAATCACAGACCTCGGTACCCTTCCGCAACTCTACTACAACGGACACAGAATCCCTTTCACATCCACAGTCAAGAACCTTGGCGTTATCTTTGATTCCAAGCTTAGTTGGATTCCCCATATAAAAGAAATTTCCAAAAAATTCTATGCTACCCTTCACTCCATAATACGCTTGAAAAATTTTCTTCCAACAACAACAAAAATCACCCTTGTAAACTCTCTTCTTTTGCCTATCATCGACTATGCTTTTATTGATCTCAATCAAGATTTATTAAGTAAACTTGACCGTCTTATTAATACTGGTATTCGTTTCATTTTCTGTTTGCGCAAATACGACCATATAAGCGAGTACCGAGCCAAACTCAAGTGGCTCCCTATTCGCGAGCGTAGGAAAGTCAGGGTGCTCTGCCTTCTTTTCTCTACTCTCAAAGACTCTTTTGCCCCTGGCTACCTGAAGAATCGTTTCTCATTTCTAGCTGATTCACATGACCGACCACTCAGATCATCAAGCAATCTCCTCCTAGAGATACCGGCACATACCACATCCTTCTGCGAGAAATCATTTTCAATTGAGGCTGTTAGACTCTGGAACTCCTTACCATATGACATCAGGAAAGTGGATTCTAAAGATTGTTTCAAAAAGCTGATTCGTGAGCATTTTACGAAAAATCTCTACCCATCTTCTAGTTAGGTAACCATCATTTCACTTTAAATAAATTATACTACATAACCTTTTGATTTGTGTAGGTAAGCAACTACTTCAGTAATTATATTTTGCTTTTGTATTTCACAGTAGACATTTAAATTGATTGAATAATATTATTAGTTAATAAATACATTATTGTCAAGAATGTTGTATAATTACCTATTATAAGTACCTACCTAATGTTATAGTTTAGTATTAGTTCAAAATCTGTAATTTAGACCTAGTTTTAGTTTTCTTTTTTAGTGTTATGTTTAAAGCACGCCTTTATTTTTACGTTGACCCTGTGTGGTTGGCAGGCAGAAAATGCAATCGGCATTATGCCCACCAATTGTGTACGTTAAATAAATAAATAAAGTTCTTAAAATAAACCACTAGTAAGTGTAGGTATATATGCCTTATAAACTAATACATTATTTATTTATCTAAGTCTAATATGTGATGCAGATACAGATCAATATTTGTATAAGCTTAAGCTTAACATTATTTCCCTTATATACTATTGTCGGTGTGGAACTGAGCGACATCTGACCAAGCATTTACATAATTGATGTAATCATCTATGGAATAATAGATTTTCTTTAAGTATAAGATTTATGTACTGTTAAATAACTGTACCTACATAAAATGTATGTACTGTCACATTTATGTACTGTTTATATTTACGATTACAGTTGCTTCAAATGGAAGCTTGTTATAGAAGCGTACGCGATTTCCCATTTATGATTTCCCTACCTTTCCTAATCTACATATGATGGGATGTGCAGTTTGTTCTTGTTTCTTGTATTTAATTTGGTAACATCACATTCTTTTAAAAAGCTTTCTTTATTTTTAGATTTTTTATAGATGTATTGCGATATTCCTGTCATTCATATTATCTTTAAATAATTCCCTCAAACCGTGGCGTGGCTTTAATTTATAAATTATTGTACAGCCCTTTTTTGGAGAACAAAGATAGTCTGGATGTCGGCTGCCCCTTCCCAGAGCAAAATCGACCTCGTCAGTTATGTGCTAATGTATGTTTGCCAGTTATAACTTTATTATTTACCTATTCCTATTTTGCTATCAGCAAAATAACAGCAAATTGACAAACAAAATCTAAGATTAAAACCTATTCAGTTCGATAGTTTCACCAACTAATATTACCTTTCCCCGAAAAACTAACTAAAGGCAATAAAACGAACAAGTCAATAAATATATTATCAACATTTAATCGCATGATCATAATTCACACATTAAAATAACAAGGCACATTGACCAATACAAGTTTCCAATTGTTATTACCTTAATAATAAAATCACAATTTTATTTTCTCTTAATTTATAGATGTAGGTAATGTATATTGTATTATGTATATCAGTCATCTAGTACCATACCCACACACGCTCTGCTTCGTTCGGGGCTAGATGATACTGTGTGAATTGTCAAGAGTTTTATTTTATTGATTTGCCTACTAGATGCTGCCCGCGGCTTCGCACGCGTTGTTTAAGATTATTTCTATCCCATGAGAACTGATTTTAGTGATAAAAAGCCTATGTTATTTATTTATTTTAGGGGATCTTTCAGCACTTATTATACAATATAGAGATGTGTGAAGATAACAGGTGGCTATTAATAAGTTCCCACTTATAGAAACAGATACAATTGCAAGTAACACAAATGATAATAACAAGCTAACTATTCGCATTTACCACAAATCAGTTCACTATACATTAGGTTTATCTTATGAGTAGGTACACAAATGATGTAAGTCTCGGTAAGTACTTCATTAATTCACTTATTGTTTATCCAACTGATATTTATTAAAGAAAGATTTGTTGAGTTTGGTTTTTAAACTAGGGATGCTACTATTGAAGATGTCAAGAATTGAAATGTCAATTATTATGATGTGTGTTATTTATTATCCATCCTTTAAACTCTACGCCAAAAATAAAATCGATTGGCTTCTTAGTTAGGGCATGAAGGAAGGACAAACAAACAAACAAACTCTCGCATTTATAACATTAGTATTGATTACTATAATAGATATACAGAAGTACAATATAATAGAATTTTATAATATCTGTTTGATTTTTAAATTCATTTAATGACATTCATATTCAACGTGTAGATGATTATTTTAAGAAGGGTATTTAGTTTTGGCGCAAGCTTGAGATAGAGTGAACATTCGTCGAAACAATTTATTTTTACTGCTATATAAATTATACATTAAATAATTTATAAGCAGTAAAAATAAATATATTAAATATGTTATATATTAAATAAATCAACTAAGATGAATATTACATCGAATTAAAATGGCAAATAATTGACATTTTCGTCACTCACTTTTCCGGGATCTCTCAAGGATCAAATGTTTGTCTTGTTTTATATAATTGCTTAATTAACGTATAATTTCTCATACGCGTAATACACACCAATATTTTTTGTAGAGCTTAGATTATATTATTAACTACAACTACTACATACATACAAAATATGTTATATAGATAGATTATTACTTCTTTGCACCATAAATACAGAAAACTATAAAACAAGAACTTAATTTATAGTTACAAATTAAAGTTGGACAGGCCGAAGAAAAAATTAAATATCTACAAAAGTTACCTAAATCTACAAAGGGTATTTTCTAGTGCAATAAAGGTGTAAACAATGTGGTTCGTAGTTAACCCGCTCATATAAATAAATAAACTTGTCATACTATGATAGTTTTGATAGTAAAATGTAACATCTGTGATTTGTAGTTTTTAGTAGAATTTAACGGGTTTTTATTGCGTTTATATACCGATATTAAAGACCGAAATAAACGCTATAAATACCGCGATAAATATGTTAAGATTGCCTAAATTTAAAGATCTTTGATTCTCTTTATGAATTTAAGCGGGTTCCCAGTCAAATTGGACGTACAATGTTCGTAAACAAACCGTTCATATTTCACCTAAAATTCACTCTGTAACCTCGTCTATATCATACGCAAGACACCTTGATTGACCCTCTATTGAAGATGCTTTTTATTGTAATTATATGAAACTCGACGTCACGTCGTAAGTGAGTTTTAGTTTTTTGTGCCGTGGTTTGTTTTCAAACATTTTACATAGAATTGGGGTAATGTATAGTTTGTTTTGAAGTAACATCAATGTTCTTTGATTCTATGCAAAATAAAGTTAAATAGTTTCAGTCGTACATACATAGATGGCGTTGTTGTAAATAAATATCCTCTCACGATTTACCAACTCTCTTCTTCTCTGACAGTAGAATATTATCTGAAATAAAATAAATGAAAATGTTTATAAATCTAAAAACATTGTTTTACATTTAAGCGGCGTGCAAATCTTTAAGCTCCCATACAAACGTAATTTCCAATTTACACTATTGTTAATGAATTGGAAATTACGTTTGTATGATGTTTGTTTGTATGTAAAAAGCCCTATTGCGTTCGGTAGATCTATATCTACTACCGAACGAAATAGGGCTTTTTTCACACACGTTGTTTCGCCTTGATTTTTTACATAGTTAGTTAAAAGGATGGAGAGTAACATAGGCTACTGCATGTCCTGGAAAAACATCAAATTCCCATGGGATATTTACGAGAATATTCGTATGTTACATTCTAGAAATGTGAAATTCGAATTTAACGCAGGTGAAACCGCGGGGGCGCGGAGGAGTATGAAACATTTATTCAAGCGAAAAGTGCATTAAAAATGCATTAAAATTTTACATTTATAGGTTTCACGTGTGCTTTGACAAAAACGCTGGACGTAGTGGTCATGACGTCAGTTGGCTGTGTCCGCACCTAAGCAAATGCTCTGATTCTGCTGATTCCAGTTGATACTTTTTAGCTACTGTACTCAGCCGTTTGATATAATAAAAATGCGCACACTACTTCATGGTGTTAAAAACAGATTGATACAAAAAAAACTGCGAAATTAAAAAAAATACTAAATTTTAAAATTGATTATTGTTATTTTATTTAATTTATATTTGAACTCAAACTAACATTTTCCGACAGCTTTCTGCATAAGCTATCTCAATAAGATATTCATAGTTTTTTTTTATATGTATGTAAAATTACCCTATCAGGCATTATCAAGAAGAGAATAACCGTGCCGTATCATGTACAAGCTCGCGCGTTTTATTATCCGTACGGCGTGCTCGCCGGGGCCTCTTGTTATGAGCATTATTAACAAAAGCTCATACCCTCTTACGAGATCCACAGGCTGACTTAGAGGGGTCGATTCATACGGCCCTCACTTTGTTTCGTTTAATCAGAAAAAACTCACCTAAATCTTCAAGTCGTTAGTAGTGAAGATTTCGATCCAGTAACCGTCAGGATCCTGGATGAAGGCGAGGCCTTTCATCTTGCCATCGTTTGGTCGCTTCACAAACTTAACCCCTTGCTGCTCGAATCTGGAAGTAAAATATGAAGAATACGGTATTACGGTATTACCTATTAAGAATAAATAGTATACAGTCCACATTAGCCAGAAGTAACAACACAAATTTTTTAAAAGTGTGAAAATTGAGACACTTTTCAGCGCCTCTTGCAGAAGAGATCTACCACCGAACTGCGATCCCCAACCCGCCTGCCAGCCTGGGGATTATGGGCATTATACCTCATAAGATAAGAAAATCAGGGGAGGCCTGCGCCTAAATGGACCATTTTAGACATTGAGGTTGAATCATAATAAATTTGTCAAACTAGAGTTTTTATATCAACATTATACAATAATAATAATACTGGACAATTCACACAGCATTATCTAGCCCCAAGTTAAGCAGAGCTTGTGTCATGTACTAGATAACTGATATACAAAATACAATACATTACATAGATATAATTTTTTTTCAGAACACCCTGAACGGAAATGTCTGCAGATCGTACACACATTTGTCCCGAGGCGGGAATCGAACCCGCAACCTCCTGCGTCGCAGGCAGACCTTCGCCTTTCGCGGTATATCAACATTATATCCTTACTTCTCGCAAGCCTCGTCCACGTTGGGCACCCACACTCCGATGTGTCCAAACCCTCGAGGCTCGGAGTTCCCGTTGTGGTGGACGGACGCGTCGCTTTCTGTGCCCCAGTTGCTGGAAAACAAATATTATTCTTATGAAATCAAGCCTTTTGAATTCGACTTTAACACTTTCATGGCCGAAGATGCCGAAGATGCAGAAGCCGTGCTCCGGCTCCGTGCAGAGGCTGGGCAGTGAATGCGATATCGATGCCCATTTACAGCTGTTTTAATTAAAGTACATAATTGGTTGGTCTTTTTAGGGTTTAGAAATTGTTTCGAAACCCTTATGGTCTCGCTCTGTCCGTCCCCGCTCTTTCTTGAATGTAACTACTGAAGCTATTAACTTGAATTTGAAATAATAATACATGTCAAGCGCCATTAGAGATTAAAAACAAAAAAAAGAATACCTAAATAAAAAATTTAAAAAAATGAAAATTTTCAGTATAAATTATGATGTTGAAATTTCAAAATAGACCTATGTTGCAAATGGCAAATGGTATCAAATGAAAGGTCTTGGTTTGTATATTTCAAAATAGTTAACAAAATTTATGTAGGTCTCATACCAAGTATAATTGTTAATCCAGGTCTAGAACGAAACGAGGATTTTAGCCCCATCCGTTCAGGAGTTTTTGTGTGAAGGTATTAATAATTCAAATATCGATCATCGAGAGGGAAAAAATCTTGGGAAGGAGTTTGCTCCAACTCGAATAATAACAACTAACAGGCTAAAGGTTTCTTTATCGCTTTTTACTTTAGTCTAGGTAGGTTTAGTTGGTTAGAGCGCACCCGTACTGAGGGTGCGCTCTAACCAACTAATTATAATATATTCATAATTTAAAAATTGCAATATCTTAATTAATTATTTTAATTGCTAATGGTACCATCTATTCTATACAATAAATAATTAGGTATTTTTAAGTTGTACTATGTACCTACTAATTTGTTTGACGTGTAATACTATTTTGTTACCAATAAATGAATCATTGAACCATTGGTGCGACGCGGGTTCGAGTCCTACCGAATTCGAAATTTTTCAGGACATCTTGTATTTTCGTAATGTCAGAGTTTAATATTAAGAATTTAACTTTCTCGAAATGTACATTTAATGTATTTATGTAAAAAAATGTTTTTGATATTTTGATTTAATCAAACATTTCAACTCAACATGCGTGAGTGAGAAAGTCTACCTGTGTATCAAATCACGTGTTATGTTGTTTAATGTTTATTTAAAAACCCATTATTTCAAATATGCTAATAACAAAATGGGGGGCCAAATAACAATCTTCTCTATTTTTACCAATACCCTTACCATGACATGGAAGTTCTTATCAGCAATTATACCTTATCATTAGGTACTTTATCAACAGATTTGTGAGTGGTTTTATCGATAAGTTCTATGAAATTGAATTACGTAACTAGCTTACTAGGCACATATTTTATATTTATATTAATTTACAAATATTTTGATGACAGCTGCTCGAAACTTCAACTCGTAATAGGTATGTTCCGTAATACCAAAAATGAATAATGCTGGACAATTCACACAGCATTATCTAGCCCCATGCTAAGTAGTGCTTGTGTTATGGGTACTAGATAACTGATATACATAATACAAAACAATACCCAGATAGATAATTTTACTATACATAGAAAACGACCAGAACACCCTGAACAAATGGCTGCAGATCGTACAAACATTAGTCCCGATGCGGGAATTGAACCCGTAACGTCTTGCGTCGCAGGCAGGCCTTCGCCCACCGCGCCACAGAGGTCGTCGATAAATGATGACTGATAGATAACTTTTCGTATTTTACACAAGGTGTTGTAATTCTATAACTAGACAATAAAAACTATGTTCCTAATCAATCAAAACGTAAGATGTTATTATTTTTAATACTAAACAAATAGGTCGAAAACATGTCATTTCAGTGTAAAAATATTCAAAATGCGATTTGTTTAGATTTTATTATGGAGTATTATGAAGAGAAAACCTCCAACCAGGGACCTAGATAAATACTATTCGAATACAAAAAAATAACATGATTATGGTGGAAGTATGCTCGAATTACAAGTAATTTTAGTATTACGTTTGTATGGGTAATTCTTCCGACGCTGGCTCCAAGTCCGTGCATAACAATGACCAGCATGATTCACAGAGATAAAGAAACTACTTAAGATATCATAGAATTACGCACACTTGACTGTTTTCCTAGAGCATGCTTGAGCAATCTACAAGATTGCATCACAATCTGATGATTCAAATATCAAATATCAAAATCAAATAACAATATCGTTTATTTCTTCAAGCTTACAAAATAAGCAGTTAGACAAGTCAAATTTTATACTATAAACACGTTTATAAATAGTCATTATTATCAAATAAGAAACAAGGTGTTATTGATTTTGTCATTCTTCAATTTTTTGTCCACAAGTGGAAGAAGTGGAAAATAAACCATTAGTAAGTATATATAATGACTTCCAAGCTAATACAATATTTGCATTTCTAAGTCGAAATATAATGTGATTTGGGTACAGGTATGCATTTATGTAAGACTAGCGTCTTATCATTATTTCCCTTATATACTATTGTCGGTATGGAACTGAGCGACATCTGGCCAAGCATTTACATCATCTATGGAGTAATAGGCTTTCTTTATAAGATTTCGTTTTATGTATTGTTTAAATTTACGAATGGGAGCTCAGTTGCTTCAGATGGAATTATAAAACTACATGCTTTATAATCAAATAACATTACAATCAAAGAATAGAAATAAATTAGAACTATTATTTACAAATGAAACAGTTGAACTAGTAAACTATTGCAAACAATCTAGAGGTAACACGACTGATCCATAACAACACCAATCAGAAGCGATCCAAAACGCTAACTACATTGCATTTCATGAAATCGAATTTTGCACGTTATTTAATATATCGAACGTATTAAAATGAGCGTCGTGCAAAAATTCGATAGCTTCAATCTTGGTTTAGTCCAAGTTCAATTGTAGATACCGAATAAGCTAATACTCCACATAAACACGACGACCTCTGTGGCGCGGTGGGCGTTGGTCCGCCTGGTTGCGGGTTCGATTTCCGCCTTGGGACAAATATTTGTACGATCTACAGGTACTTATTTGTTCCGGGTGTTCAGGTCGTTTTCTATGTAGGTATAATAAAAAAATATCTATTTAGGTAATGTATTGTATTATGTGTCTGAATAAAAGGCTTATATTATATTATTATTATTATTGTATTATGTAGTAGATAATGCTGTGTGAATTGTCCAGCGATATTTTATTTTATTTTTAAACAGCCGGTGAGGGTGTGCTGAAGCACCCAACCAGAGGAAGGTCAGTTGCTTTCAATCCTTATATAATTATCAGTTTTGTAATAATAATTACGGATAGAAGAAAAAATAATACCAAATTTATAACGTTTCGATTACTTTCGATGGAAATTAACTATCGCAAATGAACAATTTTATTATAAACCCACACTACGCCACCACTGCTTCAAGGCCCTATAAATAATTGAATTAAAGTGATAAATAAAATCAATACTTACTATGTGAGTTCCAAGGTAGCTTTTCTAGTCAATGCCCAATGTTTTCTCGCTTCTTCATCGGCTGGGATATCAGACGGGTTTTCATAACTGAAATTACGAATCAATAAAAATAAATAAATATCTTAGGTTTTTGCTTTATAGTGCTCGCACTGGGGCAATTTTCTACGAAAATTTAGTAATGTCAAAAATTTTCGATGTTGGCAGGATTCGAACCCGCGCCTCACCCTCAGTACGGATGCGCTTTAGTCGTTAGTTTTTTCGGCACCGTCCACTGAGTAATCAATAACATATTACACCATCGAAATTTAGTCCAACATTCTAAATTCAAATTAATTTTATCAACACGTTGTGTACTATCCTTTTTTCCACATGTGAGAAAAAATGGATTTTGCTCACTGGTTTTGAGCCGCAAAGTCACTGTTTTCGAGCGAGAGCGGTGAAAAGGTTTCTTGTTCACTTCTTTACTTTATCTTAAAAAGTTGTACTTAGTGTGCAAAATTGAAGTGAACAAAAAACAGAGTGATCGCTTTCTTTCCTAGTTTTACTATGTAATCTGAGTTTTGTTATATGTCCAAGAGTCCTGTAAAGTCTAAAGGAAATAAAGCCATTTAATGTTTGAGAAAATCCTACTGATATTATGAAGGCAAAAGTTTGTGCTGTATGATGTTGTGTAATGATTGTGCTAAGACGACGTAACAACTACTGAATGGATCAGACTCAAATTTAACACTGATGAAGTTGTGTGCTTAAAATAACATGCATAAGTACCAATAGGTAGGTAGTATGCATATAGGTAGACATAATTACTTATAGGCTAAATTATAATACCGAAAAAATGAGTGCTTAGCCACGGGCAGAAGCTAGTACTGAATATTCAGCTTGTTCTACTGAATTGTAGAAAACATACCCCATAAAGAACAGCGAAAACTTCATCTCAGGGAAGTGTAGCTGCTTCAGTAGAGTCATACCAAGCACGCCCGTGTAGAACGGCAGTGATTGACGTGGGTCCTTGATGCGGTACATTGTTTGTTGGAAGAAGAAATCCTAAAACACAAGGTTGAGGGTTATCACATTTATAATAAATAAATAAATAAATAATGCTGGACAATTCACACAGCATTATCTAGCCCCAAGGTAAGCAGAGCTTGTGTTATGGGTACTAGATAATGATTGTTAATATATGATATGTTTCTTGCATTCTACTGCGCAGGGTAAAGGCTTAAGTTAACTTTTCCCTTGTAGTGCCCCATCAATTGCATACAATAGCGAGTCGACGCAGGCCATCCACAAGTGAAGTTATACATAAGTACATATATTTTTTTATGTGGTAGGATATGTGGCAGCCATAAGTTGCCTAATAATTCTTACGCCCCCGTCGTCCTCTCTTCACTATAGCCACATTAGCCACTACTTACTAAGGCCATCGATCAAGATGCGGAACTGGGAGTTTATTTTCTTTTGGCTTGCATCCTGACATAATACACATCCCCACGCTAAGGATGCAGGTTGAGGATTGCAGTTTGGTGGTAGAATTGTTCTCACCGGGGTGCTGCTGCATGCCCCCTGTGTTTGTTCCTTATTTACCTAATTCTAAGCCGGCAGCATATGGCCAAGCAAGGACTACCTTGCATGCAGTGGTTACAGACAACCTCTGTGGTGCGTGTGACGCAGGAGGTTGCGGGTTCTATTTGCGGGTTTGATTCCCGCCTTGGGACAAATATTTGTACGATCTGCAGGTATTTGTTCCAGGTGCTCTGGTCGTTTTCTATGTATAATAAAACATATCTATCTATAATGTATTGTATTATGTATATCAGTTATCTAGTACCCGTTAGGTACTAGATATGTAGGTATTCAATTACCTACATACCACATTCTGATTATGAGGTATTCATTTATCTGTTGTTCAGTATGGCCATGACATCCAGATACTACCCTTATCACACACACAGTTGTCAATACTCATAAAGTGTCTAGCATAGCAACTAAAATATACTTTGACCCACTGACTTTAGATAAAAATGATCTCTGAAGCCGAATTTTACTTTAATTTTATGGTCTGCAGGAATGTTACATACCTTAGTGCCAGCATGTGGGGTCTGGCACAAAGCCTCAACTTCTTGGGGAGAAATACCTTCGCCGGACATGATTCTAAAGTACAAGAAGAAAATTAAATCTTTGATAACAACATAACCTCCAAAACTACCGCTTATTTGAAACTAATTAAAGGACGTAGTTACTTCAATAGACATGTTAGACAATATGGTAAATAAAAACTTAGTATTTAACTAATTTATACTAACTTTGAGGAATAAAAACGACAAAATTTATAAAATATTTTATGTTTACGATACATAGAACATCGCTCGTACCGTACCGTACGTGTGAGTGACGTGAGCGTGACTGACACTGACTGACTGATGGATGACACCAACTAACTGACACCTTCCTTCACTCACTCTGACTCCTGACACTTCCGCAGTATTTAATTTTTAGCGACGACCACAGACATAGAATTTTTCACTACGTAACTACGTTCACTTCACGACACGCTCCAGCTTATGGCGGCCGCACGCGTCCTTTTGACGGGCCTTCGGATAGTATCGTATCCGACTATCCGAAGGCAAATTGTGTGTTAACAAATTCATAGACGAATGCTTTCGGATAGTCGAATTTGCCTATCCGTAAACAGACTAAAAGCAGGCGCCCCGCCCCGCCGCGCCGCCGGCGCCGTCGCCGGCCCGCGCGCAATTTCACTGCTTTTTATTTTTTAATTTGTTTTTGCTCTAAAATTATATTCTTTTGCAAAAAAATAAAACCGTCTAAACTTTAGACGGTTTTGGTTTTATTTTTCTCAAAAAAATACTTGACTAAACACTTTAGACTCTAAAGTGTTAAGTCAAGTATTTTTTTGAGAACAACAGATTTACCTTGATAATGTGTTAAACCAAATCCATTAAAAAAAAATATTAATCAAACATAAGGTTGCTTAGAAATTTATTTTCCATGTAAAATATTGGCTCTTTAGCCAACATATCACATTTTCATAAGTACCTAAATGTAGGAAAAGGCAACGTTACATCTTAAAAGTTTTATCATAGAATGAATTAGCATGAAAAACTGAATAATTTGTTTTATTACAAAATAGAGACAGAGATGAGTTGTTTTACATGTTTCTCGCAAAATTAACGAACTACAGATCTTACTATGATACTTAATAACAAACTTACCTATAGCAGTACTACTAGGCTATGTACCTACTTCATTTTCATTCTTAGTCCATAAATAAAACTTATCATACAAATACCTAAGCTCTTCTAACCACACAATATCTCTATCTACACTTGTAACGACACAATTATACACAGACACCATCCTCTGTCCTTTGGCATCCACAAATATGTCTCCGACAACACACAAGTGACTTCCTTCAACAATATCAAGCTTTTTCTTTTTAATTCTATGCATAAGCTTCGATATTATATCTATGTTAGGGTCTCCAAACTTAGCAGCAGCGACAAAATGGTGGTTCAGGTTATTAATCATATCAGCTTTTGGAGTGGAGTTACTTTTCGTTGAGTCGAAGTAGCATTGAACAGTTCCAGTCGGATCACTCAGCTCTAAGTTGGTGGAACGTTCTGTGGTGTTGTAAACCGAGGTGACGACTCCATGGATCATTACATTCTTGAATCTGTGTCCTAGAAACTCGTAAATGTATTTGTTCTCAGTTTGGTTGGCACGGAATATGTCCTGGATGAATATCTTCAACGGACCTATTTGGGTGAGGGTGTTGGTCATGGCCTGAGCGTAGGTTTATAGAATAATTATAGTTAAGATTATCATTTATGTTTTGTTCAGTGATTTATTTACTGATTGATAGAAATAATTTTTGAAACGGAACGAACAAACATGGTAAATTTAAGTAAACAAAACAGAAAACAAATTGAATTTATTTCTGATTTTGACAGTGACAGCGTAGTATACTTCTTAGTTTATGGTGACGGCATAGAATTTGAATTACTCGGATGTTTGGCTTGAGTTATTTCCCTTTTATCTAAGCGTTTGCCAATTTTTTCGGAAGTAGGTACTTTTTTGCCTAATATTCCGACGCTTGACGCTGAAAACGTTATTCGATGTACTATTTAAGATTATTTATCGGGTATTTATCACGTACCTTTTGCTTTCTTTTCCCCAAACGTTTCAACGTTAAATAATCTTAAATATGTTATCAAATCGCGAAAGTTTAAAAAGTTAATCGAAGTGACAAAAACTGCAATGGTAACTACCTATGTCTATCTCTGAATTTATGCCTGGATAATCTAAAACCTCTATATGGCCCGACGGGCGTACCACCAGCCCTGCTAAGTCAGTTTGTAAATATACTTAGTTACCACACTATATCATAATTTTATTTTAGCCTGTTGAACAGGTAAATCTTTTTTCATTTCCTTTTTTTGCTTTTTTCTGTTCCTTTTAGCAGAACCGTTGCTCGTTCCAATTCTCGACTGCCTCGCACCCTTGCCGCCCCCAATTGACTTCTTGACCAGAACACGGATTATTTCATTATAAAATAAAAAATAAATTTAGACAATGCTGGACAATTTACACAGCATTATCTAGCCCCAAGCTAAGCAGAGCTTGTGTTATGTACCTACAAGATAACTAATGTACAATATAATACAATAGTTACATTACTTAATTAAGATTATTTATCGGGTATTTATCGCTCACATTTGCTTTCTTTTCCCCAACGGTTCAACCGCGTTTCAGCGATCGAGGTCCCGGGGCGACAAACGTTACGCGATAATTACCCGATAAATAATCTTAAATAATGTTATCAAATCGCGAAAGTTTAAAAAGTTTTAATACATTACCTACATACATAGATAGATATTTTTTATTAGGTATTTAAAGAAAGCAACCAGATCACCCGGAGCAAATATCTGCAGATCGTACAAATATTTGTCCCAAGGCGCGAATCGGCGACGACGCCTTCGCCCACCGCGCCACAGAGGTCGTCAATTATTGTGTCCAAGTCCGTCGATGTCCAGGTATGTTTTTTTGGCTATAGACGTGCTGAAAAACCGGCACGCTGGATAAGACAGAAAACCAAACGTTCTATCTATTTTCTTCTCAGGCCATAAGCTGTGTGAATTGTCCAGCATTATTTATTTACCTATTTATAATTTTATTTTTGTCGTAAAATGAAATATTTTGCGATTAAAATGTGATAAAGTGATTTTTGGACCTCACCTCTCATCAAGCTTACCTATACTAAAGTTTGTAAGTAATTGTTTTACGGTTTTAGAAATTTATTTCTCAAAAGAATATACATTAGCTTATAGAGAAATACAGTTTTATCGTAATTATACATGCAGAGCGGACTTATGTAACTAACATAACAGTTGGTGACGTTTTATTGGTACGTGACTTACTCTTATAACTATCTAAGCAACTTATAAAATTACATAAAAACCTACAAATTTACCTATATAATTTATCTATACATAATTCTATTTTTATAATTATATTTCTAACTTTATATGAAAAACATCCCAGATTCATTTTTCGTATGACAATAGTTCTCTAACTAAAAGCGGGTAGATCGATGTTTTGTTTGTTGGTTTAACTAAAACAATGCAAGTTTAACAATTTTTAACAATGGTAGTTGCTCGACGGTGGCGGTTCTATTACGTATCGATTGGCAGTTGCTTTGAGAGTTTTAATTGGGAAATAAACGGTACTCAAAAACAATTTCCTTGTAGTGTAAGAATGGTTCGGTGCAGTGTTTTTGAGTGTAAAAGTGACAGTGGAGAAAAGTGCCGAACTTTTACTCCAAAAAGTTTCAAGATTTACAGTTTCATAGATTTGCATGGAGACAAGGCTCGAAAGGTATATTACTTGTTTTTTTAAATCTTTTAGTCGTATTCTCTGTCTCTCTTTTCAGCCACGCATGCTAATATCTAGACTAAGTACCTATATAAAATCCATCTCATTGATTTGCTTAAAAGAGTTGGCTTTTTTATTTCCGACTATTCCTACTTATACTCAATTATGTAAATAGTAAATAGTGAGATTTAATATTTCCATAGTAAAAAAGTTAGGTTTATTTTAATCAAGTCAATGGGGTGAAAATTCCCATCCACCCCATTGACTTTTGTAATGGGGTGGATGGGTTTTTTTTTTCCAACCACCCCATTGATGGGGAAGTCAATGGGGTGGTTGGGAATATATCCTATGCTGTGCTACGGTAGGTACGTATTTGCTACGTAATTAAATAATGAACTTGGATCGGAAGATAAAGACAAAACCTAAAGGATACCAATGCGGCGCCCACTTTAAAATCAATAGCGACACTCCAATCATACTGGATCGCAGAGGAATCGTCTGCTTTCGATACTTTCTTTGTTCGTTCGTTATCTTCCTACTTGAAGGAGTAATAGAGTTGTTTTCGCATAGCAATTAGGCTCGATTGAATCCGGAGACGAGAGGCAAAGTGGAATCCTGCCTAACTTTACCTTCATTATCTAGGTCGCTATGTTCTTAACTACCAATACCTAGTTAACGAGATAGTTCTGATGGCATTCGGCATCATGTTCAGGATTTTGGAGAGAGCTCCAAATCAAGTCATGAAAACCTGATTGCCCCGAAGTCTTCTCATCTCACCGCTGGAGTCAAACTGATGTTCCCTCAACTTCTATCTCGAATTTGTGACGCCCTATATAATCCTATATAATCTGAACTATAGCAGTTTTGGTTGTATTTTTCTACGCCATATACCAGCAGCCCTTGGGAGGGGACAATTCAAGCTGTTCATTGTATTGTATGTGATGCTCGAAGCTGTAAGGATCAGCGCACACCGAGACGATAATGTGACGCTGCGCGCTCTTTGATTCAAAATATAACTTTATTTAGGTAAATTATTATTCCATTATTATTCCACGCTCCGGCCTATCCCGATCCAAGTCATGGCGGGCACCGAGAAGATCCAGCAGCTTCAGTGGGTTCCAAGGCAACAAATCTATCCCCAAATAGATTTGTTGCCTTGGAACCCACTGATGACGTTGACGAGACCCTACACAATCTGGTCGAAACGCTGAGGAACGAAGGCATCAAGTTTTGTAAAAATATTATTTATATAGTTATAGGTATTAGTTATACCTACCTATAGGTAAGTATACTTAATAATAAATAAGTATACTTATTTATTTATTTTATTTTACTAAGCAGGTACAAAAGTGAGCGGGAGCGTCGTCAGCCGCGGTTGCTGCAATAGCGGCCTGCACACGTACGGTAAGATTCGGACTGCGGGAAATCGCACGCGCCATTCCAACCCGCACTCCGAAACGCACGTGTAGATGTGCGGGGCTGATAGTTCGATCAAATTTTTAAATTTATAACGTTCCACGCGCCAGTCAAAACTGCAGTCAAAGTAGGCCACTAATGGCATAGATTAAATCTATGACTAATGGCAGCTCAAAAGCGGTCTGCACACGTAAAGTCCAGACTGATCTGGGGCTGCTTTCCAAACCGCGGATGGATCCGTGCTGTTTGGATTGCGGATCAAACTGTCATGCTAATTACGATTAAAAATGTTTCCAAAGTTTGGAACGTCTCGGTGATTCGAAAAAAGCGAAAGTTTTGCATGTATAGATATTTGTTACCTCTTCACGTCAAAAACGAATAGGTAAAAGATATGTCTGGATTTTTTCGTAGTTGTTAGTAGGTAGTTAGTTCTAGACCTCGATATTAAACGTGCTAATTCTCAGTAGTTATACATAATGTGCACCTTTTTCGTGGTGTTGTGTGCAGGGAGAAAAAGCAAGTAGGTACTACGATACGAGTATGACAGACAACCCATATCAATATACCGACATCCAGAAATGCACTGAAAATATAAATCCGTGGCGCTTTTTGCCGAACAGTCGCAGATTAGTCGCCGACTACGAAAGTTGCCGGATAGTCGGCTTTACCGACTAGTCAGAACTTCAGAATACCAAAATCCCTAATCAGGAAATTTTAGTAGTAATAAAATTAATATAATGTGTTTTGTATTTATTATGACTCTCGGACTTTCCGAAACACACAGGTCACACAATTATAATTACCTACTGGTAGGTATGTATGTTTATAATCAGCATTATTAAATTTTGCATCAAAGTGGGTCGGGGATTTCGTTCGTCCAATAGCAAAAACCAGTAACAACTAGCCAACTAAGTAACAACTAAGTAATGTCAAGCAAAAAAAAAAAATGCAAGAGGCCCAAAAGAGGCCAAGAAGCTTATTATATCCTGGAGGATATTGTACAGGATATAAGCTTCTTACAAGAGGCTTATAGTAGGTAAAAGAGGAGTATTCACCGGAAGGAAGAGACAATAAACCTTTCACTTGGTACTTTGGTAAAAACAGAGTAGGTAAGTGTTGTGTTGTGATCTCAAACCGAAACTAATTTAAAGACATTTATACACTTATTTACAAAAAATTATTTCACCAATAAAATTATATATGAAAGATTATTATCGGGTATTTATCGCGTAGGTACCTTTTGCTTTCTTTTCCCAACGTTTCAACCGCGTTACAGCGATCGTGGTCACGAGGCGCCCCGTGACCACGATGGCCGATAAATAATCTTTAATAACTAGTCGCGAAAAATAAAAAGTTCAATAAAAATATGACCATCCGACTGAAGGTGCTTAAGTACATAGGTATTAACTGTTTCTAAGTCTATAAACTTAAATATACCTACCTACCTACCTATTTATTTAGGTACCTATTTATAAAGTTTTATTGAATCGAGACCGGAATCAAAGTCGGCCAGACGACTCACGATTGTGCAAAATTGTTTATTGTTGACCATCTTATTGTTGTACATTTTATTGTTATGTTATGTCACTCGACTTGACCTAACTTTTGAAAATAACGCTGTTACGAAGGTTTTTAGGGTTTCAAACATCGGTTTTGAAACCCTTATGGTCTCGCTCTGTCCGTCCCCGCTCTTTCTTGAATATCTCAGTAACTACTGCAGCTATTAACTTTAAATTTAAAATAATGATACATTTCGTGCGCCATTACTGATTTCAAGAAAAAAATATATAAATAAATGAAAAATGAAAATGAATAATTTCAATACAAATTTTGATGTTGAAATTTCAAAAGAGACTTAGGAAGGCAAATGGGGTATCAAATGAAGGTATCGTTTTGTACATTTCAAAACACTTTTTGAAATTTCTGTAAGTTTCATACTTTTTGAAATATTTCAAAAAAAGTCGAAAAATTGACCATTCCCCCCCCCCTATCTCCGAAGATTGCAGACCGATCCATGTACAATGTATTAGGCTTTTGTAGATATCGATCTATATTTTACAGGAAAAATATAGAAAAGTCTGTAATAATAATAGTTTTTGAAAAATGGTCAAAAAGGGGGGGGGATTTTTTTTTCAAAAGGGAGGGTACCTACCCACGTGGGGTATCAAATGAAAGGTATCGTTTTGACCATTTCAAAACACTTTTTGAAATTTCTGTAAGTTACATACTTTTTGAAATATTTCAAAAAAAGTCGAAAAATTGCCCTTTCCCCCCCCCCTATCTCCGAAGATTGCAGACCGATTCATGTACAATGTATAAGGCGTTTGTAGATATCAATCTATATTTTACAGGAAAAATATAGAGAAGTCTGTAATAATAATAGTTTTTGAAAAATGGTCAAAAAAGGGGGGAATTTTTTTTCAAAAGGGGGGGTACCTCCCCATGTGGGGTATCAAATGAAAGGTATCGTTTTGACCATTTCAAAACACTTTTTGAAATTTCTGTAAGTTTCATACTTTTTGAAATATTTCAAAGAAAGTCGAAAAATTGACCATTCCCCCCCCCCTAGCTCCGAAGATTGCAGACCGATCCATGTACAATGTATTAGGCGTTTGTAGACATCAATCTATATTTTACAGGAAAAATATAGAGAAGTCTGTAATAATAATAGTTTTTGAAAAATGGTCAAAAAAGGGGGGAATTTTTTTTCAAAAGGGGGGGTACCTCCCCATGTGGGGTATCAAATAAAAGGTATCGTTTTGACCATTTCAAAACACTTTTTGAAATTTCTGTAAGTTTCATACTTTTTGAAATATTTCAAAAAAAGTCGAAAAATTGCCCTTTCCCCCCCCCCTATCTCCGAAGATTGCAGACCGATTCATGTACAATGTATTAGGCGTTTGTAGATATGGATTTATATTTTACAGGAAAAATATAGAGAAGTCTGTAATAATAATAGTTTTTGAAAAATGGTCAAAAAGGGGGGGAATTTTTTTTCAAAAGGGGGGGGTACCTACCCATGTTGGGTATCAAATGAAAGGTATCGTTTTGACCATTTCAAAACACTTTTTGAAATTTCTGTAAGTTTCATACTTTTTGAAATATTTCAAAAAAAGTCGAAAAATTTACCATTCCCCCCCCCTAGCTCCGAAGATTGCAGACCGATCCATGTACAATGTATTAGGCGTTTGTAGACATCAATCTATATTTTACAGGAAAAATATAGAGAAGTCTGTAATAATAATAGTTTTTGAAAAATGGTCAAAAAAGGGGGGAATTTTTTTTCAAAAGGGGGGGTACCTCCCCATGTGGGGTATCAAATGAAAGGTATCGTTTTGACCATTTCAAAACACTTTTTGAAATTTCTGTAAGTTTCATACTTTTTGAAATATTTAAAAAAAAGTCGAAAAATTGACCATTCCCCCCCCCCTATCTCCGAAGATTGCAGACCGATTCATGTACAATGTATTAGGCGTTTGTAGATATGGATCTATATTTTACAGGAAAAATATAGAGAAGTCAGTAATAATAATAGTTTTTGAAAAATGGTCAAAAAGGGGGATTTTTTTTTCAAAAGGGGGTACCTACCCATGTGGCATATCAAATGAAAGGTATCGTTTTGGCCTTTTTAAAACACTTTTTGAAATTTTTGTAAGTTTCATACTTTTTAAAATATTTCAGAATATTGATTGTCCAAATAATTGGCAAATGTTTGAAACCCTCGGCGCGCGAGTTACACTCGCACTTGGCGGATCTTGTTTTTATTTCTATGACTGCTGACTGACTGACCAGAGTTTAGCAATGATCGAAAAAGGTTTTTTTTACTTGTGTGTAAAATTTTGTCACTCTTTGTCAACGGGAAGTACCTTAATTATAGGTTTCGTTCGGCCCACAGCAAGAATATAAAAAATAGGAATAAAATCCAAATTTACTGTTTTCGAATTTATCCCTTTACTTACCTATAGAAAGACATTGCCAAATTTTATGATTCTAGATCAACGGGAAGTATTTACATAACTAAATTCTAACTGTAAATGAACTTTACCTAAAATTATCTTATAAGTATAAAAATAGTTATTTCTTATCTTAAATGAATTACTAATGTAACTAAATTACATGAAAATCTACTTACTAACCAACTGCTCTAAAAATTCTCGCACGAAAACAAGAACAACAACTATAGGAACCTAATTAAATTTATCCATTGAACTATTATTACATTTACTTATTACTGTAAGTAACTGAGTGAATTTATCAGATTTTTTAAAGTTTTTTTTAAATTTATTTATATTGGTTTCATCCTCTGGTCGCAATGGAGTCTCGCAGACGAGACGCGGTGTCGTAAGAGGTAACGCGATAGGGTTCTAAACTTATAATGAGGAGAGTGTGGGGCATTGTAGTTGTAGTGTAGGAGCTGAGGAGTAGATTACTTACCATAACTATAGATTACCTACTTTACTTACCTGACTAGGACCGGCGCAAGCGCGCCATTTTGTGAACACGATAGGCATAATGATTTCGCATCCATAGGAGACAGAGCATGCGTTTATAGTTTTTAGTTCCTTCTGACAGTTTTTTAATAAATTTTGTATTCTTTTAGCAAAAACTCAATTTTTGCAATTGCGCCGTTCCAAAAACGCATGCTTTGTCCCGTTTCTATGAACCCGAAATCCTTTGCCTATCCTTCTTAAAAAAACGGTGACTAATAAAAATAAAACAAGGTTTAGTTGATTATTTCATTTTATTTTTAATAAAATCTTATTAGATGTGGAAAACATTTGAAAGCCAGAATGCAGCTCTAAATATCTGTCTATCTATTTATTTTGATTATAATGTTAAGGATAGGTTTAACTTAAACGACCAAAATCTCTCTGATAAATTAAGGTTTTTTGTTTTTGTAAACCAAAGCTGCCAGCATTCTGGGCACTCTGCCTTCTGGTGACGGCTTAGATTTTTATAAAATAGATTTACGTGTAAATACTAGTTGTAATTGTATTATTCTGTATTATTAATCTGTTATTGTAATTTTCTTACCCACCTAATAGTCTTAGTGTAAACAAATGAGAGCTTTGCCGGTACTATGTTGACAAAACGTCGTAAGACAGGTTTTCCCACATCTGTCTCTTGCACTAGCCATGAAAAGACCAGCATCTAATAAATAAGGCTTTACTGCCAACTACCTTCATTGCGCCGTTAACCTTTCACCCGAGCTGATTAAAAAAAAAGTTTTTTTTTAATTTAGTGGTTGTGAAGTGAAAGTGATCGGATGAGTTTAACCATTTAGATGTAAGTATGATATTTAATTGTTATTTTTTTCTAATTATGCTTAATTTGGATATGCTTAATTTGGATATGTATTGGTATTAGGATAAGTTTGCCACTGTAAACCAACGCAGATGCGTTAGCGACCCACAAATTTCTAATAATTGCCATTTTTTTCATCATGATAGGTAGGTACCATGATCAAAAAATAGGTAGCTTCTTTCCTACTTACTATCATTATTATGTGAATACTTACTAAACAACATTCCTGCAAGATTTTTAGTAGTCAAACAATGAAGAAAATTAAAAGGAATAGGTAGGTACAAAAAAACAATAAAGCCATAGTTCACGCATTAGCACATTTGGCACACGCCAATGAATGGATTAAAAAATCTCTTTCACATGCATTTACAGATTGCGCCATTGTTGGCGTGAGACTGTCACAGATACGCAGTGTTGCCAGTCTTTTGAAAAAGGCGAGAAAAATCAGTCAACTAATATTATATCGACAAACATTTTTATTGTGGTAATAAATAAATATCATAGACAAGCTAAATTTTAAGTTTTTGTTAACTCTACTACTTATAGATGAATGAAATCAGGGTCTCTCATAAGTAGGTTCAGTTCAGTAAAGTAGATTCACATAGTTTTTATTAAGTACTTTAAAAATAGGAAATTATGAACAAGTTGAATTGAAACTCGAGCAAAATCCAAATTTGAATACCTACCAAAACAAAGACGTAATTCTGATATATTTTGTTGAAAATTGTGACCATATTACACAAAATAGCTGGCATCCCCGATCGTGCGAATTTTCCAACACCGGCAGCCGGCAGCCATATTGCCGTAGCCATAGCGACAGATTCCGGCGCGCGTGAAAATCGCACCTTACTACCTTTCTTTCACGCGCAGGGCACGTTAGCACATACATAATACTAGCTGCGGTACCCTAAAGGTTGTAAGGGTTATTGTCTTTGATATAGTGATTTGAACCTTGATACTTTTGGAATCTTTACATCTGCATCGATTAAAATAGTTCGGAAATAAATAGTGGCTTCATTCTTTTGAATAAATAAAATACAATTGGAGTTAGTTAGGTAGCTAAGAGTAATAAATGGTAGCTAGGTACGTCGACTCAGCAGTCGATGACTTTCAAATGAACAAAATAATATATTAAATAAAAATAACCCAAAATGATGTAGACAGACCTGGATAGGTAGGTACTATTTTAAATTTTCTGCCGAAGTAGAGCCATCGTAGAGCTAAAGAAAACTTCTGTTAGTTTCATACTTTTCGAAATATTTTGAATTAAGCCCAAAAATTTACCCTCCCCCCTATCTCCGAAGTTTGCGGAGCGATCTATATACAATGTATGTGGATTTTGTAGATTTAAATCTATTTTTTACAGGAAAAATATAGAGACGTTGAAAATGGTCGAATAGGGGGGGATTTTTTTCGAAAGGGGGCTAGCTGATTGGAGTATCAAATGAAAGGCATTGTTTTGTAAATTTTCTAACAGTTTTCGTAATTTCTGTAGGTTTCATACTTTTCAAAATATTTTCATGCAAAAAAAATCGAAAAATTGATTGTCCAAACAACTAATAAATATTCGAAACCCTCGGCGCGCGAGTTACACTCGCACTTGACGGATCTAAAATCGAAATTAGTAACGTTTATTTTTTAGGCTGTTAAAATAAGCTTACAGACTAGTTCCAATTTTAAACGAAATTTAACGGTACCTAATCAAATTATAATTACGTTGTCATTGCGCTACCTTTTACCTTCTGCCTTTGGGAACTGTTTCTTACTAACTCTATGACCTTACCTTACCACACCATAGGCCACTGTTCTATTGCCACGGTTCTCACAGCATTGGTTTCGTTACAATACAGGTAGGCAGGTACCTACTTACGTACATACCTTTGAGGTAGATGCAGGCTGGGCATTATTATATACTTAGATGCAACATTGACACCTTGTAGTAAGTTGTGTGTGAGCGGAGCGAGTCCGTGAGAGCTGAGCTTAGTGATTTGTATAACATTAACCTTATGAATAATGGTGTTATCCAAATTATTTTAACAGCACCACTGAGTGATGCGACAGTAAAATTATTTTGGCTAGTTTTAGATGTACCTAAGTTAAGATAAAAAGAAAAAGATAAAAATATTTATTTCGTCTTGTGTAACGCATCAATGTTTCTATTCTAGACATAAGAACAGATAGTTATTTTATAATAATTTGGACATTCTTCTCAGACTTTTGGTGTTAAAAAGACCCATTTTAAGGCTTCGATAATAAGTTCCTCGCTCTTGCTAAGTCGAAACTTGGTCTCCTGCTCTGGCCAACTCAGGTTTTTTTAATAACCATGTTGTATACTACGGAAATGGTACTACTAAGACAACTAAACTATACTTAACTATGTATACTACGTTCTATATTATAACATACACACATATCTTAATTCATAGGTATTTATACAAAACAGCTGATTGGCTAATGCCTAAAAAGGAAAAGGTGTTAAAATCAGACTGACATAGTCATACCAATGACTCAAAGTAGGTACCATTAAAAATGAAGAATAAAAATTAAAGTTGGTTCGTTTTTCGTATTTTTATGTTCAATTAAGGATTCGGCTATAAGTGCACACAACTTAAATCCGTAAATTATTGTGTTCCGTAATACCAAAAATTATGACTGAAATCTGTTTGTATTTTCGACATTGTGTTTTTATTCTGTAACTAGACAATGATAGTGATTCTGTAGATATAAAACCTAAACTAAACTAGTGTAAAATGTTGCCGTTCCCTTTCTTTCAATTGAAATAAAAGAGACAGCAACAATTTTAGGCTAGTTTAGTTTAGGTTTTATGCTAACAGAATCACTACCAAACCAATGTAAGCTATATATAGTTATAATTGACTATATTGAATTGTTTTTACACACCCAGTTTTTCATAAATAACGTTATACGTTTTTACCTCCAACATTCAACTCTCCATCCCCAGCTCATCATCATCATCAGCACACCATGAAGTACTTCCACCTGCTCCTCCTACTGGCATCTACCAGCAGCCAGGAGGTATCCACTCCATCAAGTCTGCTCCGGCCGAGAAACCACAACCACCATCCGTTTGATGCTGTGCAGTTCCTGAAGAATTTGAAGGTGGAACCGACCAAGTTAGTATATCAGCAGCCATTCACTGGATATAGACATTCTCCAGCCACATCCATCATCTACTAGCTGTCTAGAGCAGTTCGTCAGGTGAACTGGACACCGAATGTCCTATACTACGTTTGCTGAGTTATAGACTTTAGAAGAACACCTTTACCTTAGTAGATGGACACAACCACCATCACACGTTAGATGCTGTGCAGTTAGATGCTGTGCAGTTAGATGCTGTGCAGTTTGATGCTGTGCAGTTTGATATTGTGCAGTTTAATACGGTGCAGTTTTTGAAGAGTTTGAAGGCCAAACAAATTAGTACCTATCTACATTATCATCAGCGTATGTTACGGTTGCGTATGTGCTAGTCCACTGTTGGACGCGGGCCTGCCCTACTGATGCCTGCCTTGCTGCATCCAGCACGTGCTAGCAGTAGCCTAGTAGTCTTTAACAAAAACAGTGTAGGCACTTAGCGATAGCTGGTTGAGGTGTGAAGTCTCGGCGACTTTGCAAACGTAGGTCGCTCTGTGGCTAAGTGGGATGAAGAACGAAATACGAATACGAAATACGGATGCGGCTTAATACGGAGCGTTATGATGAGAGCTAGGGAAGGCCGCTGTCCAACGGTGGACTAGCACGTCTAGCCCAATGCGAGCTAGAATTATTTACAATGCCATATCTTTGGGCAGTGGCGAACTTGCTTTGACCATCACGAGACATCATGTTCGAGCTGATGGCAGAGCTCATCATAGTAGAGCTGGAGTACGTCCCTACGGATCAAACCGGAGTGGCGGTGAAAGAGCAATTCAACCAGTCAAAACACGAACCCGCCTCCGCGATCCACCGAAAGTACCCTATAACATGTCTGTCTATATTATATACTTAGTTTTTTTCCCAGACAAGGCCCAGTTCTCTTCCCAAACGACGCCCTACCGCCCCCGAGACCCCCGCTAGTAGTCACTTCACGCCCCCTAACGGAGTCCATCGCAAGAAGCGAGCTGGGTGCCATCAGGGCCAACACAGGGGCCAATATTGGGGCCAAGGGCAATAACACGCAAGAGACATCGCAAACGCAGTTCAATGGACAAGTATTTTTGCCGTATTTGGCGAGAGTATCAAATTATAGGTAAGAATAATCCCTAAATAAAACCTCTAAATTACCTAACTGCACAAGAAGATGGGTTTATATTTTTAAAACGGTGATTTGTCAGTTTGCTGGATTAATGTTTGTCACTTCTTCACGCCAAAACCACTGAATAGATCGGATAAAGAATATGAGATAAAAGCCAATAAGACGATTATCACGGGGATTCTCTAGGCTGTTGAGGTGAGGAGAGATCGGTCGGACAGAAAATTAGCAAACCACCTTCTTAGATGCATAGCATACCTACGACGTAGGTAACTTCTACTTTTTATTCAGGAAAGGGGTTCACACTCTTATTTTATTCGATATCTACTCACTTCCTGAGAGAGAGAAAGAGAAAGAGAGAGAAATACTGGCAGCTTGAGTTTTGAGCTGTAACTTTGAGCGAGATTTTTTTCACAATTAGGTACCTATAGGTTGCAATTGCAAACAATGGGATTTTTTTTCGCAGTAACAGCTGAGCTACAAAAGCTGTGTGTGTATAATGCTTTATGATTTACGCATAGAAGGTCATTTTGATACTGGTAGTTCAGTTGTAATTTTTAAACATGAAACTATTTATTCTAAAAATTATAAGCTAGCATGTGATTTACTTATTCCACTTTCGTATGTAATTAAAAAAAATCTTCCAGGCCCTACAACCCCTCGCCTACTTTCAAGTACAGCTTCATACCGACTCAGATTCCTTACGCGGAGGCGGTAAGGAAGGACAGACTGCAGTCGGAAGGAGATGGGGGATACAATGATTATGAGGTAAGATAGAGAAGAGAGAGAATTTTTGTTTTTTGTTACAATATTAGTCCTTTATCGCTTAGTCGAGCTATCCTATCCAGTGAGGCACTTGTCAAAAATAGAAAAGACGCCACCGACCTCAGAACTCAATCTATATTAGAATTTAAAAAAAATTAAAAGTAAAATTAGAAGTCCGATTTTGATGATTTTTTTACTATTGTATAGAGAATGAACCCGAAGTAGTCGCACATGAGTATTTATCCCTTAAAACTTATAAACCACCCTAGCAACCACCTAATGTGTGTGACAGTTCTAGGCATAGATGATTACTATTTACCGAAATTTGGAATCAGTTTATACTTTTATAAAACAGGCCAAATTATTAGAAACCAAGGAAATTTCAACCTAACTGTTGACGAAACTGACGAAATCAGTTGTTAACCTAACCATAAATTGCTACGCTTATATTGTTGAACACTCGTTTAAAATGCCTATAAAAATAATGATGATGATTTGGTCCTTCGAGCCTTATAACGAGGTCCTTCAAGCTCCGGGTGGTTCGAACAGGAAAAATTGGGAAATAATTTAATGACAATACATTTCAATCAGCAAAAATGAAACGGACATTTTCCTGAAAAAGAAAAATGACATTATTTCACACCTTCTTCACGCGTTATGAAATCGACAAAGAAATTCTTCAGGAAAAAGAACTTGTTTCTTTTTCCTGAAGAATTTCTTTGTCGAGATGTGTGTGTTCTTGCCCGCACTCACCCTGAAGAAGTCCCTCTAAATTTCTCTACCTTTTTTTCATTGCCTCTCTTATAACTGGGTTGCTGGAAGAAAACTCTTATTCAGTCTTAAGTTCGCCTATGTAATCGTAGGTACATATCTTATTATATTACATAATTTCATGCTTCGTTTCGAATTTGCACCACCCCAACTCTTCCCGTGGGTGTCGTAAGCGACTAAGGGATTTACACCGGGGGGCGGGCAGCAGCGTCTCTTGAAAAATGTATCTACCACGAAACTGCGATCCCCAACCCGCACGCCCAGCGTGGGGATTATGGGCATTAACCACCATGAGATAAAAAAACCAGGGGAAGCCTGCGTCCAGCAGTGAACTAGTATGGGCTGTTGAGGTTGTATTATTGTGTACCTACAAGAATTACAGGAATTAAATGTTGGTGTTCCTCTAACACAAATAAGGTTCTTCCGTAATGAATTACTTTAACTACTACATTTTTTATAGTGAAAGGTGTGCGGTTTGTGGTATAAAGGCAGTTCGAAACGAAATTGGCGACCTCTGTGGCGCGGTGGGCCAAGGTCTGCCTGCGTCGCTTGAGGTTGCGGTTTCGATTCCCGCCTCGGGAAAAATCTTTGTACGATCTGCAGACATTTGTTCAGGGTGTTCTGGTCGTTTTCTATGTATAGTAAAGAATATCTGTCTATGTATTGTATATTATGTATATCAGTAATCTAGTACCCATAACACAAGCTCTGCTTAGCTTGGAGCTAGATAATGCTGTGTGAATTGTCCAGGATTATTTATATTTGTAAAAAAAAAAAAAAAAAAAGTAAAAAAGGTTTTATTTTTGTCACAATAACACAAATTAAAAGAAAAGACAAACAAAGAAAAATAAGTGACAAAAAAGGGGGCATCGCTCAGTCGTCTTTATTTATAAAATCCTCATAAAAAGTCACAATTTATTCGGGGGGAATCCGTATTCGCAGTAAAGGTGTTCAATAATACCTAAGCTCCTGCCTGTTCTTCTCTAGGTTCCCATTATAGACTAGACACCAAGGGCCGAGTTGGAGTGGTCGATTCTTACGCCTCGATTGTCACGACCGTACAAACTTACGGCTCGATATCTTGAGCATTCCTATTTCATTTGTTCGTATAGTACAGACCTACGTACAGACATATGTCTGTGCTAAAGATGGCGTACTAGCACCAGAGGCATCGTTCGTGATTCGGAACAAAGGCACATCTCGACAAATGCGTCGTATTTAGGTCAGCAGCGAGCTGTTTCTTTTCATTGTGACTTGCGATCAAAATGCTGTGGGGCCACTAGAACGGCGAATTCAATGTTACTGTATCTACTTTATTAGCTATGTTTAATTATATTTCAAAGTGTACCCAAATAAACCAGGATCAGACTGGCAAAACCATGTAGGTAGTTGCTACCTGCATACATGGTTTTTGCCATGGTCTCATGTCAAAACGTTCTCAATGTTTCATTGCCTACATTGTGTACAATAAGTTTTTTTCACTCACAGAAGAGTCATTTCACGTAGGTATCTCGAAATATGGTAAAAGCTCGTAGGATGAGATTTTTTTAGTTAGAAATCTTTTAAGTTGTATATGAAAACTGGCAAGTATTTAGATATTGAAAAAAATGTCCCAAAAAATGTCCGGCTTTAGTCCGTGCTCACTGCTCAGGCTCCTGGTGATATTCCCGCTACAATAATGGCCCCACCCTAGTTATTATTCTTTCTGCTGTATTGCGGGCATGATTGATAGTGTATCGTGGCAACTAACAGGTGTTGCTCCCATTGCCTCTTATCTACGGTGATTAATTACGGTATAGAATATTGGACAAAAAAGTGAATGAGGCATTAGCTAGGATTAGGCCTTTATCTAACTGCTCTTCTTTTGTTTACTGTCCTGGACACGACGAGCTTTCATAGTGTTTGAAGCTCAAAGCAATAAGTTTGAAGGATAGGTTGAAGAAAATCTTTCTTAGAATAGGTTTGGTTTTAAACGTCCAAGGAGGTTTAAATACCTCACCATAGATGCTGGCCGCAAGCACATTTTAAATTCAAATCACTACGAACGAAAGAACCATTGATCGTCTATTGTTTTTTCTTTTTCTAATTTTGGAAATAGGTACCTATATAGGGGAGATTTTGGTATAAATAGTCGCTTGCCAGTTTATAATCGGACGCGAACAAGAAAACCTGAAGAAGTAAATAAAGGTCAAAAATAAGAAAAAAGCGTTTTACTGGAAAACTCAATAAGATACAGTCCACAATATTCACAAAGAATCATCAAATTTTGGATAGCTATTAAGTGTAATATGGTGTCACACAGGTTTGCTCGTTGCAATAGGCAAATCAAATCAACTCACTTCAATGCCTACTGAAATCTTTCTACACGAACAGCCTGTGGTTTAGCTCTACTCAGCGATAGAGGCAGGTATATGACACCATTTTGTAAATAGGATAGGCATAGGATTTCACGTTTAAAGGAGCGGGATAGAACAGAGCGGTGTAAGCTCAAAAATCAAAGTTTTTGCTGATTATCTTTTAATTAAGACATTAATTCAAAAAAATAAGCCGAAGGTGCCCTCTGTATTCTTTTGTTTAATATGGTGATGACAATAAAAAAATCTTGTACCTAATTGATAGTTTAGGAGAAAAATTGTAAAAACTAAAAAAACAGATGGTACTTTGCTCAATTATTTCTGATGTTTAAAATAGTTTTTTTTTAATTTTCGAATCGAAGGTGCCTTGTATCCCATAGATTATTATATATTTTTTCAAAGCTTTTACAATAAAGATGACGGAGAAAAATTGTTATAAAATAACCCAAATTCGCCTAATTCACATCTACCTGGGCCTGCTCTGCGCGTCCAATATAAACAATTATATTGGATTTATTCTTGGACGCACTTCTCCAACAATGGAGCAGTGCGTCCAAGAATAAAGAGATGAGCTGGGTAGAAGCTAAAGGTTGCTATTTTGGATTTCGGGACGTCCCCATCAACAGGACAAAATAGATTGTCGAAAAAAATGATGTCATTTTATTTTCATTGTCAACGCCATATTGGATTGTAATTTATTTCCTTTTTCAGCAAAGAACTGTCCTACCACCGATCTACAGAGCATTCGCAAATCACGCGCAGCAGAGAGTGTTGCAGCTGCAGGAAAATCGCAACTATGATAACTATAAGGTAAGCTGACATGGTGATGGTTGACACGTTTTCCGATCAACCGTTTTTCAACCGTCTCCACCCAGGGGGACAGACCTGGGAGCCTAGCATGGGCATCTAGGGTAGAATAGACATTTTAATGACATCGCATCGACATACACTGCGTACATCATTCAAGTTGAAGGAATTAACATATATAACTATATGATATAATTTACGCATTCGATGACAAAGTCACGTAATTTTTATCTATTTACCCTAGACAACAATCCCTGTGCTCGCCCTTCAGGGTGGTCATCATTATCATCATCATCATCATCGGCCTATATACTGGTCCACAGCTGGACATAGGCCTCCCCTAATGAGCGCCATAGCGCCCTGTCTTCAGCTTGCCGCATCCAGCATCTGCCAGCAGTCTTTCGCAAATCGTCATCCCACCTGGTCGGACGGCGTCCTACACTACGTTTGCCGAGTCGCGGTCTCCACTCAAGAACACGTTTACCCCAACGGTTGTCGGTTCTTCTCGAAATATGGCCAGCCCACTGCCACTTCAGCTTGCTAATCCTTTGAGCTATGTCGACAACCTTGGTTCTCTGTCGGATGTATTCGTTGCAGGGTGGTATTGAACCATAACTGGACAAATGGGCATTAACATGGTTGTAAGGGGTAAAAGAGTATTAAAACTATCTACTTATTAAAACATATTTTTTATTTCATCGATATTATCATGGACCCTATTAAGGGCCTGAGCTTTGAGTTTAAATAAGTACCTGCATATTATACCTAGTTCCGAGTCCCTCAAGAAACTTTAGGAAGGCCTAAGCCCTCTAAGGCCCCATACCAATGTACTTTCTGAATCATTTGGAAACCCTACAAGTAGTCAAAATCGGGGATATAACAAAATTTCACGATAAAATGAATGCGAAAGTAATAAAATCGCATAAAAATTAATTGAATTTTATTTTTGCTCTTATTTAATGACGTTTTATGTATTTTGATAAACTAAAAAGGAACAAACATAGCTATTTCTTATCCAATTGTGTATGCAAAATATCATTTTAATAAAGGGTGTTTGTATGGGAGCTTGTCGGTCTGTCTGTCACTAAATTGTAATGTACCGATTTAAATATTTGCTCGTATCTTATATCTTCATTTCTGACTCTTTGGCCTGCAGTTACCCTGAAGCCACTAATCTCACTGAATTCAACTGTGCTAGCTAAGTTAAACTTAAAATAACTAAACATTTTAAACCGTTTAACTTAAACTTACTAACTGAAACATTTCAGGCTCCAGTACCCGACTACAGGCAAAACTATCAAAACAACAATATCCACGAAGAAAACTACGATCAGGTAAAATAACTTTTCATAATATAAACTAGGTTTGTTTACCCAAAGCTATGATTTTAAATCTTACAGGCGGCTTTTTGTATTTTAATAGGCGCTATGGAGCTATGGCATTCAAGGTGTTAGAATCGACCACTCCAACTCAGCCCGTGCATGTCGTAAGAGCCGAATGAGGGTACCTGCCCGAGGAATGCCAACTGCGTCTTTTTGCGTACTTTTAACACAATATCTACTAAAATAAGAAAAACTCGCCATAGCCGATGATGACATCATACTTACTACCTTTACTTGGGAGATTAATTTATAAAATATTGTTACCTAGTAGTTTTGTAATTCTTTTTGGGCAAGTATTTTCTCAGTAGCTTTAATGTCTACACGCTTAATCCCAGTACATACATTATCTTACGCAAATATATCCTAAAACCAGAATTGGTGCCTCCTCATCGTAGCTATTCCTGAATTACCATTTCCTAAAAACCACTTTGGTCCGAATCCAGTGGGACGATTCAAGAAACTCAAATTTTATGCTTAAAACGTTCCTGATTTGTCCCATTTTGAGATTTTTAACAGTAAAATAGCAGAAAGCCGCACACTTCTGGTCAAGTAATCTTGATCACCATTGTTTCCGAAGGATTTTTTTTAACTATCTCACGCAAAGTACCAGGAATGTATAAATGCATAGGAGATTAAGGTACCTAACAATAGTAGGTACTTTAAGTCTATCTCAGCCCGTGCTTAGGTAAACTAGCTTCCACACACAGCTTTGTACGACATTTTATAGGTTTTTGCGGTTTTAAATTGCGTTTTTGAAGGTGACCCGAGAGCTGGTAAGTATCTGGCACAGCGCACCAGCGGCAATACTGATGCGCGAGGCACTGCAGCCAGTGTCTTGGGCACGCGCGCGACTGGTATTGATATGGATCAGTTGAGCTATGTATCTGTAGATTTTTTTACAACAGTCTGCAGTTTACTCAATTGTTTCAATTGTAAACACTATACTTCAAATGTGTTTTCATTAGTTGATAGTAACATTTATTAAAAATAAAAAGTTTCCCATGGTATCAAGCATCTTTGTAATTTTTTTCAAAATAAAGTCTTTTCCAAAAAAAATATGGCAATGAACAAAGAGATTTAATCATTTTCGTGTGTATATTAATATTAGATACGAGAGAAGACAAGTATATTTGACCTTTTCTAAGTGTACCTACATTTTTGTATTTGTGGAAATAAAGATTTTTTGACTTTTATTGGTGACCTATGAAAGCAGCGACTGAAAGCAGCTGCATATCTAGATTATCTCTCTCGCTGGTATAAACCCTAACGGATTATCATACTCTTCTAAACTTCTCGAGGAATCCATTAATTTTTTTGAATATTAAGTAGTTCAATAGCTTTTAAAACTAGCTTCGTTCTTGAATCTGTTTTTGTAGTGAAGTTCTTAAGGAATTTCTTGGAAGACTTGCTTTTTAGTGGTTTGGCTTCTTAGTAAAACACCTTGGTGCTTTTGATTTTCTTTTGTAAACTTACTTGTAGTTTTTGAAAACTTTCTTTCATACTTTTATTCACGATTTTATTGAAGGCATGGTGCCTGCTATCCCAGAAAACAAATTATTAAATGCACAAACAAATAGATATATTTACTACAAAATATATCTAAACTATACAGGGTCATTGGTAAATTAGTAACGTGAACTGCAGTTTTTGCCTATCATCACAAACACGTTTGTGAAGACGTCAGGTCTTAATACTCAATCTAAGTATTGGTAATAGGTACTCCTTTCGATTCAATAATTGTTTGTTAAAGAGGTTTATTTGAAACAAACCTTAAAATCGACAGTACTCCGAGCCAAACTAACGCCGCCACTTATTTTATCAATTTGTGATACCTATTATAAGCTTTTTTATGCCCCTATCATAGTTTTATTTTGTATAGTTTAGGACGAGATGCAATAATTGAGTTTGTAATTAAGTGTGTTAAAGTGCAACATCGTATTTCCACCTGAACTATACAAAATAAAACTATGATAGGGGCATGAAAAGGTCTCACAAACTGCCCATTAAAAATTTTCAAGTTACCTTTGTTTAACGAAATAATAACATTAAATAGGTGGCGGCGCGGCGCTAGTTTGGCTCGGGGTACCGTATTAACCGGCGCGGGGCATTCGTATTTGCCCCGCGCCGTCAAAAACGCATTCATTGCCTAGCCTCTAGTAGGACTCGCAGAACTGTATGGGCTCGTTACCTTAAAACTAACGTAACGTTAGTAATTAAATGTCTTTTCAGAACGATAACTACGCATTTTCATACCGAGTGAATGACAAGAAAACTGGCGATGACTTCTCGCACTCACAGCACAGCAGCGGTTCGGCCACCAACGGAGAGTACAGGGTTCGACTCCCCGACGGAAGAATGCAGATTGTTTCATACACAGCCGATGAAAACGGCTACAAAGCTGACGTAAGATACGATGATGATGTTGATAAAAAAGAAAATAAAATTAATTACAATAATTATGCAAATAACTATATAGATAGAAAGTTAGAATATGTTGACAGGGATGTCGATAGAAAGATAGAATATGTAGACAAAAATGTTTATAATGACAAGAATTTGTATGGAAATAGAGCGAACGCATACGTTGATAGAAATGTAGTAGATAATAATCTAAATAATGATGTATATGTTAGAAATAATGCTGATTATACAGATAGAAGTATTCAAAATGTAGAATCTAAGCCAGTTAATGAAAAAGATGAATATTATTATCCAGATACATCTAAAGAATATTACAACGATTATTCAACTGAATATAACAGTAACTACGAACCACATAGAAGTAAATATAACTTTATAAACAAAAATGTCGAAGCAACAGTCGATACAAATGTCGATAAGGCTACACTAAGACCGTCTTATGAAGAACTTAAAAACCTATTTACGAAAAGCTACAGGAAATTCGACCCTGTTGAACTTAACGTACCATCCACTACTCCTATACCGTTTGAAGGGACTACAGAACATGTTGTGGTTATAGGAACTAAAGCTCCTAATCTCTATACTAATATTAGGAATAGTATTCCTAATGTTCCTAATTATTCTACTCCTAGAGTCATAGTAGCGACCACTCCAAGAAGTTACTTAGTGTCTACTATAGCTAGTTTGAAGAATAAAGTACATTTGGCTTCAAGACCGGTCTTGAGCGATGGTTTTATTAATAAGATTAACAAGTATTTAAGTTTTAACTAAGTCAGTATAGATTGTAGATAGTTATTTATTATTTTGTATTGTGAATAAAGTATTTTGTACGGAATGTGTTTTTAGTTTTATTTCTTACAAATCTTAGGCCTAATCTTATCCTATCCTAGCCTTAGCCTATCTTAATACATTTGTCGCGGTTGGAGTTGATTTATTTAAAAACAAGTAGGTACTAGGCAGTAAAATAAAGTACCTAAGCAATTGTGAATCTTTACTCTACCTACCGAACGCCCAGCCAACTGAAGATGCCCGAACACTGCAGCAATAATCTACATCTTTTATGCGAATTCAATTTGCATTCATTGATTTGGTAATAGAAATTATCTAGTATATCAGTTATCTAGTACCCATAACACAAGCTCTGCTTAGCTTGGGGCTAGATAATGCTGTGTGAATTGTCCAGCATTATTTATTTATTTATTTTATTTATCTATATCAGTTTATATCTGTCTAGATAAATTATAAGCATCAATTAACTGAGCTTAGAGAATGTACCTCTAGAGATCATAAGCTATTTAGAGTGTTTTACTTATGTACTCGTTCCTGTGTACAAAGATAAGTACATATTCATTATTAAAAACCCGAGGAATGTAACATTCGGGTCTAACCCCTAAGGGTTAAAAATTTAAAAAAATATTATTATTGGGTTAATTTTTTTTTTTTGCCTTTTAAAATAAATAAATAAAAACAAAAAAAAAACCTTTTTGTGAAACAGTTGAGCTTACAAGACAAGTAGTCTTTCTAATACTTAATTTCACGATAACCCCTACTGATATGGATCTCAAACAATGCGGCCCCACGTGTTCCACACCAGCCTCAAGATCTAGTTTCGGAACTAACCACCCAATTGATTAACATTATAACTCCTTTGAGTCTCAGGAGTTTGATTGAAGACACAATTGATTGAAGCTGAAGTTTCGATACGTTTGAGAAACTCAAGTAATATCAAACATTATCATACTGCGTAATAACTTCTCTTTGACCGGGACACACTGCCGTCCAGCCGAGTGATTACCTACGGTAAAATACCATTCAATTGATCACCATCCAGGGTGACTGGGTGTAGGTAAGCTATTTCGGTTTCTATCATTTAAGTTACAAAAATAAATACATAGAATTTTCGACAAACTGTCGACGACGCTATTATAATGTTTTTTTTTATTCTTACTTTTTCAGGTTTAACGTTCAATAGTTAAGAGTATTTTACCGAAATCACTCAGCTGATTGGATAACTGTATTAATTGTGATGTTAGAACTATTAAATGCAGTGAATATTGTACCTTCGTACCAATATGCATAGTATTTATTATCAATTATTTACGTTATTTCATTATGTGCTGAAAAAAATATAACACGAATTGAATTAATTTTTTAATTTTCCCCCAGCAGTGGGACTATACAGGCTGATATAAAATTAAATAAATTAATAATAATATTTTTAAGGACCGCTTTTATGGCGTCTTGTATGGGGGAGGCCTATGTCCAGCAGAAGACGTGTGGCTGATATGATGATGATAGTAATTTTATTATTAATTGAGCATTCTGCAGAGCAGTGTGTGCTTCTCAATTGCCCTCTCGAGTCCGGGCTTTGATAACAGTCGAGCACATCGCTTGTTAGGGAAAACTACGCTGTAATGTGTAAAAAGGTAACCTTACACTTATTGCCTAACTTTAGTTTATAACGATGAGGAAGTTCGCTCTATTTTGAAACAAGATTCTGTCGATTTGGACGTGAAAAAAAGTCTCATACGGCGGCTTTTTTCGCATGGTAAATTCTGGTGTGCGTATCCCATAATCAAGCTCCCTGTAGTTTGGTTCATGGACCAAAATGATTTAGGTATTGTAGAATTTTTGAGTTGACCTCTACAATTAATTTTCTTAGATCCAATAGTTTCAGTTTATTTATTCAAGAACAATTTTTACATCGTGTATGAATGAATACTTATTAATTACCTTTCAGTTATTATTATCACTATGGTACTTATACATTTTACGATAATAACAACAAAAAGAAAAATATAAACACAAAATGTTTAAATAAAATAGTCAATTAAATTAAGAGCATGCTATTATAATATAATCAAATTCAATATAAGATGGTAGGTATAGGATATGAGGTGTTTGAGATATACAGGGTGGATTTTTATGATGGGAGTGGACATTTTGTAGTGGCATATTCTATAAATAAATATCTACCTACTCTTTTCTTTTCAAAAACACTTTGAATCATCGTCAAATCTAATAAGATCACGTAATAGAACCCACCAATTTAACAAAATTGAGTTTCAAACACGGATTGCACAAAACGGCTCCCCCATTATCAGATGGAACCCTAGAAAATTGCAAGAACCGTAGTAGGGTTCAGTAGTCGAAGAGATAAGGCGTAGTGCGGTCTATGGCCTGACGATTATTGCCAACGATTCTTGGAGGGCTGGGGTAAAATAGGAATTGTTATTAAATTTATCGATCGAATATGGTAAAATAGGAATGGTTATTTAACGAACTCAGTTCCGTGATGATATGGTTGACGATGATATTTTCCTCCTAGCTGAATTTCGGCCACGGCTTCCTTTAGTGACCAAGTGTGTGCTCTATTATAGTCTGGTGGGTGGGACGGCAGATCGGCAAGACCAAAGAGGGTAAAGCGCATTATCAACATCATATCGTGCTTTCTGGTGCACGGTTCGTGAGTGTAACACCGTCAACTTTCTGTTTCCAAGCCGCTTCCGTGAATTTTCTTAAGTAAACATTTTATATTGTCGCTTTACTCTGTATAGCGACTGTTATCTTTACATAAGACTGTTATCTTGTATCCATTGGGTTCAGAGACGTCTTTAAAAAAAGTTTCAAATACTGCCATGGCCTTTAATTTTTTTTATAGACTTCGCATTTCGCCTCCTTAATATTTTAAGAATTATGGTATTCCATAAGATATGTAGAAGGTAGTTCACATTTGATTATCATCTAGAAATGTCTATGGGTAGGTACAGTAGACATGTCGACAGTTTTGTCAGATATATAACCCAGCTTCTATTATTCAATTTCATTTATTTTTGACAACGCCGATGTACAGCAGACATAGGTATAATTTTGATTGTTTATGTTAGTAATTTTCAATAATTCTTTTTTGTCTTAATTATATACCTATTAGGTATCTTTATTATAAGTTAATGTAAATGTAATAAGTAGACGTAACCAAGTGATATATGAATATTAGTCATCGATAAACAAAGAACGATTTCATCGACATCGCCCATCCCTACCGCAGCATCTCACGTGTTCCGCTGAGTCGCTCGCTGGCTGCCTGCCAAAGATGCACCACGACACACACACCTACTTATTTTACACAGAGAGTGCTGGCGACAGAAAAGGTCGCATTCGCTGTATATTGACGGCCTATATTTGTTTGAATTCGGCGGAATTTTACACGGTTGCAGGTAACACTGTTCGGAATTTAAATTCTTGTGAGACAGACGTGGTAGAAAAGAGGGATATTTATTGGAACAACGACTTACATAATAATAGATAACGAAGGTTTGGTACTATTTTACATTCCATAGAGCCGTGTGGTGCCGGCTTAGAACTTGCACCACCCCAACTCTTCCCGTGGGTGTCGTAAGAGGCGACTAAGGGACATACGCCGGGGGGCGGGCAGCGGTTCCTCTTGTAGTATACTTATATGTACCACCAAACTGCGATCCCCAACCCACATGCCCAGCGTTGGGATTATGGGCATTACCCCAATGAGATATAAATAAATCGGGGGGAGGCCTACGTTTAGCAGTGGACCTTGATAGGCTGTTGAGGTTGAGGGTAGAGCTATGCTCGGAGTTTATCTGAAGAATAGGATTCGTAACGACAACCGTTGGGGTAAACGTGTTATTGAGTGGAGACCGCGACTCGATAAACGTAGTGTAGGACGCCCTGACGACCTGTGAAAGAATGGTATGGTCTTATCTCATGTCTAAAGATTTTGGAGTAAAAAACTAGGTTACCCCGTCTCGTGTCTAATTTCAAATGACGAAAAAAATACCTACTCATACGCTCCCATCTCGTGTCCACAATACAATAGATTCGGAAACAAATGAATTGCTATTGTTCTCAAACGTCGAACGATAGAGTTACAAACCTTTCAGGCAAGTCACTTCTACATTTTATCCAAAGGGTTTTATGTAGAAGGTAAAATAGATTAAGATAACAACTACAAAGTGAGCATAACACTGATTTATTAAGTATTTTTATCGCTTAGCATAGCAGAGCAATAAGAAAACTAATAATCTAATATCCATCTATAGGTTTGAACAATTACTAATAAATATACTGAATATAAATCGCTGATAGATACTTTTTAAGATTTGTTTACTGTATTACAGTTACTCTAACATCACGACAAAAATTAATCAACAAGATAGTTAAAAAAAACTTATAAGATAAAATAGTCAACATTTATCTGTATTTATTAGAAAAAGAAGAAAAAATCTATGTGGCTTTGGCGTAATAACGCCAGCGATGTCATCATCTTTATCAGTGTCAATGACACTCACTATACTACATGACATGACAAAGAAATGCAAATCTTTGAACATGAACAACAGTTCATGTTTGAAGATTTGCATTTCTTTCTCACCGGCAGAAATGAAAAGAAAATCCACTTAATGTTATTAAAGTAAAGGCGCAGGTTTGTTGATTGTATTATTTATTAATTATAAATAACTAGCGGGCCGCCCCGGCTTCGCACGGGTAGTTATTTTAGCAATAAAGCTCAAATTGACTACGTTTTAGTTACAAATCATTTGTATGGGAAAAAGATTACATGATAATCTCAGGCAGCTCGTGCCGGAGTCATCGGCAGGAAAGAGAAAGAGGTAGCTCTATCACATACAAACGTCATGTGTGTGATCTTGTTATAGGACTGTCTACCTGACTGACAGGTGACACTAGTGACAGTGTCGTTCGTAATACTAATTACCAACACTTAAGGCTCCGGCGACAGCTGCACGCAACTTCAATTCGTGAATTATTGTGTTCCGTAATAACAAAAATGATGACTGAAAACTTTTTGTATTTTCGACAATGTGTTGTTATTCTGTAACTAGACAATGTAAGCTATGTTCCTTCTCAAACGAAACGTAAGATATTTTTGTTTTTAATACAAAACAAACAGAACGAAAACATGTCGTTTTCGACGTAAAGTTATGAAAAATTGCATTTTGCATAATTTAGCTTATATTTCATTATAGGTGTTTATTATGACGAAAAAAAAACATCAAGGGACCTTGATAAATACTATTCTTATACGAAAAACAACATGATATGGTGGAAATATGCTTGAATTACAAATCATTTTGGTAGTACGTTTGTATGGGCAAATCATCATCCGCAGGCCTCTTAACTGCAGGAGCAGAAAACAAATAGGTAAATTTCTAGTAATATTCATACTGGTACTTTTGCTGGTATGGTCTTATCTCGTGTCTAAAGATTTTGGAGTAAACAACTAGGTTACTCCCGTCTCGTTTCTAATTTCAGGCTAATAATAAAGGCTAATAACAAAGGCTCTAATTGCAGGCTGATGGCGCTCACAAGGCTGATCATGATGATGATGACATTCCCTAACTTCCTACAAATTCTCCGATTCTACAGATATCGAATAATTCCACTGTGTACAATTTGAATGTGCATTTTTAAAATGTTTAGATACATACATATATCTACCCTGAAGATGATTGAACGTTGCCTATGAGTTTCTATGAGTAGAACTCAGTGCGAACGCTCTTTAACAGCGAAAATCTAAACAATCCCTACCTTACCATATTGTTTATAAGTAGAAAGCAAAGCACCACAATAGTAAATTACAAAAGGGTTCCTTTGACTAAATAGCTAAAATGAAATGTCCCCAACTAATATTACTTCGCGATGAAACAATTCAATTTCACAACAAACTAGAGTACAGAGCCGGGAGTCGAACCTGGAACTTTAAGTGCCTCCCAGAGCTGGCGGGGTCTTATTCGCTATATCAAGTAGCTAAACAAACTGCGTCATAATAGGAAAGCAATATGTTTGCTTCTTAGTCGGTCACTCTTGCCAGAGTGGTCATGGTTGTTGCAGTGAAACACAAGATGGCTGCCTTACAATTACTTTATTCAGACAACACATACATCGTTGACAAGTGCACACATGTCAACATCTAGTACAATGGTTATAATATAATAATGTCCTGATGAACGGCAGCTCTGGCAATGCGACAACATCTTTTCCTATTGGTTGCGTTGTGGGATGTGTCAAGGTGACGAGTTCCAATCGCCTGGTTGCAGAGCGGTTGTCTTAGGTACCCTCCATTCTGCCATGGACGCATTTCCTGAGTCAAATGGTAATCTCTCCTTGATGGAGAAGTTAGTTCGAAACGCGGCCCATGGAATATAAATATTGTGACACAGTAGTGACATAGTTAATACCTTAGTACCTAATATTTCAATCTCGTTAAATGAGGTTTAAATCATGAATTAAGCTTGGCATATTAATGATGTTAGTTCCTATCATCAGGTGCATGGGTTTTTGGCTATTTGACTCATATTCATTCCCAGCTGTGGACGTATTTCGATGAATAGATTTGGTGAATATCTATAGTTAATACGATTGTTTTTGGCTATTTGAGTCATATTCAGATCAGACACATCCATAAAAAACTATAAACCAAATTTAAATTCCTGAATACTGATAGTGATAACATACAGCCCACTGACAGACAGACGGATAGACAGATAGACAATGGTTTAATTATTATTAACTCATGTATTTCAGATAATAAAATCCATACATACAAAATCCCAATAAAGTCAAATTAATAATAGGGTAAATATTGGGTTTTTGTAACCAAAGGGTTACAAAAACCTAACAAAGAAGTCAGTCCAGTATTGGTCGTTCTTCTTTTAGGCGATCCGCCATCCGTCACCTTTATGTACAGACTCTTGTTTTTCCCGTTGCCATGGAAATCATTAGACCAGTGAGTGAAATATAATGAGATAATATTGTAGATAAGTTTTACGGCGCACATATAAATTCCTCCAGAATCTAGTTTTTAGTGGGACCACCTCATAATCAACCTTTAGACAACAACGACATAATCTTCAAAATATATTGAGAATTGGCAAATATGTTACCTAATTTTCCAAAAAAAAATTGCTGTTTTTTAAGCTTGACGAGATACCTTCGGATCCCTTAAAGTAGAAAACTTAAGGGACCATTTCGAAATAATTCTATCCAATAATGAAAAAAAATTTAAAATCGGTCCATAATAATTGACGGAGAAATCGGTACACACATAAAAAGACGAATATCCTCCTTGAAGTCGGCAAAAAGCAAACAAAATCGCAGTGGCTATCGCGTTATAATATCGCGCGTTATTGAAATGAAGCTCAGCGAATAAGCACAGGACTTAATAAAATAAGTATTCGGACAAAGGCAAAGTTATAACTTAGCGTTATAAAGCTAAAGAACGATCAAAGCTTAGTGGAGAGTTAGCTGTCTGTATGACTGTAGGTAAAAAGGAGTTGGGAAGCGTTAGATATGGTATATTAGCAGCCGATTTCTTCGTATTTTTCATTTTAAGTATTATGTACTTTGTGTGTAGTTACCCTAGGTCCGTGGGGTATCGACGACCACCAATCGATCTCATTGCACTTTTAAAAAAAAATCTGGTCTATGCAACGCGTGACCCCAGAGCTGGTGTGTATCTGGCACAACGCATCAGCATTGCCATACAGCGGGCCATTGACAGCGTCTTGGGCACGCGCGCGACTGGTATTGATATGGATCAGTTGTGTTGTATGTATCTAACTCTAGATTGTGTGTTCAAAAGATTAGCTCAGTTAGCACAACTGTTTCATAGTAAACACTAGTTTTAATTTGTTTCAGTTGTGAAATGGGCAAATTTGGGTTACATTAAAACAATTTTTCTCCGCCATCTTTATTGATAAAGCTTTGAAAAAATACATAATAATCTATGAGATACAAGGACCCCCTCCCTTTTGTTTCTAAAATGAAAAAACCTATTTTAAATACCAGAAATAATCGTGCAAAGTACCATCTTTTTTCTTAATTTAAAAAAAAATTCTTCTAACTCAACTTTCAAACACAAGTTTTTTTATTTTCATCACCATATTCATTAAAAAAATACTCAGGACCCCTTTAGCTTATTTTTGGAAAAAAAATGTTATGATTAAAAGATTATCAGCAAAAACTTGATTTTTGAGCTTACGCCGCTCTGCTCTGTCCCGCTCCTCCTATGCCTATCCTATTCACAAAATGGCATATATCGCCCACTTATCTGTTACTTTCTTTTTCGTTAATTTAATACCTATCTTATCCGTTTCATTTTCATCTTTCCCGCGTTTTTAAGTGCTTAAATATTCCACACGTGTGACTAGGTACCGGTAGTACCTAAGCTCAAATGGCTTACTTAATTCGGACAAAGCAAGTTCGCAACTGTTTTTAAGTTCTAAGTAAACATAAACAGTACACTCTAGTATTTGCGTTTTGTGTTTTGAGCGGTAGAAAAAATTTAAAAAGTGAAAAAAAAATGTGACCTAAGTAAGAATTATAAAGAAAATTAATATTATTTACTAATTTAATTGTAATTTTCATTATAAATAAAGATATTAAAAAAATATAGTAAAAAAAATATTCAGGTTAATGCTTACAAAGATGAAAGTAAATAAAACTGTCCAAATGCGAGTCGGACCCACGCACGAAGGGTTCCGTATCATTATATAAAAACGGCAAAAAAATCATGTCTGTTGTACGGGAACCCCTTAAATATTTGTTTTGTTTTGATTTAATTATTTATTGTTAAAATTAATATATAACTAAACTTTCTGTGAATATTTCAAGCGTCTACCTGTTGCCGTTATCAATATAGAGCAAAAACTAGCAAAAAAATCATCATTTGTTGTATGGGGGGGGGGGCACCTTAAATATTTTTGTTATTAAGATACATTTTATGCGAAAAAAATTTGGTATGCCGGACCCCAACAGACTTTTCGTGTAAAAACTCTGACAATAAGCTTGAATAAGCGTGATTTAAACATGGTCTGTTCTGTACAACGGGATAGTCTGCGAGCCAGCATGTTACCTCGAACCGATAGAGTATGATAAATGAGTTTATTGTTGTATAACTACATGTAGGTGGTAATATTACATTGGTCTTAAATTATTTTATTTGTATCTCTAGTCTGCCCTGGTCAGTGGTCAGGCTAACAACATTGTTACTTACAAAGAAAAATTATACAAGCATTTTTTCTATCAGATTTTGTGAATTATGTCAGTTTCGATTAAGTTCATACCTACGTTCCCTTTCAACTTCATCATCGTTAAGGGGCCTCTTCCCAGGCCGTTTTGTGAAAAGGATAGACATAGAATTTCGCGTTCATAGATGCGGGACAGAGCAGACCGCAAGTGCAAAAATCAAGATCTCTTCTAATTAAAAGAGTAAGTACGGTTCAAGTAATCAAATATTTATTTTGGCGAATCTGTTACCTTGCTTTATTTTTAAATACAAAAATCAAGTCATATTGTTTGGCAGAAGAAGGCAAATATGTATCAATTTGATATACTTATTAAATAAATTTTTCACCTAACTTATACCTACAATACAACTAATCAAAAAACTATCATGGCGCTTTTGTACAGAATGAAATGGAAGGCGTAGGAGTATAAGAATCCTAGATTTCATATTTGAACAGCAGTAGGATCTCGAAAGACCAGCGTTAAGGTGACCTTAAGATGAAAGGTCGTCAGCAAGTAGGTACATGTCTAAGCTAATAATTGCCCCTTATTTGAGCCATCCACTTTCGAGTAGCTAGTACCTAATATCCCTCTTTTTATATAATCTCTCTGGTCATAAATGCTTAACGCGATCACTGCTGGCGTCGGCGGTGCGACAAGCAGGGGCGCACCGTCGCGACACGGATCCGCATATCGCACTCTGTGTTTTCAGCCACGAAAGTGCTAGATATTCTAGGGCACTTTAAGCATTTAAAGCTGCAAATGGTTTTTTTGAGAATTTCAAGCTGCAAATGGATTCTTTTAAATACAATCGTAAATTCTTTCTCTGTGGGCTGTGGGTACTGTATTTATTAACGATTTGACTTGTAAAACCGATAAGATAACCCAATCTGTATAATAATGAGTAAGAATGCTTCAGTATTTCCATATTGATAATGAGAATTGGGGATTTCATGTCGTATTATGGTAGGTAGGTTACGTCTTGTTTGTACAAACTCATTTTAACCGACATAAACAAAATAAGAGATGACATTCTTAACTATTTAAAAAAAACCGTCTTTTTTAAAAATATTTCAAAAGCTGCCCCTTTCAAAAGAGTTTCCCCTTTTTGACCATTTTTCAAAAAGTGTTAACGGACTTCAATATTAATTTTATATATTTATTCTGTGAAATGTAAATCTTTTACCTACAAACGCTACATAGGTACATAATTATGTTAGACGGATCACTCAGAAAACTTTGGAGATAGGGGGAGGGGTGGAGGGAAGGGCCTTTTTTCTAAATATTTTAAAAATATTTCAAAACGTTTGAAATCTAGATTTATTTGTAACTGTTTTGTAATGTACAAACCGATACCTTTGATGTGAAACCCCATTTGCCCCCATCTCATTTAAAATTTCGACATAACTTTGATTTAAATTTTTTATTGTTTGATTCACTTATATAATGGTGCAAAATGTATTATTTATTCAAATTTCAAGTTAATAGCTGGCTGCAGTAGTTACTGAGATATTCAAGAAAGAGCGGGGACGGACAGAGCGAGACCATAAGGGTTTCGAAACGTCGTCTGATTCTACCTTAGAGAACAATCCCCATGATTGGCCAGATGTAGGACCTTCCTATCTCTTTCCAAATCACGACAATGTCACCACCATCACGACATAACATCAATTCATCAGATATCACGACAAAGATCAAAGAATCAACCGGTCATCAGTGACTACCGGAAATTGTGAATCGTTCGCTTTTATTTCACAAAGGGTAGATGGCAGGGCATTTTTGGTTGTGGGTTAGAGGGAAGTGCAAACTGCTTAGGCTTGAACTTTTCATGTCAGAGAACAAATAAATAAATAATGCTGGACTATTCACACAGCATTATCTAGCCCCAAGCTAAGCAGAGCTTGCGTTATGGGTACTAGATAACTGATATACAGAATATAATACAATACATAAATAGGTATTTTTATTATACATAGAAAACGACCAGAACACTCTGAACAAATGTCTGCAGATCGTACACATATATTTGTTCCGAGGCGGGGATCGAACCCCCTCCTGCGTAGCAGGCAGACCTTCGTCCACCGCGCCATAGAAGTCTTCAAGAAAATTACAGCTGAATAATGTAGTTGAGATTGTATTTGTCAGATGATTGTTGATTTCGAAAACCTCCTTCAACATTAAGTGTAAATTGGGTGACTTTTTAAAATAAACATTTTTTATAAGTGCAGATATCTGTCAACTCAACATTAAGTGTAAATTGGGTGACTTTTTAAAATAAACATTTTTTATAAGTGCAGATATCTGTAAATTGGCAAAAAAAACTAATTTTGAGGTTTAATTGGCTTTTCCCAAGTCCATAAAATGATGGCAGTAAACATGAAGTGTCGGTACCTACGAGTAAAGGGATCACATCGCCTCTTTTGGACAAACACATTTTTAAGGAAATCGAAATTTTTTGGGAACTTATTTGATTTCTAAAACACCTTTTTACCAAATTCAAGGAGGAGATTCTATATTCAGCTGTATGCACCTCATCAGTATTCAGGAATTTTAAGTCGGTTTATAGATTTTAGAGTTACGTAACCAAATGAAAACGGGACCCTATTACTAAGCTTCCGCTGTCTGTCCGTGTTCAGTCTACGCTTGAAAACCCAGACAAACACAATTTATTTCTGTTTTTACTGACCGGTGATATGGATCAGTTGAGCTACCTATAGATTGTTTGCTAAGACTCCTCTGTCTGTCTGTCACCAGGCTGTATCTCATAAACCGTGATAGTTAGACAGTTGTAATTTTCATAGATGAATATTTCTGTTGCCGCTATAGCAACAAATACTAAAAAACAGAATAAAACAAATATTTAAGGGGCTCCGATACAAAAACCTTGGTTTTTTTAACCGTTTTTATAGATAATGGTACGGAACCTTTCGTACGCGAGTCCGACTCGCATTTGGCCGATTTTTTTTTATTTACATTATAAGAAGGAATTTGTCACTTAGCGCTCACACCAACCGTAATAAGTTAAAAAAATTCTAACTAGCAAAGCTTAAGTAGCAACTATACAGTTGTGCTAATTTTGGTCGTAAGTTGATCCTAACCTCGAGAATTTACTGAAGTAAATAATAAAGGATTATTGCGGAAGAGATTCAGGTAAAAACAGAATTTCCCGCCTATTTCCCTTGTTTACAAAACCTTTACAGTTATCTGTTTTGAACAGACACTTGTATATACCTCAACAGCCTTTAACGGTCCACTGCTGGACGCAGGCCTCCCCCTGATAATCTTTATACCTATTGGCTTTCATCTCATGGGTGGTAATGCCCATATTCCCCACGCTGGGCATGCGGATTGGAGATCGCAGTTCGGTGGTAGATCTATTCTGAAGAGAAAAGACAAAGAAGAAAAGAAGAAAGTTCTGCAAGGGGCGTTTCTGCCCGCCCCCCGGTGTATGTCCCTTAGTCGTCTCTTACGACACCCCCGGGAAGAGTTGGGGTGCTGCAATTCTAAGCCGGCACCACACGGATCACACGACATAATATATAGGCAATATCTATCTATGTATATAATGTATAGTATTATGTAGGTATATAAGTTATTTAGTACCCATAACACAAACTCTGCTTAGCTTGTGTTATGGGTACTAGTATCTAGGCTAGATAATGCTGTGTGAATTATCCAGCATTATTTATTTATTACATAGGTACTAAAGATACAGTTGGTAAATCTTTTATCAATCAATAACCCTGTATAAACTAAATAATTTTTAACGAAATTATTTCAAAGATTAGGATATAAGAAAGATTTTTATTTCAGGTCTCGAAGAAGTTTGCCATTTACGAGTATCGTCATTAACATTTTTGTTAGTGTGAATGATGTGATTTTTAGTCTAGATCTCATCTTTTACTCCGTACTATAGATTCTATTATACTTATTTCAATTATATTTGCCGGCTCCGCAGAAACATCAATAGAGTCCCTCGAACTGCGAAAATATACCTACTACATAATCTTGACCGAGGTCAATAATGTTTGGAGTTAGGGCAAGGTCTTATTTTTAAAAACTATGATAAAAGCACACAGTACTGCGCCGGGGTAACAGCCGGCCGCTGTATCCACGGATCCACAGTAAAATTAGGCCGAATCTTGGGCATTATTTTTTATCTACATGAGTTTAGATTTACTTTTCAACAAAGAACTCTATTTTCTTGCTGATAAAGTTAATAAGTAAGTTGCTGACTTAGACTCGGTACACAAAATCAAATTATTTTATTCTGCTCGTGACTTTTTTTCTCTATCATATCACCTCATCATCAACATATCAGCCAATACACGTCCACGGCTGGACATAGGCCTCCAGACGCCTCGACGACACCACGAATATTGGTCCTGAGCCGCCTCCATCCATTGACTCCCTGCGACCGCTACGATGTCGTCGGTCCATCGAGTGCATGGTCTCCCAACACTCCGTTTCGCGTTGCATCGCGGCCGCCACTCGAGAACCTTTAATCCCCAACGGTTATGATCATCATTTCCGCTCAAAGTCGTCACTGCTGGACCAAAGCTTCCCCAATTATCTCACTAACGACGGGTCCAGCGCTACCCGCATCCAGCGGTTTTCATGGTCACCATTAATAAATAAATAAATAAATAAAATGTATTCTAAGAAACTCACGTAAAAAGACAAGACATAAAGTGCACTAAAGAATAATTATAGCAAACTTTAACATTCTAGCCTGAACTAGGTAATCCTGTGTTTCAGGCAACTAGAGTGATTATTATATAAAATAATCACTTAATTACGATGAAGGCATTTAGTGTAACAATGTTGTTTATGGTAGAAAACAGTTTGTGTATACCTACCTACATATCCCCCCTACATTGTAGGGGGTCTGCCTACGTTGCAGCACCCCAACCCGCGTTATTAAAGGATGGGCTGAAAATGACGTCATCTGTGTCATGTCATGCTGTGCCAGCTTGACAGATGACCGCTAGCTCCAATGCCGATATACCAGTACCGGTTAGCTCAGATCGAATTAATTTCATGTCATTTTCAATAAAATTCTTTAAAATACGTATTCGAACCATAATTATATTATGTTATGACGACCTTTATGGCGCGGTGGGTGAAAAGTCGCCTGTGACGCAGGAGGTTGCGGGTTCGATTCCCACTATGGTAGTTTGTACGATCTACAAATATTCAAATTTGTTTATTATGTTATATATACTTAAAATATTTTATTTATTTTTATTTTAAGAATTTTCGGGAAACTTACAGCTCTGATTCGACAATAAGGTCTTTACAATACAATAATACAATACAATACAATACAATACGTATATCAGTTATCTAGTACCCATAACACAAGCTCTGCTTAGCTTAAGACTAAATGATGCTGTATGGATTGGGTTATCCAGCATTATTTATTTATTTATATCTTTACCACGTTTCATTAAGAAACCCTTCAACCGTTTAGACTTTTTAATAAAGTAGGTATTAATAGAGCAACTTTCGCATTTATAACATTGTTGCTATACAAGTAGTTTAGAAATGATCACGTCTGGCAGTTTGTCACGAGTTCCTGACAAAGAGTACAAGTTGACCCAATAACGGATGTACAGTAAACTTTAAATTAAGTGAATAAAAATGTCGTGCGACCATTGTTTCCGGTTTTGGCAACCATCCACCGTCGAGGCGGATAGAGCTAGGAAGATGTAGAGCTGGCAAAGCTTAACTTGCAGAGTTGGAAAGTAGAGTACCTAACCTAGCTGGGTTATAAAAAAAAATGTCATGTAATGACGTAATAAAACTAAAATAGAGATAGAGTAAGAGAGCATATGTATATTGACAACACACGTTCCTATTGACATTACTATTTAAATAATTACTATTTACTTATTTCTCATTTAGTAAATGAATGAAATTTTGACTTCTATTTTGGTTTGAAAAGCTCATGTTAATTTATTTCTCCAAATCCAAATTTGTTTAATAAATAAATAAATTGCAAAGATCTGGGCTGAATTTACAACCGCAATAAAATTAGGGAGCAAAAACTGCAGAGGCGGGTAAAGTAGTAATGGTATATTTTAAAGTCATTTGCAACGGGATAATGTACCATGTTACTTTTATTTTCTATAAACATTTATTGTATATTTTGTTACACACATCATATAGGTACATATTTATATTCAATCTCTGAAACTTCTTCTCTAACTTTAAAGTTTTAGGATAGAATCTACATAAACTTGTCAGTTAACTAGTACCCATAACACAAGCTCTGCTTAGCTTGGGGCTAGATGCTGTGTGAATTGTCCAGCATTATTTATTTATTAGGTACCTACTAGTAAGGCTGCAGCTAGTAATGTATACTTCTTGATGTCCTGTCTAACCCTTCTTAAGTCATAATGACGGCGGCGAATCGACGAGCATAGATCTCTATTACAAGTTTGGCGGCCTCCCAAACACTAAGCTATGTCTACATAAACTGTAGAACTTATAGATCGCACAGAAATGACCCCGCCAACTCGTTAGAACTAAGAAATTCATTTCAAAAGACTAACTATTAACTTTTAAATTAGCTTAAAGAACTATTTTATTAATTATCTTAAAAACATAAATATATTAGAGTTTTCATTAATTTATTATCTAGTTTAAGAGTGCAAACTCCTATGAGACTGATCGCACTACGCGACAGCGGAACTTCGCGGCCGCCTCAAATTAGAGCAAATAAACAAAAAGGCCTCGCAGTTCAGCTGTCGCGTAGTGTGATCAGTCTCATAGGACTTCATACAAAGAATAACTGGCCTTGACGTGTGTCGCGCAGTTCCGTTGTAGTGGAGTCCGCTCAGTGCGAGAGCACCCTAAATGTAGAATCACGGAGCATAGTGTAGAATAATAGTCAAATACAGAACTTCCTTCATTCTTTGAAGTCGGTTTGAAGAAATTATTATAATTTCTGACAATATGTTCACACAATAAATTTCATCTATATTTATAAAGGAAAGATTTACAAAGAGAAAACTTTGTGACGTATCACGAAATCTCAAGAACTAGAAGATCTACGAAGCTGAAATTTGACACAGAGATTCCTTTTAAGATGTAGGTACCCTAAGAACGGATCTTTGGAAATTCACTTGTAAGAATTTATAGGTTTTTTATAACATTTGTAAAATACTTAGTAAAGGATTGATTGTCAAACTTTAGCGTTGATAATTTACATGGAAATCAAAATTACTTAGGGTTTAAAACTTTTTAAACTTTCGCGATTTGTTAACATAATTAAAGATTATTTATCGCGTACCTTTTGCTTTCTTTTACCCGACGTTTCCACAGCGTTCAGTCGCGCCGTGACCACGATCGCTGTAAGTTGAAACGTTGGGGAAAAGAAAGCAAAAGGTACGCGATAAATACCCGATGAATTTAAATATACTTAGGATATTACTAATGTCCACGCGAATGAAATCGCGGAGGGGTCAGCTAGTATAATACTTATAAGACCCATAAAACTAAATACGAAACCTGCGCCCACCACTGTACACTCTGAGTACAAATTGTATCGCTATGTACACAGGGTGTCGCATGTATTGTACATAAAGTTGCATAAAAATACATGTGCGGAGGCTCCCGTGAAAGATACTAAGCAGTTTAGAGGTTCTACGTGCTTATGCATAACGATATCGTGTGGAGCTAGAGATGCTAGATGTGGCACTGGTTTGAATCTTTTTTACAGGAACGTCGTAAAACATATTGTTGGACTATATTAATTTCATCTTTACGGTGCGGCGGTATATTATTTCACCGAAGATTTCAAGAGGCGAAAATATGGAGGTCTCGACCTAGCCTACGCATTTGCTCCCTTTGGAGTCGAGACCCGAGGTCCATGGGGTAACGAGGCTCTCAGGGTTATTAAAAAACGATCTGAGCGTCTGGTCGAAGCGACACGTGACCCGAGAGCTGGTCAGTATCTGGCACAGCGCATCAGCATTGCCATACAGCGGGGCAATGCAGCCAGCGTCTTGGGCACGCGCGCGACTGTATCAATATCGATATTTGGATCAGTTAAGCTACGTATAGATTGTTTGCAACGGTCTGCATTTATCTCAATTGTTTCAATTGTACATACTAGTTCTTATTTGTTTCTGTTATTTGATTGTAATTTTTAATTTTTTTGTTGATAAGTAAGTATTTCATGTTTTTATAATATAGGCAGGTATAAATGGTCCGCCCGGCTACGCACGGGTATATTCTATAGCCTATATTCATCACGGATTATGTAGTTTGAATTTAATCTCGACTTGAGACCTGCACCAAAATTTTATTGCATCTTTCAAACAACGAAACAAGTGGTTACTCGTTACTGCAAATATTGATCACTGAGCACTGAAAGTAAATAATGGCAATGGCAAAATACATACAGTGTGGTTGGAAGGTGGGTGCAAAGCTGGTGGGCGAAGGACTATTTGGAACCATTTAAGCCATAGTTTCGTTTTTTTAGTGGAGCTCCTCAGAAATTCTTAGAATTAAACTTTAAACACAAAACGTTTTTTTTTGTATTAAAGTTGCTTCAAATTTTCTCCCTCAATTTGGTTTGAAGATCTTAATTTCAATAATTTGTGAGATGTCCGCTTAATTGATACCTCAAAGGAAAGAGTAATAACCAAACATGTTTTTAAAAAGGTTTGAACAAAAAAAACACCACTAGTTTTTTTTTTAAAAACATCAAAAATGGTTTTCGTAAATCGCTGAAAATTTTCGTAAGTTTTAAATGTCTGTAAAAAAATGGCTAATGACTCAGATACCTGAGAACATGTTTTGTTAGATTGCTTACACATAGCTTAACTTAAATTATACAAAAAAGAATTCATTGGCCTTTCAAACTGGCAATGATTAGCAACTAACTGTTCTGTAAAATTTTTGGTATTTTCCTTGCCACCCATTAAAAAATTGGTAATAAAGAAAAAGTCAGACTTCGTCTAAGATAACTATAGCTTAAATGGTTACAAATAGTCCACACTACCATCGTCTACCAGCTTTGCACCCACCTTCCAATCACCCTGTATAGCACGGTTTTTCTAAAGTATTTCAATGTTACGTGCACATCCAGTGATTCAATATCTTCGGATCCGCGAGATCGTATGAACAATAATTTTAATATTATCTTTGTTTACAAGCTTCAGAACAGCTTTGAGCTATACAAGTCGATCAGAATATTAGGAAAGTAAGCGTAAATAAAATAAACGGTAGAGGAAAACACAGATGAGAATGTGCACCTACCTAATAATACCACCCGTACCTGGTCGAATGTACGACAGTGCCGAATCAAAAAAAATCTTCTCTACATTTTTAGGGTTCGGTACCTCAAAAGGAAAAAAGGAACCCTATGGGATGTTGTCCGTCTGTCAACCCTCTTTTCTCAGAAACGCGTGGAGGTATCGAGTTGAAATTCTTTATACTCAAGTTCGTGACCTTTTGAAGCTGCAATATAAATCAAACTTCTGAGTCAACGCAATCAAAAGTTACAGACGTTTATGGACAAATATTTTTAAATTTCCTAGGGTATCACATGCACACAAAACCTATAGGGTACTTCCATTATAAGGTCATATAACACAAAATAAAGGGAAATTCCGAAAACCAAAAATTAAAGATTTTTTATCTTGCTAGTGACCAAAGTCGACGCATGTAGCGTCCCACACAATAGGCCTCCCCAACTCCCATGGGACTAGAGTCATGCCGTCGGGCCTCTTACCATCGTCACGCAACAGACCATTCGGTTCGAGAATAGCTGGTACGTTAGCGGTGGCAAAGGCCCGCCGGATGATGTCGTTCAGGCTGGCATGGCGAGAAATCCGTTATATATTTATACCTGTGAATATTGTACTCAGATATAATTTTTTTTTATAATGCTGGACAATTTACACAACATTAGCTAGTCCCAAATTAAATTAAGCAAAGCTTGTGTTAAGGGTAACAGATAACATATACACTAACCTACACACTAACAAATAGATTAAACATCCTATCTTATCATACCTTCCTTCTTATAAATACATGGGTATTATTATTCTTTGGTTCGTTTCACTCAAAACCTCGGTATAATGATATCTACTACAACGTAACAAATGAAACATTTATTTTTTAAATTTCACAACATATTTCTAAGGCTGCTATAAATTTCTGAAATCTGCGGGTAAAAAACCGATACACAATTTGCGATACACAGAACACCCGGAACAAATATCTGCAGATCGTACAATCTTTTATCCCGGGGCGGGAGTAGAACCTACATCCTCCTGTACCGCAGGCCGACCTTTGCCCGCTGTGCTGGAGGTCGTTAATTTGTCGTCTTTTCTATATATTTGAAAGGCGAGCTCTATACCATTTTTCCTTGGAGACCTTCAGCTAAGCCCACAATAGGCGAAGCTAAAATTTACGGTTGGTTTTATTTCACTAAATTTGTTATTTTTATAAAACGACTTGCTATCTTCAATATACAGTAAGATACTAATATTGAAATACATAGTTATGGATTCATAGAAATTGTCTTCAAACGTAACAGGGGGTAAGCTAACAATGAACGACACTATACAACAAGGCCTTCCCCTATTTTTATTCCTCTTTGTTTATCTCCACAAAAACCAATCTTTCAAGTGCGCGATTAGTTCGTCTGTCTGTAGATGAACAGTCCGACCGCGAGGTCGTTTCCTCTCTCTAGGGAGCCATTCTGTGATGGATTCTGCGAGAAAATTAACGAACGAAAATTCAGACTACAGGTGGTCGATTCGGGTATTCGTGAGTGTGACTTATACTACATATTTATCTTGCAGGAGCTTGCGGGTTCGAATCCCGCATTGGAAGAAATTTATTTAATGTACGATCTGCAGATATTTTGTTCCTGGTGTGTTTTCTATGTTTTCAAATTGAAAGTATTTGACGATAAATAAATAAATAAATAATTCTGGACAATTCACACAGCATTATCTAGCCCCAAGCTAAGCAGAGCTTGTGGTATGGGTACTAGATAACTGATATACCTACATAATACAATACATTACATAATTTTATAAATATTTTTTCTTATACATAGAAAACGACCAGAACAAGCAAATACCTGCAGATCGTAAAATAATTTGTCCCAATACAGGTTATTTTTAATTTTTTTTAGTCTATACTATCCTTCTAACCTTCTTTTGACCACAACCTCACCTGAGGGAAGGTAAAGATGTGGTCGACGATGTATCACGAATGTCCTAAATTTTCCAATTTTCTGCGCAATTTTCTTAATTTTTTCTATCATAAGAACATTCTCCTGATAAAAACATAACAAAAAAAGAATTAGTACACTCAGTCCAGCCATTCACGCGTCATGGCGTGAGCAAGGGAAATAGGTATTTATTGGGATAGATAGGAAAAAAACCAATGAACGACATCAAAATTGTGAGTGATAGTCGACTTCATACATTTGAATTTAACTTGCAGGTATTCTAACACAAGATCATTCAGTTCCCGACAGACCACGCTATGGTAATGACGGCGGAGCGTGGAGTATGAAATCCAATCACGTGGTGTCAAGATCGATGATGTCACGGTTTCGGCAGGTTTGGATCGACACGTCTCGCTTTCGGATTGATGGCGCGCTATGGAGTGGTGTGATCTTGTATAAGCACTCACGCAACTCGTTCCAACCAGAGTAGGTACTTCATCTATAATAGTATAAATGCGAAAGTGTGTTTGTTTGTTTATCCTTCCTTCACGCCCTAAGTGGCAACAAATCGACTTGATTTTTTGGCAAAGCGTTAGTTGCAAGAATGGAGAGTAACATTAGGATACTTTTCGTCTTGGTAAAACATGAAATTCCCATGGGAGATTAATGGGAATATCCCCCTAGAAATGTGAAATTTGAATTTAACGCGTGTAAAATTGAAAAATTAAATTAATTTAATTAAATTTATTTTTACTTGTCTAAGTAGTTACAGACTTGAGTATTTGGTGTTAATTTCAACTCGATACCTCCATGTTTTTCTAAGAAACTAGGGATTTTAACAGGGTTGATGGACAGACGGAGTACAAAATAATCCTATAAGGGTTCCGTTTTTCCGAAACCCAAACACAAACGGAAAACAGAAACATTATCATAAAGGTAAGTGACACAAATATGTGGTAAGTAGTAAAAGAATTATAGCTCTGCCTACATGAACATGTGCAAAAATAGGGATTGAAGTCAGCGTGTGCTGATTGCTGAACATTATTCGTTCAGCGCTGTTTTTCAACATGACCTTGGTTTTTTAGAAGGTAATATACATTTGAAAAAAGAAGGTGTGTTGTGATACTCCTTGTAGCAGTTGAGTTATTAAAATGAATCGCGGCATTTGTTGCGCCAACCGTCTAAGGAGCGCTGACGCTGGGCGTGACGCTTCTTCAGGCCGGCGCGGCGGCCGGCCGGCGTAACGCACTCGTTACACGCGTGTTCCAAATATGTTTTTTAATGGCATTGGATCTTGTGGTACCGGCTTAGAATTTGCACCACCCCAACTCTTCTCGAGGGTATCGTAAGAGGCGACTAAGGGACATACACCGGGGGACGGGCAGCAGCGCCTCTTGCAGAATAGATCTACCACCGAACTGCGATCCCCAACATGCCCAGCGCGGGGATTATGGGCATTACCCCCATGTTTGACAAAGAGCGTTCCTGAGCCGCTTCCATCCATCGACTCCCTGCGACCGCTACTACTACCTACTCCGAGAACCTTTACTCGCCAGCGATTATCAGTTCCGCTAGCTTTGTGGATGGCCTGCCCATCGACTCTTCAACCAGCTAATTCTGACATCTTATATTATTAATTTAAATAATTTCCGCCTGCTGCCTGCTTTATGTACCTAGAAGTTCTGCACTCTCATCAGGGATAGGACCTAACTATCCGTGATGCGTCTAATGAGTGAGTCAATACAGAAAATCTGATTTGGCGGACGCAGGCCTTCAGTTAGATAAAAGTGGTGGGAACAAAATGTTGCAGAAATAAAAAAATTAAGATTTTGTTCTCAACTACAAGTAAGTTTAAGTAAGGTGCTTGACACACGAACGTAAACTTTAAAGCCAAGTTGGGTAATAAGCTGGCTAAGAGTGAGTCATGCCATGTGAAGGGTTCCAGAATTATTTTTTACATTTATTAAACTCAAATCTTTGGAAGATACAGGATTTGAAATATTTTTTATAGTTTACGGTTCTTAATCGAGTTTTGTTAATCGCGTTTCGAAAACATCCATACTAATATAATATAAAAGAGGAAGAAATTCTGTCTGTCTGTTATCTTGTCACGGCTAAACGGCTGATTGGTTTCTCTATGAAATATGGTAGGAGGTAGCCGGTACCCCGAGAAAGAACATTATTTTACGGACAGAAGTAAGTTTCCTATAACGATGGTCCAAAATTAACTTCGCTTGCCCGGGGAGAGGATAACACGATCACTACTAGCGGTGGCGGTGCGACCCGCAGGAGCGCGCCGTCGCGACACGTATTCGCATATCGCACTCTGTGTTTTCAGCCATGAAAGTGCTAGTCTAGTATAATCTAGTCTAGTTTAAGGGGCCTCGTCCCAGGCCGTTTTGTGAAAATGATAGGCAAAGGATTTCGGGTTCATAGACGCGGGACAGAGCAGAACGCGTGTGCAAAAATCAAGTGCTAAAATCGAGATTTCTTCTAATAAAATTAAAAAGTCTTTTAATAGTCTTTCAGTCTTCAATAGTCTCAGTTTATTTTGCATGTTATTATACTTGAAAAAAATTATCTTTTTTTAAATAAATAACTACATCAAAATCCGTTGCATAGTTTTAGAGATCTAAGCATACATAGCAACAGACAGACAGCGTTAAGCGACCTTGTTTTATACTATGTAGTGATTAATAGTATAGGTAAGCTGTGGCATTATTATAGATTCCTAATGTAGTTTTATATACATACTTTTTTTTGTATTGTAGCTTTTCACATAATCACACATTTTTGGTATTAATAATATACACTTCCTAACATCGTGATTTAGTGGTACCTATAAATGTATACTTTCCAACATCCGTGACTTTAGTACTGCAGTGTTCGTTGCGGAAACGATACGGAACCCTAAAAACTAGTAAAATAAACATAGCAGCCACAAAGCCCACCTACACGCCACGTTATAACTTTAAACCGGCGCAAATCCTTTAGTAGGTGCCTTATTCTGAACAAAAGATGTTATAGTGCTGTTTTATTTTATATCCTGTTGAAGAAAATAGGTTACTTTTTTTTAATGAAATGAAAATAGGTTACTATTTATTTTATTTACTAGTTTCCGTGCGCGGCTTTGAACGCGTTGTTTCAAGGAAAACGTTTGAAGGTGGTTTCTATCCCATGAAAACTGAATAATGGGATAAAAGGCTATGTTTATTAGAAGAACTTAGAACTATCTGTATGCAAAATCTCAGCCCGATCCGTGTAGTAGTTTTGGCGTGAAGAGGTAATCCATTCATCTAAACATCCCTTCACACAACGGTCCTGTAAACACTTTGAAGCATGTTGGCCCAAAGTTGCCGAGTGAAGGCCAATACCAACGTACTCGTTGGAGGGCATGTTTGCCTTGCCTTGCCATCACCCGGTGTGGCTCGCCCAGCTGGCCGAGTGAATACAAGGGCCAACGTGTATAGAGGTTATTTACCACCTACTTAGTAAGTAATTTTTCATTGATACTATTTTGTACCTTTTTATCACAACAAGTTAGAACTAGTATTTTTGTTTGAAGGTGCGAGGCGCTGTTGGACCCGCGCAGCACGATATACTATAAAGTATTTGAGTATATTTCGTTGACACTATTGATCCTTAAAACAAAGACAGCGCGGATCATTTTCCTATGAAAGTATTTTTGGCCGAGACGTGTGCTTGCAAGTATTTTACTTTAAAGGTGCGTGGCGCAGCTAGACCCGCAACGTATTCGAGTATACATTTTCGTTGACACTATTTTGAACCTTAAAACAAAGAGAGCGCGTATCAATTTCCTATGAAAGTATTTTTGAACGAGACGTGTGCTTGCAAGTATTTTTTTCTGCAAATACAATTATAAATCTTATTGCCATAGAGTCTCGGATTAATTTCCTATGCAAGTATTTTACTTTAAAGGTGCGTGGCGCAGCTAGGCCCGCAACGGGTTGCGCCCGTACGTACTACGCAGTATGAAAATACTTGCAAGTATTTTATACCTGGTTTTAGGCGCTGGTTTTTATGCGAGGACGTACTTGGAAGCCCTGGTACTTGATTTTACAAGTACGTCTCATCCCTAATCTGCAGGCATTTCTTCAGGGTGTTCTGGTCGTTTTCTATGTATAATAAAAAATATCTACCTATGTATTGTGTTATATTATGTATATCAGTTTTCTAGTACTCATAACACAAGCTCTGCTTAGCTTGGGGCTAGATAATGCAGTGAGAATTGGGCCAATCGAACTGATAGCTCAAAACATGTGGGCCAGCTTCACACAAAACTCGTCTACATTGGCCGCTTGCAATAGTTTTCGCCGACTTGCCGAACATGTAGACGGTTGCATTTGCCTTGCATCGACTTCCTCGCTCGCGTTGTCCTCAGCTCGGCCAACATGTATTGGGGGCTAATTGGGGGCTTATCGGATCCATCTCTACCAGAGATGCCACGCCCTGCGCTGTTTTGATCCGATAAAACGGATCCTGTATATTTTGTTTTATCGATATTTTTTACTGGATTCGGAATATTGCCGAACTCGCTCATACAGCCACCATCGTAATAAAAACGCATACGATAAACCCACACACACAACACGCACAAAGGACTGCTGTTAAACGTTCCCTTATACATCTCTAGAATAGGGCTCCAACCTGAGCATACAGCCTGTGTAAGTTTAATATATGCACTTTGCGCTAGACCTCGGTAGGGATGAGAGAGGTATAAGGCGTTCTACTATATAGAACAATATATACGCTTCTAGAACAAAACTCCAAGTGCGTTGCAAAACTTATCAATAAATAATTTCAAACAAATTGTCCAACATATCCTTTGTAAAAAGGCTTGCTATAAAATATCAGATTATCTAAACGATATAAAAATCTTGGGATGAGTTTTGCTCCAACTCGAAAACTTACATTCTAACAAGTTAACGGTTTCTTGTTCGCCTCTTTACTTTACCTTAAAAGATTGAAGTGGACAAAAAATCAAAGAGATCACTATAATTCCTTTGTAATCTGAGTTTTTGTGACGTGTCCAAGAGTCCTGTAAGGTCTAAAGGAAATTAAGCACTTTGAATTTTGAATTGAATTCTAGTTCTTCTAGTTTTACCGCCTGTCTAGGTGTAAGAATCGACCACCAACTCAGCTCGTGGATGTCGTTAGAGTAAGTAGTATTGTGGTTAGCCTATAATACGCCACCGTCTGAAACACTACAATGACGACCTCTGTGGCGCGGTGGGCGAAGGTCTGCCTGCGACGGTTGCTGCGGAGGTTGCGGGTTCGATTCCCATCTCAGGACTAATGTGCAGACATTTGTTCAGGGTGTTGTGGTCGTTTTCTATGACTGTATAATAAGAAAATATCTATCTATTATTGTATATAGTATTGTAATTATGTATATCAGTTATCTGTACCCATAACACAAGCTCTGCTTAGCTTGGGGCCAGTTAATGCTGTGTGAATTGTCCAGCATTATTTATTTATTTATTTAATTGTTATCCTCCGTCACACATTTATTTTCTTTGACTTAATTTAATAATACAAGTTTTTATACATACGTTATTTTTCTCTTATCTTTCTGGTCGATTAAAATTTCGATATTTTTCAATGCGATAGATTCGCGTCACTATTTTATAATAGAAGCAGAGTCTATGAAATATTGCGTTCTTTCATTCAGTGAAAGAAAATTAATGCGTGGACTGAAATAGGTGTTATCCACCTTTTAACTTTTGGAGGCATGATCAGACGTGGACATTATGTGGGCTACGTAAAATAGTTAAAGCACATCACTAGCAGTTCTGTACCGACATACAAACAAATTTATGTATATTTATGCATGGCGGAGATAGAGTGCTACGTTTTGACGGATTTTTACCTTACGTAAATATATTTTAGCGTAATGTTAGTTTAAAAGAAACAATAGTGTTTTCTACATGTTGGCCTGGGGAAGGGAAGGCTTATGTCCAGCAGTGGACTATGATACTGACATGTTGTCTGCATCATGGCATGCTATGACGCGCAAGCTTGGTTTACAAAATAATTTGATTGTTGTGCAAAATACTAATAACCTACTAAATAATTGATATAAGTTCCCAACAAATTTTGACTTCGGCGGGACTCTATAACAAAAATCCTTAGAATTTTACAACGGCAACACCTCTCGTCAAACGAATTAATGTAACTTTAGTCTTTGAACATTGGAAACTTTAATGTTTTCTCTGTAGGTGGAGCCACCGGCGATCTTTGGGACCTCTCAAGGACAACAGTCCTTGAGGGAGTCTCAGTCGGTTTTCGTCGAAAACCGACTGAGACTTCGTCGCTTAGTTGGTTAGAGCACACCCGTACTAAGGGTGGGGCGCGGGTTCGAGTCCCGCCAAAGTCGAAAAATTTTGGGAACTTTTTTCATTTCTTAGAGATGCCCAGAGTGCGGGTAAGCACTATAACAAAAATCCTTAACCTACTTAATAGATAATTCTCTAGACAATATCAAAAGAATTATCGAAATCGTACACCATTTGTCGAAGATATCGAGTAGGTAACAAATAAAGAAAGGAACTAGAATTAAATTTAAACTAGTATTTACAATTGAGGTAACTGCTGACTGTTGCAAACAATCTAAAGGTAGATCAACTGATCCATATCAATACCAAAGTCAAGTCGGAAGCGTGCCCAAGACCACAGTACAATGTGTACTGTGCCAAGACGCTGCTGGCTGCATTGCCCCGCTGTGCACACATGTTTGTACGATCTGCAGATATTTGTTTGGGTGTACTGGTCGTTTTCTTTGTATAATAAACAAGATTCGCCAAGTGCGAGTGTAACTCGCGCGCCGAGGGTTTCAAACATTTGCCAATTATTTGGACAATCAATTTTCTGAAATATTTCAAAAAGTATGAAACTTACAGAAATTTCAAAAAGTGTTTTGAAATGGTCAAAACGATACCTTTCATTTGATACCCCACATGGGTAGGTACCCCTTTTTGAAAAAAAATCCCCTTTTTTGACCATTTTTCACAAACTATTATTATTACAGACTTTTCTATATTTTTCCTGTAAAATATAGATCAATATCTACAAACGCCTAATACATTGTACATGGATCGGTCTGCAATCTTCGGAGATAGGGGGGGGGGAAAGGTAAATTTTTCGACTATTTTTGAAATATTTCAAAAAGTATGAAACTTACAGAAATTTCAAAAAGTGTTTTGAAATGGTCAAAACGATACCTTTCATTTGATACCCCACATAGGCAGGTACCCCTCCTTTTGAAAAAAAATTCCCCTCCTTTTTGACCATTTTTCAAAAACTATTATTATTACAGACTTCTCTATATTTTTCCTGTAAAATATAGATTGATATCTACAAACGCCTAGTACATTGTACATGGATCGGTCTGCAATCTTCGGAGCTAGGGGGGGGGGAATGGTCAATTTTTCGTCTTTTTTTGACATATTTCAAAAAGTATGAAACTTACAGAAATTTCAAAAAGTGTTTTGAAATGGTCAAAACGATACCTTTCATTTGATACCCCACATAGGTAGGTAGACCCCCTTTTGAAAAAAAAATCCCCCCCTTTTTGACCATTTTTCAAAAACTATTATTATTACAGACTTCTCTATATTTTTCCTGTAAAATATAGATTGATATCTACAAACGCCTAATACATTGTACATGGATCGGTCTGCAATCTTCGGAGATAGGGGGGGGGGAAAGGTCAATTTTTCGACTATTTTTGAAATATTTCAAAAAGTATGAAACTTACAGAAATTTCAAAAAGTGTTTTGAAATGATCAAAACGATACCTTTCATTTGATACCCCACATAGGTAGGTAGACCCCCTTTTGAAAAAAAAATCCCCCCCTTTTTGACCATTTTTCAAAAACTATTATTATTACAGACTTCTCTATATTTTTCCTGTAAAATATAGATCGATATCTACAAACGCCTAATACATTGTACATGGATCGGTCTGCAATCTTCGGAGATAGGGGGGGGGGAAAGGTCAATTTTTCGACTATTTTTGAAATATTTCAAAAAGTATGAAACTTACAGAAATTTCAAAAAGTGTTTTGAAATGATCAAAACGATACCTTTCATTTGATACCCCACATAGGCAGGTACCCCTCCTATTGAAAAAAAATTCCCCCCCATTTTGACCATTTTTCAAAAACTATTATTATTACAGACTTCTCTATATTTTTCCTGTAAAATATAGATTGATGTCTACAAACGCCTAATACATTGTACATGGATCGGTCTGCAATCTTCGGAGCTAGGGGGGGGGGAATGGTCAATTTTTCGTCTTTTTTTGAAATATTTCAAAAAGTATGAAACTTATAGAAATTTCAAAAAGTGTTTTGAAATGGTCAAAACGATACCTTTCATTTGATATCCCAGTTGGGTAGGTACCCCTACTTTTGAAAAAAAAATCCCCTCCTTTTTGACAATTTTTCAAAAACAATTATTATTACCGACTTCTCTATATTTTTCCTGTAAAATATAGATCAATGTCTACAAACGCCTTGTACATTGTACATGGATCGGTCTGCAATCTTCGGAGCTAGGGGGGGGGGAATGGTCAATTTTTCGTCTTTTTTTGAAATATTTCAAAAAGTATGAAACTTACAGAAATTTCAAAAAGTGTTTTGAAATGGTCAAAACGATGCCTTTCATTTGATACCCCACATAGGTAGGTACACTCACTTTTGAAAAAAAATTCTCCCCCTTTTTGACCATTTTTCAAAAACTATTATTATTACAGACTTCTCTATATTTTTCCTGTAAAATATAGATCGATATCTACAAACGCCTAATACATTGTACGTGGATCGGTGTGCAATCTTCGGAGATAGGGGGGGGGTATGGTCAATTTTTCGACTTTTTTTGAAATATTTCAAAAAGTATGAAATTTACAGAAATTTCAAAAAGTGTTTTGAAATGTACAAAACGATACCTTTCATTTGATACCCCATTTGCCTTCCTAGGTCTCTTTTGAAATTTCAACATCAAAATTTGTACTGAAAATATTCATTTTCATTTTTCATTTATTTATATATTTTTTTCTTAAAATCAGTAATGGCGCACGAAATGTATCATTATTTCAAATTTCAAGTTAATAGCTGCAGTAGTTACTGAGATATTCAAGAAAGAGCGGGGACGGACAGAGCGAGACCATAAGGGTTTCAAAACCGATCTTTGAAACCCTAAAAAATATCTATCTATGTATTATCCATAACACAAGCTTTGCTTAGTTTGGAGCTAGATAATGCTGTGTGAATTGTCCAGCATTATTTATTTAATGCTTTAGTATTGTGGAAGACATGATTGCTGACACTAAGCAATTTCAGGTATGATCAACTTTTAATGTTTCCATGGTTACAATAGTCGAAATGAGAGCATCATTATGAGATATAAAGTTACATTGGAATCTAAGACACTCCAAAACAAGACTAAGCGAAAATCATTAGTCGCCATTAGGTAAGTTACGAAACATTCGGTTTGAAACTTCAAGAGGGTTCTGGAATGTTCTCGAATTCTAATTACCTTAACACAGGTTAAGTCATGCTAAGTTACCGTTAAGTTACTGTTAGTTTCTGATTTTAATTAGGGAACGGTGTGTGTTGAATGCTAAGGGGGTAAGGTTGCTCTTATGCTATAATAATGGAGCTGTTAGGTAAATATTGATGAGTGACAGAGCTTGCAATTTTACAGGCTTGAGTAAGGCCATCACACGAAGAACCGACAACCGCTGGGGTGAACAAGCTCTTGATATATTTATGAAAACTTGATGTACACTCATAAAATATCAAAATTTTCTTTAAAAATAGCGATGTACATAATATCATCATCATCACAATCATCATCATCGGCCTATGGTAGTCCACTGAAGGACATAGGCCTCTCCATAGCGCTCTGTCTTCAGCTTGCCGCATCCAGCATCCGCCAGCAGTCTTCCGCAGATCTACATCCCATCTGGTCAGAGGGCGTCCTTACTACGTTTCCCGAATCGTGGTCTCCACTCAAGAACACGTTTACCCTAGCGGCCATAATACACGTCATATAAACTACTATAATTATATATTATTTTCAAACTCAAACTCAATAACTTTATTTCTTTAGGCTTACAAAATAAGCATTTAGAAAAATCAAATTTAATACACACAAAGCTGTATACGATAAGTAGTCATTAGGTATTATCAAATAAGAAATAAGATGTTATTGATTTTATTTGTTGTCCCAAATATTTTTTGTTTTTTTGAGCCTGGTAAAAACTGGTGTAAAACGTCCAGCAATATTTTAATGAGTAGCGGCCCGCCCCGGCTTCGCACGGTTAGATTAATATATATCATGCTACCAGTGATCCTTCCATGACAACGGTCGTAAACAAGAGATTAGAATTTTAACTAGATGTCGCCTAGTGAAAAATTAGACCCCGCTATCAAAATAATAGTACTTCTAAACCCATTTTTATTATTTAGTAATTTGAAGCTACTTAACAGTTTAAAAAAACACCAAATTAATCAAAACACTGTTTTATATTTAAAAAAAATCATGTGCCCAACATGTTCTTGAGTAAAGGCCGCGACGTTGTTTAGGACACCCTGTACCCAAGTGCTTGTCTCAACGCCATTTAAGATCGTATAAAAAAGGTGTGCCGGGTCGGAAATAGAGCTCTGGAACCTTTTGCATCCGAGTTGATTAACCAAGCGCAACAGCGTTTACAGTAACTTCTGTTATTATAGAAATGAAACCCCTCACTACAGAAACCTTAATATTCACTCAAAGGAATACTAGAATCTTAATTCGTCAGATAAACCTAGATATTGCTTACAGTATGAAACCTTGTGCTTCCTTCCAGAATGTAAATAGCAGCCTTAATGCGTCAGCACAAGGTACACAGTACTTTAATCAGTCTTGTAGCAAAGCGAATCTAATTTCGTAGCTCTGGTGATTCGCAAAATGCGGTTTGTAGAGAAATAGGGATCGGTGGGTGTCGAGAAGTTTCAACTTTTATCGATAACAACTCAAGAGAAAGAAAAGCGTTTCTAATCAGTTTTTTTCTAGTTTGATAGTAATGACATACAGCGTAAACATTTACCAAAAAACGTAAGCAGTAGTACAACAAGGCAACAAATAGATTACCGACTCCGCTCAAATACTGAAATAACACAAGTGTCAATAAAGCTAAGGTTTTTTTAAGCGAGGGCTTTTCTAGCTTTATCACGACCATGGTCGATCAAGCTTAAATACCAAAACAATCATTAATTTATAAGAAAACCTCTTTGATTGATACTTTCTACAATATTGGCAGGGCACACTTTTACTTTCACATTTGACGACCTCAGTGGCGCAGCGGGCGAGAGTCTGCCTGCGACGCAAGAGGTTGCGGGTTCGATCCCCGCCTCGGTACAAATTTGTGTACGATCTGCAGAACTTTGTTCCGTTGGTCTGGGTGTTTTCTATGTATAATAAAAAATATCTATCTATGTAATGTATAATATTACGTATATCAGTTATCTAGTACCCATAACACAAGCTCTGCTTATCTTAGGGCTAGATAATGCTGTGTGAATTGTCCAGCATTATTTATTTATTTATAATTTAAAAAAAAAAACACTTGCAAGACGAAAGACCGCAGTCTTTCGTCTTGCTTTATCATTTTCATCATTATCAGCCTATGATAGTCTACTGCTGAACATTGGCCTCCCCAAAAGAGTGCCATAGTGCCATAGCGTTCTGTTTTCGGCCCGAGGATTAGCTAGATACCTATGCCAATAACAAGAGCGGCTCCGTTGACTCATCAATTGCATACAAAAATATTCCCGCGCGGGCATTTTATGAATAAGAGCTTTAAAAACTACCTAATTCATACATATGTTTTAAAATTTAAGATTAAAATATGCCTTCAAATGCTCATTCTACAGAATAATAAATACGCCTTCTGTTTTCTATGATAAATGCTATGCTGGTAGCCTCACAAGACATAAATCTATCGATAAAAATGAACTTAATTAAACTATCGACATTACCCCATTCCTATTCCCAAAGCAAAGAGCATGGCCCACGCCCGCGTCTGTCGGAGAGGAATTTGACTTGACTCGGTGTAAAACTAATATCACGCCCTGACCGGAAGTGGGGGGATCGTTTGACAGTTGAAAGTTGACAGTTGTGGCTTTCTTATTTTATCGATCGATCGATAAACTACAATACTCGTATAGATTAACATTATACAGAGTTAAAGTTTGTAAGGTTGTAGAGGGGTAATCTCTGGATCTAATCAACCGATTTTGAAAATTCTTTTACCAATAGAAAACCACGTTATTTGTGAGTGTCATAGGTCATAGGCTACCAGTGATTGTGAAAATTAAAATATATGCTTATGTTTTAGATAAGTTCTAACCAGGCGCAAATATCAGGCTCATGATTTCGGGGATCAAAATTTAATAGTCGTGATTTTTAAGTGTTGTTTTTAAAGCTTAAAAGGATAAATCGTAATTCCTCTGGAAGATTTTTTTATATTGTTATGGGATCATTTCAGGTTCATTATCTACATAACAGCGTTTTTGTAAATCTTTTTTTGACGTAGAAATCGACGAAAATACATAATAAAATATACATACAGCATAACATAGGCTCCTTCCGAAGTCGGTTAAAAAAATTTAGACTTTTAACTCCTTTAGTTATTAACACTTTTTTTAAGATTTTAAGGACTATAGTATGCGGTTGGAATCGTTCTTAGAAAAAAACTAGTGGTCCGCCCAGAATTCGCACGGGTATATTCTACCGCTTATATTCATCAGGGATAATGTAGGTTTCTAATGGCGAATTTTTCAAATCGTTCCCGAGGTTTCAGAGCCTATTCAAACAAACAAACAAATCTTTCCTCTTTATAATATTAGTAGGTATAGATTATAATAAAAAAAAATTGAACCGGAAATAGATCGGATAGGATAGAGAGAGGAAGAGATACGAAAATAGATTTTGGTGGCCACCAAGGGCAACTTCGATTCACTGCCTGAACTAAATATAGAATAAAACTATAATATAGGCAAAAAAGGTACATCATGCATCAGCTCTGCTTACGTATAGCTAGAAGATGTTAAGGCGCATACAGCACCTAAACTAGCGCCACCACACCACCTACTTTATGTTATTATTCTGTTTAACAAAGGAATTTTCAAAAATCCATCTTCCAGTTTGTGATACCAATCATAAGTTTTTTTTTAATGGCTCTGTAATAGTTTTATTCTATTTAGTTTAGGCAGAGATACGAAGTTGCCCTTGGTGGCCACCAAAATCTATTTTCGTATCTCCTAAATTGAATAAAACTATTACAGAGGCATTAAAAAAAGCCTATGATAGGTATCACAAACTGGAAGATGGATTTTTGAAAATTCCTTTTTTAAACGGAATAATAAGATAAATTAGGTGGCGGCGCCACTTTAGGTGGGGTATGCGCCTTAAGTGAAAGAAGGACTTATCTTTATCTAACGAATCTTTTAACTTCATTCAGCTTTATTTATTGTAACTTCTAAAATAATAAGCAGAAGACAAACTTCAATACAAGGCTTGGCACTCTACAACGGGAATAATTGAAAGGGTACCGTACAGTACTGCGGGAGGTTCCGTAGCTCCTGAATTATTTAACATCTTCCTGGGTGTTAACCGTGAACTGTTGAAATGCGGAAATGGCTTTTGAATTAGATTTGAAACTGAACTATTTGTATTGTTTGTTTATTTAAAAGGTTTAGGAGTTAAATAAATATAAAAAAATTACAAGGAAACTTTTGCATTCGAGTTAATATTTCCACAGTGGGTTATATTATGAACTGTTATCCTGTTATCTACGAAAATTTAATACCTCAACTATCTGAAAAGCCTATAACGGTCCACAGCTGGACGCAGGCCTTTCCCTGATAATCGCCTTTTTAATTGGCTTTTATCTCATTGGGGGTAATGCCCATAATCCCCACGCTGGGCAGGCGTGTTGGAGATAGCAGTTCGGTGGCAGATATATTAGCAAGAGGCGCTGCTGCCCGCCCCCCGGTGCATGTCCTTTAGTCGCCTCTTACGACACCCACGGGAAGAGTTGGTGTGGCCAGAAAATTGGCCTAGTAAGAGTTACGCATTATAATAGCAATATATTTCATCTGCTGTAATAATCCTTTTACAGCTCATAACTCAAGAAATGTACGGTACAGAAAGAAAGAAATGCCATTCAGGTAGGTATTGTAGGTACCCCTGTATTTTTACCTCTCTTACGATCCATAATATTTTGTTTGTCCATGACGTAGGTAGGTATCTTAGATGTTAATCACTCCTCACTCGAGCTCCACCTGGAAACCAGACCAGCATAGCATTGGGCTTAGCCGTTTGCTACACATGCTGACTGTTTTTGTTTTAACTCTACTACCTACTCTAGTAACTAGTTTGTATGTCAGTAATTCAGTATGTTTTTTTGGGTAAAAATATTTTTTTTTCTTCTTCTTCCACGGGCTGAGGTGGCAGGGTCGTTGAGAAGCTGTGGTTTTAATATTATTTATACCCGCAGGTCAATGTTTGTCTATACAAATAAATATAATTTGAATGCGAGTTTGTAATGTCAATTAAAGTCTTCTTGTCATCCATACCGCAATGCTAAAAAACGAAAGTTTTCAAGCATTACGTCCTACTTGTCATGACCTACAGAACTGAGACGTGGACACTCACGGTAAGGCTGGTCCATCAGTTTAAAGTCGCCCAGCGAGCTATGGAGAGAGCTATGCTCGGAGTTTCTCTGAAGGATAGGATTCGCAACGAATACATCCGACAGTGAACCAAGGTTATCGACATAGCTCAAAGAATTAGCAAACTGAAGTGGCAGGTAGGCTGGCCATATCTCGAGAAGAACCGGGAACCGCTGGGGTAAACGAGTTCTTGAGTGGAGACCGCGACTCGGCAAACGTTTCTTCCTACCAGATGTGATGACGATTTGCGAAAGACTGAATAATCAGATAAAGTCGGTGGCGGCGCTAGTTTGGGCGGGGTATGCGCTTTAAAACGATTGAAGTGAACAAAAATTGAAAGTGATCACCTTATTTCCTAGTTTTACTTATTGAATTTAATTTTTGTAACGTGTCCAAGAGTCCTGTTAGGTTTAAAGGAAATAAAATATTTTGATGTTTGATGTATGAAAATGGTAATTGTGCGCGGGCGAAGCCGCAGGCAGAGCTGGTCTCCAATAAAGCAGGGTGTCGAAAACAGTATAAATCGCGGCGCAATAAGGCAGGAGTAGTAATGCTTCTCCGTTGGGAATCAAGAAAAAACACATTCACTGAAACAAATCACCTGCTCTTTGTAGCTTTAGGGATGGGAAGTTAACTGACTTATCGACAATTTACGATGATATTAGTTTGTATAATTTACAATGCAACCTGTAGATTGTTTGCAACAGTCTGCAGTTAGCTCAATTGTTCAATTAAAAAGACAATTACAGTCAACAATAGAATTACATTAAACTACCGAACTTAATGTAATTATATTGTTGATTGTAATTTTCTTTGTTAATACATAACGATTTTATAATTAAAAAAATAAACAAAAATTTTCTATCCGGATGTTCTTACATTATTAAGTTTTGTATGCGTCGTACAAATGTATTATCAAATAAACCGGCTTGGTTCGCGTCAGAATTTCAAACTTAGATTTCCGTATCACATCATAATAAACGTCACACTATAAAATTACGAAAGTTTTTATAGATAGATGTTTGTTACTTTTTCGCGCCAAAACTAATAAACGAAAACTATAACCTTTTTTGTGATTTATCAAAGTTTTTTTTTTAACTTTAAATTTATGTGCACACATGGATGAAACAACGAATGAAAAGTTCTCTTGTTTACGCCCGTTGACATGGAAACTATTTGTTACCGATTGTGAAAATATCATCTAATGATGTTTTAGATACGTTTTAGCGCGCACATATCGATTCCTGAAGAATGAAAATTTTATGGAACCAATTTAAAACCTTTTTTTACAAAATTGAAACGAATGAATCATTAAAATCTGTTAAGCATTAGAGAAGATATCACCAATATTGTTGTAGCTAGTCGTGATTTTTCATAAATGTTATGTTTCTCTTAAGTTTGACAAATAACTAATACCCCGGGAGTATTTTTATGGGACCAATTCGGCATCATTTCCAAATCGAAAGAATTTTTAAATTCGGTCCGTATTTGACGGATAAATCGACGCACATACATGAAAAAAATACACACAGCAGAACATAGACCCTCCCCTTAAAGTTGATAAAAATATAAAGTAAGTATCGATAAAATATATCGACTCATCCCCTCTCTACCAGGTAGGCACACAGCTGACGTAGCCGATCTGCCAAATTGTCGTATATTTATCACCGCTCGTTCGGCTCGTGTGTACGGGCCTTACAGCGCATACTGATTCACGACTATGAATACGCATGATTCTTTTATATTTATGTGCTTTATGATTATAGTATTCATCAAGTAGTATAATAAATATATCCAAAACCGCCTAGAAACGTAGAAATAAGTAACCATATTAATAATATAATTATTATTAACCGACGACCTCTGTGGTGCGGTGGCTTCGCCCACCGCACCACAGAGGTCGTCGGTTTGTCTGCCTGCGGCGCAAGAGGTTGCGGGTTCGATTCCCGCCTTGGGACAAATATTTGTACGATCTGCAGGTATTTGTTCCGGGTGTTCTGGTCGTTTTCTATGTATACCTAATAAAAAATATCTATCTATGTAATGTATTGTATTATGTATATCAGTTATCTAGTACCCATAACACAAGCTCTGCTTAGCTTGGGGCTAGATAATGCTGTGTGAATTGTCCAGCATTATTTATTTATTTATATTATTATAATACTCATTCTAAATCAACTGTAAAGTTTTTTAAGAGTAAATAAATTCTTTTAACCGAAAACAGGTTTTATTCATTCAAATTATGAGAAAAACTATATAAATATTCAAATATCCCTAGAAGAGATTGCTCATACAGCTCGTTTAGCCGTGTGCCCGCTTAGAACTTGCATCACCCCAACTCTTCCCGTGGGTGTCGTAAGAGGCGACTAAGGGACATACACCGGGGGGCGGGCAGCAGCGCCTCTTGCAGAATAGATCTACCACCGAACTGCGATCCCAACCCGCATGACCAGCGAGGAGATTATGGGCATTGCTCCCCATGAGATAAAAAACAGGAGTAGGCCTGCTCCAGCAGGCTCATTATAGGCTGTTGAGTTACAATTTTACTCAACCTAATAAACAGTAATTTTCAAAGAGACAACATTAATAGCGTCTTTTGAGAGGTGTTGTAATGGTAGTAGAAAAAGGATTGAATGGAAACGATTACGAACAAAAATCTGATTTAACTCCGAAGCGATTAAATTAATAATATTGATAATGCTGGACAATTCACACAGCCTCATCTAACCCCAAGCTAAGCAGAGCCTGGGCTATGGGTTCTAAATAACTAATGTACATAATACAATACTGATATTTTATATTAAACACAGAAAACGACCAGACCACCCTGAACTAATTATCTGCAGATCGTACAAATATTTGTCCCGAGGCCGGGATCGATCCCGCAACGCGTATTTTCGTCCACCGCACCACAGAGGTCGTCAAAATTGTCGCTTTATTTGAGTTTAGATACGATTTACGTTTTAATAAATATGTGAATTCATTTCTTCATGTACAATTTCAAACAAACGAGTTTTACCCACTTGAAATTTCCGTAAAATTTCATTATTTTCGGGAAAAAAACCTGCCTGACCTAACGATTCTTCTGTAATGCACACAGATTTATAAGTGTAATGCATCATGACTTTTCGGTAATTTTCTTAGTCTTATTCGCTCATCTGGCAATACACTAGGCCCAAAACTAGGCCCCTGTGTTTCTGGCATCCATCACTGTTGCTACCTACGAAGATGCATCGTCTACAATACAGTAACGTGGATGGACAAATACACTCGAGAGCAATGAATCCGGGTCACTCAAAGAATCCAAAAAATCTCGGAAAGTAAGAATGCTAGGTTAATGCAATAAATTGTATTTAATAGACAATTTAATACTCCTTAAATGAAAGTTAAAAAAATATGAGTCACCATACATTTTATTTACACAAAATTACATAAAGAAAAAAAACTGCTGATCTCTCCTTAAAACAAAAATAGGAAACATGAAATTTTTGAACTTTATGACGATTTTCTTGAATTTCAATACTTCGTATTACCTCCTCGTGCTTCCATTACTGCGTTTACGCGGTTTGGCATGCTGTACACCAAGTTCCTTATACGATTTTGGGGAATATTCTCCCATTCCTCTGTGAGAGCAATTTTGAGCTCAGGAAGCGTGATTGGGTGAGGGTTTCGTTGTTTTACGCATCTCCCTAGCTCGTCCCAAGCATGCTCGATCGGGTTGATATCCGGGCTGCGCGCTGGCCACTCCATACAAGTAATGTTCATCTCTTGAAGGTACAATCCTACCTGTATGAGGTCGGGCATTGTCATGCATAAATATAGCATCCTCACCCAAATTGACCATAAATGGACCAACGTGTTCGTTGAGGATTTCTTCCACATATCTTACGCTAGTTAAAGAGCCGTTTTCTATGATCACCAGCTCTGTGCGACTTTCAGAGGAAATTCCGGCCCACACAAGTACGGACCCACCACCGTAGGCTACTTTTTCTTCGATGCATGCTTGCTTGAATCTTTCCCCTGGTCTTCTATACACTCTGTGTCTTCCATCGTGCTTGTAGAGCATAAATTTTGATTCGTCGGAGAACACAACTTTCTTAACCTAGCATTCTTACTTTCCGAGATTTTTTGGATTCTTTGAGTGACCCGGATTCATTGCTCTCGAGTGTATTAGTTCGTTAGCGACTCACAATATTTGTGTTCAAAGCTACTACGGGGGGAGAGTGACCGTAAGGACTTTACAAGTCTGCTCTTCCACCACAGATGTGTCACGTTGCCATGTATCCAGCCGACCAATAAGATCGCTGCATTATCTCGTCATTTTTATCAATGAAATTGGCGCGATAATGAATTGATCCTATTGTTCGGCCAGAAACATAACAATGTTGCACATCTATTATGAAGGAAAAGCATCCTGAGGCCTGGATTGTACTACTGAATACCTAGTGGTTTACGGGGTCTTTATCAGCTTTTAATAGTTAAAATAAATAAAAAAATACAATAACAGAACAAAACAATTCGCTGTCACCAGATGGCAGATTGTTCAGAATGCTGGCAGCATTGCCACGTTGAATGGCAATGCTAATTCGTTGACCGAAATAAAAGCCAGCATCCCGATCACCTGTACACTCCCATTAAGGTTTATAAGTTCTTTGTACATTGCGTTGACCCTAGGGACCTAATAGGGTTTCCACCCCGATTAGCTATAGCATACGGTATTTATTAATATTTTAAAATCTCCGTAAATAACGCTTAAAGTTACTTTATCTAGCAAAACAATTGCAAAACAGAGGAACTCTTAACAACAAACAAACCCTTCTTGTTTTCATTCACAATCGTTAAAGCCTATTCGATTGCATGCCTAATTTATGAGTGGCATAAACGAATATTTCAGGCGATTCTAGCTTGTTTAGAGCAGCTGGTATCCTGAAGCGAACAACTTTAAAACCTTTTTATAGAATTAGAAAAAGGAGGAGGTTCTATTTTCAGCTGTATCTATGTTTTTGTTTATGTCCTTCCATTTCTCTGTCATATAAGGACCGTTTTAGATGATTCTCTCCGATAATTGTAAAGAAAATTATCCCGAGGTTTTCCATAGACTTTACTCCCGAGGGATTTTATTTGCATTTAGGTAGTTATTAATTAATAATTGGATTAGTAAGTATAGGCTTTTAAACCCGGATTGCAGATTCGATTCCCGCCTTGGGACGAATGTTTGTGCGATCTATAAAAATCTGTTCCTGGTGTTTTGAGTAGGAATATTAATATAATGTAAATCAGTCTGTAGAGTATATAGTATATCAGTCATCAAGTAGGGGCCCATAAACACCCACAAGCTCTACTCAGGTTGGGGCTAGATGACGCTGTGTAGATTATTTATTTTGTTACTAAGTGCTAGGAAAATGAGTAAAGTTTTATTTGGATTACTACTACTATTAATGTGAACAATGTAGGCGGTGCGTAATCCTGTAGTTACTTCCCAAAATAAGCAAATGGTTGTATGTACATTATGTGGTTACGTCTGCCAGTAATTGGTTAAATAATTTGTTAGAAAATGTCAATGCATTTCAAATTGAATAGTATGACATAAATATTAGATACTTAGATATTTTACACTTTGACAAAGTTTTTCCGACTAAGAAACCGAATTTTGTTACTTTGTGAAATAATGCAGCCATGATAATTTTGGCTGTGTGACTCCAAAAAGCAATATTGTTATCAAAACAGAACACATCAGAGTTGTCAGCAGGAAAACAATTTTAATCTCCCTAATGTTGCCCGTTTACAACATACGACTTGTACACGATATACTGCAGTACTACTGGTTGGACCTGTTCACATAACTATGATGATATAGGAAGGAAATTTTTTGAAAGATGGCGTCTATCTTATAACTTCAAGCAAAAATCTTCCAAATCGGTCGTTACATGACGGAAGAATTAGAAGACACAACCACACACATAAAATAATAACACTTTATTTCTTTGATAATAATTACTATTTATAAACCTGTTTAAAGTTTAAAAATTGACTTGTCTAAATGCTTATTTTGTATACCTAAAGAAATAAACGTTAAAGAATTGAATAAAATGCATTCATACATATCCATCATCATCATCAGCCTGTATTAGTCCACTGCTGGACATAGGGCTCCCCTAATGAGCGCCATAGCGCCCTGTATTCAGCTTTCCGCATCCAGCATCTGCCAGCAGTCTATCGCAAATTGTCATCCCACCTGGTCGGAGGGCGTCCTACACTACGTTTGCCGAGTCGCGGTCTCCACTCAAGAACACGTTTACCCCAGCGGTTGTCGGTTCTTCTTGAAATATGGCCAGCTTACTGCCACTTCAGCTTGCTAATCTTTTGAGCTATGTCGATAACCTTGGTTCTCTGTCGAATGTATTCATTGCGAATCCTACCCTTCAGAGAAACTCCGAGCATAGCTCTCTCCATAGCTCGCTGGGTGACTTTAAACTGGTGGACCAGCCCTACCGTGAGTGTTCACGTCTCAGCGTAGGTCATGACGGGTAGGACGCAATGCTTGAAAAAATCAGTTTTCGGTGCTTTATTTATATTTACCTACCTAGTGATTTAACATGGTCCTATCAGCTGTAATAATATCCTTCAGAAAATTTATCCAACCTCTCAACCAATCGTGTCGTATACTATAAACCGCCTCCCATTCCTCATTCACGACTGTCTTCCGATGTTATGCTTTATGAAATTGAATTTTGTTGATATCATTCTCTTCAAGGTTTATTGAATTATCATATAATATATTTATTCATCCCTACACAAAGAAATATGCAGAGTATTTGAAACATCGCAACTTCCACAGTGAGTCACCAATAATAAATAAATAATACTGGACAATTCACACAGCATTATCTAGTCCCTAGCTAAGCAGAGCTTGTGTTATGAGTACTAGGTTACTGATATACATAATACAATACATAACATAGACGATATAACATAACCATAACACAAGCTCTGCTTAATTTTTTTATAATACTGTGTGAATTGTCCAGCATTATTTTTTATTATTATTATTAGATATATCTTACTATATAAAAATAACGAACAGAACACCCTGAACAAATGTCTGCAGATCGTACACACATTTGTCTCGAGGCGGGAATCGAACCCGCGACCTCCTGCATCGCAAGCAGACCTTCGCCCACCGCGCCACAGAGGTCGTCAAATTATATCGAGAAAAATGAACCATTGCAGATAATTTTCTTCAAAAAGATGACTGCTTGGTATGGGCACCAGTAGGCACCAAGCACAGTAATTGTACTCTATGGTAGAATAGACAATAATAACATCGCATCGTCATACATTGCGTAAATTATTGAAGTTATAGGAATGCGTTTCAAATAATTTACGCATTCTATGACAATGTGATTTGTCTCTATTCTACCCTAGACAAAAATGCTCTTGCTTGCCCTGCAGTTCGCGCGTTCGACAGCTATAGTAGACAGAGACGGACGCGACCTCTAAAACTATGTCTCCTGTTTCGATCTCCGGTGGCGGTCACGCGAACCGCTACCGTTACAGCAGCAGCAAAAAGTTTGACGCATATCACCGCCATAATCTTAAATCTCTGTATCCTAACACTCAAGTAAGACGCGAGAAGATCCAAAGAGGAGTTTATTATTCCATAGTGATGTAGTTTCCTGATTAATGTTTCATGGTGTACGCAATCGAATGTTTTGACATATCGCCAAAAAAGCCTTAGCATCTTGCGACTTCTCCCAAGCATCAAAAATATGCGATACTAACTGTACAGCGGCATCAGTAGTTGACCTGCCGCGAGTGAACCCGAATTTCTTACAGTGTAGTAGGTCATTGCTATTGAAATGCCTGAGCATTTGATGAAGTTTTTCAAAAACTTTCCTAAATGTAGGCAGTATACTGATATTGGTCTAAAGCTCAATCAGATCAGATCTACTAACCTGGAAACTAAAAAGTGTCTACGTTTGCGCAGCTCCTTAATGTTTTAGGAATTCTATTCTACATTCCTACGTTTTATTCGGCTATCAAGAGAGTATATTATTCCACGTTCAGGAAATCTAAATATACTTCAAGACGTCTGTTAAACATATGCAAAGGGGCCGAATTCTGCTAGCTTTACCATGCCAGTGGTATCGTTGCAGAATCGTTCATAGATGAAATAAATTCTAGCTAGATAGTGCGTGCGTTAATATTTTCGTGCAAATAGCACCATTTGCACGAAAATATTAACAGAATATTTTCAACATTGACACTTTTGATATGCGCCCCTTAGTTCTGTAGTTAATTGCCAGTTTTCATCCATTTGTTATTTGAAAATAGTTTAAACTTTTTGTTAACAATATGTTTAAACTATTGTTAAATTAAAAACTGGCTGTTAGACAATACTATTGTCATAGTTTGCGAAAGACTGCTGACAGATGCTGGATTCGGCAAGCTGGAGACAGGGCGCTATGGCGCTCATTAGAGGAGTCATATGCCCAGCAGTGGACTAGTATAGGCTGATGATGATTATCAAAGTGAAGTGATTTGTTCAGCAGAATTCATCCCCGAATATAAAGTTCAGTGGTACGCAGGTCAACCACAAGTATCCTCAGGAACACTGCCGTGCCTCATATTTAAAATTAAACAGGTCCTTTGTATGCATTAGAGACTGTGCTCACAATTTTACGGGGCGGGTGGGTTATGGTTTTCAAGAAATAGAGAGGATAAAATGTATACTTGCTTGTATTATCAAAATATTAAATAGGTAACATAACAATAAACCTTGTGAGTATCTGGCGCAGCGCATCAGCATTGCCATACAGCGGGGCATTGCAGTCAGTGTCTTGTGGACGCGAGTGACTGGTATTGATATGGATCAGTTGAGCTACCTGCAGATTCCTTGCAACAGTCTGCAGTTAGCTCAATAATTTGAATTGTAAATACTAGTTTTAATTTAACTAAATTAATTATAAAAAATATCTATCTATGTATTGTATTATAGCTATCAAAATGAACACTCTCAGAAACCTTTCTTCCGCTCCAATTCCCAATCATTCTCAGTTTTGTTTCGAGCCAGTCACCCCAGAAGATGTTAAGAAAAGTATTCTTTCCATCTCCTCCAAAGCTGTTGGGACCGATGGTATCAGCCTTAACATGCTAATTCCCATATTAGACCTTATCCTATCAACTCTATGCCATATCTTTAAATATTCATTGGAGCACGGGGTATTTCCATCCAGTTGGAAGGAAGCCCAATTGATTCCTTTACCCAAGAAATCCAATCCCAAATCCTTTTCTGAATACCGCCCTATCTCTATCCTCCCATTTCTGTCCAAAATTTTAGAACGGCTTGTCCACAATCAGCTTAACTCTTTTCTCTCCATGCACAACGCACTTAACCCCCTGCAGTCCGGTTTCCGTAAAGGACACAGCACGGTGACTGCCCTAGTCAAAATAACGGACGACATACGCCTGGGCATGGATAGTCGACAACTTACTGTTTTGACTCTGCTGGATTTCAGCAATGCCTTTAACACTGTGGACTTCGACATTCTCCTTGCATTCCTTCGCTCTCTTAACATCTCCCAAAGGGTTGTTGACTGGTTCTTTAATTACTTGCATGGCCGTCGACAGAGAGTCCGCCTCGGTGAGGCTGTCTCAACATGGTGTGACATTTCTGTCGGTGTTCCACAAGGTGGCGTCCTCTCACCTCTTCTTTTTGCTGCTTTTATTAACTCAATCTCTCTAAATTTAACCTCATCCTACCACCTTTATGCTGACGATTTGCAGATTTATTCTCAGGCTCAGCTCGATCGTATTGGCGACGCAGTTGACAAAACGAACTCTGATTTACGTCGAATCGCTGAGTGGAGTCGAGCTCATGGTCTAAAAATCAATCCTATTAAAACCCAGACTATTATCATTGGGAGCTCGAGATTGATAGATAGATTGGACTGGCAGACTGTGCCCCAAGTTGTCTTTGATGGAATACCCATTCCGTACAGTGTGACCGTTAAGAACCTAGGGGTTACATTTGATCGTAAGCTTTCATGGTGTCCTCAGATTGATGTCACCTGTAAAAAGCTCTATGCTTCAGCTGGCTCACTTAGGAGGCTGCGGTACTTTCTGCCTACCGCTACTAAAATTGCTTTAGCCCAGTCTCTTCTTCTCCCTGTTCTGGACTATGCGGATGCCTGCTACTTAGATCTTGCTGAGGAACAGTTGGACAAACTTGAGCGACTCCAAAATTTTTGCATAAGGTTCATTTTTGGTTTACGCAAATATGATCACGTCTCTCCTTTTCGCACCATGCTCAAGTGGCTCCCTATTCGACTTCGTCGTGACATGCATGTTCTTTCTCTTCTCTTTTCTATTCTCTTCCATCCTCTTTCACCTGAATATCTTAAAGAACGTTTTGAGTTCCTTCATTCTTCAAACTCTCACCATCTCAGGTCTTCTGATAACTTACTTCTTAAGTTTCCCATTCATTCCCAATCTTTTTATGGCAATTCTTTTGCTGTACAGGCTGTTCGTCTTTGGAACAAACTGCCTGTCGAAATCAGACTTGCTCCCTCCATCAACTCCTTCAAATCCAAACTGAAGTCCCATTTGCTTTCTTCAGCTGTCTAATCCAAATTCATTCTTTTCATTATGCACTTCTTCTGGTTACTATGGGTGTGATTGCAGCTTTAATTGGTTACTAATTTGCCCACCTTTACCTTGTGTACTTACTTATCGTTTTTTTTATTTTATTTTATTATTTTATTTTTAATATGTATGTCATGTATTGTACTAAATTGGTTCAGCTATTTACTGTCTGTGCACTACCACTTTATCTTATATCTTCTTTGTCCATCCTAAGGTTGCCTGGGAGAAATCGCTCTCAGCGATAAGGCCGCCTTTTGTACAGTAAATTTATATTTAGATATAAGATTTTATGTTATTCGTGTATTTTCTCTTTTTTTTGTACAATAAAGTGTTAATAAATAAATAAATATTATATTATGTATATCAGTTATCTATTACCCATAACACAAGCTCTGCTTAGCTTGGGGCTAGATAATGCTGTGTGAATTGTCCAGCATTATTATTATTACTATTAAAATATGGCAATTCTAATTCTAATTCTATTATTTGATTGTAATTTTCTTTCACAATACACCAACCCCTGTACCACCTACTCGGTTCTGGAAACCTAGTTATTTTTTGTAAACAAATATAGTTAGATTGATTCACATATTTATTTGCTTCTGCAATACACAGTACATTATATTGTTTAAGTATAAACATTTGATTAAAAATATTACATTTTATTATTTTTTGATTTGTGGAGGTGTAGGTACTGTAGGTAATGTATAGGTACTACGTCGCTGTAGAAGTGATACACAATTCTTTAGAAGTTCTACGGCATTTTAAAGGTGCTACACGATTCTCTAGAGATGCTACGGCGCTGTAGATGTGCTACGACGGTGTAGAAGTGCTGCGACGGTGTAGAAGTGCTACGATGCCGTAGATGTGCTACACAAGTCTCTAGAAGTGCTACACGATTCTTTAGAAGTTCTACGGTGCTGTTGATGTGCTAGAGTCTAGCACATCAACAGCACCGTAGAACTTCTAGCAGCTAGACGATTCTCTAGAACTGGTACGACACTGGTAGAGGTGCTACGAAGCTGTAGAGGTGCTAGGACGACGCTGCAGATAGTCAGATAGTCATTTTATTGGTAAAATATTTACAAGTCAATTTATCTAATTAAAATTGGTACTGGTGCAGATGATAAATTAATCAGTTTTTCTCCATAAATTTGGACAAGGATTTTGCTTTACTAATAAATAAAAAATAAACAATGTTACATAGAAATGTAGGTTTTTTCGATAGGGAAATAAGAGATTCATTTATCGATTCGTTGAGGACCTTCGTGGCGCACGGGTAATGGTTCGTCTGCGACGCTGAAGGTTGCGGGTGTGGTTTCTATTTTATAAGTTTTGTGACAAATATTTATACGATCTGCAAATATTTGTCAAGCCAATTACAGGCTATAACTTAAAACTGAATTAACCATTTTTTGTAAGCCTTTAGAGATCAACTATAATGAAAAACGCATCAAAAAGTAATCATTAACAAGCAAACTAAGTATTAATAATTTTACCTACACATTATACATGAACCCAAAAATATTACGCTATTTTTTGTAGTAATTGTGTAATAAAAGTACAACCAGATTGGAAAAAATGATAATTATACAGAGATCATCAAATTATAATCCAATCTAAAAGATTTATGCGTCACGTTATGAAAAAATCATGACCTCTCGATATAATGATGACAAAGTGTTCAATACTCAACTCAGTCGTTCACAAAATGTTTATTTACTTCGTTAGGTTCTAGAAATTAACTCGTAAATAACTCGTGAAACGGAAATTCACGTTTTATAGTTTAAAAATATGGACGTAGGGATTTCATTGATGATGGAAAATAGCCGAATGTTTTGGCCGAATTTATTTTCGGACATTGAGAAAACACTAAACCTATATAGTATCACTTTTTAATTCTTGAGGCGTTGTGGATGCTGTGTGGATAGTCAGCATTATTTATGTTATGTATTAGTTATTATATTGTTATGTATTATCTGTAATTCCGATAATTTAAATTTGTGTGTCATAAATTAATAAATAAATAAATATTTTGTGGAAAATGCCTTATTGTACTTCTACGTTTTTCGAAGTCTATAGAGATCTCGGTTTAAGGTTGCAATGTGCTCAATACTTCTTACTGAACCTAAAAATTAACAAAAATCTTTTTTTTTTCTACGCGTGTCCTTACTCTAAGACTATTTTCACAACCTCTTATACACGTATCATAATAATGAAGATACGATTATGAGAAGTATCAGCATCTTCGCATTATTTCCCGGTGGGAAATATGTTCCCATTTCTTCTCCGCTAATTGGTTTCCGCGATACGGCGCCGCGTTAATTGCGCGCTTTCAAACTTCATTAGTGAACGGTTTTTGCAGTTTTTTTCGCAGTGATTTATACTTAACTGAGATATAAGCAATATAATTGGTTGTAATTTTTAGCTGCAACACAGAAAAACTTTTCGAATTTTTGTTTATTTATTTTTAGCAATTCGAACTGTAGAATTGTTTAATTTATAATTATGTATGTACTGCAAAATATCGTCTACATTTAAACAGAATAAATATAGATATCATTATCAAAAAGACTTATCTTTACTAAAAAAGAAATTTACACTCAAATAATAGAATTACGTAAAAACTAGTATTTACAATTGAGACAATTGGGCTAACTGCAGACAGTTGTAAACAATCTTCAGGTCGCTCAACTGATTAACACTAAATTTCGGCATTGTAATATTGAAATAGAATTATTAACAATTATAAAGCTAGAAGCAACCTTTTCTTATATTAGTTTTACTCGAGTTTTGTAAACAAAAAACAATTCGAAGTCAGTTCTATGTGTATATTGTAAAATAGTGTCTTCTTCAATAATATATTTACAATTTACTTTTACTATTTTAATTAGGCGTACGAAGTATACGACAAAAACTGGTCAGCAAGAACAATTGATTTACTTCATCGTATTTTATTTTGTATTTTTATTACTCACAAACAGCGAGAATAAAGCAGCATTAACACCCATAAATACGGGACTAATCCGCAATAGAAAGTAAGTTGGGAAACCAATCGACAAGAATTAGAAGTAGACTTTATTAAGGAAGGCATCTGCTGGATCAAGACTTTCTTTAAACTTTATTTGGGGCTAGATAATGCTGTGTGAATTGTCCAGCATTATTTATTTATTTATTTATTCTGTGGATCAGTGACCCAATGTAGATATTGTTATCCGGTACAGAAAACCGGCTTGGAGTATTGGTGATAGCACAAATACTCAAAACATAGCCGTCCCGCACATAGGTTTGGGACGGCTCGACCAAGTATCCGTTTGCAGCCTTAGACTCGATAGAACGAAAAACCTTAAGACTCATTGACGAGCAGTCTTGCAGAGACTAAGGTCCAAAGTCTCGAACACCGGCGCAAGGTCCTCCAGGCATATCAGTTCTTAGCTTACTCTTAAGCCCGTATTATGAAAGCTCAGCCATCGGTTTATGCTCCAGAACGCTTATGCCATACAAAATCGTTACTCAAGTACAGATTGAAGGCTGAGTAAGCTTTAATAAAAAGTAAAAAAGTAAAAAAAAGGACCATCTCGTTCAACACTTATCATCATTATCATCATCAGCCTACATTTAGTCCACAGCTGGACATAGGCCTACCCTAATGAGCTCCATAGCGCCCCCTCTTCGTCATTCGCAAATCGTCGTCTCACCTGGTTGGAGGGCGTTCTACATTAGTTTGCCGAGCCGCGGTTTCCACTCAAGAACACTTTTACAGCAACGGTTGTCGATTCTTCTCGAGATATGGCCAGCCCACTGCCGCTTCAGCGTGATAATATTTTGAGCTATATGTCGATAACCTTGGTTCTCTGTCGGATGTATCTATTCGTTGCGAATCCTATCCTTCAGAGTGCTTCCTCGCTGGGCGACTTTAAACTAGTGTACTAGCCCTACCGTGAATGTCCACGTCTCAGCTCCGTAGTTCATGACGAGTAGGACGCACTGATTGAAAACTTTCGTTTTCAAGCATTGCGGTATGGATGACGAGAAGACTCGACGTAACACTTATGTCTGAGGCTGATAGTTGCACTTTGTGGCCACCAAACTCAATTATCGCATCTCTGCCTAAACTATACAAAATAAAACTATCATAGACGTATTAAAAAAAAAAAGAACTAAGTCGAAGTAGGTTCGCTTTTTCGAGACAAGAACGAGCGAACACCGCGCGGTGAAGGCGAGAAAGGGAGGCAAGAACCGACCCGCTCGCAATTTCACTGCTTTTTATTTATATATATAGTTGAGTGTATTGTATTGTATTGTTACAGTATATTGTTTCGACTTCTATAACGCACTAACTAAAATCCTAAACTTTCGAGGATCATCAAAACACATTTTAAGAAATAGTTTTTTCTTGCCTTCAAATGGATTTTTCGTACAGACAAAACCTGGGTTTTGGGTCCTAATTCATCTTATATGGCCGCGCGCATACTTATCTCGCGCGCACTCTAGCTTGTCTATTTGCTGGTTGAGCCTATTTGTTGAATTATAAAAAATTGAGAATTAGTCTCAGCAGACTCTGCACTTTATAGTACAACTATTGTAACGGCGTTAGCGTTAAGTTAGCGGCTAACTTCGCCAACGGCTCATCAGTTGCTTAATTATGTTATTTACTTTTATTGAATGGGTGTGCTAGATAGTTCGGTAGGCTTATTTCAAGTTTGTACATCTTGAACTTGGATAAAATAAGGCAATCTATTTAACTCTAGTTTCTCTGAAGGATAGGATTCGCAACGAATACATCCGACAGACAGAGGTTATCGACATAGCTTAAAGGATTAGCAAGCTGAAGTGGCAGTGGGCTGGCCATATCTCGAGAAGAACCGACAACCGCTGGGGCAAACGTGTTTTTGAGTGGAGACCGCGACTCGGCAAACGTAGTGTAGGACGCCCTTCGACCAGGTGGGATGACGATTTGCGAAAGACTTTCATCACCATTTTAAATAAAAAAATACCCGGGCCACCTTTGGCTTATTTTTGAAAACAAATGTCGTAATTAATAGATAATCAGCAAAAACTTGATTTTTGAGTTTACGCCGCTCTGCTCTGTCCTGTTCCTTTAAACGCGAAATCCTATGCCTATCCTATTCACAAAATGGCGTCATACATCGCCCCCTTAAAACACGATTCGCAATTTGTCCCGAGTAATACATAGTACGTTATACTACACCTAAGAGGAAAACTCTTCATATCACTTGTGTTAATTGAAAATGTAAACTCGAATTCTGTGAAAATCGTAGGAAATAAATACGCGCGTATGATTTTTCTATTATTGTTCCAAATTCTGAAGAGGAAAAATCATACGAAGGATTCGATGTAAAAAGTTTTTGTCGTTTGACCTATTATGAAAATAGCCATAGCTATTTAAGAAATTAAAAAAATAAGACGTTAGAAATGAATTTTAGACACTTTTTTCTCCCGCAAAGTAAGTGAAATTCCATAGAAATTTCCTTCCCGTTTGTTACTACGCTTGCAATGACGAACTTTCTAGGTTATGTTTGGAACAGAAATAATCAACGGTCTGAGTAGGTGTTTGTGCAATTAATTTTTTCTCGATGATAACTGTTTATTTAATGTATTTTATATAAGTTTTCTACTGCAGCAGAAAATATATGAATGTCAATATCTATGTCAGTACCTGAAAAAAAATGTCTCTTATTCCAATCTTTTAGAAGTCTATATTACTTAGTTTATCGTGTTGGTACGTGTATTTATTTTTCGTCAGCAAGCAAAACCTGCCACTATTATTTGTGACACATCCTTTTTTGCAAAGGCTAATAAAAATTAAAACATACAAACGGGTCTCTCTGAATGTTAAAAACAACTCTTCAACCAGTGTGGTTATCTCCAGTGTCCCTTACCCGAGTTACCCCCTCTCCCCTCCATAGTAGGGGCCAGCACAAAGTTCTGATTAGTTTGTGTATTACAAACACGAAATTCATAATTTGTTCTGCATCCGATATTCGGGTGTTAGATGCCTGGAATACAAATGTTGGTGCATATTGGTCATGTATTTGCGGAGCCCTTTCGTAAGCTTCGTTAGGCGAAGTTTGACAGGGACAGCTTATCAAATTAATGAATAGTTAACCCTAAGGGATAGTAAGAGATAAAAAATCTGCAGATGTTTTTTTACTTAGATCTCAAAACTACTGAATGTTTCGGGATGTAACCTTAGTATACCTTTGATTCGAGATTTCGAAAACTTAGACTTGCTTGACATGCACGTGTTTTTCATGGACGAAAGCTTTTGAAAATAATATTTCAAAAGGATTTAGAATTATTATGTAAAGTGATATTAAACCGAGTTAAAAAGAAGTTCTATGTTCAGCTATATTTTTTTACGGTTTCTTTCCGTTTTTATATACCTATACCTATACAGTTAATTTTAGGTCAATACAATAGTATTAAAAATTAAGAGTTACCGACATTTCAATACGGAGCCAAACTACGAACCTTAAACACCCGATTTAACCCTTTTACAGAATTTTGAAAATTAATTTTGAAAAATCCTGGAATGTGTTCAAAATTTCGTATATTTAGTACTATATATATTTTTTATTATATATATTTAGTACTCTCTGTAAGAGAATACTAAATATACAGTTCAAGCAAATCGGGCCACTGATTACAAAAAAACCAACCCCCCTTTAGGGGTGGGATTTCTAAAAATCCCTTATCGGGATATTGTGTATAAAAGGTACCAAAATACTAAATTTCAGCATTCTAGCTTCAATGGTTTGTGCTGGGCGTTGTCTCCAGAAAAATGCTTGTTCTTCTATACCTATATTTTTAAGATTAAGATTACATTGAACAAAGGAAATTTAAAAAATCCTTTCCACGGTTTGTGATACCCATTATAAGCTTTTTTAATGTCTCTGTAGTTAAATAGAAATTAGATTTTCGTGGCCATCAGTGGAAAATTTTAATCTTTGCCTAAACTATACAAAATAAAACTACTACAGAAGCAACTTAAAAAATCGTACAATAGGTATCACAAACTGTGCGATGGATTTTTGAAATTTACTTTGTTAAACGGAATAATACGATAAAATAGGTGGCGGCGCTATTTTCAGTCGGGGTAGCGCCTTAAGCTTAATGTTCTTATTATTTACTCGGGCCCCAAAAACCGTATTAACATGGATTCCTTATTATAAAACAGATATTTACATGCAAACAAAGCCTTGGGTAGAAGCTGAGAGTAGAAATAATGATAGAGGAGGGAGCAGTCACAAGTATGTGCGTGGGTAAATTTTAAAGTTAATTGTAAAGTTATTTGTAGCTTGTTCATACCTAGAGGAATTTTCAGACATGGCGGTCATTCGCAACTGAAACTTGCCTTTCATCATCATCATCATCAGCCTATACCAGTGAACTGCTGAACATAGGCCTCCTCTAATGAGTGCCATAGCGCCCTGTCTTCAGCTTGCCATATCCAGCATCTTATTAACTTGCCGTTATGGTGAACTAAATGTTTCCAAATACAGATGACACTCGCGTTCCCTCACTCTCATAATCCGATAGAACGACAAATAGATCGACTAACTGGGGCGAAGTCAGGTGCAGGAACAACGCTATAATGTGGTTTCCGAGGCGCGGGAGATCATACCGACAAACTTCCTGAATCCGTGCTCTAACAAATTCTTTTTTCTGAATCGAGATTCGAACCCGAGACCGAATTATCTGAGGTAAAACACGCTAAGCGACCAACGAACCAGTTGTGTTCCAATTTGACTCACGTATGGGTCGCAACAATAAGTCGTCGTGATAAGTCATGCATGAGTCTGTCTGTCTGTGCTGTTCTTGTTAAGTCAAATAAATGTTTCTTTATCTTTGTCTTTATGAGTCAAATCTGGCAATCAGGGTGACAAATGGGAACAAACCTCAAATCCCACTCTCCCTACAAAATTCTTCCTCGTACTCCCAAACTATAGAAATTATCATATCAAAAGCAGAGTGTTGTATGTATGTATGTATGTATGTATGTATGAAATGTATGTATGTTTCTCTTTGTTCGTGAGCACGTGCAAAGTCGTTTTGTTGACGTGAAAGATGGTAATTGGATTTTGCTAAACGAGTAGTATTGTAATTTTTAACTAGGTATCTTCGATTTATCTTTGTAAGTTATCTATTAGATGTTTTTTTTTTAATTAGAGATATTAATAATAATAAATAATGCTGGCTAATTTACAGTCAATTTTATTTTTTATTCAAGAAAAATACCACTGCTCAACGATTGTAAGATATTACATAATTAATGCATAGGCTTAGGGAAAAAATTCTATGTCTATGATATAATGCGTAAGCCGTGACAATTCATCATCATCATATCAGCCCATACACTACGGATGTAAGCGGGTTAACTACGACCCTTATTTGTGTTCGAAGAACACCAACGGCCTGAGCCGCCTCCATCCATCGACTTCCTGACACTTATAATAGGGTAAAAAATTAAAATTAAAAATTAATTTTATAATGCCCATGACAAAAAATAATCTAAAATTTCCTAAAAATTATTTTGAGGCTTATCACTAACTATAATAACAAAAAACCTTAGTGTATATGCAAGTTGCTTTTGGGGTTAGATGATGCCTTGTGAAAGTCCAGCTTTACTTATTTATATTATTTCTTCTGTCCAACACGTTTTTCCTGGACATAAATTAACCTTCATCCTTCCTCAGGATACGATCTATCTCCTTGCCTTTCATTAAGAACCGTTCAGCCATTTAGCTGTGAAATGGTAACAAATATCTACACAAAGAATCAGCTATTTTCTTCCTTAAGCTATAAAATGTACAGGGAACTTTAAACTTTTACGTCTCCCAGACAACATAACGAGAGCAACTATTCTCAGTTAAAACATTAAATGACACTATTTATTCAAGAAAACTACCTTTGAATTTTTAAGTCCTACTCGCCATCTTAATTACAGCAATATAGCATTTTATCCGGCTCGAAGGACCAACGGGAATGGTTCCTTCGAGCAATTTCTCTGTGTTAGCTCTTACAAATGCAATTAATGTTTCAAGCTGACTGCTTCTTTTTTGGTTACCCTGTACTCGAAATAGACATGATAAGTGTGATGAAATTAATGTATTATATTTTTTATCTCTTAACCAACTTCTTAAGTAAAATATTTTTAATTTAGCTATATGTATAGGTAATTAACATTGTCCAATTTGAACTCTAAAATGCACTTTACGAAATCGATGGCAACGGTAAATTTTTCGATTTTATTTCAAAATATTTCTAAATTATGAAAACTATAGAAATTTTAAAATTTGTTTTGAAATGTATATATACCTTTTATTTGATATTCCATTTTCTTCCCTAGGTCTTTTTTGCAATTTCAACATTACAATTTGGACTGAAAATTTTCATGTTCATTTTTCATTTACAATGATTTTTTTCTTTAAAACAGTAATAGTGCACGAAATGTATTTTTATTTCAAATTTCAGGTGGAAAGCTGTTACTGAGATATTCAAGAAAGGAGGAGGACGGACAGAGCGAGACCATGGGTTTCCGAACCGATCTCGAAACCCTAAAAAAGCAATTTACTATTCATTTATGATGAATACTTGAGCTATTTTTATCTACGGCTTTACTAAAGTAATAAGCTCTAAGTACCTACATTGTAAATAGATCTAAAACTTTTTCACAATATAATCCCAAAAAATTTAATTCCCTATTTTCTCGTATCGTTCAATTTTCAGTTCAAACCACTTCTAACTTTTTCGGTAATAACCGAGTGTAATTTTACACGAAATTGTTGATTTCGTATAACTGCGCGTTTTATTTGACTTTTCATTTCGTTTACCGAAAAATTGCATGAACGTTCAGCTCATATTTTACTCAGCTACTTCATTACATTACTCATCAAAGTCACTTCGAATTTGTATGCCTGTGTTAGGTAGAATATAAGTGGACGGATTTTAATTTTAAGACCTATGTACGTACATTGTAACATATATTCTGGCAAATAAATATCTTTAATAAGAAAGAAAATTACAATCAAATAATGTAATTCAATGAAAGCCAGTATTTACAATTGCAGCAATTGAGCTAACTGCAGACTGTTGCAAACAATCTACAGGTAGTTCAACTGATCCATATCAATATAAAATAATATATTGATATATAGTATATATCAACATGACAGCTAGAGCATTGCAAACAAAACAATCTACAGTTCCGATTAAAAAAACGGTGTGTTTTTTTATGATTTCGGGATCATTATCCATAAAATAGTGTTTTTTTTTTTAAATCAGTTCATAATTGTAAGAAAAATCACAGAACATACTTAGGTTCATAAAAAAATACACACAGCTGAACATGGCTGAAGTAGGGAAATGAAAAGATTAATGTACTTATTCGACTTACCATAACACACATGAAAATGAAACGTAAAGACCCCTACACTCTTTTGGAACCAAATCAGGGGTCGGTTTTATGAATTTAATATCATCTCGGAACTGTAGATTGTTTTGTTTGCAATGCTCTAGCTGTCACTAACATTATCTATATGTTGGAGTGCCTTGCAATTTTGTAAATATTTAACACAAATCACGTCTAGACATCGTGAGGGTCTTGATATGGAAACCTAAATAATACGGTGACATCCCAAGGTAGGTGTAGGTTTTTAACCCTATCATTATGAATATTTTAATATAAGACAGCAATAACGAAGATATTAAATTTTGAAATCAAGATTAATCTCAAACGATTTATGAAAATTTCGTTTTAATCTAAAGCATTGACTTTTATTTCGTTATCTATTATGGGCGCAGTGTTGGCTCACTCAGTTACCAGTTGCGGGTTCTATTTCTAAAGAGGACGCAATGCGCGCTGTTTAGTGAAAAGGATATGCATAGGATTTCGCGTTTATAGGAAAGAGACAGTGCATACGTTTTTGGAATGGCCTAAGCGAAAAATAAAGTTTTTGATTAATTACGAGAAAACAATACAACTAAAGAAAAAACTGGTCCGAGGAACTAAATATTTGGTATTAACCTACGAATCAAAACGTAAGTAATTTCAATAGACCGCAGGGTTCCTGAAATCTCGACCAAATTATGTGTAAAACAGTGCACTATCATTACTCTTTTATCGATTTTTTTTTTAAATCTTGTTTAAACGTTGAAAGAACAAAAAAAAATATGAGTTTTTATCTAGGACTGATTTTCCTGCTAAGTACCAAGTGTTATTTCTCACTCTGACTTATGTCAATAGAAAAAGACAAAATGAGAAATAGCAATTTGCTAAGTTGGCAGACTATTTAAATAAGGGGATAAGTGACCGATGGCGGTCTTATCGTCACAATTGCGATCTCTACCACACATTTGCATTTACTTCAGTTAACATCAGTCCATTATAGTCCACTGCTGAACATGTGTCCCCAAAACGCCAGGGAGGCTTTGCCATAATCCCCACGCTTGGTCGGCGGATGGTGATCGCAGTGGAGGCTTTAAATAATACATAGAAAGAAGCTGATGCATTTCTCTGTAAGGATCCCTTAGTCAGCTCTTACGACATCCACGAACTGAGTTGAAGGGGTCAATTCTTACACCACCAGAGCCACATCCAATCAAAAGAAGCAGATATTTACCTCACCTTACAACATACAATGGTCCACTGCTGGACGCAGGATTGCTCCTGATAATCGCCTTGTTGGCTTTTATGGCTATAAAAAAAAATCTCATGGGGTATGGACATTACCCCATGAGATTTTTTTTTATTCCCACGCAGCACTAGGCAAGCGCGATCGCAGTTCGGTGGTAGATGTATTCTGCAAGAGGCACTGTTGCCCGCCCCCCGGTGTATGTCCCTTAGTCGCCTCTTACGACACCCACGGGAAGAGTTGAGGTGGTGCAAACTCTAAGCCACGGCTGTAAAGATAAATCTCAAAATATTTACATTACCACAAAATCCCGTCTTAAAATAATATCTCCACCTTTTCCAAAGTCGGCTAGATAATAAAACTAGAAGGAAAATTCTTGGCTATATCTTACATTCCAAGCCGTAAACACTGGGCTCCTCAAAAATACATTTTTCTACTGAATGTAATGTTTTAATAATGTCTCACTGCGGTCACAGCGAGAATGCCGGGGTAAAAGGAAAGGAGACAGACTTTCCGATATTAAAAAAAACAGACGTTTGTCCACAAATTAGGTCTAATGGATCATCATAAAGATTTTATTTGACCGTCCCTCTCAAGGATGTAAACAGACTTTGGCAAATCTAAATGTTCTATGGACTGAAGCAACTGTTTTGGAATGACTATTGTTATGATATCTGATATTCTGATAATTGATAAATTCTTTTCGCAACTTTCAACTCAAAGGTAGCTTGAGTCAAGAAACTTTTTAATGTTTTATTTTAACTCTTAGACGGCTAATGATTCCAAAAAGTGTCTTTGTATTTTTAAGTTTAGTATATTCTTGTGTATCATGTTTGGTAATTTATGTTTATTGTTTATAGTCGTCCATTACTACTAAATAATAGGTAGCAATATAAATGTATTTTGCTAGTAGCGGAAACTTTGTAAATAGCCCTCAGCTTAAGTAGGTACATACATGTAATTCTCATAAGTAAGTACATGAGAATTACCTACATGTATGGACCTACTTAAGCTGAGGGCTATTTACAAAGTTTCCGCTGCTACTAAAAATAGTTTTCTTAGTTTGTAATTTTGTAAGTTTTTCAAATAAATAAATAAATCTTGTACTGTGTAAATTTACCTATAATTGCATTTTGTAACATTATTCTTACTTGTTTTGGTGTTTTTTCGGTTGTTGTTTTACGTTTGACAAATAGTGAAAACTACATTCTCACTTTACAACTAAACTTCACTTTGTGGACACGTAAAAGACAAGTTAAACAAATTCCATAAAATTAAAGCTCTCTCCACAGTATACCGCCCGCACCTTATCCCGGACACGTCATGAAACTCTCGTTTGCTGGCTGCGACCGGTATTACCAGTTCTGAGGACAAACCTTTAGAATTAGGGTTCTCTTTTTCTAGAGACATATATTTTTTAAAACTTAGATTAAACAAAGGAGGCCGCATCAGCGTGTTAATTTTTTATTTATTAAATATGATTTTTTTGGATCTATTTCGGAATCTAAGTGTATCTTTGATAAATTAATAAGATTTATTTTATTTTATTTCTATTATGCTGAGATGGTATGTATTTATCACCTGCGATGTCTTTTTCGCTTCTTCCACTAGTGGACAAAAAATTGAAGCGAATAAAATCAATAACATCATATTTCTTATTTGATAATAATGACTATTTATAAACCTGTTTATAGTATAAAATTTGACTTGTCTAAGTGCTTATTTTGTAAGCTTAAAGAAATAAACGTTATTGATATTTGATGATTAAAGTAAGTAGGTAAATAGTAAGTAGGTTTATCTGGTTTTTAAGACTAGAGGACGAATAGTGCCATACCAAAGTTATTAGCAGTGCTAAGCTAGGTTTAAATAAATCACTTTAATACATTCAAAACTAAAATCAATTCCAAAATATTAGGATATTTTAATAATTTCGCGCAAAACCTTCTTGGATAAAAAATAAACAATATTTTAGAAATACAATTTATTAGTAAAATATATTTACATGTCAAGGTTTCATTAAAAATAGTTAGGTATTATACAAATTGTATTCTTCGATTCAAATCTGTTTCTATTTTTATAATCCATTTCATAAATTAGTGGTAGGGACATTTACCTAACAAAGTACATGAGAAGGTACCTGCCTTTATGATGACGAACCAAAACCCTCTGTAGTTCCCCTTGACACACATAATATAATACTTGTTATGTTTGATAGATGACAAAGTCAACAAACACAGCCACGGAATTATTATGACCACTCCCTTTGCAATGTTAATGTATACGGAACCCTTGAGGCGGAATGAATAAACTCACTTGACCGACTTCGCTGTCGCCATTATGAAAATGACATTCTTATAGTACTACAGAGATATATGTGACCAGACTTCTCATCGTACAGAGAAGCTAATTTTTTAACAGCTGCTGTGGCTCAGCTCCCAAATTGTACTTTTTTAAGGATTTTTGTTACAGTGCTTACCCGCACTCTGGGCATCTCTAAGAAATGAAATAAGTTCCCAAAAACTTGCAATTTTTTGTTATAATATTAATATTTTTTTGTAAATCTTTTAGCTTTTTTTTCCTGTGATCCTAGAGGTTCAATCTTCCACTCCCTATTCAGGCACTTTGCTCTAGCCGCCGATGGTCTGACGCCCGAATATTTGTTGTTTTTCTGACCTGCGGGACATTAATTTATCATTGCTATTGATGCCTTCTTTTTAATATAACCATAGCATATTATACTCTAATAGGACGGGCGGCGGCAGGCAGATCAGCTTGGTGATTCCCTTAAGTGTATCATGTACTGGAAGCCGGGATTCGTGACGTCGTGGATAGTGTAAAGCAAAAGACAATCGACAATCGTTGACGACCTCAGTGGCGCAGCGGGCGAGAGTCTGCCTGCGACGCAAGAGGTTGCGGGTTCGATCCCCGCCTCGGAACAAATTTGTGTACGATCTGCAGAAATTTGTTCCGTTGGTCTGGGTGTTTTCTATGTATAATAAAAAAATATCTATCTATGTAATGTATAATATTACGTATATCAGTTATCTAGTACCCATAACACAAGCTCTGCTTACCTTGTGGCTAGATAATGCTGTGTGAATTGTCTAGCATTATTTATTTATTTATTTTATTATTATTTATTTAATCGCGCCAGATTTCAAAATGTCACATGTTAGTGTAAAATACACATGCACAGAAGGAAGCTCTCGTAGGTTTCCTTTTTCACAGATATCTTTGTGGTACTATAATCTGAAACTTGTCATTTGATTGTGTTGAGTTATGGGCCGTGTTGGCTTAGGGAAATGCGTGTTTGATTCCCGGACAAACACCGAATTAATTGTCCTGAAAATGCCATCAATAATTTAAAATTAAATATCACCTAATTACGTTATAGAAACCCATAATATCCTCCAAATCGTTTTCCAGAATGGGAGCCCAGGTGATTAAGCCGCACAATCTAACACACTGAACTATAAATTTATATAATTTCACACGTTCCCGGTTCAGTCCCGCGCGACCAATTAAAAATAAATTACGCTTTCAAAGGAAATTCCGTGCGGGATTCCGTTTGCTGAAAGATTTCTGTGGTAATTCCGATTTTCAGGCACATGGAATAAGCATTTGTATAAAGTGGGTACTTGACTTTAGAAAAGGGAATAAAGCAAGAGTTAGGGTTTTTGCTTTATAGTGCGTAACTCGCATTAAGGTAATTTTCTACGAAAATTTAATAAAGTTACTATAAAGCAAAAACCCTACGTTTAAAGCAATGCGACACCTCTCGACAATTATACTAAATGTAACTTTAGTCGCTGAGCAGGTTTGGATAACTTCTATGTTTCCAAGAAATGAAATAAACTACCAAAAAATTTCGACTTCGGCGGGACTCGAACCCGCGCTCCACCCTCTGTACGGGTGTGCTCTAAACCAACTAAGCCACGAAGTCTTAGTCGGTTTCATCGAAAATCTTTGGGATTTCGTCACACGAACTAAATTCAACTTTAGTCTTTGAACAGGTTTGGATAATCTGTAATGTTGTCCTCTGTAGGTGGAGCTACCGGCGCTGCAGTCCGTAAGAGGTTCCAAAGATTTTCGATGAATCCGACTGAGACTTCGTGGCTCAGTTGGTTTAGAGCACAGCCGTACTGAGGGTGAGGCACGGGTTCCAATCCTACGGAAATCGAAAAATGTTTCGAAATTTATTTAATTTCTTAGAGATAACACGGAGAGAGAAGGCTTACGTACTATACAAAAACCTTAAAAAGACGAGCGTCACGTATTTAACAACTGGTAATAAGGCCCCGGGTTCAAATCATGGGTTACATAAAACGAAATCTTATCAAGAAAACTTTTTACTCCATAGATGATTACATCAATGATGATAATAATGCTTTGCCAGATGTCGCCCAGTTCCGCACTGACAATAGTATTTAAGGAAATAATGTTAAGCTTAGTTAGTTTTATATTTGACAGTGATAATGTATTAATTTTAAGTTTTATAAAACTTAGGTAAGTGCCATTCAACGTGGCAATGCTGCCAGCATTCTGGGCACTCTGCCTTCTGGTGACGGCTTAGATTTTTAGTAAATAGATGTAAGTGTAAATATTAGTTGTAATTATTTTTTGCTGTTAAATAAATAAACCATACATAGTTCGAAAATAAATGCTACTCTGGTAAGTAAGTGGTTTATTTTTCGCTTCTTCCACTAGTGGACAGAAAATGTAAGCGAATAAAATCAATAACATTTTATTTCTTATTTGATAATAATGACTTTTTATAAAACTGTTTATAGTAGGTATTAAATTTGACTTGCCTAAGTACTTTTTTGTGTTTAAGTGTTTTTATTTTGTAAGCCTAAAGAAATAAAGTTATTGAGTTTGAGTTTGGTAAAGCCTAGACTGGTGCTATTGGAAATTTTCATGCAAAAAAAAAAATACAGTAGCAGACCGGAAGTTACGGTATTACACTCCTTTATCTCGGTGAGCACGATAAGCTCCTGTGCCTGACCAGGTTCTTTTCGGTCATGTTGGTCTGCCTTCCAATTGGATTATGAGAGTGCACCTGTGTTTGAGCACGCACTTATGCACTATAATAATATCCTGAGCACCTGGCTAGTCTGCGTTGAAACTGTGTTACATTGTGCCGCATAAAGCAGCGTATTGAGTCCTGATCAAGAGACCAAAGCTTTGTGGAAACTTTGACTATGACCACATTATGGCTGTCGGCCGCGGATGACCCTGACGACTTTACAAGGCTATTTAAATTGAAACGAAGTAGCCAAGTAAAGCAGCCCACATCCATTACACCTCAAAACAAACCGGAAGGTGGTGCCAGACCAAACTGCTGGCGTCCGGTGGCGGGCGGAAATTACCGGAACGGAGCCACGAGAACTTTGCTTTTTGGAGTTAACATAGAAAACAGGTTATTTTGTAAACAGGTAATTCTGGGTACTACCTACATAAGTATATCATATAAGGTGCCTAAATTTACTGGGAATAAGCGGATTTGTGACAATGACTGCTTTAATGACTTAGAATTGTTGGGACAGAATAAATAATTACTATTGTTAGGTAACTTAAATCCTTGCATTTCTACTTTCCTAGTACCTACTTTGTGTGAGATAGGTATAAAATACTTCGGAAACAATGTAATCAATTACTTGATTATTTATTGCACGAGAAGTGGGCGGCCGACAGTACTTTTGCTACAATTTTTATGTTATTGGGTACAATAGATTTAATAATATAGAAAGATTTTTATTTTTATATGTAACGAATAAACTTCAAAACTACTGAACCGATTTCAAGAATTCTGTTTCCGTTAGAAAGCTACATTATCACTGAGTAATATAGGTTATAGAATATACACGTGTGAAGCTGGGGCGGACCACTAGTAAATAATAATGCTGGACAATCTACATCATCATCTATTATGGTTCACAGTTTTATAGCTCAAGAAGTACATGTCGTTCCGGGCCCTAGATCAGAGCCACGGCGGCGTGCCCCTGCGGATCAAAAGGTACATGGTGTTGTCCGACTTTCAGATTGAGCTCGTTTTCTGTGTAAATGTGTCTTTAGAAGCCTTATGTTGTAGGAATTAGTTTGAATATTGGTTCAAGGTAAATTGATAAGTTTAAAAGTAGTTTTAATGGACGTTGTACAAGTTGTACGTAACACAAGCTCTGCTTAGCTTTGCTTTTTTTCTAGATAATGCTGTGCGAATTGTCCAGCATTATTTGTATTTTGTTGTATAGTAAGGTGTCAGTGATGAATGACTTACGGATTCAAAACGTGTGGTCGCTATCTATAGGCCTCCTTTATAAGTTCAGTCGCTTAGCGAGCTATGGACAGAAATATGCTTGGAGTTTCTCTACGTGATAGATAGAATACGAAATAAAGAAATCCGTAGAAGAAACAAAGTGACCGACATAGCTCTCAGAATTAGTAAGCTGAAGGGGCAGTGGGCAGGTCATATAAATCGCAGAACTATTATCCGCTGGGGAGTAAAGGTTCTCGAGTGGCGACGACATCGTAGCGGTCGCAGGGAGTCGATGTATGGAGGCGGCTGTTTATGGCGTCGTATGGGGGAGGCCTATGTTCAGCTGTGGACGTGTTTGAGCTTGTAAGATGATGATGATGATGAAAGGTAGTATTTTGAAACGGACATAGTTCAACCGTGAACGAAACGGGCATCGTATTTTGTATATATATATACAGTTATATAGACTGTTTGTAGGTCTCTTGTTTGTAGGTTTCTAAGATCGAGATGATTTTGGATTTAGAATGACAACGGAATAAAAATTGTACCTAGTAATATATTTTACATCAATTTCCAATGCTACTTCGTTGATCAAAACCAGCATTCCGATCACCAATGGACTCTGAGAAGTTTTACCAGATCTTACATTGCGTGTGCCCTAAGACCAACGGCTCAAATAAATATGGTAACTCGCCTCGGTCAAAGTTTTTTCGCCGTTTGAAGGACACCGCTGATGTTGCTGCTGAGCCGGCCCTTCCGGCTCTTCCGGGACTAGTGAATTAACAAAGGTTACATGATGGAATGTGGTGTTATATGGCGGAAAGTTGTCCATTCACCGCAGCGCAATTTAACAGCGTGGGTTCATTTGTTTGACAACGTCGGTCTACGTTTCCACTAAATCGCACACTAAACATGAAAATTAACCCACGACTATGTACAACCTGTAGCGTAACACAGTTTTGACGATCCATTTCCCTAGTACAACGTGCATAGCGTTGACAACGTTAGCTGCGTGGGTGCCATAATCGAGCAAGCCACGCGTGTAGTAATAATGTCATTAATCTCGTATTCGTGCGTAGAGTGTTCGTGGACGTTATCGCATACAGGTTCTTGCAAATTAAAGCGTCATTCTTTAATTTGCAAGAACCTGTATGGGACCGACTTTATAAAAGAACCAGCTAAACTATCACTATCATCATCAGCCTTTATTAGTCCACAGCTGGACATGGGCCTCCCCTAATGAGCGCCATAGCGCCCTGTCTTCAGCTTGCCGCATCCAGCATCAGCCAGCAGTCTTTCGCAAATCGTCATCTCACCTGGTCGGAGCGTTTGCCGAGTCGCAGTCCCCACTCAAGAACACGTTAACCCCAGCAGTTGTCGGTTCTTCTCGAAATATGGCCAGCCCACTGCCACTTCAGCTTGCTAATCCTTTGAGCTATGTCGATAACCTTAGTTCTCTGTCGGATGTATTCGTTGCAATTCGATGAATCTAAACTTAACTAACTAAATTGTACCATATATAAACAGCTACTACTCAAACCAACAGCCACTTAGGTAAAACCTCCTTTCTCAAGTCGGTTAAACTCTAAATCCAGAATCCTTTCTTATTTGTCAGGTCGTAACTCACAGCTCACAGCACAATACCTAATCCGAACAAAAGCTAAACTTAACCTAACACACGCGCACTTGGAACAAATAATGTGGAAGAGACTTAACTCGAACCGAGTGCAAAAGTTAGTGTAGAAGAGATAGAAGTGACTCTAGTGTTTATTAAGTGTCTTGTTTTAAGGCTGGTCTTTCGAAAAAATCAACCTTTTCATGATCTTTGAGATCGTACTGCTGTTCAAATATCGACTGTGGAAAGGAGAAACGACACTGTGGTCGAAAATGTCTTTTTAACATATTTGAATTCAGCGATTTTTTCTGCGTCGATTAGTCATGGTTTCATAGCGATTTGAGCACTTTGGTGTCGCTTCAAGTAATGGCACTTTTCAACTCAATTTTATGTATATACATATATATGAAAACTAGGATTCTTAAAATCCTACACCTTAATATATTCCATTTCATTCTGTACAAAAGCGCCAAGATAGATTTTTGATTATTTGTATAAGTTTGATGAAAAAAAAATCTAAAACATCTCAATTTTGATACATGTTTGCCTTCTCCCAAAAAATATGATACTGGCTTGATTTTTGTACTAAAAAATAAAGCAAAGGCAGGGGTAACAGATTCGCCAAAATAAATATTTGATGACTTGCACCGTAGGTACTCTTTTAATTTAGAAGAAATCATGATTTTTGCACGTGATTTTTGCACACGCGTTCTGCTTTGTCCCGCTCCTATAAACGCGAAATCCTATGCCTATCCTTTTTACAAAACGGCCTGGGAAGAGGCCTCTTAACTAAGCCGACGCAGCGAAAAATGAAAAAAATATATAAAAGAGAGTATATTATTATGTTCGTTTGTATGTATTTTTATCTGTGTTTGTTGATTTTTCCGGCAACTATAGACCAATTCAGATTTTTTTTTGCGGTCGATAGAGATACGAAGTTGCCCTTGGTGCCCACCAAAATCTATTTTCGTATCTCTGCCTAAACTAAATAGAATAAAACTATTACAGAGGCATTAAAAAAAGCTTATGATAGGTATCACAAACTGGAAAATGTATTTTTGAAAATTCCTTAAGATAAATTATGTGGCGGCGCCACTTTGGCTTGGGTATGCGCCTTAAGTCTAACTTTGATGAACTTTCACGTATTTGTATGGTTTGACAACTCACTAATCAAAATTAAACCAGTAAATTAACGTTGTGCAAGCCGTTCTAAGTGTTTTAACATCCATCTTTTTAATAATATAAAAGCCTATCTACCTAAACTCTTTGTTCTAAATCCGTAGAAGTATAAATCTTAAGTTTTGACAGCTCCGGTTTAAGATCTTCGTACAAGTCTCAACTTGCTCCTCGAGGGACCTCGTGATGAATTGCCGAGGTTTTCTGCGATTTTAATGGTTTGTTGGTAATGTTTCTACTATTTTATTTATCCTTTTGATATTTGGTAGGAACAGCCGTCGCAAAAGTTATAGAGATAAAGAAATAATGCTGGACAATTCATACAGCATTATCTAGCCCCAATTTAATCAGAGCTTCTGTTATGGGTACTAGATAACTGATATGCATAATAATAATACCATACTTAAATAGATATTTTTTTAATACATAGAAAACGACCAGAACACCCTGAACAAATGTTTGTAGATCATACATTTGTCTTGAGGCAAAAGCAACTTCTTCCGTCGCTGACGTACCTTCGCTCGCAGTGCCACAGATGTCGTCAGTTCTATATTCTCTTCATTAAGCCAAGACAATGTCACAAAAATTCCTTGCAAATTGCCAGCCCACCTTCTCCAGATTACATACAATAAAATAAAGCCGGCAGCCCACTGAGCGATGTAACGCGCCGTGTGAAATATTCACGTGCTGTATTAGGCTGCCCTTATTACCGGGCGTAATGAGAAGAACAGGGGTTGCGTGGAGCGGATTTGTTGCCAAAATACAACGGACAAGCTGCGAAATAAAGCAATGAAGGGTTACGATGACACGTTAAATTTTGATGCTAAAACTTTACTTTTACTGAAAGTAATTATTGCATATTTTCAACCTGACTTAAAAGGAGCGTAGGTATAAATCTTTTCCCTTAGGCATGTTGATCAATATTTATAGAAGTCAACATTTTATTATGATCGAATCATATAAAAATGTTGCTGTAATGTTTTATTTTTTGCAAAAGAGGTACCTAGTTGTGTAGACAGAGCTGGTAGATGCTGGATGCTTCAAGCTGAAGACAGGGTGCTATAGCGCTCATTAGAGGAGGCCAATGTCCAGCAGTTTACTAATTATAGGCTGATGAAGATCATGATGATGTGTAGACAGATACTTATAGGTAGGTAGGTGGTAGTTTCATATTTTTAGATCTCACTAAGTGCTTTTATCTGATTTCATCAAACGAAAAATTACGTTCCCTGAAACTACATAAACCAATTTTTCATTTTCCTCTGATATCATACCTTAATTCGTCTCCACAGTTTCCTATGTACAACGCATTGCAGGCGAATTTCAGCCAGAAGGCAATACCGTAGAAGCCTTCATAACGGACGTTATAACGAGAATAAACATAACGCAATTACTGACTCCGTTCTGACAATTTGTGTAACGTGGGAACGAGTTGTTAATAATGATAAGTATAATTTACTATAATGAAGCTGCTAGCTTATGCACATGGCTTTGCACGCTTTCTATTATGTTAAGTCAATATTAAGCTATACGGTTACTGTTTCGATCACGAAATTTTCAGGATTTTTGTTATAGTGCTTACCCTCACTCTAGGTCTCTCTAAGAAATGAAAATTTCTTTTCTTAGAGTGAAACTAATTATTCATTATTAAACATCTAGTATTTATTTTAAAAATGCCGAGTTCCGGTCCCCTTCAACTGCAGTAGAAATGATTCATGGTGCAACACTAAAAACCCACACAATGAGGTAACCTATTTAATAGCGCAACGAAAGGGTAACCCTATCGTTGGTAAAACCTAACAAAAGGGTTACCCTTTCACATGTGTTTTGTACGGGTTACCCGAACTAGGGGTAACCCAATTATTATATTTAATATAATTAAAGAACAATTCCCGCTCGGTGGTAGTGTAGTGTTTTAGAATATATTGCTGTTTTTTTATGTTATTTGTTTTTGCTAAATTATATTAGATACTACGTTCTTATAATATTATAATAAATAAATAAATAATGCTGGACAACTCACACAGCATTATCTAGCCCCAAGCTAAGCAGAGCTTGTGTTATGGGTACTAGATAACTGATATACATAATATAATACAATACATAGATAGATATTTTTTATTATACATAGAAAACGACCAGATCACCCTGAACAAATGTCTGCAGATCGTACACACATTTGTCCCGAGGCGGGAATCGAACCCACAACCTCCTGCGTCGCAGGCAGACCTTCGCCCACCGCGCCACAGAGGTCGTCAATAGTCGTCATATTGTAGGTACTATGGGTTTCTACGTAAAAATATATATGTAGTATAAATAGTAATAACTTAAAACCCTAGCACTACCCTACCCTACACATCTAGCACTACCCTACCCTACACATCTAGCACCTAATAAGTACCTAATAAATAATTCTCCGAGCCTTAGTTCCACTTATTAAATAAAAATGATATCGCCTCGGAATCACTTATTAGAATTTTACTTTTGATGAAAAAAAAAAAAACAGATGCACCCGTGTCAGAATTTTCAAGATTGAAACCATTCTATCAATATTATGTCCGCGCGAACAGCACCACACGCAATATCTAGAGTTTTTTCATCTATGGACGATTTTGCGACGATACTACTGCCATAGTAAAGCGACTGGTTAGCAGAATTAGACCCCTGTACTTCCGAAATTCCGTTTATCCAGACTTACACGTGACGTTAGACAGATAGAAAATGAGATAAAAAATCCTTTTGAAAGTATAAACTGACAGGCATCCGGAAATATTGCATAAAAGGCGCTAACAGAAACTAGTTTAAAATATAAACTTTTCGCAAAAATCAACAGCTTGAAGGGAGAAATGTAAATAAATTTTCGATATTTTCTGCGAGCAAGTGTGTTTTTGTTTAGCGACCGCGTACGATACAGATTTACAGGGTTGTCAACTTTAAATACTTACTTAAATAGGTGTTACTTTAATCACACTAATATTTTAGATGGATGGATGGATAGATGGATGTTTGTTGCTCAATCACGCCAGAACAGCTGAACGGATCTGAATGAAATTAGGCAAAGATATAGATTATAATATTTATGGACAAAACCTAATTCCATAAAAAGCTTCAAAGATGTAAATTATTGACCCACCTAAAACTCTATTTCTTTTATGAAAGTTGGCTTTTTTCTATATTAATTTATATGAGCTTATTTTATAAGCTTTAAAGTTACTTATTTTTTATTTTAACCCTGACCAAGTAAGTATCTTATTCAGATTAGTAATATTTAAGCGGTCAGATACGTCATAATGGCTCAGACTTTATACATTTATACTTATATTTACTTGTATATGTAGGTATATTTTATAAAATAGCCTGATGATATTGATGCATTTAAGAAGTAGGCACATCAGTGTTGCAGTTAGTAGCTAATAATAATGACAGCAGTGGCAACCCTAACGCCCATGTGTTGACGCGACAAAACGTTTGACAGCGCGACAGGCGAGCTTTGTTAAAAAGCCAGAATATTCTTCCATTTGCTTGTGTTTTGCGCTTTCTGAATATACGTCGTCCACATTTACGCCAGTTGAATATACGCTGTCATTTTAGAATTGTTTTCTTTTAACGTCTTAGAGTCTTGAGTTGGAAACTTTATTATTATTTTTACGCTACTTTTACGGTTGCTAGTAGAAATAGCATTATAAAAATTTGCTGTTCGCAGCATATTTTTGTTCATGGTTTTATTTTAATAGCTACCTCTTGATATAGATAAATGGTTGACCTGATTTTGGGCTCATTTTCAAGCTCTGTAGACCTTCTAACGAAATTAAATGTTACAACATTAATTTCGTTTGGGGTTCCGTACCCAAAGGGTAAACAGGACCCTATTACTAAGACTCCGCTGTACGTACCGTTCGTGCGCGAGTCCGACTCGAACTTGACTGGTTTTATTTTAATTTACGATGCTTACTTTTCATTAAAAATATATTTAGTGGTTTTAAATTTCCCTTACTATTATATCGTGTAGGAACTAGGGCTGCCGGTCGGATATCTATTCTGGAACCGAATGGTCTGTTGCGTGACGATGGTAAGAGGCCCGACGGCATGACTCTAGTCCCATGGGAGTTGGGGAGGCCTATTGTGTAGGACGCTAGCCTACACATTTGCTCCCCTTGGAGTCGATACCCTAGGTCCGTGGGGTACCGAGGCTCTCCGAGAAATGACACGTGACCCGAGAGCTGGTGAGTATCCGGCGCAGCGAATCAGCATTGCCATACAACGGGATACTGCAGCCAGTATCTTGGGCACGCTTTTACCAGCTACCTCTAGATTGTTTGCAACAGTCTGCAGTTAGCTCAATTGCTTCAATTGTCAATAATAGTTCTAATTATATTTTTTTGTAATAGTATCATTCTGTGCCGATTCTATTTATATTCATCTTCGTGAAATTATTAAATTAGCAGAATAGACCCCTTGCACCCTCCATCACCTCTGCTAAGCTCGAAAATAACTGACACTATTTCGTCATTTTCACTTACCATCAAAATTAATAAATAAATCTTCTTCTTCTTGCATCGTTTCCCCATTACTGGGGGTCGTGACCCATCACGGAAGCAGCTTCTTCTTGACGATATCGCGCCATCTGCTCCGGCTTTCAGCGACATGTATCGCTTCTGACATTTTGATGTCGAGTGTGGTGCGGTTTGGTCAGACCAGCGCGTTGGGCTCCTTCCTCTCGGTCTTTTTCCCTCTACTTATTACTTATTACTATTAATAAATAAATAATGCTGGACAATTCACACATATCTAGCCCCAAGCTTAGCAGAGCTTGTGTTATGGCTACTAGATAACTGGTACATATAATATAACACAATACATAGATAGAAATTTTAATTATACATAGAAAACGACCAGAACACCCTGAACAAATGTCTGCAGATCGTATACACCTTTGTTCCGAGGTGGGAATCGAACCCGCAACCTCCTGCGTCGCAGGCAGACCTTCGCCCACCGGGCCACAGAGGTCGTCATTACACAAATCATACAAACAATTCAATATTAAAACATAATTCGTGATGAACAAATTACCCAGTATAAAACAACGCAATTTAAATAAATATCGAAGCATTGTTACAATAGAGATAATAATTTATAGCACTTTTGCACTCGACGTTCAATCCAATTATTTTAGTTCCGGTGTTTACAGCTCATAATGATATCGCTGGTTGACTCAATATTCCGTAACTATAATTATACTCTTTATCATCATCATCAGCGTTCCTAGCATCGACATAGACATATCTATATAATAGCTGAACCACCCGCGATTTCATTTGCGTGGACTTTAGTAACATATTTAGTAATATTGGTTTCCATGTAAACTACCAACGCCAAAGTTATACACCTAATCTTTTACGATTTTAAAGTTATTATGATAAAACTTAAGTACCTATAAATTCCTCCATGTGATTTTCCAAAAATCTTCTTAGCGGGTGAATACGTCCTAATAGGAATATCAGGAAATGACAGGTTCGTAGTTGTTCTAGTATCAAAGAGTCTTGATGAGTCACCCAATTTTTCTTTTATACATATCATAATTTAATTTTCATTTATACTATAATTTTATTTTCATAGTGCATAGTGCCTATCTACCTCTATTTTATCAAACTAAAACTCAAACTGCTGGCAGATGCTGGATGCGGCAAGCTGAAGACAGGGCGCTATGGCGCTCATTAGGGGAGGCCTATGTCCAGCAGTGGACAAATATAGGCTGATGATGATGATGATGAAAACTCAAACTAAATTGCAACTTATCTAGCTGTTCTATCCCCACTGTACAAAATATCAAGTACTATCGAGCACATTTCAATCGGCATCGCAATCGATACCGCGTCGCATCACCAGCGGTATTCCGATACAAAAGTTTTTATTCCAATTTTACGAGCTTTGAATTGTGTACGCGTCTGTATATTGTTTTGTAATGCTTCAGCTTTGTTGTTTGATATTTTGTTACTATTGCTTTATGTTGCACCTTATAGATAACTAGCAACTTTCGGGATAAAATATAGCTGATGTTCTATTCCAGACTATTATCTCTTTGCCTAAATTCATCCAGATCCGTTTAGCCGTTCTGGCATGATTGAGTAACAAACATCCATCCATCAATCCATAATTAGCCCTTAGGGCCTACGCACTAATATAATACTGTATAACTAACAAAATATAAAAGCGTAATGTAACAATAAAACGCGTAATGCTGCAGCAAACAGACTACGCTACGCCGAGTGCAAGTTTCTATCGTTGCTCATCGCAAGCGCCTTCTTCCCCGTACTGACCACACGAATGCTCGCTGTGTAACAGTAACATTACTACCTGTAACACCGACAGCTTTAGAAACAATGTCTCCCAACATCTGCCCAAGGCTTCTCTCTAGTTGCTAGTAAAGTAGTAAATCATAAGAATCTCCCGCAAAAAACACGGCCACAAGAAGGCCGTATCCCCAATCCTTCAACTAAGAAGCGTCTTAACCTCGAAGTCAATTTATTTCTGAGATCACCATTAAACTGAAACGCAAATAACTGAAGCACGGTGTAATGTGCCACCAGTAGGGTTAGTATCGTGTTAGATACATAGATAGATATAATTTATTCATAAAAATTCGTTACATAACTTGGTAGTTAGTGCTTGTTAGGCTAGGTACTGAGTTTTCCGGTAATAATAGGCAACTTAGCACCTGGATGTCCTAGGTAAGAGTCGACAAGGGTAATCTTCCAGCACCTTCCTTCTATAGTTATTCCACTTTTTTATTCATGTTTGGTAGTTTAACTGACAATCAAATATGCTTTATGGAATGCCCAAATGCTTTACCGAATCTATTTTTATGACAATCGATTTTGTTTATTAAGAAGTTATAATCGATTTTCTTATTTAGCTTAACACTTTGTATTTTTACTTAACTTCTAAATGTATTTTTTAGAATCTAATAAAATCAAAATATCTATTTAGCATATTATTTTGTTTTATTTGCCACCTGCCTGTGCCTTTTTTAACACGCGTTCTTTCGTTATAAAAATTAAGACAGATTGAGTTTCTTTTCTATGGTATATTAAAGTTTATAGTTACTACTAACTATTTTCAATACTTTTTCTTGGAAAATTTTTCATTACAGGCTTTCGTAAGTTCCTATAAATTTTGGAGCCGAAAGATTCGGAACTCAAACTCTCCATGAACTCCAACACAAGACTTTTCGAATAATAATTATTCCCAGCGTCCCATCCACGCCTCTCGACTCTGAGACATGATCGGTTTCGGTTCTGTTACCTCTCGCAAGTAGCTGAAAATTCGGCTTATATCTATTTATATATATAAAAAAACAAAGTCGTGTTAGTTACATTTATAATTCAAGAACGACAAGACCGATTTTCATGGTTTTTGATTTTTTGGATTTCTCTTATTCCGGAAGAGAAGTAAAGCATTGGAAAATTTACAAATAAAATGTACATAAGTGAACCTTCTGCTGTCAAAAGTATTGGATCCGGAATGGCTGTGTTTTTGTATGTGACGTCATGATTGATGTTCTGGGGAGATAGGCGGGAAAATGAAAGTTTTTTTCGCTTTTGACATTTCATTTTTCCTGTAGAAATGTGTCTTCTTTTTGCGGTTTTATGTTTTTGAAGATATTGTTATTCTATTAATGGTTTCCTTCATAAGCCATGAAATAAAATAAATGTCAGTGTTACCCAACCCGCCTACATTTTGGCAAAACCAGCTCCATGTGTGAGAGTTACGTACATCAGTGGGTGTTTACAGTGTGTCAGTAAAAGACTCGTCTTACATCGGAGCTAGAAGATACTTTGTGAAAACGTCTTGGAACCATTTGGAGCTAAAAGAAATATGGTGGGAAATTTACTTTCAAAATTCTACTTTGTCATCACGCAGATTGTATGAGAAATGTGACGCAATGATTATTTTGACAAGGTTTCGTCTCATTTTTATTGTGCATGCATTGATTTGGCAAACGCATTTTTCATTGGCAGGTTTATCAGTTAATTCAAAAATTACGTTCCATAATATATATTTCAAAGAGGGAAGAGAGGAAAAAATAAAAAGGTTCAATTCAAAGCTGGTACCCCTTCAAAGCTGTGGTTTAATCTTATCACAAAATCGAAAGTTGCCGAACTCGCCGGAAGCCACGTTGACTAACTTTTTTAATTTGCGGAAGTGGACATAATCGCGGAACCGACGTCATCAATCTAAGCCACAGAATAATGTTAAACTTTTTCTAGAAATTTCACTTTTCTAATCAAAATAGCGCATCAGCGTTGCCATACAGCGGGGCAATGCAGCCAGTGTCTTGGGCACGCTTTCGATTAGTATTGATATGGATCAGTTCAGCTACCTGTAGATTGTTTGCAACAGTCTGCAGTAAGCTCAATTGTTTCAATTGTGCATACTAGTTTTAATTTTATTCTAGTTGAAATTTTCTTTCTTAATAAAATTAACAAAATCAAAAAAATTGCATCATTAGAGCACGTCACTACTTAGTTTAGTTAACGCACCTAGATCTTTAGTACCTAAATAAGTGGGATATCCTAGCGAAGTTATTATGTATGTTTCAATATCAAAACACATACAATTTTATGTTTGGTGTGCTTTAGATATGTTTAGATTTAAGTATAAGGTTTTTGCTAAAAGATTGCGTAAGACTCACACTGGGGGAATTTTCAAAAAAAAATTAATAATATCTCAAAAAAAATCGACGAGACTTGAACCCACAACCCTCAAGTACGGGACGCGCTGCCAATTGTGCCACAAAATCATGTGAAGTCAAAAAACTGTGGAACTCTCGTATGAAACCTAATGCTTCTTACGCGCCACGTCACCACAACACAACATTGTGTTTCTCCCTGTACCTAAGCTTTTGTCCAATCTATGTTTTTTTTCGCCACCGGAGGTTGTTGTTACTCAAAATAAAATGAAAAAACCATTCCTTGTTCTGGGATTGTAGATTCTAGTTTATGATAATAAACTCTTTATTAGATGCACACAGCTCACACCAAAATGCTTACTATCTAGGGAACCATCGAATTAAAACTAAGGTTAATCTGAGAGACATTAATAGAAGGTAGACTGTCATTAAATAGGTCTACACGTTGGTAAAAAGTGTCCCCACTTCAACGGGACTTCAACCCGCAACCTTGCCTGTTGCGGGTTCGAGTCCCGTAACATTTTACGGGACGGACAATTAATGATAAGGACAATGAATGACTACTTCTTCCACGGTATTATGTCATAAATGGTATACTGCTGTGGGGGAACACTGCAGATATAAACACCGTATTTGTGCTGCAGAAGAGGGCTGTTTGTGATTGTCCGTGAATCCCTACTATAATACGATGGCCTCTGTTGCGCGGTGGGCGAAGGTACGCCTGCGACGCAGGAGGTTGCGTGTTCAATTCCCGCCTCGGGACAAATGTGTGTACGATCTGCAGACATTTGTTCAGAGTATTCTAGTCGTTTTCTATGTATAATAAAAAATATCTATCTATGTATTGTATATCAGTTATCTAGTACCCATAACACAAGCTCTGCTTATCTTGGGGCTAGATAATGCTGTGTGAATTGTCCAGCATTATTTATTATTATTATTAATACGTCGTCACTTACCATCAGGTGAGATCGTGGTCAAACAAACCTATAACTAAATACAACCATGGAGCAGTTTGACCACGATTGTGAAGTGTGAAGTGACATAGAGTAGAGTGATCATGTATGGCACACTAGAAATCTTGGACTTTAACTTAGTTTGTGTAACTGCCTAGCTATGTCTAGGAGAGTGATTATTATGGAGTCCCACCAGGGAGTTGTGAGCAGTACTTGCAAAGAAAATAGATAATGGCTACAGGTTAGAGAACTACTTACTATAACATTGTACTATAAAACACAGTCGTGTGGTACCGGCTTAGAATTTGCACCACCCCAACTCTTCCCGTAGGTATCGTAAGAGGCGACTAAGGGACATACACCCGGGGGCGGGCAGCAGCGCCTCTTGCAGAATAGATCTACCACCGAACTGCGATCCCCAACCACCATGCCCTGCGTGGGGATTATGGGCATTACCCCCCACGAGATAAAAAACCAAGGAAGGGCTGCGTCCAGCAGTGGACCATTATAGGCTGTTGAGGTACTGTACATTTATTATTAAGGAAAAAACGGAATAAAATAACTACAACTAATATTTAAACTAACATCTATTTTACGTACTTATACATATATGTGATTGAGAATGACGTCATCTGTCATGCTCTAAGACGTCGCTCTTACGACACAGAACATAAAATATTTGAATAAATAGGCTAAGATCTTTAGTAACTCCGTCAGTACTCCATATCTTCCAAACTGCTGAATATTTTAACTTTAAAATTTATAAATAGTAAAGTTCAGTACTTATTCTATCGATCATATGTTTCGAAAACACGATTCCATAAAATTATCTCTATAGAAAAAATCGCAAAATAACCTCTTATATATATAATTCTTACTATATAATTCTTATTAATAATTATAATTTCATATTAATAATTATTATATAATTCTTACTAAAACTTTATATATCATTTATTTATCTTTTTATTTCTCAAAAAATGTAGAAGTTAACATCTAGAGAATAAGCATGGTAATAGAACTACGTAATCTACGTATAATAACATTTCATAAATGTTTCGGTTTTTTCAAATAGTCCTAATTAACAGATTAAGCTAAAACTTGATTTGGGATGCTTTGTCTCGCTCCTATGAACGTAAAATCCTATGTCTATAATTAAAAAAAAACTTGATGTTATATGGGCTCGGTATGCGGTATAAAATGGTATAAAATACATACTAACCTCTTTGTTTTTATTTCGTTGGTGAAAATAGTTCTAAACTTTTTTCCTGAAGTTTTTGAAGTGAAACAACATAGTGACGTAAAACCAAGGCAAGTGGAAATACTTTACGATAATCTTTCTGGTATTTATGTTTAGCGATGGTTTTTACCGACCTAAATGGTTATGGATGGAAGGAATTAGGAAAGATTTGTACAGAAAAATAGATAACAAAGTTCGTTGAAATTAATTTTTGTGAGATATTTTGAGCCGTTTTTGTTTTTGCGTTAAATTTATCTAGAGAGGGTCGAGGAGTACTTAAGAGGCCTGCGGTTGATGATTTGCCCATACAAATGTACTACCAAAATGATTTGTAATTCGAGCATATTTCCACCATATCATGTTGTTTTTCGTATAAGAATAGTATTTATCTAGGTCCCTAGAGTCCCTAGATGTTTTTTCGTCATAATAAACACCTATAATGAAATGTAAGCTAAAATATTCAAAATGCGATTTTGCATAATTTTACGTCGAAAACGACATGTTTTCGTCCTATTTGTTTTGTATTAAAAACAAAAATATCTTACGTTTCGTTTGAGAAGGAACATAGCTTATATTGTCTAGCTACAGAATAATAACACCATGTCCAAAATACAAAAAGTTTTTATTCATCATTTTTGGTATTACGGAACACAATAATTCACGAATTAAAGTTGCGTGCAGCTGTCGCCGAAGCCTTAAACATTATTCGAACCGCGGCTTTGCATGCGTTGTTATAGATTATTTATATCCAATGGGAACTGTTCTAAGGGATTAGTTAGGTCGTGAAGAAAAGACAAACAAACAAATACACTTTCACATATATAATATTAGTATAGATATCTATACCACAACTGCTCCCTAACTTATTGTGTTTGGTATACAAATTTCTCTTAGAACTTTATCCAAAATTATCTTAATACAGCATTATCTTCTTAATAGACACCTGCACAGAAGTTAACAATATTACCGAACCATTATCACATAAACTGTCTTAAAGGCGCTCTTTTTAATTAGGTACCTATAATAAAAAAACCAGTAGACATGCATCTTAAAGCGTGTTTTATTTTAAACTAGATAAAAAGTATGTTTGCTACAGGTTTTCAATAAACCTATAACAGGCACCAGTCTCTCACAGCTCAGGTTGTACAAACATATTAACACTTTCACTGCCTTGTCTTTGTGGTGTACCTGAAAAGACGCGCCGTATGCGACATGGGCAATGAAAGAGTTAGGCACCAATGTAATTACATTACCCATCCACCAATTAGCACTACCTTGTCTAAGCAAGTACCTTTGTGAGAGAAAATAAACATTAAATAAATAAACATATAATATAATTTATTTATTTATATATTATTTATTCCAGGCCTAGAATTACCTGGATGTAAAATTTTAGCCCAATCCGTTCAGTAGTATATAGTATATAATCAATATTAAAAAAATAACAATAATGCTGGACAATTCACACAGCATCATCCAGCCCCAAGCTAAGCAGAGCTTGTGTTATGGGTACTAGACAACTGATATACATAACATAATACAATACATTACATAGAAAACCACCAGAACACCCTGAACAAATGTCTGCAGATCAAACCCGCAACCTCCTGCGTCGCAGGCAGACCTTCGCCCACCACGCCACAGAGGTCGTGGAATACATCCAAACTTTCGCGTTTTTCGATTAGTGTGATTAGGTGTAATAAAACTAGATACAGTAAGTACGCAAAAGCGTGTTTTATTTTAAATCAAGTTTGCATTAGCCTCTGATGATAATGATGTAATTTTTTTCCTTGGTCCATTTCATCAAATACAATAGGGATCTCTTGATGAGCGACAAGGACAGATGAAATGTGAAATGGAGGTGGTATTTGAAATATTTATATACATGAGGGTAGTACACAAATTTCCTTAAAACATTTTAGTACAAAAAACATTATTTTGACTCGCGTGAATCAAACTGCATTCACCCTGAAACGTTGGTGTTCTTCCAACACAAATAAGGTTCGTAGTTAACCCGCTAACAACGGGTCCTTGTCGACCGATGTGGCATGGCGGGTGACGGTCCGCCTGCGACGCAGGAGGTTGCGGGTTCGATTCCCGCCTTGGGACAAAGATCTGCGAATATTGTCCTGGGTGATCTAGATTTTTCAAGTTCAGTTAAAAAAATCTATTTAGAATAAAACTATACGGAATTAAAAAAGCTTATAATTGGAATCACAAACTGTGCAATGGCGCATACTCCACCCAAAGTGGCGCCGCCACCTACTTTATCTTATTATTCCGTTTAACAAAGGAATTTTCAAAAATCCTTTTTCCAGTTTGTGATACCTATCATAAGCTTTTTTTTAATGCCGGCAGCGTGGCGTCATCTCGCCATGGTTTTCATAATTGAATGAATGAATGAATGAAAAGTTTATTTAGCTCGACACAAAACATAGGTACATGTACATACATAGAAAATAACTTGGCTAGGAACTTACGATTCTAATTTAACAAATACAAAAAAAATATAATTATAACTAACAAAGACATAAAAAAAAAACAGTTTTTTTTTTTACAATAACCTAGCTTTAGTACTTCCGCAAGCCGCTTAGCCACCATGTGTCGAACCAAAAAGGTGTCAACTCAGCATATTGCTGAGTAGATAAGTTGGATTACCTACTCAGCGCTGGTATTATGTTGACCCTCGTGAGATTAGTTACGTCACTAACGACAAACCAACACTTGCAGTGCTTTTTGTCTCAGCCAGAAACAAGTGATACGAGTTTATATAGGTTTTAAATATATAGTACGTTTATACTTTATTAACATTATCCTGATTGCATGTTATTTACTTTAGATATTATGATGATGATGGTTAACATGATTATACATAAATAACCAGAGTTTATGGGTACCAGAGTATTGGTACAAGATAAAAATAATAATATATAAATCAAAGAGCAAGTAAGTAATACAGTAATTACCGCGTTCACATTTCTTACATCCTCATCACAAACGTTCATTAACTCGGGAACAGTTTAATGAGGCCTCTCTTTTAACCGACTTGGAAAAAGGGGCTATCAACTCGAGATAATTGCGTAGGAGTAGGTATTCATTGTTGCACAATTGTAATATCTGAAAGAGATTAATTAAATTACAATCAAAAGAAAGAATTAGAAAAAATAGAACTTGTATTTACAATAGAAACGATTGAGCTAAGTGCTGACTGTTGCAAACAGTGTACAGGTATCTCAACTGATCCACATCAATACTACCAGTCGCGTGTCTAAAACGTGCTGCATTGCCCCGCTGTATGGCAATGCTGATGCGCTGTGCCAGATACTCACCAGATCTCGGGTCAAGCATCGCTTAAATACTAGATTATGCTGAAAACTAGACTTGATTAGAAAATATTATTACAATTAATAATAGGTATTAATAAAGAAAAAAGAAATGAATTGATGATATGTAAAAATATGGTTTTTAGCTTTTATTCCTTTACTTGTGCTATAAAGAACTTGTTTCTGGCCAAATTTTATAATTCTAGGTATTTGCGCATAAACGGCTATAACTTTTGATGAACTGAGTATATGGTGTGATTATTTATCGGGTATTTATCGCGTACCTTTTGCTTTCTTTTCCCCAACGTCAGTCGCCCCGTGACCACGATCGCTGTAACGCGGTTGAAACGTTGGGGAAAAGAAAGCAAAAGGTACGCGATAAATACCCGATAAATAATCTTAAATAATGTTATCAAATCGCGAAAGTTTAAAAAGTTTTATATGGTGTGAATTTCAACTCGATACCTATACGCGGTTCTGAGAAAAGAGGGTTGATGACGGACAGACGGACAGCAAAGCGATTATATAAGGTTTCTTTTTTTCATTTTGAGTCACGGACGGAACCCTAAAAATATAAAACGTTATACGACTTTCTTTCCTGACTGTACCTACCTACTAACTCCACATCTACACTAATTATAAAGAGTAAAGGTTTGTATTTTTGTATGTAACGAATAAACTTCAAAAGTACTGGACCGATTTCAATATTTTTTTTACCTTTAGAAAGCTACATTATCACTGAGTAACATTGGCTATAGAATAAACCCGTGCGAAGCCGGGGCGGACCACTAGTAGTAGATAAAAATATAAGTATGCACTTACTGGAACATTATATATTTATAAGAAAAATTGTATGACGACCTTTGTGGCGCGGTGGGCGAAGGTCCACCTGCATTTCAGGAGGTTGCGGGTTCGATTCCCGCCTTGGGACAAATATTTGTACGATCTGCAGGTATATTGTTCCGGGTGTTCTGGTCGTTTTCTATATCTATCATGTAATATCTATTTTACAATATCTATCTATGTAGTGTATTTTATTATATATCAGTTATCTAGTACCCATAACACAAGCTCTGCTTAGCTTAGGGCTAGACAATACTGTGTGAATATTCCAGTTTTTTTATAGTACAAAATATTGTAGTTTGAGTGCAACAATCACGAATACGTCATCTTAATAAAATCAACAGGCCTGTAATAAGTACCTATTCAGGTAGCTTCTTATTTCTCTTTTTCTCTTCTTATCAGCGAAAAGGACTGGCTGCCCAAAAATTTATGTTAACAACGTAAACTTAATTTTTAGTGTATGGAGTATTTGACCTACATACTCGTAGATACCCTAAACCTTACGGAATAAGAACCTTCGAAACAAGGCCAAAGTGATTGTTTCCCTAATTTAATTTACCCCATTATAGGGTAAATAGACGACGCTGTACTCATACAAACGCTTGTTATTTTCGAAGAATAATTTGACTTTTGAAGGGTTTTTTTTATTTATGACTATGATTAACTTTTCAACATTTTTGGACATTATTATGACCGACTTTAAGGAGGAGGTTCTCTATTTGGCTGTGTATTAAGTGTATTTGTACGATAATAATCCGGATCTAGAATTACATCAAAACAAAATTTCATTCCATCGTGACAAACAACTAAAATGTATCAAAAAATCACTTTTATAATATAAGAGTGTTTATTATCAGATATCCAAAACTTCGAAATAAAATTGATATTTGATAAACGTTTAGTGTTAAAATATATTATTGTCACACTAATATTATATAAATGTGAAAGTTTGTTTGTTATTTCTTCACTCCAAAAACGCAGAGCTGATTCAAGTGTCGCACCAGGCGTAACATGCAAAGTGGCGCCTAAATGCCAAGGCAGGGGCTGCAACGGCGCCTAGGCCTCCGCCCCCGCTTTTAGCATTGGGAAGCGTGGCAAACGGAAGCGGGGCGAGCAATGCTCAGTTGCTTTACCTGTAAATTAAACTTTTCCATAGAAACTACGCGTTCGATACCGCGGGCAGAAATTTGTTACAAATATCTGTGTACCACTTTAGATTATAGTGATCGGAGATGATAGGTAATTGATATAATTATGTGCAAATGTTATTGCTGATACTAATATTATTGTTGATAAAATATGACGTAATGTATGATAAAAATGTATAATATAGTAAGTTCATTTCATTCCTCATTAGAAGTGCAGAATGCATGAAATTTGATTGTTTTGCAAAATCTAGAAAGCGACCTAAAATCTCTTTCTTTTACACTGTTCTAAGTGACAAATGCATATCAAGTCGCGCTCGGCGTGATCCATGATTGGTTCCAGGATTAGTTCCATGATTCCACGATGAACACAAAGGGGCTCGCAGTAGTCGCAGTGTGCTCGGTTCACCAATATGGACGCTATGTGTAGGACGCCGGAAACAGAAGTGTTTAGGTACAAACTCAGTTCATGCTCGCGGTGCGTCCACACTGATGAATGCTTCATTTACATTACATTGCTAGTTATTCCTGACTCGTCCCACTGGATTCGGCCCAAAGTGGGACGAGTTAAGAAACCGTGGTGTATTATGGTAGTCTATACTCAGCATAAGAAGTCGATAGATTCGCACTTGAGTCTTTTGTAACTTTTGTATGAAAACAGCTTTATCCATCCCTAGAGAATTGAAGATAATAACAGTATTATAAAATATAACGAGTGCACGTGTGATGGGAATTTAAAAAGTTGGCATGGCAGCCTTTTATTTTACTGTTATAGCAGACATATAATGTTCTATATAGAAAGTATAATAGTATATAGTTAAATAAGTAAATCTTTATTAACAAAGAAAATTACAATCAAATAAAGAATTAAATTAAATCTAGTATTTACAATAGAAACTATTGAGCTAACTGCGGACTGTTGCAAACAATGTCGCGCGCGTGCCCAAGACACTGGCTGCATTGCCCCGCTATATGGCAATGCTGATGCGCTGTGCCAGATACTCACCAGCTCTCGGGTCACGCGTCGCTTCGAGAAGACGCTCAGATTTTTTATAATATTTTTTGAAAACCCGGCGTGCCTCCGTACCCTACATAACTCGAGTCTCGACTCGACTCGGTCTCGACTCCAAGGGGAACAAATGCGTAGGCTGTGTCGAGCTCTGTCGGTTAAGCTACCTGTAGATTTTTTGCAACAGTCTGAAGTTAGCTTGATTGTTCTAATTGTAAATATTGAATAAAAAATATTAAAACAATTAATTTGCGTTTGTAAGGTTATGAGACGAATCAGGAACGTTTTCAGCATAAAATTTGAGTTTCTTGGCTCGTCCCACTGGATTCGGATCAAAGTTGGACGAGTCTGGGATAACTCATAATTTCTTCTATAGTAATCCATTGGGTCAAAAACAATAAGTAAAAATTAAAAGTATATAACTACATCATGTGCAAAAGATGTTATGAGTTCAGTGGAGATTCTGCGAGAGGCACTGCTGCCCCACGGGGAGTGTGGTGCAAATTCTAAGCCGGCACGGAACGGAAGATATTGATATATCGGAAGCTTATCTAAAATCTTATTTATAATTTTATCTTTAATCTTATGTATCTAATATAAAAATAATCTTATCTGTATAAATCGTATCTATAATTACCTATATAATATCTGATGCTAGTTTATGGAGCACAGCAGTTACTACTTCTTTTATTGCCGACAAATTAACTCTTCTCCGATGATGTGTAGTTTGCCGGTTAGAGCAATTATCAAAAACAAAGCTCGAAGTCAGTTTTCCTCGTGCTTAGCAGCCACTGAAAAAAGTTTTGATACAACTGGCGGTTTTTCCACTTGTGGATAAAAAGTTGAAGCGAATAAAATCAATAACATCTTATTTCTTATTTGATATTAATGACTATTTATACAGTTTTTTATGTATTAAATTTGACTTGTCTAACCCCCGAATACTCAAAGTTAACTTACATTTTAAGCTCGTCTTAAGTCGCAGTTTTTTGGCATAATTTAATGAAAATGTGTCAAAAAATCGTCACTTGAGATGTGCTTAAACCTGAGATGCGTTTGAGTATTCGAAGGTAAGTGCTTATTTTGTAAGCCTAAAGAAATGAAGTTATTGAGTTTGAGCGTTTGAGTTTACTGAGCATTGTGTTCTTCTCCAGGTTTTGAAAAAATAAGCTACATCTTATTTTCAAGATCTTTTGGGTCTTTCTTATGTGGATGCATTTTAATCAATCTTGAAGTCTTTGAAGGCTTCAACGCTTCATTCGAAAATGTTCTTTTAAGACAAAGAAGGCACAAAGATGGGTTTCTGGTATGTTCAATAACTCCGTATAAATTTAAAATAAAACTATGGTGAAGCATTACAAAAAGCTTATAATAGGTATCACAAACTGCTCATTGAACATTTTCATTCTCATGCTCATTGAAATTACCTTTGTTCACCGAAATAATAATAAAAAATGGCGGCGCTAGTTTGGCTTGGGGTATCATCTTATGTAAATATATAATTCTAGTTAATGTACACAGCATCATCTTGCAAAGATTGTGTTATGGGTACTAGATGACTGATATAATTAATAGAATAGGTATATTACATAGATAGGATAGATATTTTTATTATGCATAGAAAATACCTAGAAAGCCCGGAACAAATATCTGCAGATCGTACAAACATTTGTCTTACAACAATTTCTTTCGTTCATCGAATCCGCAATTTCCTGCGTCGCAGGCGGACCCGCCTTCGCCACTGAGGTCGTCAATTACCAGTCAGTTACCAGTTTACGATAATATTCTAGAAGCTCTATCAAGTAAGAAATACTTTCGACGCGGAACCCTTGTTAAACAAAACTGATTTCCGCTTGGCTCAAGATAACCTGATATATAATCTGTGTTGATTTAATCTGAACTTAGTTGCATTTCAAGAACCTAGTCAAGTGGTGTTTACTTAGTAAGTTGACGTACACTAGTTTTACTTTAGGCTACATATAGGTTACTTTTAAATTTTATTTTTTTTCTGCACTTTGCATGCTTCACACGCGCTTTTCAAGTAACTTAAGTTCGTCTCGGGATACTATTTACTTCTCTGCTAAATTTCATTAAGATCCGTTCAGCCGTTTAGGCGTGAAAAGGTAACAGACAGACAGAATTACTACAGAATTCATATTATATTATAAATAATGCTGGACAATTTACACAGAATTACCTAGCCCCAAGCTAAGCAGAGCTTGTGTTATGGGTACTAGATAACTGATATACGTACATAAAACAATGTATTACATAGATAGATATTTTTTATTACATACCTATAGAAAACGACCAGAACACCCGGAACAATTAGGTACCTGCAGATCGCAGGCGGACCTTGCCCACAAAACATAAATAATATGTATAAAATATAATAGAAAACTAATCAACTAAACAAAAAAATATAAAGAAAAAAAATATACAAGGACAACGCACAAATTTTGGAACACTTCTCCAATATATATAATTATTCTAATTCTAATACTAAGCGGGATCTGCACTGACATCTCGCATAGGAGTGTATTGTGCATTATCCCCCTGCCTAACCAGGCCCTAACCAGCCCAGCTCCTTGAAGTACCGGAGCAGGACTTTTGGAGATTGACAGCTTCGTTTCAGCTTTCCTATGGGTGTGGACAGGTTTGATGTCTCTATGAGACTTTTCAATCCCGTTTTCTGTCTGGCCTCCTCTGTGGCCGTGCAGTGTACCACAACATATTCCACAGTTTCTTCTTCCAGGAGGCAGCCACGACACAGGCTGCTGTCTGTGGCTCCTGTCTTAAAGAGATGGTGGTTAAGCTCACAGTGGCCTGTGATGATACCCACCATTGTTCTTAAGTCTTCACGGCTCATCTTGAGCATCGTGTTTGTTGTTTTCCTATCTTTAACAGGAAATATTGTTAAAGTGTGTTTGCAGTCTGTTCGACGTTCCCATAGGTTTTGGTGTTCCTTTTCTGAGTTAAGTTTTAGTCTGTTTTTGACTTCTGCTGTGGGCGGGTTTGAGAGACTGATGTCCTGTTTTGTTGGGATCAGTCTCGCTTCCTCCTTTGCTAGTCTGTCTGCATTTATGTTGCCTGGACATATAAGTATGTGAGACAAATAAATAAAAAGTCCATACTCTTTGAGGTCGGTAGTGAACATTAACACCATTTATCGGTTAGAGGATCCAGCTTTGAGCAACGTTAGGGAAACTAACGTGGGTTCTTCTCATTATCCATACCGCAATGCTTGAAAACTAAAGTTTTCAATCAGTGCGTCCTACCCGTCATGACCTACGGAGCTGAGAGGTTGACACTCGAGTCACCCAGCGAGCTATGGAGAGAGCTATGCTCGGAGTTTCTCTGAAGGATAGGATGACAGAGAACTAAGGTTATCGACATAGCTCTAAGGATTAGTAAGCTGAAGTGGCAGTGGGCTGGCCATATTTCGAGAAGAACAACCGCTGGGGTAATCCTGCTCTTGAGTGGAGACCGCGACTCGGTAAACGTAGTGTAGGACGCCTTCAAACTAGGTGGAATGACGATTTGAAAAAGACTGCTGGCAGATGCTGGATGCGGCAAGCTGCAGGGCGCTATGGCACTCATTCCGTAATTAAAAATGTAATCTAGTTTTAAAGATTACATAATCTCTAGATTAGTCTATGTAAATAAGATCTTCATTGTTACCCCTAAAAATGTTAAATACCACAGCTAAATTACTAGGTAATTGCTCAAAAGTTTTAAGAAGCCTATGGCTTATAAAACGCTTTACCTAATGTTTATGTTGTATTGTTTCTAGGTAGTTTTAACACACACTGGAAATATACTGTCCTCTATTTTTATTTAATAAAGAACTTATAAAATTGAAATTGATTATGGCGCTCATTAGGGGAGGCCTATGTCCAGCTGTGGACTAATATAGGCTGATGATGACGATGATGAGTCGAACAGGAGGGATGTTTTCCGTTTTTTACCGGCCTCAAAGACCATGAATTGACTCTTTTTTGAGTTGTACCACCAGTCCATGACCGCAGGAATCTTCTTCACAGAATCTTATGAGCTCTCTCAGCCCACAGCCTGTGCCACAGACCGAGGCTCTTAGCAGCACCATATCATCAGCATAATCTGAGGTTATTAATGCAAATGTCATATGTGGTAATACGTATATTTCACATCCAATATGGCGACAGTTGAGCTGCCCGATTAGATCCCTGATAGATCGCTGATTATTATTATGATAATATCATCGTTTGATAGATAAACGCGGGAAAATAAAATTGATATTAAAAAAAAATAACGTCAAGTGCGAGTTAGACTCGTGCTTGACTGTAGCGCCGGTGGCTCCACCTACAGAGAAAACATTAAAGTTTATATAGCAACGGCAACACCTCTCGTCAAACGAACTAAATGTAACTTTAGTCTTTGAACATTGAAAACTTTAATGTTTTCTATGTAGGTGGAGCCACCGGCGCTACAGCCCGTAAGAGGTCCTAAAGATTTTCGACGAAAACCGATTGAGACGTCGTGGCTTAGTTGGTTAGAGCACACCCGTACTAAGGGTGGGGCGCGGGTTCGAGTCCCGCCGAAGTCGAAAATTTTTGGGAACTTATTTCATTTCTTAGAGATGCCCAGAGTCTAGGTAAGCACTATAACAAAAATCCTATGTTTATGATCTTTTGAATCCTACTGCTGTTAAAACATGAAATCTAAGATTCTTTATACTCCTATATCTAATATTCCATTTCATTCTGTACAAAAGCGTCAAGATAGTTTTTTGATTAGTTGTACAACTAATCAAAAAACTAATTTGATGAAAAAAATATCTGAATAATAATTTTAATACATATTTGCCTTCTTCTCCCAAGTAATATGACTTGATTCTTAAATTGAAATAAAACAAAGGCAGGGTAACAGATTCGCTAAAATAAATAATTGATTACTTGAACCGTACTCTTTAAATTTGAAGAAATCTTGATTTTTGCACTTGATTTTTGCACACGCGTTCTGCTCTGTCCCGCTCCTATAAACGGGAAATCCTATGCCTATCCTTTTCACAAAATGGCCTGGAAAGAGGCCCCGTACGAAACGTATCGAACGACGTAACGTACGAAAAACTCAATAAAATGAATGTTGCAGCAATGGGGTACGCATCATCGACCATCGAGGCTCTGGCGACGGTGCACACCATCCTAGCTTCCTTGCAGAGTGCACTGGCGCCCACGGCTTTCTCCTGTCCACCTTCTACTCCTATTGATACTATACGTAAGTAGCAGTCTAGATTCAGTAAGTTAGCATTGTTACACCCCGTGCCTCGGAAAGCAAGTAATCGGCTGGTCTTTCGAATATCTGACAGAGAACCAAAACAATCGACATATCTCAAAGAATTAGCAAGCCGAAGTGGCAGTGGGTCGGCCACATCTAGCAAAGAGCCGGTAACCCTTGGTGTAAAATGTGTTCTTGAGTGGAGGCTAGTCTAGGATGCCTTCTGCATCAGAAGAGGTCTATATCCAGCAGTGGACTACTTGAGCTAATAATCATGATGATGATACAAACACCCCATAATCAAAATTAAAAAAACATAAGCATTTCTATGATATTTTTGTCCTTTTACAGAATCCATCGAAATCTTCGACTATGTGATCGTCGGTAGTGGTGAAGCAGGTTCGGTTCTCGCGTATCGTTTCGCAGAGACAAACGCTAGTGTGCTGGTACTTGAAGAAGGAGGTTGTCCATCATGGGAGTCTACTGTAAGTCTTTTTAGTGACGTAAATCTATTCCCATGGGATAGAAATAAAATTAAACATCTCATAAAAACTGGTTAGTTATAATAGGTACAACTAAAAGGTTGAAATGTGCATGGCACATTAAAATAACTGCATCACATTTCCACCACACAGTGTTTAGTTTAATAACCCATTAGTTCTGTTACACATCTCCGTTGCGGATACCGACAAAATTAGTCTAACATAATTAAGTCTATTGAGCTTCATCCACAATGCTCGCTGAGTCATCACAAGAGTTGTTGAGAGTTTGTCAATCAAGACATACCACGTAAGTTATTGGGGTCCTGTTTAACCATCTCCTTCCTTTCAGATGAGTGGATATTTTACCACTCTCCCCAACAGCACCTATGACCGCAAGATGCCTATTCAAAACGATGGCTATTCCTGCCAGAACCAGAAACTCGACAAGGCAGCAACCGCTGGTGTCATGCTTGGCGGAACCGGTTCCCTCAACCATCTCATCTACGTCCCTCCATTCGCAGACGACTACACAAGTTGGGTTGCTGCAACCAACGATAGCTCTTGGGGGTACTCTAATATGGCTTCTTACTTCGCTAAGGGACAAACTGTCTTAGATGCTGATGCTATAGCTCAAAACACAACTGTCCATGGAACGTCTGGACCTACTAAGATCAGCAAACAATCAAGCCCCTTAGTAAGGAATATAATCGAAGCTCATGAGGCTTTGGAGTTTCCGTACCTAGCTGATGCACACGGAGGAGTTAGCATCTCTGAGCCACTTTTGTTTATTGGTGATAAAGAGAGACAGTCTGGGCATATAGCGTACCTCAAGAAGCTTGTCAACCAAACCGGAGTACGTTTTCTTACCGGCGCTGTAGCTACAAAGATACTTTTCAATGGAACCACAGCCATAGGAGTACAGTTTATTCACAATGATACAAGTTACAGTGTCACAGCTAAGAAAGTTGTCATTTCAGCAGGTGCTTTGAAGACACCCCAGTTATTGATGCTATCTGGAGTCGGCAATAAGAATGTTTTGGAAAAATTTGGTATTGAATCTATCGTTGACAATCCAGCAGTTGGACAGAACCTTATGGACCATGTAGCAGTAGTGAGTGCTATCTCATGGGATAGCAACGAAACGACCGCCTCTGCAGATCCAAGCCAATTCCCTGTTCCTACGGTAACTGCTTACGACAGCATCAACAAGAGCGCTACCCAACCAAGCTTCCAAAACATAGGTCTCTATTTAACTCCCGAAAATTCTGGCTTACTTCAACTTCTAACAGAAGGATTCAAATATATCGACGATGTAGTTGATAAAATTTATGAAGCGAATATAGGCAAAACTATGTTTTTGATGGTCAATAACCTTATGCACCCTGAGTCTACCGGGTCTGTTACCATCAACTCAACAAATATAGCCGACCCGCCTATCATCAGCTTAGGCTTGTTCAGTAACGATAAAGACTTGGACCTTATGGCTAAGCACCTGACTCAATATGTCGGTCCTCTATTAGAAACAGAACAGCTCCAAAAACTGAACGCTACATTGGTGAATCTCGACTTTTGTACTAACTACACAAGGTTGTCTTATGATTTTTGGAAGTGCTATGCTCTAGAAATGTCGTCGACTATGTGGCACTACAGTGGTACTGCTGCAATAGGGTCGGTCGTTGATAGCAGAATGAATGTCATCGGTACGAGCAACTTGAAGGTTGTTGATGCTAGTATTTTTCCGTCAATAACAACTGGTAATATTGGAGGCGCTGTCAGAGCGGTCGCTGAACATGCCGCTGATATTATAAAGATTGAAGATGGACTGATTAAAGTTAATAAATAAATAATAAGTAATGCTGGACAATTCACACAGCATTACCTAGCCCCAAGCTAAGCAGAGCTTGTGTTATGGGGACTAGATAACTGATATACATAATATAATATAATACATAGATAGATATTTTTTATTATACATAGAAAACGACCAGAACACCCTAAACAAATGTCTGCAGATCGTACACACATTTGTCCCGAGGCGGGAATCGAACCCGCAACCTCCTGCGTCGCAGGCAGACCTTCGCCCACCGCGCCACAGAGGTCGTCGAGAAAATCAATAATGTTAATTTAAAAGGTCCTAAGACGCTGTCGATGAATTGAAGTATTGATACAAAAACATTTTTTTTGTATCAGAACATATTCGCAGCACGGTCATTACATCTTTTTTATTTCTTATGTTAAATTGTAAAAGCCTTTGGATCTTTCTTTGCATATTATGTATTAATTTTAGTCTTACGTTGCACCGTGTCAGAAAAAACAAAAAGTGACTTTATAATTTGTAAATGAAAAACAGACATCCGTACGATTGTTAAATAACCACTTAGTTAGTCATTCCTTTGTCACGACGTCATGTTTATTAAATAGTTTCAGAACTTTAAATAAAACGCTTATTTAATTTATTCTTCACCTTCCGGCTGGTGCTTCAGTGAAATAAATGTTAATGCTTAAAGTAGTTCAACCATACTTTTAAACTTAAACGTTCTCAATGGCGAATTAAGCAGAGAGTCTGCTACGCAAGAGGTTGCGGGTTCGATGACCTAATACTTCACCAAGTTAGGTACCTAAATACATATCAACCATCTAGCTATTCGATAGTTAAGGCCTCTTCAAGATATTTTCCAGTATCATATCACACTACATTATTAATGCGAAAGTTTTGATGGATGGATAGATGGGTGTTTTAAACCAAAGGAACGGATCGCGCTGAAATTGCATACAAGTAGTTCCAGACCTGAAGTAAAACAAAGGCTACTGTTTTATTCATATTTATTATATACATCGTCTTCTGTGTTCTGAATATCAGTTACCTGAAAGATATGCGTAGTTAAAATACCACACAGTTGTAATTACGCCCAAGTGTCACCACTCTTTACTTATTTTTTTTGTATGTAAATAATATCTTTGGGTAAAAAATAGATTCAGGCGTTACTTTACGGAAATCCATAGCAAAAATATAAAGATGAAAATATTTAGTAAAAAAAAATTGCGCGGAATTGTTACTAAATATTTTCATCTTTATATTTTGCAATATCTATGGGCGCAAAATCCCTCGTATAATTATAATAGAACTTCCCTTTAGTAAGTTCGTTTCATCAATCATTATTTCTTGCACATGCCTAGTCGTTGTAAAATTCAGCTGAATGACATCACCTTTAGCTGTGTTCACCCATCTTTAATAGCAGTGTAAATTAATTTACGAATAGATACAAATAGAGAAGTTTCGGCTTTTGCTAAAGGGATCCTATTAAAGCGTGCCTCCACCGACGACGCCAAAATTGCATCTAAGCTGAATGCACTCGGTGGGGCTCAAGCCTTAAGCGATTACCGCTACAAATTTATCTATACATACAGTATGTGTCATTCTTACAGGCAGTTGTCGTTCAATCGACAATCATGGTTTTATCTTCTGTCAAACAATTTTTTGTTTTGGTCATTGAAATGGGTCCGTGCCCACTCGGCCCGCTTAGACTCGGCCCGAAGAATAATACCAGATGTTTTACTACGTATTCAGTGCTATTTGTACAGTTAGGCACAGAAGAAACCACTAAATACGTAAAGCGAAGATGACGAAGATGGCGTTAATGGAAGACAGGTAAATCTATAGATAAATTCATAATGGGCTCGAATATTGCAAATCACTTTACGAGTCAATGGTATCGTTGCATTGCAGAATCGTCCAACGGTGAAAGGAACCCTAGATAGTGCGTGTGGTGCTATTTGCATGGACAGATTGATAGAATAGCTTCAATCTTGAAACTGACACGCGTCCCTCTCTCTCTCTCTCCTGTAGCTTTTTTCATCGCCTATGATGAAAAAATGAAGGGTTAGGGTATTGGGTTTTCATTTACCAATATGGTATAAAAATAAAACCAGCCAAGTGCGAGTCGGACTCGCGCTCGAAGGGTACCATTATCTATAAAAATGGCAAAAAAATCACGTTTGTTGTATGGGAGCCCCCCTTATGTATTTGTTTTATACGAATTAAACTATTTATTTCAAAATGAATAATATAACTAAATATTCTGCGAATATTTCAAGCGTTTACCTGTTTCCGTTATCAATATCTAGCAAAACGAGCAAAAAAGTCACGTTTTTTGTCGCCCCTATAATATAAATTTTAATCCGTTTTGTAGTATTTGTTGTTATAGCGGCAACAGAAATATATCATCTCTGAAATTTTTTACCGTCTAACTATCACGGTTCATGAGATACAGCCTGGTGACAGACACGGCGGCGGTGACAGCATAAGAAGTAAGAAAGAAAGCGAAACTGGTAGAATTATTTCTTTTGAAGTACAATCTCTCCCCAGAAAAACAATCAACAGCTTAATTTAAACTAAAATGCTTCGTAAAATCGCTTTCATCTCATAACATAAGCTAACCAGAGCACTAAGTAATCTGGTAATTGGCCAAACCAAAATACAATATTAACAGAGAAGAGGCTTAAAATTGTTTATTAAGTACCCTATTAATGTAGCTACTCAGCGCTTACCTGTGTTGGTACTTTTTTAATAAAAATAATAATTGTCATAATAATAAATAATGCTGGACAATTCACACAGCATTATCTAATCTCAAGCTAAGCAGAGCTTAAAGATAAAGATAAACAGATCTGCAGATCGTACACGCATTTGTCCTAGGCGGGAATCGAACCCGCAACCTCCTGCGTCGCAGGCAGACCTTCGCCCACCGCGCCACAGACGTCGTCTTTTTGAATGAGCATTTGTAAAGTTAGTTGGCTATGTGGTGTCGGCCTAGAATTACACCACCAAACTCTTCCGTAGGTGTCGTAAGAGGCGACTAAGGGACATACACCGGGGGGCGGGCAGCAGCGCCCCTTGAAGAACAACCCTACCATCAAACTGTGATCCCAACCCGCATGCCCAGCGTGAGGATTACGGGCATTACCCAATGGTACGACGCAACAATAAATGGCCCCCAGTTCCCGGCCGCCACGCTATTCCTGCTGTTGTACAGGGTGGGACCCATAATATGCGTCAGCGTTCCCGATTTCGCCAGTGTTCTTGTTACTGCAGCCAGCCTCTCTTCATGCAGAGTATTATATATATATAGTATACTATAGTATTCGTGCGAGGCGCCGAGTTCAGGGTACATGTCTGGATTGGAGCGCACGTGCATAGCCACTTGGTAAATGATCAAAGAGGGTAGGGTCAGTATGCCTAACTCCCTAAAATAAAGTCTAGCGTAATCGTCGCTGGGTATGCGCATGACCCTCTTTAACAAGACGCCACCTTCTAAACCAACAAGGCATTCAAAAACAATATGACATCATACATCACTTTATATTAAACCGTATAAAGCGAGTTCGAGAATCAAACCTGCGTTAGCATAACGTAGAATAACGCCAGCATCGTGAGTGGGTAACGGGTAACGGCTTAATAACGGCGTAGAGGGTCTACGAGATTTGCTACGAGCTACGAGAGACGCTACGGGTTGGAGATGGATAAGTTTGTATGGATTATCTACGTAATGTAGATACTTTTTATTTTTTACCGACTTTGTTGTACATTGTATAAACGATGGAATGGTCGAATGCAGAAAGTTTGACTTCTTTGACTTTCACTAGTTAGGAGACAACATACAACAAGTATGAAAAGCTTTCCTAAAAATAGCGATATACATAAGATAAATACTAGAAATAAACATAAACTTGCTGTACCCACAACTAGGCTTCACAAAATTAATGTATCTTTTAAAGGGCAATGTATACGCTTCTACAACAAAATTCCTAGTGAGTTGCAAAATCTATCAGTAAATAAATTCAAACAAATTGTAAAACCTTTCTGTGCAAAAATGCTATAAAAATATCTATCTGTGTATTATACACAGATAGATATTTTTTATCATACATAGTAAACGACCAGAATAACAAATATCTGGCAGGAATTGAACCAGCAAACTCCTGTGTCGCAAACGGACATTCGCTCACCGAGCCACAGAGGTCGTCATATAAAAACTCAAAAACTCAGAAAATAAAGTACCCAGGGGACTCAGTTCTATGTGATTATAGTTTTAGTTACCTAAAGAAGTTCTTCAATGTAGTGAATTTGATTTTTAACTTACAAAAAAAATAAAAATGTGTTTCTTTATGTCTTGATTTTTGTTATATTTGTTCGTCTATTTTTGTTATATTTGTTCGTCTATTTTGTCACAACTTAAAAAATATAAATAAAAAAAGTTTATTGAATAATAATTAATAATAAAGCCTTTTCCACGTTAACCAATCCCACATTAGAACTATCTACCTCAATGCAGTGGAAAAAATGTAATGTTCTTGTAAGTGTCCTTTTATCTAGTAGGTTTCCATTCAGTGCTTCTTCTAGTAAATGTTATTAAAAAGTATTTCTTTGAAGTTAAATGCAAGTTGTGCAGAACAGGTCCTATATTACCTTAAATCAACTCCGTCAGTACTCCATATCTTCCAAACTACTAAATATATAACTTTGAAATTTATACATGGTACAGTTAAGGACTTACTCTATCAATTATATGTTTCGAAAACACGATTCCGTAAATTATCTTGATAGAAAAAAACCTCTAAATTTTTACTAAAATCTTAACTTCTCGATATAATATGCAGAAGTTAAGATCTTTGAGAATAAGCATGGTAATAGAAACTAAGTATTACAAACATTTAAATGTTTCGGTTTTTCAGTCATCCCACCTGGTCGAAGGGTGTCCTACACTACGTTTGCCGAGTCGCTCCTTTGAACTCAAAATACTGTCTTTCCTTTTCACAAAAACTTGAGGTTCTTAAGTATAGTCATACTCATCATCATACTAGCTGCTGTATGGCTGGTATAGGACTGCACAGTACCAAACCGAAAAAAGGTTTCGTTAACTACCGCTGACCTTACAAAATTGTAGTGACAAACTTTAACAAATAACTCAGTATCCGGGTGAACCCCTGCGAGGCGCTAAATGTATGGTAGTATGTAGGTAACGAAAACTTTTATTGTTTTCGTAAACAACTCCAAACTCATCATGAAGCCTCTGTTTCTATAAACAAGCTCTCCTTCAACCTAAGCAAAGCTTTGTGTTATAGAAACTCTGGATGTTTTATTTCTACAAAATTTTCAATATTTCGAAGAGAATGCTTTTACAATTCAAAAACTGCTTCATCCTGCCTTGTTCCAATTAGAGTTCCGCAAAAATAGTTCTTTTGACGGAATTTACCAACGGGACCAATACTGACGTTCAAAGGAAGGCTGTTTTGTTGGTTTTAGGGTTTACAGTGAAAATTAGAATAGCTGGTCCCAACCAATTAAACATTAAAATCACTACAAATTGTACTTAAGTTGACCTGATTACGAAACTTCAATGAATAAACAAAGCAGGTAGCTTAACTGATCCTTATAAATACCAGTCGCGTGTCCCCAAGAAGCTGGCTGCATTGCCCCGCTGTATGGTAATGCTGAGGCGCTGTGCCAGCTCTCGGGTCACGCGTCGCTTTGACCAGAAGCTCAGATATTAAAAACATGGACATACTGCCCGCGGACCTTGGGTCTCGACTCCAAAAGAGCAAATGCATAGGCTCTCGAAGCTGCAGAGTTGCGCCACTAAAACAATAAGTTTTCGAGAACACCGCAGTTTAGTATCGCTAAGCTGTCAAAAACTTCATTGTAAACTATAGATCGCTGTCATAGTACAAAAAATAAACATCAAAGTGCTTTACTTTCTATAGACCTTACAGGACTCTTGGACAGATAACAGAATTCATTACATAAGTAAAACTATTAATTAGAGTGATCACTTTGATTTTTTGTTCACTTCAATTTTTTTAAGATAAAGCAAACAAGCGAACAACAAACCCGTTACCTTGTTAGGTTATTAGTTTTCGAGTTAGAGCAAAAGTCGACCCAAGCTTTTTTATCTCTGAATATTCTGACATTTTAAATTTTACATTTAAATAAAATTAGCAGCTCATTGCCATTAAAATGCCTTAGCGAATTGATATAAAATAAGCTTTTTCATAAGGTTCCTTTCAGTATCGTGTAGGGGCATAATTGTATGAAACATAATTTTTTCTTGTTTTGTAAATTACTATCTTCCTACAATACTTTTCTAGTCCATCTTTTTATATCATCGTTTTTAGGGTTCCAAAAAAGGAACCTCTAAAAATGGGAACCCCATTACCCGCCTACGCTGTCTGTCTGTCCGTGTGTTAGTCCGTCTGTCAGCGGGTGTTTTTACTGCTTCTCTTAGTGGAATTTGGTAGTTGAGGTGTCGATCGATTTGTTAAATTATAGTAAATTTAAGCTGATCGCGCAAATGGTGACAGGAGCGGCATTCCCTGTATTTATCGAATTTCCTAAATCTTTATAATTATGAATCAGTATGCAGCATCGCGCATCTCAAGCTGAACCTCAACAGCCTTGGTTCACTGCTGGACGCAGGCATCCACCTGGTTTTTATTTCATGGAGGGTAATGCTGAGCGTGGGAGCCGGGAATGCGGATTGGGGATCACAGTTCGGTGGTGGATCTAATCTATCACGCACCTATCGGCGCCGAACTCGCCACATTTCAGTAAAATGTCATTTAATTTGATGGCTGCAGGTAATGCAGCGCCTGCGCGTTCAGCTATATAGATAAGGTACTTTTTAGGGTTCCGTACCCAAAGGGTAAAACGGGACCCTATGACTAGGACTCCGCTGTCCGTCCGTCTATCTGTCTGTCTGTCTGTCTGTCACCCGGCTGTATTTCATGAACCGTGAAAATTTCACAGATTATGTTTCTGTTGCCGTTATAACAAAAAATACTAAAAGCAGAATAAAATAAATATTTATAGGAGCTTCTATACAACAAACAAGATTTATTTGCTTGTTTCTGCTCGATATTGGTAACGGCAACAGGTAGATTGAATTATTCACAGAATACTTAGTTATATATTCTTTTTAAAAATTAATAATAAAATTTATCTAAAACAAATATTTAAGGGGGACTCCCACACAACAAACTTTTTGCCGTTTTAATAGATAATGGTACGACACACATCGTGCGCGAGTCCGACTCGCATTTGGCTGGTTTTTAATGGTTTCTGTTTCGAGAAGGATAGATTAACCTAGCTGTGTCATAATCCCTGTGGAGTGCCTGCATGCAAAAGCTTGGTTTGACCATGCCACACAATAGAGTGAGATGTTTGTAAATTAAATATTGCTGCAAGAATGGACTACTACGCTTTCGTGTTGAAGTGTATTGAACTATATATTTCAGCTAAACTTAATCATCATCGTCAGCCTATATTAGTCCACAGCTGGACATAGGCATGAGAGCCATAGCGCCCTGTATTCAGCTTGCCGCATTCAGCAGCTGCCAGCAGTCTTTCGCAAACCGTCATCCCACCTGGTCAAAGGGCGTCCTACACTACGTTTGACGAGTCGCGGTCTCCACTCAAGAACACGCTTATCCAGCGGTTGTCGGTTCTTCTCGAGATATGGCCAGCCCACTGCCACTTCAGCTTGCTAATCCTTTGAGCTATGTCGATAACCTTGTTTCTCTGTCGGATATATTCGTTGCGAATCCTATCCTTCAGAGACTCCGAGCACCAATCATAATTTAATATTTAATGTTAAATATAACATTTTTTGCAAAACATAGTAAGGCCCTCATACGAAAAATCACTGTCTCTTTTATTATTACAATATATTATTTGAATTTTACTACTTTTCAATTTATTTCCCTCCGAAAATGCATAATACTGACAATTAATATTTCTCAAACAAGATAGTTTCGGATTCTTATGTTGAGAGTTATATCTGTGCATGATTACTGTACTCAAGCCATGCAAAGATACAAATCAATGCATGATAATGGCTTGAATATAGTCAGAGTTACAAGTTTTGCTTGCGTGTAGGTACTTTCAGGAAACATACTACTTAAGAAAAGTAAAAAGAAAACGTTAAACTTAAACTCAAGAAATAATGTCATCAAATAACAAACCAAATAAAAATAACAATCAAATCTTACTTGTATTTTCCTAGATTATTAGTCGTAAAAAACTCTTTGTCATAAGTACTCAGTACTTAGTGGTTAGATATTATATCTAGATTCCAAAGATGAAAGAAGAAATAATAACAAAAAGGCTTTATTGAATAAGAATAAGAATAAGAATCTTTATTGTTAACTGTGTAACATAGTTGGTCTTATGAACTATTATACGTTCTTCAACAGTTTGTCCTTTCGGACATACAATAATTATTTTAATATAGGTACTTAAAAATTAAAGTAATTGCACTTTTTAATCACATAACAATAGGAATCCTGTTTATTAATAATATTACCTATTATAATTATTATCTAAATTTTGGAGGGGTTATGTCAAAGTATTCTTTAATGTTATAATGGGTTTTTGATATTAGATATTTTCTTAATTTTATTTTGAACGTATTATCTTCTATTTCTTTTATTTCTAATGGTAGGTTATTATAAATTTTAATGGCAGAAATATATGGACTTTTGTAGAACATTGCATTGTTAACTTGAGGCATACATATATTATATTTATAGTTTTTACGTAGGTTATTATGTCGACTAGATTGGTTCTGAAAGAATATTGTTTTGTTATTATTTACAAATAAGCACATTTCCATAATGTAAATTCCAGTTAAAGTTAAAATATTGTTGTCTTTAAAAATGTTACGAAGAGATTCTGTACTTTGCATGTTAAAAATAGCTCGCAAACACTTTTTTTGTATGATAAAAGTAGACTCTATATCTACAGAGTTCCCCCAGAAAATAATTCCGTAGCAAAGGTGAGGAAATACATGGCCATAATATGCATTTATTGCGATTTGTTTCGAGCAGTTATTTGATAGTGTTGAAAGAGCATAACAATATTTTGATATTTTAGAGTTTACTTTTTGAATGTGACATTTCCAAGTTAATAAGTTGTCTATGTTAACGCCAAGAAATTTAGTTTCATTTATCTCTTTTATATTTATACCATTATATGAAATGTTTAAGCTTATGTCTGGTGTTTTATGGTTTTTAAAACGTAGGTAGTTTGTTTTATCTAAATTTACTTTAAGGTTTACTGATTCTAGCCATTCTATTATACTTATTAAAGTGAAGTTTACATCTGATTCTAGTTGGTCTATAGTTTTATTTTCTTGTGGTATATAAATGGTAGCATCGTCTGCATACATAACACAGAGATGATTAGTTGTATTTGGTAAGTCGTTTACATAGATTAAAAATAGTAGTGGACCAAGAATACTCCCTTGTGGAACTCCGACATTTAGGTGTTGAAAATCTGATTCTATTCTTTCTATAGTTTTTTTATCTTTATTAAATGTGTTAACAATAACTGACTGGCTTCTGCCTTGCAAATATGATTTCAAAAGTTCTAGTGCTTTGCCTCTTATACCAATATTTTCTAGTTTATTTAAAAGAATATTATGTACTACACAGTCAAACGCGCGTGACATGTCAAGATACAGGGCAATACCATGTTTCTTTTTATTCAACTCTTCTCCTACTTGTTTTAAAGTTTTAAAAACTGCAAGTGATGTGTTTTTTCCTTTTAGAAAACCAAACTGATTGTCATTTATGATATTATAAGCATTTAAGAAGGATACGATTCTAGAATGTAAAGCTTTTTCAATTATCTTGGAAAAACAAGACAACATTGCTATTGGTCTGTAATTTTTCATGTCATTTTTTTCACCTTTCTTGTGTATTGGAATGATTTGAGCTTTTTTTAGATCTTCTGGAAAAGAACCAGTTTCTATGCATAGGTTAATAATATATACTAATGGGTCAGCTAAAAAGTGGATGCTACTCTTTACCACTTGAATGGGGATATTATCTATTCCAGCACTTTTCTTATTTTTTAAGTCTTTTATAATTTTGACTATTTCATTATAATCTACAGGTGTAAGAAAAATGCTATTAGAGTTTTTTAGTGATGGGTATCTATGTTTACTAGAAGATTGAACATCTGTTTTGTTAAGATTAATAAAGTAATCATTAAAAGATTTAGCAATTTTAGAAGAGTCTCTTATTTCAGTTTTATCAATTTTTAAATTATCTATCATGTTATGTATGTTATTATGTTCACTTGTATATTGTTTTATTATTCCCCAAGTTGCTTTACATTTATTTGTACTATTGTTTATGAATTTTATATTAGAAATTGTTTTTGATGTTTTAATAACTTTTTTCATGATTTTACAGTATGTTTTATATATTTTTACCACCTCATTACTATTTTTCTTTTTAGTTTCTAAATAAAGTGTACGTTTTCTTTTACTAGCTATAGATATACCTTTAGATTTCCAATTATTTTTCTTTCTATAAGTTATTTTATATTTTTCTAAGGGAAAACAGAGATTAAATATCATCTTTACAAGATCAATAAATATCTTAAAGGCAGCGTTAGCATTTGTTTGACAATATACCTCATAGAAACTCAATTGTTTTATGTATTTTATAAAAATGTCTATATATTTATTTATATTTCTTTTTTCTACATACCAGAATTTTTCTTTGAAACTTAAACTAGTCTTTATGCCTAGTATTTGGCATGTATGGTCAGAGATACCTAAATCTAATACCTGTATTGTATAGCGTTTGATATTTGTTATTATGTTATCTATACAAGTTTTTGAGTGAGAGGTTATTCTTGTGGGTTTATGAACTGTGGGAAGCAAATTGAACATATGTAAAGTATTTGTAAAGATTTCACTGTCCTTATTTTTTAAAAGCAAGTTTATATTAAAGTCACCTGTTAGAATTATTTTCTTCTTATTATTTCTTGTTCTGACGGTTAATTTATGTAGAAGGTATTCAAGGGTTTTTATAAAAAGTTTAATATCACTATTTGGTGTTCTGTAACAACATATTATGGTATAGCCTATTTCAGGTAGTGATATGCCACAACATTCAAAATGTTTTTCGATTGACATATCCGAAATCCAATCAATTTTTTTGAAGTTAATTAACTTTTTAACATAGATACTTACACCTCCACGAGATTTGCTCTTTCTTGAAAAATTTGATGCATTTTGATAACCATCTAATTTAAGGATTTGACTTGCATCTTGTTTTAAAAAAGTTTCTGAAAAACAACAAATATCTATATCGTATTCATTAGTAAAAAGTTCTATTTGATCTAACTTGGATCTGATCCCTTCGCAGTTCAAATGTAATATATTGAGATTATTGGTTCCTATTGTTTCACATGAAAAGGAGATGTTTGATGAACATCATCGGAGGGCCCTGTATTTTTAAGGAACTCTTTTATTTTCCTTTGAAAATAATAGGGGATAATCCCCGGTTTAGGTTTCTGTGTATATTGGTGATTATCAGTCTTTTCTGAGATACTGGGCTGAGCTCTGCTCATCATTTTGGAAATATTTCTACCTATAAAACAGTCATCATAGTCATGTTTGTTTATAAAGTTGTTTATAATTCTATGCAATTTTGGTGCTGAGTGTGCTTGGTACATGTTTCTGTGTAGTGTGGGAAGAAAGTAGCATGTTTCTACAGTTTTTGTTAAGTTCCTTATAGCACTGTTCAGTTTCTTGGCATTGAGATTGGCATTGTAATTTATTTCTGGAATTATAATTTTAGGTTTTGAAAATATTTGCAATGTGGAGGATAGTTCCATGAAGAGCTTCGTGGGATTCTTGTCGTTGGCACCTGTAGATAAAACTACCCAGTCCTTTTCAGTCAAGTTCAGGGACTTGAGGTTAGTGTTGTGCAGTATGACATCTGTCGGAGCATCTGGATAGCAGTATGTGGTTACATCATAGTCCTTGGTGTTCTTTCCATTGTATCTTTCAGTTATTAATTTTATGCTCAGGTCCTTACATGATTGATCACCTATCACAACAATCTTGGGTTTGTTTTCTTTAGGTTTTTCTTCATATGTTTTTTTTATATTTTTTTCTGGGTTCTGCGATGCAAGAGGCTTCTTGGGTGTGGCAGGAGCGGGTCTATCCTGTTCCAATTTCAATTTTAGGTCTGTATTCTCCATAAGCAGCCTGATTATTTCTCCGTTGGCTTCTAGTAGCTTTTGTTTTAGCCTATCAATTTCTTGTTTGAGGTTATCAGTTTGGTCCGTCGTGGTTTTGAAAATATAGGACTCTAGAAATGGATTGCTGTTATTCAGTGTGTCTCCTATGATGCTCATTTCATCGTTTAAGGGTTCTTCAATGGCTGGTGTTGTAATATCTAGGTTTACATCAAGGCATGGTCCTATGCCTACAATCTTGTTTAGGTTGCATGTTTTTGGCGCTCTGCTGTAACAAGCTGGACAAATCCACGTTTCACGGCGTTCTTCAATGAGTGTGCCGTAGAATCTGGTTTCAGATACGTTAGCACATTCTAGGTCGTAGCATTCCGTGCATTTTGAGCATCGTAGATATTGTCTAGGCGGGACTTCCTTATTACATCCGGCACACACCGGTAGCTCATTCATTTTGGTAAATTATTATATTTTATACCTTTGCTACTTTCCTATGAGATGTAAAGCATGGGTACAATAAAATCAATGTTGTTTGGTCTTCGCGTCGTCTCGTCGCGTCGATTCGTTACTGATGGCTGATAGCTTTTCGTTTTGAATGCTTATTGTTTTACGTTTATATTGAGAATTGGGCACTGGAGATTAAATGAGTTTCTCTATCAATTACGTAGATGTTACAAAAGTACTTAGAGTTAGTGTTTTTCAAGGTTTTTCTTTGATTTGATTCACGTGCCGGCGGCCATTAATTGTTTTCAGCTGCAACTTATCTGTTTGTTTCCTTGTAATCAAGGTCGTGGCGGCCTATAAAATCAACACTGTGGCTTCTTTAAGGGCTGTTTTTTATTATATTTACACTTTTAATTGGTTTCCTGCAATAATTTGCTTAGAAAATTTATGAGTTACGGAACTACGATCACAAAAACGAACGATAGCATTTTTGTTATAGTGCTTAACCGCACTCTGGGCATCTAAGGTCATTGTCTAGTGCTCTTAGAAAAGCTTTTAGCTTAACGTATTGAATAACCAAGAAGAGAGCTAACAGGAATATAAAATCAACCAGTATGATATTTATCGCATGTCATGGTTCTTTTGACAACATTAAGACACCAAGTGTGTTTTTCACACTCCACGATCTTGTCTCCCAAGCCAACCTAACCTGCACGTGGTGTACCCTGCTAGATTACGAACTAGGCTCTGGTGAAAATATCAACATTCTTCATAACTTGAAACTCATATTATACTATTATTTTCCATTACTTGACACTGGCAGAAAAGAGTCCAACCAGACTCATATTGCCATTAACAAAGAATCATCATCATTAAGACACCAAATAATAAGCTGTGGTGCTGGCTTAAAATTTGCACCACCCCAAGTCTTCCCGGTTGTCGCAAGAGGCGACTAAGGGACATACACCGGGGGGTGGGCAGCAGCACCTCTTGCAGAATAGATCTACCACCGAACTGCGTTCCCCAACCCCCATGAAATTAAAAATCAGGGAAGTCCTGCGTCCAGCAGTGGACCTTTATGGGCTGTTGAGGTGAGGTGAAGAAGTATTAAGCGATACAGCGGGGCAATGCAGCCAGTGTCTTGGGGAAGCGACAGGATTGATAAGGGTCAGTTGAGCTACCTGTAGTTTGTTTGCAACATATAAATTGCAAGAAATAAAATCTTATTTGTTTCTATTATTTTGATTGCAGTTTTCTTTAAAAGGTGGTATGTTATTTTAGGTTAATAAATAAAGGTCTCGCATTGATTCTTTTCACATTTCCTGTACCAGAAGAATTCTTTGTCTAAGTGGTTCATAAAATCAAAAATCTTTTTATATCCTAGCCAGTATCTAAACGTAGATGGGAATTTTCACCGTAAAAAGAGACTAAATGATCTAATTTCATCAAAATAAATAATAATGTTTAACCAAACAGGTTCTCAACTTTTCATGGACGACCTCTATGGCGCGGTGGGCGAAGGTCTGCCTGCTACGCAGGAGGTTGCGGGTTCGATTCCCGCCTCGGGACAAATGTGAGAACGATCTGCAGACATTTGTTCAGAGTGTTCGTCGGGTCGTTTTCTATGTATAATAAAAAAAATATCTATCAACTTAAAGATTAGGTATTAAAATAATAATAACACCCAAGAAACCATAGAGATTATATTATATTTATCTATGTATTGTATTACATTATAATAATCCATAACACAAGCTCTGCTTCGCTTAGGGCTAGATAATGCTGTGTGAATTGTCCAGCGTTATTTATTTATTATTTATTTTCATCAAAATCCAACGCGTGCAAGCAAAGTCACTAACATAAGCTAGTCTGGTAGACCCGAACCCTTTAACAAAGCTTTAGAAATCTAAGCATACAACCCCTATTTGCTTTAACCCACGTCGGCAAACACACTTTCCTTATAAAAACAGAATTTTTCTTTCAACCACACATTCACTTCCTAGACGTGAAAATAAGACAGTCAGTTGACTCAAGACTTGCTAAAGTCGAGAAATTGCTTCCAAAACATTTAACCTAAAAGTGACAAATTTAAGTTTTTAAATTACAAAATAATGAATCTAAAGTTGGTGTAGTTATAAGTATTTTGGAAAAAGTGCTACAAAACCATCATCAATATTTGGACTCAAATCATACAAACTAAATTGACCAGAGAAGTTACACAATAGACAAAACAATCTGCAGAGCAAAATTAAAATGGCTAACCTAACAATTTTAATTTCTCTGCTGCTGATTACTATTGTCTATGCAAACATGTCCTGTGATTCTTGCGGCGAAGAATGCGTGTCGTCATGTGGATCTCGAAGATTTAGGGCTTGCTGCTTTAACTACCTGAGGAAGAAGAGAGACAGCACTTTAACTAATGTCAGTAAGCAGAGAGGGATAAAAGATTTCAACGATGTGAATACAGAGATCCGAAATTGGAACAATTTGAACCAAGAAATGGAAAAATTCAATAATCAAAAGGCAGGAGTGGAAAATTCTAATAAAGAAATGGATTTTTTTAATAAAATGAATGCTGAAATTGAAAACTTCAATAATTATAAGGCGGAAAGGGATTTTTTCAACAATTTGTAGACAGACCAACCTATTTTTAAGACTCCTGGAGGATTTTGGACTGAGAAGGACTATCCAGTATTTTATTCGATTGGATTAACAATGATCACTTATGACAAACACTAGTGATGAAAATAATCATTTGGTCGATTTAAGAATTTCCTGGGGAAGATGACTTACAAGCATAATAAAGTGCAAGCCTGTTAATAAGTACAAAGTGTAGTTTCTATCATCGTCATCAGCCTATATTAGTCCACGGCTGGACATAGGCCTCCCCTAATGAGCGCCTGTTTCTATAACCGTGTTTTATTATTTTGCAGGCATTGTTATTAAGAAATAAATAAATAAAATTACCCGATACAGTTGTCTTTAGTATGTGTCCATTAATTTAGGTTTTTAACCTTTAGAACCGTCATGTTATGCGATGTTAGACAATCCTTAAAAAGCAAGCGCTTCTGATAGAAAATTTAGAATACATGCTACTAGGCTATTTATGTTTATAACGAGTAAAATTATAACTCAAAATGTTTTATTCTGCTTCCATTGCTATTGTAAAACGATTAAATAGTGGAATTCGGCCCCACTCAAACCTGATTATATTAGTCAATGTTTCACGACTGCGATCTCTGTGGCGTGGTTGGCGTTGGTCTACCTGCGACTCAGGTGATTGTGAGTTCGATTCCCGCCTTGGGAATAAACAAAGTTGAATAAAACACACAAACTTTACCTAAAACGTCTGCAATAGTTTAGCTAGAACGAGGTTTGTTATCTTAAAATTGTCACGTATAAAATTGGCGAAATAAATTAAGGCCTATTTATAGCAATAATACGCATTGACGAGTCAATTCCATCACGGTTGCTGTTTATTTGTATATTTTTATTTATTCACCATAAAATAAGAAACAAACAGAGCCTACGTACTATTTGCTCTTGGAGTCGAGACCGTGGGGTACCGAGTCTCTCCAGGTTTTCAATCTGAGAGTCTGGTCGAAGCGAAACGTGACCCGAGAGCTGGTGAGTATCTGGCACAGCGCATCAGCATTGCAATACAGCGGGACAATGCAGCCAGCGACTTGGGCACGCCCCCGACTGGTATTGATATGGATCAGTTGAGTTTACCTAGTAGATTGTTTGCAATAGTCTGCAGTTAGCTCAATTGCTTCAATTGTAAATACTAGTTTTAATTTAATTAAAGAATTTGATTGTAATTTTCTTAATTATTTAATTTCCATGCGGTGCAAAAAACTCAGGTAAAAAACTCCAATTTTTAATCAAAATGTTGCCCTATCTTACCGGTTTCAGCACCTGCCTTCAGTATTTCGAAGTACCCGATACAGTTGTCTTTATTATGTGTCCATTAATTTAGGTTTTTAACCTTTAGAACCGTCATGTTATGCGATGTTAGACAATCCTTAAAAAGCAAGCGCTTCTGATAGAAAATTTAGAATACATGCTACTAGGCTATTTATGTTTATAACGAGTAAAATTATAACTCAAAGAAGTTCGTCATCCCAGCTGCCCGAGGAACGTCCTACAATAAGTTTGCCGAGCCGCGGTCTGCACTCAAGAACTCGTTTGTGACATAAATAGCCTCCAGACGGTGGAAAGTCGAATACAGACTGTGATGTTTATCGGATGCACCGATTTCGATAAAAAATTTCAAGCTATTTATCGATGACAATTACCATATTAAATGTTGTAATTTTTGAGTTTCATAAAAATACCGTTTTTGATGCGTCAAATTACCATCAAATATGGTTCATCCCTCTGCCAGACGATCATTATCTAAGGGTCGATCACACTGACGACCCCAATATAAATGTCATTCGATAATTTTATTTATGCATGACTTTGATTTTAAACTAAATGAAAATTTTAATATTTTGTTTGAATACTACGCTAAACAAAACGAATTTTTTAACTATTGCTGTGGATAGCAATTACCTAATGCTGGACGATTCACACAGCATTATCTAGCCCCAAGCTAAGCAGAGCTTGTGTTATGGGTACTAGATAACTGATATTCATTACACTTTGAATACTACGTACATATTTTTATCTATAGGAACTTCATATTATAAAAAGGAACAATGTGTTTGTTTGTTTGAATTAAATACTCTCAGAAACTAATAGTGCGATTTGAAAAATTCTTTCACCATTAGATCCTGCATTATTCCTGATGAACATAGGCTATAGAATATCCCGTTCGAAGCCAGGTGGACCACTAATACATAAAATACACCCAGAACGCCCTGAACAAACATCTACATATGCATTTTTATTTCTCAAGGCGGAAATCGAACCCACAACATCCTGCGTCGCAGTGCCTCAGTATTACGTCAAAGCATTACTTTGAACTCCTTTGGGAACTCAAGTTTTTCAATTGAAAACTATGAAACTGTAGTGTACTCAGTCGCTAGGGAGTGTACATATTGGTGTAAGATATAGTCAGTAATAGCGATTAGCACTCATAAAATGTCCACAGCTGATCGCCATCATCATTATCAGCCTATGTTAGTCCACAGCTATAGGCCACACCTAATAAGCGCCATAGCTCCCTGTCTTCTGCTTGCCGCGTCCAACATCTGACAAAAGTCTTTGACACGTCAACCCGTCTGGTCAGAGAGCGTCCTACACTACGTTTGCCAAGTCACGGTCTCCACTCAAGAACACGTTTATCCCAGCGGTTATTGCTTCTTCGACAGCCACTTCAGCTTGCTAATTCTTAGAGGTAATGTCGATACAATTATAACCTTGGTTCTCTGTCGGATGTATTCGTTGCGAATCCTATCCTTCAGAGAAACTCCGAGCATAGCTCTCTCCATAGCTTGCTGGGCGACTTAAAACTGGTGGATCAGCCCCACCGTGAGGGTCCATTTCTGCGTAGGTCTTCACAGTACATACACAGTACTGTTATGTTAATCAGTCATTCAGTACCTACCCATAACGCAAGGCCTACTTAGCTTGGGGCTAGATGATGCTTTGTGGATTGTCCAGCATTATTTGTTTATATATATATTTATTTTTGAATGATATAATCCCGAATACCTACGTTTGAATTGATCAGCTGTGATGCAGCCAGCAAACACTAGTTTTAAACAGACAGGTGCATCAGTGTGTATACACCTTTACTTCTGATCTTGTTAACTTAAGCCTAATAGAAATGCCAGCTAGACCGTTAATAACGGGACTTTCACTGCATTTTACGTTAAGCGTTCACGGAAACTACGTTTAAAGATTTTAGTTCCCATTTTAAACGGAAATTCATGTTTTTTTTAACTTTTTATGCCATTGATAGTGATGTGGCTTAAATATAATGTTAAGTGATTAAAATCACAAAATTTCAACCCAGACCGTTCATTAGTTTTGGTATGAAGAGGCAATAGAGAGAGAGCTATGCTCGGAGTTTCTCTGAAGGATAGGATTCGCAACGAATACATCCGAATTGCGCAGCTTGCTGCATCCAGCATCTGTCTGCAGTCTTTGGCAAATCGTCAACCACCTGATCGGAGTGCGTCCTACGTTTACCGAGTCACGGTGTCCACTCAAGAACACGTTTACCCCAGCGGTTGTCGGTTCTTCTCGAGATATGGCCAGCCCACTGCCACAGCTTGCTAATCCTTTGAGCTATGTCGATAACCTTGGTTTGGTTAGCGCCTAATGTACTCACTCGTAACTTTACCAGGACACACACCCTTAGAGCTGGTCCCTAAAATACAGGTATCTAAAACGTCGCTTTACTCCTCACAGTTGTTATAAATGATGTAATAATGAAGTTCACTAAAATTCCCTTTCAATGGTGGGTCAATATCACCCGGCCAATGAAGGTGCCGCATCCACCCGCAAGCTGACTTCGGTACAAGTCACAAGCTTCGCATAATGTACACATTTTGTAGTTACAATACAAAACGCTTTATTGTACACCACAAAAAAAACAAGTTCCGTCAAATGCGAGAGTAACTCACGCGCCGAGGGTTTCAAACATTTGCCAATTATTTCGACAATCAATTTTCCGTCTTTTTTCGAATGGCAATATTTTGAAAAGTACGAAAACTACAACAATTTCGAAAACTGTTTTAAAATGTACTATGTTTTTTTTTTCAAAAATGGTCATATTTACAGACTTTTTTATATTTTCCTGTAAAATATAGCTCCCTATATACAAACGCTTAATACATTGTACATGGATCGGTCATCAATCTTCGGAGATAGGAGGGGGGAGAATGGTAAATTATTCGACTTTTTTTGAAATCTTTCAAAAAGTATGAAACTTAACAAAAAGTGTTTTGAAATGGTCAAAACGATACCTTTCATTTGATACCCCATTTACTTTGACAAAATAAGGTTAATTTGTCTAAGCCCATTTGCCTTCCTAGGTCTCTTTTGATATTTCAACATCAAAATTTGTACTGGAAATATTCATTTTCATTTTTCATTTATTTATATTTTTTTTTCTTGAAATCAGTAATGGCGCACGAAATGTATCATTATTTCAAATTTCAAGTTAATAGCTGCAGTAGTTACTGAGACATTCAAGAAAGAGCGGGGACCACGCGGGGACGACGGTCAGAGCGAGACCATAAGGGTTTCAAAACCGATCTTTGAAACTCTAAAAACAGTCATAGACTTTAAACATAAAAGTAAAATGGGTGGCCTTATCGCTTAGAAGCGATTTCTTCCAGGCAACCTTTGTAGTATATTGGGGTGCGCTAAGACTCCTTTTTGTGAAAAGGTAGGCGTAGGATTTTGCGTTCAGGGCAGCGTGGCAGAGCATAGCAACGTAACTGCAAAAAAAAGTTCTTGCTGTGAGTGCACCTATTGGAAAAATCAAGCAAAAGGTGTATTTTTGAACACTTAGATTTGTGGTAACGAAAGTAAACTTTCAGATTAAAAAAATACGAGAAGTAGGGAAAAAACAGTAATCGAATAGAATTTATGAAAATAAGCTGGTTTCTTGACGTTAAAAAAATACAAAATTCACTTTTAATTGTAATGCTGCGAATTATCAGCGACAATATCACATTATTTTTTACGAATAACATAGACAGACTAATGTTTTATTTAAGTAATCGTTTATTTTTTACATTTGAATAATTAATAGATAATGTGCGAAAAGTTGATTTTTGCACTGACGTTGCTTTGCTCTGTCCCGCTTCTATAAAAGCGAAATTATATGCCTATCCTTTTCACAATTTTTTGTATTAGAGGCGCACTTAAGTGTTGTATATCGCTTCTGCCCCTAACTTGTCCTAAAACATCCGTTAGTGATTGGATATGAAAATTTAATGGCACTAGTGCAATCACTTAGCGCTGCTACTTGAATTAACTACCCAACGTTTGTAGTGGCCTAGTGGTAGAGCAGCTGGCTTTTGATCTGAAGGTAGTAATGTCCCGAACAATAAGTTATAGGGAGTTATTCCTGACTCGTCCCACTTAGGTCCGAATCCAGTGGGACGAGTCAAGAAATTGTTCATTCAAAGAGTGTTGGTTTATTTCACTTAATTCTCATGCTGACTGTACATAAATCCACGATGGAGGAACCGATGACGAATTTACCCATAAAAATTAATATTTTATTCGACGGTGACAAATTTACCCTCCAAGTATGGAACTTAAAAGTAGCACAAAAAATGGACCGATGACGAATTTACCCTAACCCACTCAAAGGTAACTTTTTGACCGAATCAAAGAAAAGTCAAGATATTATTTCAGATAAGCTTGTTTTTGGACTGGTTATAATATAGCAACAGTGGACTATTGTGCTGATGAAGAAGATGACTTTATCTGGGGCGTTTTCTTTTTACAGCCGAAGAAAAAATGAGCGGATTCAAGACAGATTTCTTTTTAGGGTTTCAAAGATCGGTTTTGAAACCCTTATGGTCTCGCTCTGTCCGTCCCCGCTCTTTCTTGAATATCTCAGTAACTACTGCAGCTATTAACTTGAAATTTGAAATAATGATACATTTCGTGCGCCATTACTGATTTTAAGAAAAAAATTTATAAATAAATGAAAAATGAAAATGAATATTTTCAGTACAAATTTTGATATTGAAATTTCAAAAGAGACCTAGGAAGGCAAATGGGGTATCAAATGAAAGGTATCGTTTTGTACATTTCAAAACACTTTTTGAAATTTCTGTAAATTTCATACTTTTTGAAATATTTCAAAAAAAGTCGAAAAATTGACCATACCCCCCCCCTATCTCCGAAGATTGCACACCGATCCACGTACAATGTATTAAGCGTTTGTAGATATCGATCTATATTTTACAGGAAAAATATAGAGAAGTCTGTAATAATAATAGTTTTTGAAAAATGGTCAAAAAGGGGGAGAATTTTTTTTCAAAAGGGGGGGTACCTACCTATGTGGGGAATCAAATGAAAGGTATCGTTTTGACCATTTCAAAACACTTTTTGAAATTTCTGTAAGTTTCATACTTTTTGAAATATTTCAAAAAAAGACGAAAAATTGACCATTCCCCCCCCCCTAGCTCCGAAGATTGCAGACCGATCCATGTACAATGTCCAAGGCGTTTGTAGACATCGATCTATATTTTACAGGAAAAATATAGAGAAGTCGGTAATAATAATAATTTTTGAAAAATGGTCAAAAAGGAGGGGATTTTTTTTTCAAAAGTAGGGGTACCTACCCAAATGGGATATCAAATGAAAGGTATCGTTTTGACCATTTCAAAACACTTTTTGAAATTTCTGTAAGTTTCATACTTTTTGAAATATTAAAAAAAAAGACGAAAAATTGACCATTCCCCCCCCCCTAGCTCCGAAGATTGCAGACCGATCCATGTACAATGTATTAGGCGTTTGTAGACATCGATCTATATTTTACAGGAAAAATATAGAGAAGTCTGTAATAATAATAGTTTTTGAAAAATGGTCAAAAAGGGGGGGATTTTTTTTTCAAAAGGAGGGGTACCTGCCTATGTGGGGTATCAAATGAAAGGTATCGTTTTGACCATTTCAAAACACTTTTTGAAATTTCTGTAAATTTCATACTTTTTGAAATTTTTCAAAAATAGTCGAAAAATTGACCTTTCCCCCCCCCCTATCTCCGAAGATTGCAGAGCGATCCACGTACAATGTATTAGGCGTTTGTAGATATCGATCTATATTTTACAGGAAAAATATAGAGAAGTCTGTAATAATAATATTTTTTGAAAAATGGTCAAAAAGGGGGGGAATTTTTTTTCAAAAGGGGGGGTACCTACCTATGTGGGGTATCAAATGAAAGGTATCGTTTTGACCATTTCAAAACACTTTTTGAAATTTCTGTGAGTTTCATACTTTTTGAAATATTTCAAAAAAAGACGAAAAATTGACCATTCCCCCCCCCCCTAGCTCCGAAGATTGCAGACCGATCCACGTACAATGTATTAGGCGTTTGTAGATATCGATCTATATTTTACAGGAAAAATATAGAGAAGTCTGTAATAATAATAGTTTTTAAAAAATGGTCAAAAAGGGGGGGAATTTTTTTTCAAAAGGGGGGGTACCTACCTATGTGGGGTATCAAATGAAAGGTATCGTTTTGACCATTTCAAAACACTTTTTGAAATTTCTGTAAGTTTCATACTTTTTGAAATATTGCAAAAAAAGACGAAAAATTTACCTTTCCCCCCCCCCCTATCTCCGAAGATTGCAGACCGATCCACGTACAATGTATTAGACGTTTGTAGATATCAATCTATATTTTACAGGAAAAATATAGAGAAGTCTGTAATAATAATAGTTTTTGAAAAATGGTCAAAAAAGGGGATTTTTTTTTCAAAAAGGGGTACCTAACCATGTGGGGTATCAAATGAAAGGTATCGTTTTGAACATTTCAAAACACTTTTTGAAATTTCTGTAAGTTTCATACTTTTTAAAATATTTCAGAAAATTGATTGTCCAAATAATTGGCAAATGTTTGAAACCCTCGGCGCGCGAGTTACACTCGCACTTGGCGAATCTTGTTTTTTTTTGGATGAACACCGATCACGGTTGCAGGCGCAACATTGAATAAATTTTGTTATTCAATATTGCGCCTGCAACCGTGGATCGGGAATGTAAAATTACAGATAGCTGGTTACAAATATTATTTTAAAACTATAGCTTCCCAATTTAAAGCTAACTAAGTGTCATCCAAGAACAGGTTAAGCGTCAGGTTAGTGTAGGATTTCCCACGGCGGGATGTGTGGACGATATCACCAAAACGTCGCGGGACGAACCTGGATGTGATTTGAGAGAGAGAAATAGGACCGTGTGGAGTGGTACAACAGCTTGGCCTCCAAACTGTTGTACATCAAGACAAGGGAAAATACATTGAGTCATCCATACCGCAATACTTGAAAACGAAGGTTTCAATCAGTGCGTCCTACCCGTCATGACCTACGGAGCTGAGACGTGGACACTCACCGTAGGGTTGGTCCACCAGTTCAAAGTCGAACAGCGAGCTATGAAGAGAGCTATGCTCGGTGTGTCTCTGAAGGATAGGATTCGTTTTATTCCTTAACGAGGTACTTTTTCAGGGTAAGTGTGCTTCTAGGCGCGTGTGACCTATAGAACTGTGACTTCCAACACAAATAGGGTTCGTAGTTAACCCGCTTACATCCGTAATGAATTCGTCAAACTACGATAGTTTTTGTACTAAAATAGCTGATAGTTTTCCTTAAAAAGTTCTATAGGTTCTTAATCTAATCAATAAACAGGTTGCTATATTTATTTTTGTGATTTGCGTAGAATAAATTTAATATATTTATTAATTAATTATTATACTGGAGATAAGGTAGTGGACCCATAACCATGATATAAAATACTTCATTATTATATTTATTTTTTGTATAGATTTATTTAACAAAGTTTATGCAAATGAGAAACAGATAGTACAAAGGTAGCTGGTTCGGCATTTGTATAAACAGACTGGATGAGATCCCGCGTTATGGTGGACGTCCTAAGACGTACCCTGGAGGGGGAGAGAAAGGGGCAAAGTATTATAACCTATGGCACAAAGAGGAGAATGAACTAAAGTTTTATTTTATTTTGTGTTTATCTTATAAACAAAAAATCAATTACAGTGTAAAAAAGTACAGCCTTGGATTTATTTCTATTGAAATTTTCTGCGCCGCCAAACCACATCCTGAGCTTAACGGTGAAGTGTCCCCAGAGACAGTGAATCGCTCTAGCAAGTTGAAATAAATACTCAAAAAGTTATCCGGATACCTTATGGTCCACTCCTAAAAGAGCCTACTCCTCAATTTTCAGAAATAAATATTTCTACACTCCCCAATCCTCTAGAGGCTCATTTAATCTTGAGTCCGTCCCACACTAATCCAATCCATTATTCATTGATATGATGTCGGGCACCTGTATAAAAATAGCAATCTATTAAATTGAATTTTTTTTGCACGTCATATTATATTTCTTCCGCGACTGTAAGATACTCCAACAGCTACGAGGCAGTATCGGCAACCCGCTTACAGTCGCCGTAAAAGGAAAACATTTCGACTAACTGAGTTGTCCTCGGTGTTCCAGCCTAGTGGAGCATACCCTTCTACGGGTTTAATAAGTAGGTATGTTGAGACTTACAACCACGTCTGTACTATAATACCAACAATGCTTTACTTAGATATACCAACAATTTGACATCCTAGGAAACTACTGACTTTCCCGTTTTACTAAGAAAACTTGCCCCTCTACCGCTCATCCTGAGTCCGTCCCCCACAAATCTAATCCATTATTCATGTGTTGTAATGGCGGCCACCGCCCGGTATAATGATTAGTGCGTATTGATGGTCGTTTCCTAATCACGCGTTACCTGAATTAGTTAATGTATCATTAGGTACAAGCTACTGACTACATCTCTGCTCTTCACGTTGTATGTCCCCCTATTGGACATGCCTCTCCCAAACAAGGGGTTGGGGGTTGCCATAACCACAACGCTTGACAGTAGAACGCTGTTAATATCTGACGCGCTCGAGTATTTATATGTGACTGGTTTTTTACATTTTTGAAAACCTGTTTTCGCTCCCTCCACCAGTGAAATACATCCGCAGTGGATACATCATATAAACTTTTTTCTTTTTAGCATCAAATCTTCACAATCCAGTATGTCCCCACGAGCGACGCCCGAGTATCTAAAGTCCCTAATTAGTCTCTTGGGCTCCTTTAGTTGACTTGGCGCGAGGAGTGACAACATCTCTGGTGGGACTCTGCCGGTGTTGCTTGTCGCTCTCAGTGTCAAGGTCGAGTATTGTGGTGTCCTGATGATGTCTCGTGGAGATACCAAACTAGAGTTGACGTCTTGTTTAGATAGATTTTTTCATTTTGTAGTTGGTTTGTTTTTTTCTTCTATATGGACTATAAATGTTAAAACCTATCGGAGGAGGTTTTGTCCGGAATTGCAATGGATTTCCGCAAAGTAAGGCCTGTATTTATTATTTATACTAGCAATAAATGAACTGAAAAATGAGGTCACTCGGTTCGTTTACATTTTCAGTCAACTTTGTCAGCTTATGTAAGAAGATGGAATAAATATGGCCTGCGTTCGGCCGTGGGTTAATAAAGGCTGTTAAGGTTGAGGTATGTAAGAAGATTCATTTTATTGCGACATGATAGGCAAAGTTCATTATGGGCATGACCCACCATGAGAAAAAAAATAGAGGAAGGCCTGCGTCCAGCAGCGGACCATTATAGGCTGTTGAGTGAGTGAGTGAGTGAGGCAAAGCAACCTTCTGCGTCGCAAGCAAACCTTCGTCCACCGCGCCACAGAGGTCGTCTGTAAATGTAGTTCTATAAAATGTAGCTCTTGAAATAGTTCATTTACTTTCGAATCAATTGACTCTCTCTCTTTTTATTTCTCTCTCTCTGTCTCTTAATAAATTGGCCATGGCCTAAAAACCTAAAAAGTATGTACTCTACCCAAATCAATGATACTCTCGTACAATAAAAGGCGAGTGTATCGTATCTGGCCCGGTGACTGCTAGGTGCTAACAGGGCAATATCGGCCAGCGACGTGACGTTTCAGTGGACATGTGACGTCACTGACGTAACGCGGTGACGCGGTGACGCCTGACGTGTGACGGTATTGCCAACCCGACGTGACGACGTGACAAAGTGGCAGGTTAGTGTGGACTTGGAATACTGGGCTATACTTGAATAACGTTACCGACATAGCTCAATGAATTTTGACGACTGATGTAGCGTGGTAGGCGAATGTCCGCCTGCGACGCGGGCCGGTTGCGGGTTCGATTCGCTCCTTGGACAAATTTTTGTAACATCTAAAAAATATTTGTTCCGGATGTTATGTTCAAAACAAAATCTATTTATGTATTGTATTATCTAGGACAACACAAGCTCTGCTTATTTTGGGGCTAAATTAGTGTAAATTGACCATCTTTATTTCTTTTTAATACCAACTTGCCTAATCCTCGATACTAAATTACCAATTAAGAAGCAATTTTATTACTTTGACATTATGTACGTTATTTCTTTTTCTTTTTTATCTTTATTTATACATATTTATTTGACAATGCCCCTTTACAGAAGCTAAGATTCTCCTTGACATTTCTTTATTTTAAATCATTTACTTTCTTACCAATTTGTATCGGGTCTTATCTGACTGTAGGCTAATTTACCTATCATTGTTTTTGTTTATTTTTAAAATAATAATATTTAAGTACCTACCTAACATGTTAACCTAATCAAATTGAGTAAATCATAACGAAATCAAGTGTATCAATAGGCACCTGTATTTTTAGTTTATTTGTGTATTTATTTATCTACAAATAAATACACAAATAAACTAACTACTAATAACTAAAAATACCAATCAAACTAATTTAAGTGTAAGTTGAGTTTTATGTTAAGTTCTGGTGGAATGCCGAGCAGGCTGGAGGTTAGCGATGTATTAGCGGAATTCCGAGGGAGGCGCCTACTTTCAGAGGCTTTAATGGGCTAAATATCTTGAGCCGAGATAATTTGGGAGGGTGCGCAGAACAAGCGATTGAGGTGATTTTTGCAAGGGCATCTTTTGCCACGCTTCAAAAAATTAAGATAAAAATAAACCTTTCAGGGTTTGTTAATAGGTATGCTGAGCGCGGAATAACAAAACGGAAATAGATTTCGTTTACTACTGCGGACTTCTCAAAGTTATAAAAATTGTATTGCTTATTGTATGTATATTCAAAATGTATATACATATATATTATGTGTATATTATAAATGCATGTATATTCTTCCACCAGAAATGTAATCTAAGCTCCTACATACCTACCATGTAGTGTCGTACCTTTTTTATGAGAGAAAAAAAACGTTTTATTTATTTATTTATTGTGTTATTATTGATAGTATAATTATTAATTTAGTGAACACCTAAGCATGGGAGCTTTATAATTCTTAAACGTACTTTTAGATTCATTTTGAACTACCTACACCCTTTGTTGCAACCGAGAAAACCGAGGAGCTGGAAGTCGGTCTTTTATATAGGTACCGGTACATCTCAGAGAACCTGGACTTACAGACTCTTTTTTGCAGAGAATAGTTCAGCTGTAGGTACTGTACGAGAGAAACGAGCGCCACCACCTAAGTTATGTATTTATTGGGTAAAATTATCTTCTTACTGTGGTACAGATTATCATGAACCAAATAAAAATTGGTTTGTAGAAGTAAGATAAAAGGTAAACTCAAAATCTCGCGCCATATATGCTGGTTAAGGTTGCGACGGTAATCAACTTGTTCTGCAACCAGTACCCAGTGTAAAGTATTAGTGAGGAAGATTGCGTAAGTCGAACCATTTGGCCGGTATCGACACAATCGAGCAGAATCGGGGAGAATCGGCAGATTTGCCCAGAAACGGGAATTACGCGGATTGGGGATACTAAATATTTAGCTTTTTTATTGGACATTATTGACTGGAAAGTAAGCTGATACAACGTGGTCAACAAGGTTTATATTATAAATGAATCGTGTAATTCAGAAACCCAATGAGTCAGGTTTTTTCCAACATGATAAAACGTTTTTCGGCACAGTTTCATGCGCCATGGCCGCGGCAAAACTAAAGTCAAAAAGGAAAAAAAAACTCCACAATCGAATCATAGTAAATATCCGGTTATAAATGATTTTTCTAATATAGTTTTTTTATGTTTTTGTGCTCTTCGTATGTATTTTCAAAATTCTACGAGAAACCACATAAGTCACTGCAATAGCGAAGGAACAGCGGCATGATAAAATATTGCATGTATTTGAGAAATCCCATAACTCACAAACTTGTGGGATCAATTTGTACCTACAGTACAGACCGTTCACCGTAAGATGTGCCCTTTCTGGGAGTAATTCACATCACGGCAGCGGATATAATATATTACGGTGAATCGTCTGTTCATCATTCATCATCCATCAGCCTATACTAGTCCACTGCTGGACATAGGCCTCCCCTAATGAGCGCCATAGCGCCCTGTCTTCAGCTTGCCGCATCCAGCATCTGCCAGCAGTCTTTCGCAAATCGTCATCCCACCTGGTCGGAAGGCGTCCTACACTACGTTCGCCTAGTCGCGGTCTCCACTCAAGAATACGTTTACCCCAGTGGTTGTCGGTTCTTCTCGAGATAGGCCAGCCCACTGCCACTTCAGCTTGCTAATCCTTTGAGCTATGTCGATAACCTTGGTTCTCTGTCGGATGTATCCGTTGCTTTAGAGAAACTCCGAGCATAGCTCTCTCCATAGCTCGCTGGGCGATTTTAAACTGGTGGACCAGCCCTACCGTGAGTGTCCACATCTCAGCTCCGTAGGTTATGACGGGTAGGACGCACTGATTGAAAATTTAGTTTTCAAGCATTGCGGTATGGATGAATCGTCTCTACCTAGCACTTATTTCGTAATACGCTATAATATAGCTCTGACAACTCAGAACTCGACGCCCTTAGCTGGCAAGAGAGAAGTCAGAACCAAGATGTCTGGCGAAGTCTTGTATTGGATTGGAGAACAATAGTTGGCCCACTGTTTCCAAAATCACCCCTTGAGGCTTAGTACACCAATTACGAGACACTTTGTGCTTAAATTCAATTTTTTCATGTGCAAGTCATCACAATCGACGTTTGTGATGGAAAATGTGGTTGATCTTAAAGTTGTAAGTACGTAGGTACATAAAAGCTATCCTACCTGACATTATTAACCAAAGCTTTTTTCCTTCTTGTTATTTTAATAAGTAAAATGAATCTCTGTTACCATGATTCTCACCATAAAAATGATTAGTCATTTCCGCTCAAACCCTCTACAACCACAAGAAACCTAAATAAACCAACACCTTCCGTAAATTAAAACGTAAAAAATTCACACACCCGTTTTCAGTTAGGACGGTCTTGCCAGTATTATTTATTTATCAGGCAACCCGTGATGATAAAATACTGCTAGCTGTTTATCTTTTTCACGCGAAAGTTGGGAATAATAATGTAACTGGCAACTTTTTGGTGCAAGATTTCAAAAGTGGTAACACAAAAAAAATATACACACAGACGTTGGTAGAAAGTGTACTAGTTTTAGAGAAGGGAAAAATCTTTAATAGGTACTTAATATTTAATTGAAAGGGGAAAATAGTATTCATAAGAGAAAAATTAAAAGCAAAAACAATACAAACGACAAAAACAAATAATAAACTAACTCATTCCGATTTAAAACCATGAGCTGTCAAATCAAAAAGTTACGCTTTAGAAAATAAAAGTTCATTCGAGCCTATAGTTAAAATTAAAAAACATGTATCGTTCATCGATAGCAAAGTTGTCCGTTATTTTCATCGATAACAAAGTTAGTTTTCCGCATTTTTCGCACCACTATTTTTTCGTAGTGTTGCCACCGTGCAATTTAAAATCAATTAGTGAAATGGCAGTGTAGTGGAAAAAGCCTTTATATGCATCGCTAATTTCAAAAGCACTTTTTGAGTGTTGTTTTGGGAATTGTAAAATTGTATGTTTCGTTTTTGTACCTATCGTTTTTTTCAGCAAGCGAAGGTTTATTTTATTTTCTTTTATTTGAAGAATGATATTTTTCGTCTGCAATGCATAATTCTCTTAAAACGTAAGGAATAAAATAAGTCTTGTTTGTCATGGGTTCGGCTTTTAATTCACATTTTATAACATAACAAGAAACAGTAAAAATTATTAAATTTTGGCAATCGGCATTAGACCATTTCCAATATAATTTAAGTTGAGGTTAAAATAAACTCAAATTAGTATGGTGGGTAGTTCAGCCCTTAACAGCATCACTTTAAAAAATATTTTGACTTTTTACCCATATTTTACTTTTTCGATGATATTATTAGTTACCTATTTGTTAATGTTATTTTTATACGCAATGACATGACTTTTCAGTGTTAAAAAACTATTATACTAACTAGCCCAGCTATTGCAATTGGTTTCACCAATTGCATTGCATAAATGTTTGTTTTTTTTCTTTTTTTACGAACACCTTGTATGTTTAAAATAAAATATAGTTATTGCTGAGTGGATTGTCCAGCATTATTTATTATATTAGTATTTATACCTCTAATTGCCAATAAAACCAAAACACATCTGTATAATTTCAAGCAACAACAAAAACAGCACTTCGCCCAAACAAAACAAAACATTCCCGTGATAACAAAGGAATATTCTCTTCAAAAAATAACATAGGAAAATTGGGTTGCCATATAAATCAATCGGCTAATAAATGGGGAAGTTCAAGTCAATATAATCCCAAGTTATGAGGTAACTTAAGAATTAGGGATGTAGATAGGTAGTAAATAATGGTGGATAAGGAAGGGATTTACATTTTTTTGGGCTTTTTTTACAAATAATTTACGCCGATATCACTGTAATATAGGTCAAAAAGGTCATAGATTTTATGGTCGACCGATACATGGTTTTTGGGGCCTTTTATGGCTTTTGAGTGGCGACCACGTACTACAAGGCACAGTGTAGGTAGGTAGACCCCTCATAATTAGGGCTTAAATTTTAACAATGATGAAAAATTATTTGATTAAAATTATTTTTTACTACAGGATACTTAACGCTTCCATGGCCCCGGCCGGACGCACGTATCCCTGTGCACCACCACCGCAGGGCGAGGGAGACCCGAGGCTTGGCAGTGAATGCGTTAACCCGATGATGGTGAATATTATGATGTAGGTACCTACTTACTGTAGCAACAAGACGATCAGCAAGGATACACTCGACTGTTGAAAAAGAGACTTTAAGATAAAATAAAGACCATATCTTTGAATGTTTTAATCTCTAACAATTAAACGAGATGTAGTGTAGGTAAGTCTAAAGACCTTTGATTTACAATCCCAGGTCACAAAATTTCTAAGTTTTTGGTCCAGACATCTAATTTATTTCGTAACATTAAAACTTGTCACATTTAAGAACCGAGACCTGAATTTACAACCCATTTTCTAGACCTTTCCAAACCGTTGCCTGTCTGTTTCAAATTATTTGACAAAATGAATACGACGGTCCTTATTTGAATAAATCCGACCGTATTTTTACTCTAACTAAGAGCTTTTAAGTTATTTTTGGATTCAAACTCAATACTAGCGCCATCTGTGCTTTGTTCAGTGAACAAACAACTCAGTACAGTATCGATCAATCTGTTCGCGTGAAATAACAAAACTGTAAAAAGTTTCGCTATGAAATTCTAAAGCATGAACATAGAGGGCGACACTTGACAAAAAATGAGAAGTATGAAACTATAGCAGTGCATGTCCATGTGCAGATTTTTAAGCTGTGTATAAACTATGTTTAATTTACAGCTTTTTAGTTCCATATAGTGTTTGGAAGATATGGAGATCTAACGGAGTTGATTTGAGGTAGTATAGACCGTAATGAATTGGCTTATTTTATTTTTAGGTAAATAACTAGAAACAAAATGAACCATCTTATCGCTGAGAGCTATGTCTTCCAGCCCACCTTGGGATGGAAAAAGATATAAGAAAAAGCGGTCGGTAGTGCACAGACAGTAAATAACTGAACTTATAATTATTATAATATTACATTATAGATATTATATCTAAGTAGATAAAGAGAAAGTTTTGTAATGTTAATCATGTATGTAATGTTTTAATATTACTATACTTTTATAACTTGGTCTCTCTCTCTCCCAATAAGGTTTGCTGGAAGAGAACTCTTTTTAGGGTTAAGCTCGCCTTTGCCATATTTTTCAAAATTAATGTTTTATTTATGTATTTTTTTTTCTTGTGCAATAAAGAATTTAAAAAAAAAAAACTATCTGTGCAATATGCACTTTTTTGTTATCATTACTCCAAGGTTGTCTGGAAGTTATACCTCTCAGCGATAAGGCCGCCTATTGTGGTGTTTATTTTTTATTAAGACATAGGTAAGATTTTATTCTTAATATTTAGTACAATAAATTATTCAATTTTTCATACAAAGTAATTTATTTAGAAAACTTTTCATCCCCCAAATTCATAAGTGAATATTGCATCCCATCGTTTAATTAGGCTCTGGGGGCGACAATGGTTTATTACGATCTTTTTTCAACCCCCGAGAAGATGGTAGGTATTTATCATCCCTAGAATCCTACCCTCATTCTGCTGAGGTGCCTACCAGCTATTTATCAAAGTAGAAGGAGCTATGGTTGCTTTATTAGTTTCTTGGTTTTTGAGTTAGTTGGTTGTGGATTCTATTACTGGTTGCGCACCAGGGGTGTTTTAGGACAAGGAATAACCAAATTTGATAATATTTTGGTTAAATAATTAATGCTGGACAATTCACACTGTATCATCTTGCCCCAAGTTAAGCTAAGCTGAGCTTGTGTTATGGGTACCAGATGAGTGATAAACTTAGTAGATAGATATTTTATTATTATTTAGATATCACATTATACATAAAAAATACCAAGAACACCCGGAACAAATAATTGCAGATAGAAAAAACCGGAAAATTACCTACCTATTTTTTTTAATTTTTTTTACTAAAACCTTAGTTTCTCAATAAATACAGAAGTTAAGATCTAAAGAATAAACATGGTAATAGAACTAAGTTTAAGAACATTTTAAAAGTTTTTTTTTTTTCAAATAAAGTTCTTGATTTTTGGGCTTGCGTTGCGTTGGTTTGGCATGCCGTGTCCCGTTTCTATAAACGCAAAATCGTATTTCTATCCTTTTCACAAAAACTTGAGGTTGTATAGGCTCCAAAGCATATCAATCATCAGCCTATACCAGTCCACTGCTGGACATAGGCCTCCCCTAATGAGCGCCATAGCGCCCTGTCTTCTACGTTTTCCGAGTCGCGGTCTCCACTCAAGAACACGTTTACCCCAGCGGTTGTCGGTTCTTCTCGAAATATGGCCAGCCCACTGCCATTTCAGCTTGCTAATCCTTTGAGCTATGTCGATAACCTTGGTTCTCTGTCGGATGTATTCGTTGCGTTCGTGCGAATCCTATCCTTCAGAGAAGCTCCGAGCATAGCTCTCTCCATAGCTCGCTGGGCGACTTTAAACTGGTGGACCAGCCCTACCGTGAGTGTCCACGTCTCAGCTCCGTAGGTCATGACAGGTAGGACGCACTGATTGAAAACTTTCATTTTTAAGCATTGCGGTATGGATGACGAGAAGACTCGACGTAGTTTCCCAAAGCAAATATGTCCATCTTTATTTCCAGCTACAGACCTCGTTCGGTTAGGTATGGAACCTCTTGACATGGCGTTCTAGACAGAAACGGGTCACATTTTTATTCATCCCGTAAATAAAAACAGCCTGAAGTCTTGAAAACTTGTCTTACTTCGGAACATCTAACTTTTAATGACAGATAGTTTTCACAAAACTTTGTCGTGGTTTTCATAATTTTGTGCCTTTTGAAAAAGTTTAATTACTTAAGAGTAGGTAGCGAAATGAGAAGAAGGTCCGTATTAAGAAAGCTTTCTCAGTCATGGATGCTCGAGTGACGTATATGCCATTCTTGAGTGGAGACCGCGACTCGGAAAACGTAGTGTGGGACGCCCTCCGACCAGGTGGGATGACGATTTGCGAAAGACTGCTGGCAGATGCTGGATGCGGCAAGCTGAAGACAGGGCGCTATGGCGCTCATTAGGGGAGGCCTATGTCCAGCAGCAGTGGACTGGTGTAGGCTGATGATGATGATGATGATGAGTAAAGGGTTATTCCAAACGTCTCACGTGTGATGTGCTCAGTCGCAATGTATCACAAAGTCTTCCCAGCGTCTCATGTAAAACGGGCTAGTCTCAGCGTCACATGAAAAGTCAGTGAGCTTTTTCATATAATGTAAATAATAGTTTTTTCGAACAACATTACTAACGAGCCGTTTGGGGTGGAAACCCTAGGTCCTTGGGGTCCTGGGGCACACGCTATATACAAAGATCTTACAAAACTACTCATAGACTCACAGGTGGTCGGAATGCTGGTTTTTATTATGCTCAACGAAATAGCATCGCCATTCAACGTGGCAATGCTGCCAGCATTCTGAGCACTCAGCCTGGTGACGGCTTAGGTTTTAAGAAAATAGATGTAAGTGTATATAGTAGTTGCAGTTATTTTAAAACGTTTTTTCGTAAAACGATTTCCGACCAGTATACTCCCAGATTCTTAAATCTAAATTCGAAGAGCTCCGACACCGCGTCGAAAGCAACGCCGAAAGTTACAACCTGTGTTACAACTGGGTAAGAAGTGGTTCTTGGAATCTGAGAGCCCCTACATTGCTGATATTGAGAAGAGAAGGCGCTAGGGTAAGTTCAACAGCTCGTTTTTTAACCTGTCTAATTAGCCCGGCTACGCGCCTTCATGCTTGTAGTCTAATTTGTGATGTCATGACTGTACAAAAAGATGGAGCACCAGTACAGTGGCCACACGAGCAAGCATACGTGCTCGTAAGGGCCATATATGGACCAAGCACCATACGTGACGTATGGTCGTATACGCCTTCGTCGTGGCTTCTTCAAGTAAATTAGCCTGTAACTTGAAAAGTTTGTTCGACTGTATGTATTTTTTATGTAATAGAATTAAATTAAAACTAATATTTTCAATAGAAACAATTGAGCTAACTGCAGACTGTTGTAAACAATCTACAGGTAGCTCAGTGATCCATATCAATACCAGTCACGCGCGTGCCCAAGACGCTGGCTGCATTGCCCCGCTGTATGAGCGGGTTAAATTGTCTAAGGCTGTATGGCAATGCTCTGTGCCAGATACTAACCTCTTTTTTCAGTATGTTTGTTGATTTCTCAATTTATAAAAATAAGCGCTTTGAATAGAGAATGATCCCGAATTGATCTCTTTATGAGATCAAAAAGCGTTTTTCATTTATAGTGTATTTATCCCGTCACGTTTAATAAAGATGAGTCTTTCGTTGTTGTATTAAGGTTGAATTTAAAGAGGTTTCAAAAACGATTGATCTTCGTGGAATTGATCCGAAGAAGCATTTTGTTCTTTATAGTAGGTACACATTTGATTCACGCAAAAATGGTAATACTTAGACCCCTAAGCATTACCATTGGCAAAGAGGATAAATCCTCTTTTAAACTGACTGTCAATGCAGCTATTATGTAGAAAGTAACACAACGAGGGGTTTTCGATTTGCATTTCTAAATATAAAAAAAGTTCCAAATATCTCGATAGGTGGGCCGTCAACTGAAAATTAGGGTAGGTATGTCAATGTCAAATGAAAGGAAAACAAGACAACCTTACGTCAAATTTTGATAGCGGGTTAAATTGTATAAGGTCAAAATGGACCGATTTAGAAAATTCAAAGTTTTCTTTTCATTTTATATGGGTTACAAGGGAGACTCCATGATCTTGTCTCCCAAGCCAACCTAACCTGCACGTGGTGTATCCTGCTGGATAACGAACTAGGCTCTGGTGAAAATATCAACATTCTTCATGACTTGATAACTCATATTTTACTATTATTTTCCATTACTTGACACTGGCAGAGAAGAGTCCAACCAGACTCATTATTGCCATTAACAAAGAAACATCATTCATTTTACATTGACATACCTTATTTCCAGTTGATGCCTTGCCACTGAGATACAGGGAGAAAAACCGCTCATTATTATAACAATCAAAGTGTCAATTGGAACATGGTGTCCCAATATATTTGGTCAGAATCGACAGCAAGTCAGATTATGTTAAAAAACGTAGTGAAAAAATTCTATGCCTATACCTAAAGAAACAACAATCACTAATGATACTGTTTCAGTTTCATTACAAAGAGCATAATATTGTCGTCTCTTTCTAATTACCGACCTATGAATATGGCGGTCCAATTAATCCGTCGGTTGCCAAGCTTCTTTTGTAAACGCAGGGTTTCCTGCGCTGATTTCAAGCTTTCTCTTATAAATAACCAGCTTTCGTTTTTGATCACCAATTTATGTGATAATCGACCTTTCTTGTTGATTACGCAAACCAATACTTGTCCACTGCTGGACGTTAGCTTTTCCCTGATAAGCGCCTTATTGGCTTTTATTATATCGGGCGTTGGAGCGGACGGATGCGGAAAGCTAAAGACATGGCGCTATGGCGTTCATTAGGTGAAGCCAGTAGTGGACTAATATATGCTGATGGTATTGATGATATCGGGGGTAATGCCCATAATTCCCATGCTGGTCATGCGGGTTGGGGATCGCAATTCGGTGATAGACATTTTATACAAGAGGCGCTGCTGCCCGCCCCCGGTGTATGTCCCTTAGTCGTTTCTTACGACACCCACGGGAAGAGTTGGGATGGTGCAAGTTCTAAGCTAGCACCACACGGCACATAAAATTTATCAACGTTAGCAATCAATCGAAATCTGCTGATCGAAATAGAATTCTCTGTTTTAGAGACAGAAAGTCGAATATACTTTTAACTTGATCAAAGGTTTTAAATTAAATTTTTAAAATAAATAATACTGGACAATTCAGTCAGCAGTATCTAGCCTTAAGCTACGCAGAGTGTGTTATGGGTAACCTACTAGACAACTGATATAATTAATAAAAAAAAATATTTTATTTCGAAAACACCCAGAATACCCGCAAAAAATATCTGCATATTGTACAAACATTTTTCCTGAAGCGGGAATCAAACCCTCAATCACCTGCGTTGCAGGAGAACCTTCGCCCGTCGCGCCACAGAGGTCGTCAAATTTTTTGTTTTATTGGTACAAATTAGAGATACAATATAAAATGTAAGAGACCCGCACTAGGGACTGTCCACAATGGCGCTCGAAGAATTCAAAGCAGCTCAAAAAATCGCATTCGAAATTCAAACAATTAAAAACTCATTCCGAATGAAAAGCTCGATGACTGAGTATGCGTGACTGGATTGTAATATTTCACCTAAAAGTCAAAAAAAGTAAGTTACAGTATCAGAATTCTATCGAACGACCAAGTTTTCTCTACACACAAATTACAAACAAACTTTACTTAGCATAGTTGCATAGCCTATTGTTTTGTGTGAAATCTGGTTTAGTTTCCATTTTCAATATTCAGTAGTTAGTTTTGTAATTTTTCATGTTGTGACAATGGTGAAAATAAATGCAAAAAAGTGTAAAATGTGAATTATTACTATTATCTCAGGTAAACAAACCACCTTTTGAACTCCCAGCACAACAAGTCAATGATCACACTTACTATGCGTGGTCACGGTCAGATTATACGGTCAAAGCTAAAAACTGCCACAAACACATTATATTACAAAGATAATTAATAATACAAATACAAACCTATATAATTACAAAAATACATTGAAAAGAGACAATAAACATGTGTTTATTGTCTCTTTTCAATGTATTTTTGTCCTGTCATGACCACCCATTGTTCTTATGTAAGAACAATGGGTGGTCATATATCGCTTAGAAACTGTCTCTCTCAAGCAACCTTTGGATAGAAAGAAATAATGTACCTAAAATAAAGAAAAGCAGAGGGCCTAAATTGACTTTTTCAAAGCCTGGTAGTGAACGTAAAAGAGGGGTAAAAATTCTTGAGGGACAAATATACTTGATAGGAATGCGTTCAACAATGCCGTTCAAAATGTCGCATAAATCTTGAAAATTTAGTCCACTGTTACACCCTCCATAACATTCTGGTAGGTACCTACGACATCACAATAGATTTCATTCTCTCGCGAATTTTCTCCAGTTTTATTTATCGGAATTAATTCTTATGTTGTTTTTGAATTATTTTTACGAAATTAAACTTTCTTTGTTCTACCAATTTACGATATTCAGACTTTTATTTTCCTAGGTCATTTCAGGGTCAGAAGCTTCTTGACGCGTGTCACCGTCAAATCTATAAATATTTTATTTTATTTAAAATATTTTGCTACAATATTTTTAATCCACAGGTGTAAAAATATGCGTAAAGTTATATACGTATGTTAGCCGTGTGGTGCCGGCTTTGAATTTGCACCACCCCAACTCTTCCCGTGGGTGTCGTAAGAGGCGACTAAGGGACATACACCGGGGGGCGGGCAGCAGCGCCTCTTGCAGAATACATCTACCACCGAACTGCGATCCCCAACCCGCATACCCTTAGGAGATTATGGGCATTTGCCACATATGAGATAAAAAAAAGTTGAATGGTGTCAAGGGACACCCGGATGGAACGAAGTTCCTTTCTATAAGAGAGAGAGAGAGAGAGAGAGACAGACAGAGAAACATGCGCACGCCGCACGGCTTACAATAGCTTACTATAGCCTTGATGACTTATTGACGACCTCAGTGGCGCAGCGGGCGAGAGTCTGCCTGCGACGCAAGAGGTTGGGGGTTCGATCCCCGCCTCGGAACAAATTTGTGTACGATCTGCAGAAATTTGTTCCGTTGGTCTGGGTGTTTTCTATGTATAATAAAAAATATCTATCTATGTAATGTATAATATTACGTATATCAGTTATCTAGTACCCATAACACAAGCTCTGCTTACCTTGGGGCTAGATAATGCTGTGTGAATTGTCCAGCATTATTTATTTATTTATTTATTTATAGCAAAAAAGTGTCGTTACAACTTTGCGTGACAATTTTTTCCGTCCAGCCCCCTTTCACAACGCGCGATAAGGAACTTAGTTACAACTAATAAAGCAATTATCAGAGGGAGGCCTGCGTCCAGCAGTGGACCATTATAGGCTATTGAGGAATGAGGATACAACAAAAGATACGCTGATATTGTATGGCCTGTTTCTTCCTGAACTTTGGTGACGCTGTATCGCGCATATAGATATTTTTTCTCTCTCTATCATTAAGAAGGTCAACCAACTAAGGCATGCCAAAACATATCGCCATAATGTGAGCTTCAATTCATTTATGGTCAGAGTTCCAACTCAACATCTCTAGAGTTTTGTCCGAAGGGTGTCAAGTTCCGACGGTTCACTGGCCGCCTGCAAGGAGACACCGCCATGCACCGTCTTCAGCTGACACCCTGATTGCGTCATCTACACGTCGTCATAGAAAAACGTGTCTGTAATTAAGTTTTTAATATTGTATGTACCTTTGTCAGTTTTAAGGTTGTATATTACCTACTACGGACCGTAGCATAAGTTAAATTAGATCTGTAATTTTTCAATGTACAGTCAGCGTCAAATTGAAATAAGCGTGAAGAACTGAAGAGTAGTCAAAATGATCTGAAAAACATAAAAGCAATTTGATATACGCAGTTCGAATTATCATATTGTTGTAAGCACCCAAGGTGTTTCTTACTACTCATTGTTTCATATTTATATGAGCAGTCAGAGTGATCAAAATTATCTTAGCAAACAAAGCTTTCAAAGTTATCTGTGCATAAAATGTACCATCAAAAAATAATGATAATAACAGAATTGCAACAATATGCACAGATAACTTTGAGAGTTTTGTTTGCTTAGATAATTTTGATTACTCTGACTGCTCATATAAATATGAAACAATTGAGTATTAAGATGTTTTGAACACCTTGGGTGCTTACATCAATATGATCATTCGAACTGCGTATATATCAAATTGCTTTTATGTTTTTCAGATCATTTTGACTACTCTTCACGCTTATTTCAATTTGACGCTGACTGTACTACAAATGAATATTAATATTATTATTAATACCTACTTCAAAAACGAGGCTTTAAACTTTTGCTACCTATGGTCAAAAATATTCGGCACTCAAACACTACAAAGCTGGCAACTTCACACAACTATTTAGAGAGAGCCGACGGATGTGTTGGCAGCACTGAGCATCTCTGGCCAGACCGGAATTTCCGTTTGTTTGGGAGGGTTGCTTGGCAAAGATGTCGGGTGTAGAAAGATCAGGAAGCATTTTAATTATATGCCTACAGTTTTAAAACGCATTGAAGCAACGTTGTTGCTCGCTTGCCTTGACGTTACTGAGGATATTTTCGGCGGACAATACGAATCGTGTCATTGTCAGACGAATTAAACGATTTCCTTATTTACTTGCAGCTAAGTTCTGAAAGCAGACTGAGCAAATGTGACTGATAACTCCTTTATCACAAGACTGAGATTGAAACCCGAATTGTTTCACAGCAATGAGATTTTAGAGAAAATCGTTTTACCAACATCCACCAAAATTCCAACATTTCATTCCCCTCACGGCCAGTTTTTTGTATGCAATTGGTGAGTCATCATGGCCACAGGTTAACACTTTCACTGCCCATGACGCACGCACATGCACCTGTTTTCACTACTGGAGCTGAAGGAAAGTTACATCTGATCAGTGGACAGTGAATGGTTTTTATCGGTTTTTTTATAGACTTAGTTTTACCGCATTCTCACCTGATGGAAAGTGAAGATGTGGCTGACGAAGGTCTAGAAGATTACTTTATCACTCAAGTCTTGGTAATACTTTTTGTAGGTAAAAATGTGAAAACGCCTCATCTGCAAGCAATCAAATGTATAAAATCATTGTCGTTCATATAACGCGCAGTAAAGTTATATGTGTGTTGTATAATTTGCAGTAGAGCTGTGATATTTTGACTGGAGCTGTAGAATACGTGCATTTTACTACCTGAGCCTTATTGTTCTGACATACGACTGTGGCGTGCCAAGAAATTGATTAGTATATCGCTATTCTCGTCATTAACCTTTTTCCACCGTAAGTATTAAATAAACGTAAGTTTAATGTCGTTAATTCTAAGCAATTGGAGTTATACGAGAAAAACAGAGCGACAGTGATTAGGGATGGGTGATTCTATAAACATCTAACAATTACCAACAAGGCACTTTAAGCTCCATTTTCAAAAATAAATAAATCATAAGGATTTTTGTTACAGTGCTTAACCACACTCTGTGCATCTCTAAGAAATGAAATAAGTTCCCAAAAATTTTCGACTTCGGCGGGACAGGAACCCGCGTACTAAGGGTGGGACCCTTAGTACGGGTGTGCTCTAACCAACTAAGCCACGAAGTCTCTGTCGGTTCTCGTCGAAAATCTTTGGTACCTCTTACGGACTGTAGCGCCGGTGACTCCACCTACAGAGAAAACAATTAAAGTTTCCAATGTTCAAAGACTAAAGTTACATTTAGTTCGTTTGACTAGAGGTGTTGCCGTTGCTAAATTCTAAGGATTTTTTGATTGTTTGCGATTATGTAAAATCGGGGACGTAGTTTCCAAATGAATCGAAAAGTACGTTTGAATGGGGGCAAGAGTCTCCGTACGGCTCTTAAAAACGTATTTCCATCAGCTAAGCTAAGCTATATTGACACACTTATTGAAGAAGAGAAGTGAAAAGATGATTTTTTTCGCTGTATGCTACAACACCTTAACGTAATATACAAGGGCCTGCATCTCAAGGGGTGATGACGCTTTACTATTGACGGAGCGTGGCTTCCCTTGTTTTACGAGGGCGGGATTAAACAATAGTGTCTGAGCACATTCTGAGCTGCTTCTGGATTTACTTGCTTTGTGTTTTATTAGCTTAATTAAAGGAGAATAATGCTGAAATTATATTTCTTACTGTTTTAATGTCCTCAGCGAATTTCAGACACGTCGGCTAGTCTCAACGGAGACTAGCCAAGTGCACAGGACATTATTATAGTGCACAAGTGTTTGCGGAAACACAGGTGCACTCACTATTCCCTCACTCTCAAAATCTGATGAGGCGGCAGATTGACATGACCGCGGAAAGGTCAGGCTTCGACGGAACCCACTACCTCCCTCAGACCTTCGCGAATGTGCTACAAATTGCGCTTTAGTGCTATGCTTGCTTTTACCATATTTCTTTATTACCAGTTATCATCATCATCATCAGCCTACATTAGTCCACTGCTGGACACAGGCTTCCCCTAATGAGCGCCATAGCGCCCTGTCTTTAGCTTGCCGCATCCAGCATCTGCCAGTAATCCTTCGCAAATTGTCATCCTACCTGGTCAGAGTCCGTTTTACACTACGTTTGCCGAGTCGCGGTTTACACTCAAGAACAATTTTACTCCTGCATTTGTCGGTTTTTCTCGAGATATGCAATACTAAATCTTAATGCAATACACACTAACAAAAACTTATTTTACGCGAGAGCAACCTCCTTAACTGTGCCTATATCTCCACCTTAACTTAACACGCCAGTTCAATTAAATCGAAGTAAGAACTAATTAGGCACTCAGTACTCAGAATTAGTACTTAATGATAATTAAGCATTGGAGTTGATAACTACATATAATTAATTTGATCTAATGTCTTAACACTACATTGCGAGCTTAGGCTCTCTGTAATATTAAATACACCCATAGGGTGTGTCTTACGTGGACAGTACAAGCAGAGCTGACAGCTCAATGAAGATATAGATACATTTATTTGACACAACAAGAACATCACAGACAGACATACACACACAAGGTAGAATACAAAATTAAGAATATTATACATACTTTGTAGATAGATGATTCTAATAATAATTATTATGCTACCTGCGTAGATTTTATACATTTGGTAAAAGTAGTAACTAGTAGATAATCAACTCTAACCTTGTTCAAAATACATTTTACAAAATATACAGGTACGTACATAACATTGAATCGTACCTGTATCTATCTGCTACAAGCAAACACAATAAGAGATGATGCAACATTCCAGGTTCTACCCATCGTGCATCGTGCACTTATCATATTCGTGATTATCACACGAAAATCTGACTCCAGCAAGGGGGAGAGAGAGACGTTTTTTTTTAAATCAAATCGTTTATTTGCTGAATACATTACTATTACATGTCAGATCTTATAACTAGATTGAAGTCAATGTATTCAACCCGCAAGCAGGTATGCAAATATTAAAATAAATGTTGGTGAATATACATAAATGTTAAAATAATCAATAATAAAAATAATCAAGGATAACAGTCGAGAGAAAAAAAAATTAGTCAACAAACAGATATTTAATTGAGTCAAATAAATTATTTTACTTAAAATTAATAGGTATAATATATTCCATAACACTATAAAAACATCTGTCGAGGAGCCAGTTATTTAACTTTTGTTTGAATTAATTGCCATTGAGGTCTTTAATTACTTCTGGTAACTTATTGTAGATAACGATGCACATATTGTAAACATTTTTCTTGTAGATATGCTTATGGCATTGTGGATTGTATAACAAATTATTGAATTTAGCTCTTTTCTGTCGAGTGATAATCTCCTTACGTTTGGTAAAGTATATTCAGCTAGGTTGTATCCACTATAGCTGTGGGGAGATGCGGTCAGGCCAGCATTGAGCGGAGATGTGTGCTGGTAACGCAGAACTGGTGGGATGTTTGTTGTGAACGGCGCCTTTGTTTTGAAGCCTCAAACCCCTACGCCACTGGAAAGACTCAAAATCGATGGAAGTATTCATAAGATAATGCTTACAATCCGTACTGAACACCCTGATGTTGTCAATATAAAATGGATCTAATTATTACGAGCACATAAATAACACCAGATAATCCATCTTTCATGGATGTTGGATTTATAATTTAAAGCACATTTGATTGTACATTTTTGTGTCATTCGACAGTGGATCGGCCCAGATCTGGAATAACAATTGGCAATTTCAAATAATTTTAATTCTATTAGAAATAAAAATAAACTCGCTGTGTCCACAACTAGGCTATACAAGATTATTGTATTTTTTAGAGGGCAATGTATACGCTTCTACATCAAAAATCCAAGTGAGTTGCAAAAATTATCAATAAATAAATTCAAACAAATTGTCAAACAGATCCTTTGTAAACATGCTTACTATAAACTTAATATCAGATTATGTAGACGATAAAAAGTTTGGATAAAGTATTGCTTCAACTCGAAAACTAACATTCTAACAAGGTAAAGGTTTCTCGCTCGCTTTTGTTACCTTAAAAAGATTGAAGCGTACAAAAAAATCAAAGTGATCACTTTATTTCCTAGTTTTACTTATAAAATCTGTGTTTTATGACGTGTCAAAAGTTCTGTAAGGTCTAAAAGAAATAAAGCACTTTGACTTTTTTGATTTTTTGGATTTTGACTCTCGATCACTGTACAGTGTTACGCACGCGCTCTAGATTCCTCCTAAGACAAATTGGTGTTTTCGTCCCCCGTTTGAGGGCTCAATCATACCGCTTGAATAATCCACATGATTGTAATACTTAATTATAAGACGAACGAGGTTATTCGTAAATCGGTTTAGACCATGAATAATCCAGGTTTAAATAAAGATAAAATTACTTACATCATACCAACGGTAACGCGTGTCTGCCGCGTAAAGACCAAGCGAAAAAGAACGAGCGAAATCTTAGTCTAAATCTAATTGCGTTAACTAGTACTAAGCCAACTGTAAACACAATTAGATTACGGTTTTTGTAATTAAGAACCATTGGCGTCATATGCGAAAGGCTTAGAATGGTAACAGACACAAACGAGGAATAGCCAATAAAAAAAGTGACGAATATGTCTCATTTTCCAATTCGTATTCATGCGCTCGTGTGAGTGAATGCACTAAAGTATTAATTATGTTTGCCAACTGACACTTTAGCTCATTTTCGCCATTGAAATCAACTGACGTGTTAAGTAAACGTGTTTTACCTCTATGATTGACTTGTTTGGGTTAGACCTGATACGCTCAAAAAATCGGAAAAAGGGAAAACCTTAGTACCGAGTGAAATGTTTTCCCGTGTGTTACAAACTCAATGATAATTCCAGAAAACTAACGAATAGTAAATACTATGAAAATAAGTTCTTCTATGTATGGGAAGTAATCGAAAACGATAGAAGTATACGTAAATTAATGCGCACAGCCTATAATAAACACTCTGGTAATAAGCGTATACAAATCTTAACGCAGAAGTGTGGCAACGAATTCGATTGGCACAAGCTCATTTTAATACGAAATAAGGATTGTTTATTAATAACAAGCTACAAAATGGTTGTTGAAATTACGTAATTTCATAATTAGGCTTGTTTATTGATGCTCAAAATGATATTGGATTCGTAGCTTGGAATATTTATAAATATCTATCCTCAGGTGGCGACCGATGTAGCGCGGCGGGCGAAGGTCCACGGGCGAGGTAGAGGTTGCGGGTTCGATTCCGCCGGACAAATGTTAGTACGATCTGCAAATACTGCGGATGTTCTGGGTATTTTCTATGTATTTTTTGTATAGGAAAGAATATCTATTATTTTGATAAAAAAATAAAATAAAAATAGCCATAGAGTTATTCACAAATTTTAACAATTTTTGTTGGTGGTAACTGGTAAGTCTGGTTGTCCTTTGACATAGGCCTCCACCATTGTATGCCTTAGGCAAATCGTCCTCCCAACGTTCAATAGGTCCGCCTCTGCTACGTTTCCCATCGCGTGGGTACCAGACCATCGTCTCATAGGACGATTTTCTTCTCGCTGATCGCATAGTTTGGCCAGCCCATCTCCATTTCAGTCTGCGTATTTTGGTTGTTACATCTACCACTTTGGTGATCATCCTTATGTTGGTCAGTCTTTTACGGTCTGACATTGATCAAACTCCTTTCCATTCCTTGCTGACATACTTTCAGACACACAGACAGACAGAGTTACTTTCAAATTTATAATACTAGTACGGATGATTTTCAAAGCGTTCGTACCGATGACTTCTTCGGCAGAAATACGGGTCGCGTATAAATTAGTATCGGCAGATAAGCCGACCCAGTGCACATCATATAAATCAATACATCGCAATAAAATATCCAATTCTTAGGTTTTTGAATATATTATGCGTGCTCTCGCACTCTGGGTTATCTCTAAGAAATTAAATAAATTCCCAAAAACGTTGAAGGCGCTAGAGCCGTAAGAAGATTTTGTATTCCCAAGGATTTTTAACGAAACCGACAAAGATGTCGTTTCTTCGAGCACACCCGTGCTGAATGAAGGGCGCATGTTCGAATCCTACCGAAATCATAAATTTTTGGGACTTATTTAATGTACCTGGTTCGTACGCACTGCGTTCCTTTTCCGTTCCGTAGACGCACAGTAACTTACATGACCTGTTCTGTTTAATTATTCTCCTACTAAGCTTGATTTTCGCGCTTACGCCGTTCAAAAAATGTTTGCTCTGTCCCGCTCCTATGAAAGCGAAATCCTATGCCTATCTTTTTCACAAAATGGCGCCCATTTCGCCCTTTTAAGGGAGGTCTTTGTCCAGCATGGACTAGTTAATACTATGATGAGCTCTCTATTCGTTTGTGACTAACACATGTGTTTCGGTACACGGGAGCAAATTAACTCTGGCACAAATCGTTCGGCTCTGTAAACAAAGTAAAACGCTGCTTGTTCTCTGTCGCAGTAAATTCTGCGAAGCGCTTACACGGTACGGCTCTCTGCTTAGGAGTTGAGTTTGGGGACACACGGGAGGCTATTTTGATATGTTTTTTTTGGAGTTTTTTCGGCATATGTGTCTTTCTAGCCAATTGCAGTCATGGAAACTGTAAAGAAGAAATCAATCAAATCAAATCAAATATTCTTTATTTCCATAAATACAAAACTGTACACTTAGAAAAATCTAATTCTTAAAATAAAACACTGACACGGAAATAAAGTGATTTTTTTCGTCGCTTCGTTACGTAGACTAAAGTAAAGAAGCGACGAAGAAACCTTTCTTCACAAACAAATTATAACTTAAGTTAATTTTCGCAGAAAATTACCACAAAATTTTCACAATATTTGAATTTCCACGCACTATAAAGCAAAAAGATAAATAAGAACTAGTATTTACAATTCAAACCATAGAAAAGAATACCCACCTACTTGATCCTTGGAAGCGAAATAAATTTGAAATTCTATAAGTGCGACAGGGACATATGCCCAACGCGAGTGCGACAAGTTTGTATGTCAAGCTATAGATATCTTAATGATTTTAGAAATGTTACCAGACCAAAGGGTCTGTTAAAAATATTAGCGTCTCGTCCGCTCGCTATTATTTTTTACTTTGGGTTCTTTCACTTTCTAAAAATTTTCCCATCGCCGCGCCGCTAGTCTATAAAATTGTTGCGGATCACACCGCTTGCCCGTGCCGTAAGTAAGAGTCTCGTCTTTTCGTACTTCTCTTTCATAAACTTCTCAATCAACACTAAAAAGTATTTTGAACGATGGAGGCTTGCTCCGCTCGCCTTTTTTATACTAATCATCCTTTCTTTCACAAATTTCCCAATCGTCAAAAAAGTCTTTAGTTTTCTCCGCTTTCTATTCATTTAGGAAACGAACTTATTTCATTTCTGGGCTCCGTCCAATATTTCGATTTGGTTCCGTTCCGTCGCTTAATAAGTTTTCGCTAGACCAGCGGGGTCTAGCGATATGTTTTTTTAGGACCACGGACTAGCCGGAACGAAATTCACTTCCCTGTTTTCCTAAAACTTGGTATTCCGGATTAATTTATATAGTAAAATCGTTGCCAAGTCGAGATCCAAAGTAGAGCCAAGCCCGAAACATTCTTCAGACATAATTAATAAGGGATTCCGCAAAATAATTACTGTTTAACCATGTTAGGAGCCGAATAGTACTTTATAATCTAGCCGAAATCTTGTCGAAACCGCGGTAAAGGTTTGCTTACAGCCGCCATTGGTTGATACGCTGATTAATTTAACTCTTATATTAATTTAGTTCTAGTTTGCAACAGTCTGCAGTTAGCTCTAGTTTTTTTTTTCTCCACACCAAAAGGCTTTGTCGCTGAGCGACCACATCGCCTGATTGGTACGTATTTACAAAACCAATATAAGATCTGATATAAATAAAAACTATAAACAAAAACTCTACAAAAATAACTTAAGGCGCATACCCCACCCAAACTAGCGCCGCCACCTACTGTCATAATCCACCTCGCCGCCACCTCCTGTTATAATTCCGTTAAACAAAGGAATTTTAAAAAATCCATCTTCCAGTTTGTGATACCTATCATAAGCTTTTTTTAATGCCTCTGTAATAGTTTTATTCTATATAGTTTAGTCAGAGATACGAAGTTGCCCTTGGTGGCCACCAAAATCTATTTTCGTAAACTAAATGGAATAAAACTATTACAGAGGCATTAAAAAAAGCTTATGATAATTATCTTGTCTAATAGTTCAATTAGGTAAACTCGACTTTTATAAAGAAGTCAACCGTCGAACCCAACTCGGATGGGCAGCGTTCGGGAAGCTTCGCAATATCTTCTTATCACAGATACCAGAGCCAACAGACAAGCCACCAGAGCCTCAAGATGAAAGTCTTTTGCAACAGCAACAATCTGTGTTGTCTCTCTAAATAAATGTCTATGTCTATGTCTCTGCCAGTGGCAACACACATGACTACGGATCCGAGACGTGGTCGCTAACTATAGGCCTCGTTCATGAGCTTAGAGTTGCTCAACGGGCTATGAAGAGAGCTTTGCAACATGCAGGTCTCGATAGAGCCTACGTATTTGCTCCCCTTGGAGTCGAGATCCTAGGTCCTTGGGGTATCTGAGCGTCAGGTCGATGCGACGCGTCATTAGAGAGCTGGTGAGTAGAGTATCTGGCACAGCGCATCAGCTTTGCCATACAGCGGGGCAATGCAGCCAGTGTCTTGGGGAGGCGCGCGACTGGTATTGATATGGATCAGTTGAGCTGCCTGTAGATTGTTTGCAACAGTCAGTTAATTGTTTCAATTGTAAATACATGTTCCTATTATTTGATTGTAATTTCCTTGGATAATAAAGATGTATTTTACTAGTGGATTTAGTAGTGGATTAAATGACTGATTTGAAGATTAGGTAATGATGCAATGCGAGATTCGGATCCTATGATAATAATTGTGCTCGACTTAGCTGAAGCGGTTCAATTATTCCTTCTAATGATGATATACATGTATATACCACTAAATAGACGGGTGCCTACTTAGTGAGGTGGATTCAGGTACTATTTACTTATTATAGTTTGGAATATAGGGTGTCCCAGAGTAAGGGTGGTCTCAGAGATGGTATACGTAGTTAAGCGGCGTCAGCGTGGCAACGGCAACCTAAGAAAGTAATTAAAAAATTGGACACAAGGTTGAATTCTAAGCGGACGAAGTCGTTGTCGAATATTTTGTAAGTTCTGCAGATAATTGATATATATTTTTTGTTTTAAGAGTTATCTTTTTATATTATAAAATCTACAAATAATAATATCTACCTATGTAAAAGGGTATAATGTAAGAAGCATAATCTAGTGAAAAAAATCTCGGCTCAGTTTACGATGATTTTATATTGCAAAACACTAACTATTTAATGGATTTCAGTGAAAAGGCTGTGTTTGTTTATTTATTTCACTATGTTGCCGATACTAGTAAAGCTGATGACAGTCTTGGGAAACCCTCGCAAATAACGACTACATTCCAAAACGGTTTCAGTAAAACAAATTTATTCATTTTATTGCTAAATTACCTACTTACTCCCTTAACAAAAAACAAAACATTAGATTAGCCACAGTCAACATAATCAATCATCATCGTCATCATCAGCCTATATTAGTCCAATGCTGGACATATAAGCCTCCCCTAATGAGCGCCATAGCGCTCTGTCTTCAGCTTGCCGCATCCAGCATCTGTCAGCAGTCTTTCGCAAATCGTCATCCCACCTGGTCGGAGGGCGTCCTACACTACATGTGCCGAGTCGCGGTCTCCACACAAGAACACGTTTACAAAATCAATCAGGGTGACGAAAAATATAGGTGGGCGGTTAGTTGTGCAGTGAGTGTCTACAGATAAGACAGAACTGAACTAAAGCGTACATAAGTGCACATAAGTCTACATATTTGAGAACACCCTGTACACCAAATAATTATCTAATAGGCTTGTATAATAGCATGATAATATACGTGCAAATCCCCCTGTATCTGCCTGTAGGGACCAGCAATAGTTTACATAATATTAATAGGAGTTTTGGGTATTAATCTGGTAGCTTAGGAGCTTACACGAAATATGATTTTAAATTCATAGCTTTGGTAATGGCTTCTCGTTTACGAGAACCACTAAAGTTGCTGTGTTTGATATTTAACCGTTTTAGTGAGAAAATCACGGAAATCCCTCATATACTAATAATAATGTTGAGTGGAGAGTGGAGACCGCTACTCGGCAAATGTATTGTAGGACGCCCTCAAACCAGGTGGGATGACGATTTGCGAAAGACTGTTGGCAGATGCTGGATGCGGCAAGCTGAAGACAGGGCGCCATGGCGCTCATTAGGGGAGGCCTATGTCCAGCTGTGGACTAATATAGGCTGATGATGAAGATGATGATAAACATCCCTATTTCTTATCCGATCATGTATGCATAATTTATTTACAATAAAGGGTGTAGTTTTTTAATTAATCGGAAAGTATCACTTTGTCAAGAAAGAAAATTATAATCAAATAATCAATTTAAATTAAAACTATTATAATATACAATTGAAACAACTGAGCTATCTGCAACCTGTTGCAAACAATCTACAGGTAGCTCAACTGATCTATAGTCTATGAGTCTATATCAATACCAGTCGCGCGCGTGTCCAAGACACTGGCTGCATTGCCCCGCTGTATGGCAATGCTGATGCGCTGTGACAGATACTCACCAGCTCTCGGGTCACGCGTCGCTATCGGAAAGTACGTTTGTATGGGAGCTCGAGCTGACTTAAAACGCATCACACGCTTCATTAGTAATTGTATTTCTATCAAAACCGATTGTCCTTACCTTTAACGGTAAATCTTTCACGGTTTTCCTTCAATAGATTTCTTCACCCATTATTGTTTGTCATTCAGAACAATGCTCTATTTCCTCGTTCGGGCATCGAACCTGCTATTGTAGATTTGACACAGTTTTTTTAAGCTTTTGTTAATTCATCAGACCACAGATTTAGAATTTTAAATTAACGTTTAGTTTGAAGACATGATATGAAAACAGAAAATTTTAAAAAACTAATTATAACTGGTGTTTTTTTTAATTGAGACTGTTGAGCTAACTGCGAAAGCTTTGGCAAGACGCTGTCTTCATTCACCCCGCTCTGTAAGGCAATTCTGTGGTGCGGTCGACGCATTAGGTTTGCGGGTTTGATTCCCACCTTGAGAAAAATGTTTGTAAGTTATGCAAATGTCGGTCGCGACTGTTCTGAGTATTTTCTGTTTAATATAAATTATCTATTTATATATTAAAGTAGATCAGTCATCTAGTATCTACCTAGCCATAGCTCAAACTCTGCTTATCTTGGAGCTAGTCAGGAATTGTCCAGCATTATTTATTCATTTAGTATGCTGAAGCCTAGAAATACCTACTATCTTATGTTCAGTGTTCTTCACTGATAGCTTACCCCTCGTATGTTCTTATTCTCGTAATTGTATCAGCATTGGTTTTAGTTCATTATATTTGTTTTTTTTTTATTTAAAACCACTTGCTATCTTCAATAAACAGTAAGATTCTAGGTTAAAATAGATTAAATAGAACAATATATGGATTCATATTCATATATTGTCTTCAATCGTAACAGGGGGGTAAATCTAGCAATAAACGATACTGTATATGACCCCAAGCAGCATTGCTATGAAAAAATGTTTACAGTTTAATGAAAAGTAAGTGGAAGAATAAATAAGAAAAATATACCGGTAATTATAAGGTACCTACGTAAAGAAAATAAGTTCGTAACGCTCTGTGGAAGTAAAGACATAAAAATATTTAAAAGTAATTACCATTTACCTAACTACTTATCTTAATTCTACTCACCATAATTCCAGCTGCATTAAAGGTGCTAGCACACCTGTCCTTTAAGCATTCAGGTTTTAGGCCAAGGTTACTGAGCACGTGTAGGTCTAATTGGCCAGATGTTAGCTTTAAAAATATAAATAAAAAATGAAATTATGAGGATTTTATAATTTTCAAAGTATGTGGTTGCAAGGTCTTCTAAGTAAACAAGCTTTAAATAAAGTTGTGGTTGAACGTTACCACGTGATCGCTAAACTAAAAAATTCCCGAGTTCAAATCCCGGATCAGGCCAAATATTTTTACGGCTGGTTTTCTTGAAAAATTCTCAGTAGCAACCCCGAGTAAAGAATTTTGCTTCACACCCCCGTGCCTTTAAAAGCAGGTTAAGCCTGCGCCTGACCTCTCCCCGGTCGAGTCGGTCTGCCGCCGTCCCAACGGATTGTGAGAGTGAGGGAATAGCGAGTGCACCTGTGTTTTGGCACATACAAGTTTACAATGATGTGTCCTGGGCATAATGGCTTCGGCTAACTTCGGCTACTCTTTTAACAAGAAATCTTGATTTTTCCACTTTATTACTGCTCTATGTATTCCACTCATATAAACGCAAAATCCTATGCCTACCACAAAAAGGCCTTGAAAGAGACTCCTTAATGACAATAAGACAGCTGTCTTATTGTCATTAATTGTCTCCTAGGAGACATCTTGCGGTGAACGGTCTAGCGCCTAGCGCATGTCAGGCAATTTTCAAATAAGGTCACATTAACATTTAGAACTCATTTGTAATAAAACTTACAAAACTATTTTCATTTAGAGGTTTCGTCTGAAATTCATGAGACGCTCAATAAATAATTATCTCTCGTCAAGTGAAAGTTTGGTCATGTTTTGGTGAACCGAGATCACGAAAATGGCTTTATTGGTTTGCTAGCTGTCGCCTGCGAATTCACTTGCATTTGAATTATGACAATATTTTTGTATTATAGTGCGTAAGCCCTTGCACTCAGTGTATTTTCTAAGAAATTTAAAAGTCCCAAAAATAATTCTGCCGAGATCGAAAATTTTTGGGACATAATTAACTTCATATGACCGGATTGTTTAGTCACACTTATATTATAAATGCGAAAGTTTAGATGGATGGATGGATGTTTGTTGACGACCTCTGTGGCGCGGTGGGCGAAGGTCCGCCTGACACGCAAGAGGTTGCGGGTTCGATTCCCGCCTTGGGACAAATATTTGTACGATCTACAGGTTTTTGTTCCGGGTGTTCTGGTCGTTTTCTATGTATAAAAAAAAGTAGGTATCTATCTATGCAATATATTGTATTATGTATATCAGTTATCTAGTACCCATAACACAAGCTCTGTTTAGCTTGGGGCTAGATAATGATGTGTGCATTGACCAGCATTATTTATTTATAAGTTCTAACACTTCTAACTACTGAACTGATGGTGGATGTAGCTCTTAGACTGGAATAAAAAATTGACTTTTTATTGCATGGAACATCTTTGCGATTACTGTAAAATAAACCATTCAATAGATTGCGTAATTGCACAGCAGATCCCATGGGAAACATACTTACTAATATTATAAACTAGTTACTGCCCGCGGCTTCGCACGCGTTATTTAAGGTTACTCCTATCCAAACTTTCAAATTTATAATAATAGTGTGATTTAGAAGTAATTCTGTCTGTTTACTTTTCACGCCCAAACCGTGGAACGGATCTTAATGGAGATGGACATAGGCTACAGTTTATTCCGGTATGCGAGCGAAGCCGTGGGTAGAAGCTAGTCGTTTATATAAACATACTTTTTGACTTGGAATTTAGACATAAAAGCGCTTTCGAAACATTACATTATACACACTAGGTAGCCATATCCAAATCTACAACCTGTGCCTAGTCATTCCATGAATCCAGCATACCTAACTACCTACTCAGGTAGGTTCTTAAACAGACAAGCACGAGTCATGCACCTGTCCGCTCGCAGAATCCGGGGTATGGGGAATATGCAGCACGCGCCGGGCTGTGGCCCTAGTGATAGGAAATAGCGAGTAATTTTTGAAATAATGTAAGTAAACAACCAACAGCCGGTTTTTTTAACGCTGATCAAATCGCAATCAGTTGACAATGAATTATTAAATTGGCACACTGGTGAAATTAAATCGCATTGCACAGACGCTGATTACACAAAAATAAAATAGATAAAAAAAAATACAATTTACATTTTCAAGTTGTAAGCAGCCGAATTTTTTTTTACGTATTGTCGGCATCCTTAGAATTTAGCGTGTGGACTAAATTATTAAACGCAGTCTCGATCGCGTTTAAAATATTTGTTAAAATCAATGAGTTTCTCTCTAGCTAACCAGGACTTAAAATAATAATAATAAAATTGTTTATTTCAGACTACATTAGTCTAGTACAGGGTATAAAATATTAAAAACGAAAGCCCATAAAAAATATATTACTATATATTACCTTAATGTAACATACAAAAAATAAATTTACGCTCACTTATACTATACATGCAACATTCGCGCTTAGAAGCTAGCTTAAGTTTATATCTTGCACCACAAAGCACATCTTGTCAGCACCGTAAACACAACAAAAACGTAATTAGCTCGAACCACCACCTGCCTCTGAGCAGCTTGTCTAAACTGTTTATAACAGCTTGCAGTTTCCACGCTGTGGTACTAGCTTGTCTTGTATGAGATCATGTTGAGCTATTCGAACATCTTCGTACAAAATTCCGGATTTACCCGAATGGAATAGCTGCCAAAGTCGGTCGGATTCACAAATGAAAATTCCGAAAATAACATTAAACATCTGTTTTAGATAAAAAAAATCTTTTGTACTACACCTATTCGGAAAGTATCTTAGTTCTTACTTGAAAAAAGGGAAGAAAGTACGTGAATCCAAGCGAACAAATGGCAAATGACAATGGTAAAAATATATGGGATTTACGATTTGGGATTGCGGGGAGAAATAAGCACTTTCTCCCTTCCTTTATTTTTTTAATTCAAAATTCAAGGCTAAAAACAGGCGGATGCCAAAATAAATAGTTTTTATCTCGAAGCCCACCAAAATGTTACTGGCCACTTGCACTTTTTAAGAAAACTTGGCAGTATGTGCTTTTTTCATTTGTTATCTAATCAGTATTTAAACAAGATCCGCCAAGTGCGAGTGTAACTCGCGCGCCGAGGGTTTCAAACATTTGCCAATTATTTGGACAATCAATTTTCCGTCTTTTTTCGATTGGCAATATTTTGAAAAGTACGAAACCTACAGCAATTTCAAAAACTGTTTTAAAATTTACAAAACAATGCCTTTCATTTGATAAACCAATAGGTAGATAGCCCCTTTTCGATAAAAAATATCCCCCTTTTCGACCATTCTCAATATTTTTTTTAAATGGTCATTTTTACAGGCTTCTCTATATTTTACAGGAAAATATAGATCCCTATATACAAACGCCTAATACATTGTACATGGATCGGTCATCAATCTTCGGAGATAGGAGGGGGGAGAATGGTAAATTTTTCATCTTTTTTTGAAATATTTTAAAAAGTATGAAACTTACAGAAATTTCAAAAAGTGTTTTAAAAAGGCCAAAACGATACCTTTCATTTGATACCCCAGGTGGGTAGGTACCCCCATTTGAAAAAAAAATCCCCCTTTTTGACCATTTTCAAAAACTATTATTATTACAGACTTCTCTATATTTTTCCTGTAAAATATAGATCGATGTCTACAAACGCCTTGTACATTGTACATGGATCGGTCTGCAATCTTCGGAGCTAGGGAAGGGAATGGTCAAATATTTGACTTTTTTTGAAATATTTCAAAAAGTATGAAATTTACAGAAATTTCAGTGTTTTGAAATGGTCAAAACGATACCTTTCATTTGATACCCCATTTGCCTTCCTAGGTCTCTTTTGAAATTTCAACATCAAAATTTGTACTGAAATTATTCATTTTCATTTATTTATATATTATTTTCTTGAAATCAGTAATGGCGCACGAAATGTATCATTATTTCAAATTTCAAGTTAATAGCTGCAGTAGTTACTGAGATATTCAAGAAAGAGCGGGGACGGACAGAGCGAGACCATAAGGGTTTCAAAACCGATCTTTGAAACCCTAAAAAAACGGGTTGTACGCGAACACTCAAACTACACCCTCGTCGGGAATCGGTCATTTTCATCCCTCGATAAACAATGTACTATTTCACTTCTCTTTCTCAAAGAGTATGTCATTATAGCGTGCGAATGCGAGCTTTGCGGGCGTAAAACTCGAGAATACGCCCTTGGGAGTAAACAATTTATTCTTTTTAATTTGCCCTAATAACCGTGGATGGATAGGGTCGTTGGATTGAACATGAAGAAAGTTCATTCTCAAGAATGTTTGAAGGACAGGGTACATCATAACTAATACAAAGCGAACGTCCAGTGTCTCTCGTCACAATGTCCAACAGTGGGCTAGCCCCACCATTATTTTTTGTAGATGATGATGAAGGGATAAGCCTTATTTACAAAGAAAATTACAATTAAATAGGTAATTAAATAGCACCTATTTACAATTGAAACAGTCGAGCTGACTGCAGACTGTTGCAAACACTCTAGACTCTAGTGTTTGCAACAGTCTGCAGCTAGAGGCAGCTCAACTGATACATTATAATTTTATAAGCCTTCGTTCAGTGGGATAACTTTCAATTCAAAGGTTGTTGGCAACATTTTGGCCGGATATAATACTTAAATCTTTCAATTTTTTCGTAAACAAAGAATCCTTTGAGAAGAAAATGTAACTTTAGTAACGTTGCCCAAAACGAAAATTGTTTTGGTCTAAAAAACGTGTAAAATTCTTTGTAGGGTTCGAGTGTGCGCGGATTTGTAGGAGTTTCAAATAACGTGGACAAAAAGGCCAGTGATTGGTGATAATGATATTGAAGTTTTTGGATAAAACTAGGTAGGTATATACTTTTCTTGTACCTATATATTTTCAAAGCCGAAGTAAACAACCCCTTATTCATTTTAGTCTGCAAACTTAAAGCATTGCTATTTCTCAGTTTGTCTTCTTCTATTGACATAATTCAGAGTAAGAAATAAACAGTTTGTATTTACAAACTGTTTTAGGTTGGCAGGCATTTCTGAATAATAATAATCTTTTAAAATTCCCTGCCCACACTACTACTTTCTACGACAATTTTTTCACAACAGACTCGTCTATGAAAAGGAGAGCATCCCCATTAGACAGGTAATATTATGTACCAAATCACCCCATCTTTAAAAAAACTGCTTCATCAGCATTAGTATAAAAATTAGACAACCTCTTAATTAGGTTTATGTAAGTTTATTATCATGTTTATAGGTTATGCAGGTAGGTATTTATATGTATCGTATGTATGCAGTGTACGTACACTGCCATTGATTTTCTTCATTTTTATTATTTCGAGTGCTACCCTCCTATAATGTTCTTACATGTCCAGTCCAGGGCATCTTAAGTGTGCCTGGAAGAGATCGCTTAGGCCGATAAGGCCTTTGTATTTCTACTCGTATCTTTTATTTCTGTACTGTTTTCTGTGTTTGTATGGTACATAAATTTATATCTATCTATCTATTAAATCGCTATCACTAGAACCGTACAGCTACCTGGCGTGAGTGGCCATACTACTACGGCGCCGTATCCGAGCTAGGTAGGTAGCGGTAGGTAAGCGGTTTTTTGCCCCATTAATTCTAGCAGTTTTACCTGCTTGTTACGTTTTTAGGGTTCCGTATGCTCACTGTGCTGAACTGCTGGTCTAATTTCGAAATTCAGCAAATTACACTTCGACTATTTTCACCATTTATAAATATATTATAAATAAATAATGCTGGACAATTCACACAGCATTATCTAGCCCCAAGCTAAGCAGAGCTTGTGTTATAGGTACTTGATAACTGATATAAATATATTTCAGTTATCTAGTCCCCATAACAAAAGCTTTGCTTATATTGGGGCTGTGTGAATAGAATTTTTTACACATGCGCATGATCTGCTTCTGTTAGATATGATTTTTGCAGGCACCTAAATTGTGTTAGGATAATTTTTTTCTATTTTGTAGATGATTCATAAACTAGGCTACACCAGATTAATGTATCTTTTAAAGGGCAATGTATACGCTTCTACAAAAAAAACTCCAAATGAGTTGCAAAACTTATCGATGAATAAATTCAAACAAATTGCCAAACATGTCCTTTGTAAAAAGACTTACTACAAAAAATCTGATTATCTAGCTAGACGATAAAAAAAACGTGGGACGACTTTTGCACCAACTCGAAAACTTCTTACAAAAAAACCAAAAAACTTTTTAATATTCTTACAAGGTGAAGGTTTCTTGTTCTCCTCTTTACTTTACCTTAAAAAGTGCTCGGAGGGATGCGGAACGCGCGTGTCTAGAACCGCACTCACCCTGAAGAAGTCCCTCGTTAAGGGATGAAACGTTGGTGTTCTTCCAACACAAGTAAGGTTACGACGTTCGGTTAACCCGTTCACATCCGTAATGAATACCTTATAAAGATTGAAATGAACGCAAACTAAAAGTGATCGCTTTATTTTCTAGTTTTACATGTAATTTGATTTGTGACGTGTCCAAGAGTCCTGTAAGGTCTAAAAGAAGTAAAGCACTCTGATGTTTGATCCGGTAGGTTTCCAAAAGTAAACTCGTTTGGAACCCTTGCAAATCTACTCACTCTTACCAACTTGTTCTGGGAAATTATTGCATTGCTTTTGGTTAGAGTTTTTTTTGGGAAATGTGAACCAATTCAGGATGGGTTTCGGAAACGGCCCTGTTATTGTCCTTTTTGGGATTCAATTGGGTTTTTACTTCTTATAGTTACGGGATGAACTTTAAAGTAACTACGTAAAAATAAATGTAACGTAGATTGGAAATTGAGTTTTTATACTTGGTAAGGTAAGTAATTTTTGAAATGTTATTATTTTCCTTTCATTGTACTTATGCCTTAAAGCGAATCTGACTTAAAATAATCTGTCGTTACCAGAATCTGACCTAAATCGAACAAGAGCCTTTGACTTCTGACCTTAGTATTGCAGAAGGTGAAGGTCCACTTGCTAAGCAGGAGGTGCAGGTAGGATTCGCAGCGCAAAAAAAATATTTGTTTGATCTGCACGTAAGCATCTGTATTTGATCTGGGTCAGTTATTTTCATAATAAGCTATTTAGTTCGTTTGACGAGAGGTGTCGCCGTTGCTCTATTCTAAGGTTTATTTGTATTATAGTGCGTAAAACCTCTAACTTAACGTAACTTGAACATGTTTGGATAACTCTCATTTTGTATTATTTGTTTCATTATTTTTTCTTCTTGGTTTTTTTTGTTATTGCCCAAGTTCATATTTAATTTTTATCTTTTAATTGAGTTAGTACCTAAGTTTAAGATGATTTTGTATCCCTACCTACTTATTGTACCTAATCTCTGTTTGTTTTTTTTATGTGCTGTCTGTGTTTGTGAACCAAATAAAATTACTATATATCTATATCATGTTCCCCTGTAGTTAGCACTAGCTGCGCTGGAGCCGTAAGAGGTCCCATAGATTTTAGAAGAAACTAAGATTTCGTGGCCGGTGAAACGGGCGTGCTCTAACCTAGTTGGTTAGAGCACGCCCGTTTCACCGGTGTTTCGAGTTCCGGTATTCCGTAGGACAAACTCAGAACGGCTAGAACTACTTTTCCAATCCAATCCTTGGTACGTTTCATGTTGTCGTGGCTCGTGCCGCTTTACTGGGCGCGTACCTTTAACCCACTTCTGAAAGTCCTGTAAAGGTTGAGGGGATAGCATAATTATGGTTCTAAGTTATTTTACTACAAGGATACAAATGTTTTATGACCTGTTCAGGCTGATTAGAGTTTCCTATATTAGTCCACAGCTGGACATAGGCCTCCTCTATGCTCTGAGCACCAATAGCGCCCTGTTGTTAGCTTACCGTATCCAGCACTGCCAGCAGTCTTTCGCAAATCGCCGTCCCACCTGGTCGGGGGCCTCCTACACTACGTTTGCCGATACTACGTTTAATTTAATTCTATTATATGATTGTAATTTTCTATGACAGCATAAACAGATATTTTAGCTAAGTAGGTACTGGTGGATTGTTTATCTCTTTTGCTGATAATTAAAAATCGAGTACCTAGGAACCTAAATTAATTGAAAAACACCGATTAAAATAAATGAATATTCAAGATTTGTTAACGTCATCCGCAACTCATGCTTATCGCTCAGTTTATTTGTATCGACTTACTTCCAAATAGTGTAACTACGAATTGTATTATGAAGTAACCCTTTGGTTGCATTTACACAGTAAGCGGGCACCAAGTGTTCTTGTCGAATATTTGTAGGTCGGTAGCCCGTCATACTTTAGCTAATTCAATTTTATCCTCAAAACGGTCTAACTGAACCGAAAAAGTGTAAAGTAAGGCTGATTTTAGAGTCACGCTGACAATTGGCGCTGAGGGGTCAGTATGTATGGTTGCTTTGGAAGGTACCGCCGTTCTAATGTTTGCATCTGTACTTCGCGGCGATCAGCACGATACTAAAATAACTCGCACTGACGACGGTCGGCGCCGACCAGTTACGTGCCGAACTATCAGCGCTGTTGATAATACATATCACTAAAACCAGACTAAAGTTTTTTTTCCAAATACCTATCTACTTTCTATCTCTGCCATTGTTTAATTATTTTAATTAAATTATTAATGCCAATTTTAATTATTTAAGTATAATTCGACAAGTCCTCCTTTTTAACTCCTCACAACTAAATGCTTTGTCGTTGAACGACTGCATCGCCTCGTTGGTAAATATTTTAAATATTATTACAAATGAAAACAAAAACTTATCTCCACAGAATTGTGAATATGCATCGTAATAGAATAGAACTAAGCATAAAAAACAATCACACGGTTTTCTCAAATTTAGTCCTATTTAATAAAAAATAAGCATAAACTTTTGGCCCTGTCTCGCTCCTATGAACGCGAAATCCTAATATGTCTGTCATTTTCACAAAAAAATTATGTTGTATAGGCCCTTAATAGGTAGGCTGTAAGTTTTTCGAGCTTTTTCAGCCAATGTATTGGACAACACACTGATAATTATGTAATTATAAATATGTAATTATAAATATGTAATTATAAATATGTAATTTAGCCACTCCAAAAATACGAAGTCGTTCATTTACGCTTCGAATACATTCCATTAAAATATAGTACTTAGAGTCAAAACAGTGTTTAACTTATAACCGGTTTTATACCTAAATGCGTTCTTTGAACTATTCTGAAGTCCTCGAAATTAAGGGCTTCTTTGGAAAACCGTTTCCGGAATACCTCCAAGTTCGACATTTACCTCGAAGGGAATAGGTAACAAGTTTTGTCCTCAAATTGTTAGTTTAGTTGGAGTTTTTTAGTTTATTTAGTAACTTTTTAGTTGAGATTCAGGCGGGTAGAGTTCTAATGGACTTAGAACTAAACTTTTGAAAGGATAGGGTTTTTTTCATCAGTCCGTTTCGTCCACAGCCATAATACAAGCTGCGCTTTTGTGGTTTTGTCTCACTTCTCGACAACCTTTTGTATAAATGACTACCTTCTGCCGGCTTCTTACTTTTTAACCCAGTAAAGTCTGGGATAAAAAGAAATTTATGTCCGTCTCCAGGATAACCAACCTCCCTGCCGATCTTCATTAAGATCCGTTCAGCCGTTTGGCCGTGAAAAGGTTATAGAAAGACAGACGAAGTAACTGTTACTTTTAAATTTATAATATTTGTATGGATGGACATATATAAAAAGAACAAGGTATAATAAATGATACTAAAAAAACAAAAACTAGGTAAACATTTAATTTTCAAAATGTCTATGTTGATGTACAGAGAGTTGCGGCGGCTTTAAAAAATAATAATGAATCGTATTTTTTTATTGTACCGAGTTTATTTGTTTATTGAAATAAAATTAATGAAACTGAAGTTAAAGATTTTTTATTTTAGGATAATAAAAATTACGTCTGAAGTTTTTCTTCAGCAGTAGAATTCCTTTCCGGAATTTCGACATCTTCGCCACACTTCTTCAAATCTTTGCAAGACGGAAACTTACAAGCATCATCTTTTATCATATCCGAAGCTTTTTCCGCTATCATGATGACAAGAGCGTGAGGACTTCCACGAGGAGTGTCTGGTATAACGCTAGCATCTACAACTCTGAGGCGCTTAACACCATGGACTCTGAGACGTCCATCCACAACTGCACCCATCTGACAAGTGCCTACTGAATGGAAGACACTTATTCCCATGTGCAAAACATAACATTCCCAGTATTTATTAGATCTAAACTTATATTTGTTGCATTCTGGTAACTCAGGATCAACAAACGACGCATTCACTTGCGTAAAGAATGTTGAATTTTCGACTTTGGTGTAGTCTTTTATATAGGATACCATTTTCTTTATATCCTTTTTGCTTCTAAAGAAATTAGTAGTTATTTCAGGATCTTCAAATGGATTGATACTCTTGAGTCGGATATGTCCTTTACACTCAGGATTAAGCAATCCAAGCAAGCCAATAATGCTATTATGGCCGATAACTTTAGTTTGAATTACGTCGGTGATTTCTGGCTTATATCCGAAAACAACTGTAAGAGCCAGTACAAGATATGGTGTAGCTGCCCCCACAATGATTCCAAATAGTTGGTAGTCTGCATACTGTTGATTTTTCTTCAGAGATACTAAGCCTACTAATACTGGAAACGGTATTATCGTTGGTAAAGGTACAAGAGGGTCTACTGGGGATTTGTCTGTTTTGTGAACAACCGCTACGGTTACTTGTTCCTGCCAATTATCTCCTACACGTAAATCTGCTATAACGTCAATATTAAAATTGGCCAGGTGTTCTTTTGGACCTATCCCAGAGAGCATAAGAAGTTGAGGACTTTTGTAAACTCCTGCGCATAAAATGATCTCTCTGCTCGCTTTAACGATAACCTTTTTACCATCTTTAAACGCTTCCACAGCAATTGCTGTTTTGTTCTCGTCGAATATAATTCTCGTTACGTACGTGTGTCTAAATACAAACAAGTTTTTCCTATCTTTCACAGGATGGATGTAAGAATAGGCTGAACACTGCCTTACTCCATCTGTTAAGATATACATGCTCTGTGTGATTCCTAGCGTATCATACCCATTTACATCGAAAACCACTTTATTGCCAATCTCCGCAAAAGATGTCAAGTACGGGTTGGCTGCAAAACTGGGCTGTCTTGCAACTCCCATTGGGCCGTCCAAGCCATGGTATTTGCCATAGCGAGAGTTTTCTATCACAGGGTCCTTAAGATGCTCACTCTTCTTGAAGTAAGGTAGAACATTATGGTAGTTCCAAGTTGGATCGTTGACTATATCTGCCCAGGTATTGAAGGTGTAAGGGGCAGCTCTGACGTGGATGAAGTGGTCCATGCAACTGCTGCCGCCAAGCATCCTTCCTGAGGTCAGCTTAGTCACGTTGCCAGTTTGAGAGCTGGCGGAGTAGGGGTTGTAGGTTGATGTGAAGTTCCAATCCAGTTCTGATAGTGGTTCAGCTACAAAGAGCAGTGGCAACTAAAAAATATAATATAATTTTAAAAATCCGTTTGTAGTTTATCCAAAAGAACTACTTATTTTTTTGTGTATAAGTACCTATATAAATAACATGTCTCGTCGATTTGGCTGATTTAATTCTCTGAGACAAAAATATAGTTTTGATAGTCAATACAATATATTAATAGATTGTCTCTAACAGTCCCGATAGACACCTAGAGTAATAAATTATGTATAAGTTATATTGTAGTATGTTATTAGACTCAATTATAAAAACTTCAATTCAAACTACTTTTGTGTTGTCTGTGGATGAGAATCGAATAGTCTTACCAGTGCTTCTATAGGCGGATTCCCTCCAGCTTCAAGAACACACACGTTGATGTCAGGTTTCTCTGACAGTCGACTAGCCACCACCATGCCGGCGGTGCCTCCGCCCACGATTATGTAGTCACAGCAGGTGTTATCTAAAACGATATATTACACATATTATCTTAATATTTAAATTTTTAGCGTGTCCTGTGACACATACGCCTCTTCCAGCCCTTTCCAGAATTCTGCTGCGTGCGGACCAAGACCACGTAGCACCTCCTACTTTCTTTATGTCATCCTCCCATCTTTTGAGCTGTCTACCTCTTTTGTGTTTGCCTTCACGTGGATACCACTCTCCGTGATTCCTTTGAATTCTAAAATGTTTTTCTTGTAGTATTTCTTGACTATGAAACCAACTCCGTAGCTACCTTTTGTTTGTCTTTTGTAGAACAAGATGTACTTACTCCCCGTAATATAAAACGATAATAGTAATGTTTAACTTATTTTGGCAAGAATTATCGTTTGTCAAAGGTAGCTTAGTGGTATTCCTGAATGACTAAAGCTCTGAGCTCATTTACCAAACAAACAAAATGGCTTCCCACGGCTTTCCGCTTTAAACTAGTGGCCCGCGAGCATGATCAGCATGTTAAGCTTGTCATCTGATACCATTTATGTGGGGTTTATGGGTATTTCCCCCCAGAAGATAAAAACCAATGAGATGCTTTTCAGGGGGAGGAATGCGTCTAGCAGTGGATCAATTTATGCTGTTGAGGTAAGGTGAGGTGAGGTTAAGAAAGATATCCTACATGTTTGTGCTGTACGGTAGCAGTGCATCATGCATGAACAGCATCATGTGAGATTAAAGTGACCTATCTTGCAGGGATGCGGACGCCACGGCGACGACGTTGGCAACGTATCCAAACTTTATATGTCAGATTTATTTATTTTATTTATTATTAAAAACATGTACATCTATCCTTACGGGCATGACGATGAGATGACCATTTTTGTAACATCCTGTATGCTGTGTTTTAATGCAGGTAGGTACCGCTTGAGTACCTAATTGATAACTTTATTTTTATTAGTCTCAGTGGTTACTTACTCTTGAGGAGAGGCTCCGTTGGCCACAGGGGTCCAGTGAGGTGGAGGAGAGTCAGCAGTTCCAAGGGTATTTGTATGGCCTTCACGGCAGCCAGCGCTACCTCGGCCTCAGTCATCTGTGTAGGAACAATTGATTCAATCAATCTATGGCCTGTCTATGGCATGGTCTTTGGCCAGTCGGCAGACGAATTTTTGGGGGACCCAGATACCAGGTGTAAGGATGTAGCAGTGTATGGCGTTATTTTTTGTTATAATATTAATTTATTTCAGGCAACAAAGAAAGTGTACTAAAATTAACTTAATTAGGGCCCAGATAATAAATACCTTAGAGACTAACATAGATAAAAATTTTAATTAACAGAGTCATCGACACTCCGATAACGCACGCGCGGTGTCGTTTGACAGGCGTCCATTGAACTTCCTGAAAACGACACCTTTCGGCCAAAACCCACTGTCCATATACGTAGAGAGTCGATCCGTTGGCACTCTTACCATAAATGAATCGAAGTTCACGTTACGGCGAGACACCAATTTTTTTTGTTATCACCGCACCCAGTTTTGGTTCATTCAAGAACAAACTTAAGGTATGGCTCGTTGAGAAGGCGTTCTAATAAGGTCGAAGATTTTCTCGACAAAAAAGTGTGATGACATTATTATTAGTATTTACTTTTTGTTTTAATCAGAAAGAAAATAACAATCAAATAACAAATTTAAATTAAAACTAGTAGTTACAATAGAAACAATTAAGCTATCTGCAAACTGTTGCAAACAATCTACAGGTAGCTCAACTGATCCATATCAATACCAGTTGGAAGCGTGCCTAAGACACTGGCTGCATTGCCCCGCTGTATAGCAATGCTGATGCGCTGTGCCAGATACTCACCAGCTCTCGGGTCACGCGTCGCTTCGACCAGACGCTCAGATAATTTTTTGAAAACCCGGAGAGCCTCGGTACCCCACGAACCTAGGGTCTCGACTCCAAGGGGAGCAAATGTGTAGGCTCTGTCGAGACCTGCATATTTGCGCCTCTTGAGATCTTCGGCTAAATCTGCCGATCTGTTTTAATTGTTATTTTTTTCTCTGTTGAATTGAATTATTATTACTTACATTAGGTACATTTTTTTTTTTTTTTTCTTATTTATTTATATTTTATTGAAGTAAACCACAGCGTTACAAATTCCTTAAAATACTTAAAATATATAAAACAATAAGGCCAAAAAGAAAATTTATACATACATTGACAATTTATAATTATGTTTGTATGTAGAATGTAAATTTGTTAGTAAGTATAATTTAAATTAGATAATTTGACTTGTAAATATGATTTTACTAATAAAATTACTATATGAGATGCCGGTCTTCTACCTCAGGTACCTACTTCTCCACATCCTCAGCGGTCACGCACGGCGTATAAGACGCGCTTATAGTGCTGCACTCTGGGTAATTCTAAGAAATGAAATACGTTCCCAAAGAGTTTTGGGAATCAGTAGAGTAGTGGCGTTATTTCACTAGATAATTAAATAAAGGGTTCTGGATTTTCGTTGAAATAACCCGTAGGAGTTTCTACGTTCGGCTGTATGTATTTTCGACGGTTTTTAGTCAATAATGGATCGAATTGGAAATTTCTTTCCCTATTGTATGGTACATGAATATTATTTCCCGAGGGGTAAGTATTTGTCCTGAAAAACTTAAAAAAAGTGTGTATTTACACACTTTTTTTAAATTATTTTTTTTTTAAATTATCTAGTGAAATAACGCCACTACTCTACTAGGAATTAGGCACTAAGGAATTTGAAATCTATTTTTTTTTCAAAACATATAACTCCATGTTTATACTTACTATTTTTACAGCTACAATAGATGAGAGAAGAAAAACAACTAATACAATTTAAGATAGCAAGTCGAAATTTAAATACGAGGTACGTAAAATTTATGTATTATTTTGAAATGTATTACGTTCGTACAACTATTCATGAAAATGTTTGTACCTAGGTAGTAAATTTGTAAACCAGTACAGAAGCAAATTATTACTAAAACGAGGGGTCAAACTTTTATGTGACAAGCTCGAATTCAAACTTTATGCAACAACGAAAAAAACATCATCTATTATGTATTATGTATTGGTGAAAATATCACTTTAACTAAACGAAAAATAAAATAAATACTATGTTGTTTTGTAAGCTTTACGGGAAAATACTAATCCCTTGGGAAAAAAAAATTATAGAAACAAATCGGTAATTTTTTAATAGGTCCATAATTGACGAAAAAATCGGTGAATATACTTATGTAGCTTATGATATTATATTTGGATCCTACTATACGAGTATACATTCCCTATTGATGCCTATTATCAGTAATGTGCAGTTTTATAAAATGCTAGCTTCTATCCGCAGATTCTCACCGCTTTTCCGGGATAAAAAGTCGCACTGTCTACCTCCCTGCCAAATTTTATTATGATCCGTTCAACATATTAGGCGTGAAAACATAACAGACATACATACAAAGTTACTTTCGAACTTATAATAGTAGTTTGGATTGTAAGTTGACCTTAGTTACTACCTTAGGAAGGAAGAGAGAGTATGGATTGTCTGGGTCTCAAAATAAGACCTTGACTGTTCTGAAGAAAACCTAATTTACTAATAGAATAGTCACAGCCTTATCAAATTTTAGCACGAGTACATCAAAGAAACCGTATGTTATAGAACATCTAGGTAGTCATTATGTATTTATTTTATACTTTAATTTATATGTAAATTTCATTTACTATCCGGGCAATAAATTAAGTTTAGGTTATTTATGTATATTGCATTTTAGTTATTTTACTAAAACATGACATTAAGATATTTTAGTCCATGCAAGAAATAATCTAAAATTATATTATCGAGATAGCGTAGCTTAGGCAAAAAGCAGTCGGAAAATGTTAGCTTTAGTTCATAAAATAACGAAATTTAAAGTTAGATTCAAAGTTTTCAGTATTCTATGTTTTTAGCACCATAAAATGGTAGGCGCTATATTATTACGTAATACGGCTGTTTAGGTAAACTAAAAAGTATCAAATATTATCAGCAACATCAGCGTATTTTGTTTAGATCTGATCTAAATGATACACTATACCTTAGCTAAACTCTTTGTAGAGAATGTGTAGCACAACACCAAAAACCTCAATACCGTTTTCGGACAGGAGCGTCTTAAAATGAACATGGGTAAGACAAAAATCATGTCAAACGCCCATCGCACCCATACCAGTCCACGTTGGAAACTATGTTATCGAAGTTGTTGATCACTCTGTCTACCTAGGCCAAATGGTACAATTAGGTAAATCCAACTTTGATAAAGAGGTCAGCCGTGTAGAATCCAACTCGGATGGGCAGCGTTCGGGAAGCTTCTCAATATCTTCTCATCACAGATACCGCAGAGCCTCAAGATGAAAGTCTTTAATCAGTGTGTGTTATGTTACCATTACCAGTGATGGCCTACGGATCCGAGACGTGGTAGCAAAGTATAGGCCTTGTTCATAAGGGTTACAGGAAAAATCGTGCTAGATCCGTTAAGGGCGTGGAGTACCCATCATTTCTGACTTATTTCACTATGAAACCCCCTACCCTAAACTTAACCCATTTCGAGATATTCGACTTTATATGTTTATTTATTTAACAGCAAAAAATAATTACAACTAATATTTACACTTACATCTATTTACTAAAAATCTAAGCCGTCACCAGAAGGCAGAGTGCCCAGAATGCTGGCAGCATTGCCACGTTGAATGGCAATGCTAATTCGTTGACCGAAATAAAAACCAGCATTCCGATCACCTGTGGACTCTATTAGTAGTTTTGTAAGATGACTTTCGACTTTTAATTTTTTTATTGAAAAGTGCCGATTTTTAGGCTACTAAATTTATTTTTGTTTATTTTGTGTATCTTATTATTATTATTATTGCATTTTTACATGTGTAATAAGATGCTTTAGGACGTCAATCATTAAAATAATGCATAAATTAATTGAATAGACCGTAGTAGAAAAGTGAAAGTTAAGAAATAAAAAAAAAATTAGAAAGTTTATTTTTCTCTAAGGGATATCTAAAAAAAATATTATGGCAATTCTTCGGCGGAAAATTAAAAGGCGAATATCTCGAAATGGGTTAAGTTTAGGGTAGGGGGTTTCATAGTGAAATAAGTCAGAAATGATGGGTACTCCACGCCCTTAACGGATCTAGCACGATTTTTCCTGTAACCCTGTATAGTCGCTCAGCGGGCTATGGAAAGAGCTGTGCTCGGGGTTTCTCTACGTGATAGAATCCGGAATACTGAAATCCGTAGAAGAACTAAAGTCACCGACGTAGCTCTCAGAATTAGCAAGCTGAAATGGCAGTGAGCAGGTCATATAGCCGCTGGGGAATAAAGATTCTCCGGCGCTCTCAGTGGCGGCCGGATGCAACGCGGAAGGGAGTCTTGGGAGACCATCAACTCGATGGACCGACGACATCGTAGCGGTCGCAGGGAGTCGATGGATGGAGGCGGCTCAGGATCGCTCTTTGTGGTGTTTTATGGGAAAGGCCTACGTCCTGCTGTGGACTGGGTGTACCCAGTGGGCTGATATGATGATGATTATAGGTATATATTATGTACTATACTTCAAAGATCTTCAAAAATCCAAATAGTAAAAAAACCCTCTCAGTATTTCCAAAAAGTAGCCACGAACTATTCCAATAAAATATAACACAAAGGTGGAATCTACCTCTATTCTGAACCTACAGGGTGTATCAGAAGTTCTTATTCAGAACAAGTCTCTATTTCAAACCGAACTAAAAAGAATGAGTTCTGTGCTGGTCGTTGTAAATAAATACAAGTGTATATGTATAAGTGAATGTTTACTACTTTCGCAGTTCATTGTTTTATTTTCTTTTGTTTTTTATTGATATATGCAAAACGAAGCCGCAGTGTGTCAACAATAAAAAATATAATAATATCTGTCTGTGTATTGTATTGTATTATGTTTATCAGTTACTAATACCTATAACACAAGTTCTCCCTTGGCGCTAGATAATGCTGCATGATTTGTCCATATATTTTTTTTATTTTATTGCAAGCTACTTGATCGTTTCTGATTACATCTGATCACTTCTATTCTGGTCTGCCTCTCCCGTGTCACCTTGTACATAACAAAATGTGGGTACAATACGGGCTACTGAAATGCGGGTGTGAATCCAGCACTCCGGACATTCGGGAAATGATTTCACTCACATTTTACATTAAACTCTCGGGGCTTTTAGATATAAGTTTTGAAATATTTCATTGGTTTATATTTTTATTCTCGTAATTCGTTTTTATGTTATAGATTCAGGCTTTACTTTGCACATATTCATTGCAAAATATACTGAAAATACTGTAATAATTCCTAGTAAAACCTTTTCTGATAAAATCAAACAAAATGCAATTCGCGTTCATCGCCCGCCCACAAATTTACATGACATACAATCAGAAAAGTTGTAATCGTAATCACTTACCCTCCAATTTCAAAATCGAAAGATCGAATCGTTTGACGACCTCTGTGGCGCAGTGGACGAAGGTCCGCATGCGACGCTGGAGGTTGTTTGTTCGATTTCCGCCTTGGGACAAATATTTGTATAACTTGTAAGTATAATATAATTGTAAATATTTGCACCATCTGCAGGTTTTTCTTCCGGGTGTTCTGTTCGTTTTCTGTGTAATAAATAATATCTATCTAATAATGTATTATATTATGTAATCAGTTATCTAGTACCCATAACACAAGCTCTGCTTAGCTTGGGGCTAGATAATGCTGTGTGAATTATCTATGTGTGTATTCCAACACACTCAGTCATAACCTATTTGTAAAAGAAAAAACAACACCAACAATGAATTTATTATTTATTTATTGTATAATTGTAATCTGTTTATATTTAAATTCCTCTTTTATTAACATCAAACATCAAAGTGCTTTATTTCCTTTGGACCTTACAAGACTCTTGGACACGTCACAAATCAAAGTAGTAACTATCTTTTAACGGTAAAGTAAAGAAGCGGACAAGAAACCTTTACCTTGTTAGAATGTTAGTTTTTGAGGTGGAGCAAAAGTCGTCCCAGGTTTTTTATCGTCTAGATAATCTGATATTTTGTAGTTAGCATTTTTACAAAGGAAACGTTTGGCAATTTGTTTGAATTTATTCATCGATAATTTTTTTAGGTACATTCCCCTCTAAAAGAAACATTAATCTTGTGTAGCCTAGTTGTGGGCTGAGCGAGTTTATTCTTATTTCTAGTTGTATGTCGCTATTTTTAGAGATTTTGTTTCATCATCATCATCATCATCAGCCTTTTTCAGTCCACAGCTGGACATAGGCCTCCCCTAATGAGCGCCATAGCGCCCTGTCTTCAGCTTGCCGCATCCAGCATCTGCCAGCAGTCTTTCGCAAATCGTCATCCCACCTGGTCGGAGGGCGTCCTACACTACGTTTGCCGAGTCGCGGTCTCCACTCAAGAACACGTTTACCCCAGCGGTTATCGGTTCTTCTCGAGATATGGCCAGCCCACTGCCACTTCAGCTTGCTAATCCTTTGAGCTATGTCGATAACCTTAGTTCTCTGTCGGATGTATTCGTTGCGAATCCTATCCTTCAGAGAAACACCGAGCATAGCTCTCTCCATAGCTCGCTGGGCGACTTTAAACTGGTGGACCAGCCCTACCGTGAGTGTCCACGTCTCAGCTCCGTAGGTCATGACGGGTAGGACGCAGATTTTGTTTCGTGTTATTGCAATGTGTCGTGTTTCGTGAAATTGTTCAAATAAATTTATTTTATTTCTTTCTGTCAGAATGAGTGGTCAACAAGTTTTGTCTTCTCTGATTAAATGGCACGTCTTTCTTCACTTCCCTTATAATATAAAGGAAGGCGAGTGGTGTACGCGAATTGCATTTATATTGGATTCTAGCAGAGATACATTTGTGTGGAATTTTACTAATTATTATATCCATAAATTCGTTGTTTCATAGTGAGTTAAACTTTCTGGATCAACAAATAAATTTATAGCAGAGGCCTATGTACAGCAGTGGACAAGTATAGATTGATGATGACGATAAATTACGAACAATCCTTATAATTAAGGGTGAAAAATTGGGGCAAAAGGAGTAATTACTTTTCTTCAAATTTTAAAAGAAACCCTTAATTGAAACTTTGTACCTTTGGCGCCTGGTAACATTTTAACTGAAAATCTCGATGAAATTAAAATCAATACAAAATTTGACGTTAATTTAGAACATAGATAGTTTCAGATGTATGCGATGGATGTATGCCGTCTATGATTGTTTTAAATCCAAACAAGATGCAAGCCGTAAAATGGATGAAATATCAAAATGAAATATCCAGAATTCCCTTTGACATCAAACGAAAGTTGAAAATATAAAATTAATTAAAACATTTTGAGGGTTTAAAATCAGTGGATTTGTTAATTTTGGGGAACCGGAAAGTTATTCGGAGTTAAGAATTAAGTCAACTTAGTATCACTTAGAGGGACTACTTAATAGGTATACATAAACCGCGCGCGATCAAAAGGGGATGGAACTCTGTGGAACTGAAACAAGCGCTCTGATTGAGGCATCATGAGGTCTATAAGGTGAGAAATGAAAAGTTCTTTTTTATGTGTTTTCAATCATTTACAATTATTCTTAAATTTTATTTAACTGTTACAACTAATATGCAGGTCTTGACAGAGCCAGCATTTGCTCCCTTTGGAGTCGAGACCGTGGTCCGTGGGGAACCGAGGCTCTCAAAAGTTTTCAAATTTTTTATCAAAGCGTCTGGTCGAAGCAAAGTTACCCGAGAGCTGGTGAGTATCTGGCACAGCGCATCAGCATTGCCATACAGCAGGGCAATGCTGATGCAGCCAGTGTCTTGGGCATGCTTTCAACTGGTATTGATATGGATTAGTTGAGCTTCCTGTAGATTGTTTACGACAATCTGCAGTTAGCTCGTTTTTTTTAGCGTTTCAATTAAATAAATACTAGTTTTAATTTAATTCTATTATTTAATTATAATTTTCTTCGTTACTAATATTAATTTAATTAATTCTTGGTAAACGTACAATGCTGTCTGAGGGTACAAAAATAGATCTATATTTATCTAGAATGTCTATTCTAACCCATTTAACATCCACAAAGGTTGATGTATTTGGTGCCACAACCAGACGCTGAGGTCTTAAGCCACAGACAGCAATATACAGCTGGGTTAACGCATTCACTGCTATGCCTTTCCAGTGCGGGTTGCATTGGAAAGGCTGCTAGGGAAACTGTCCAGGCGCATGCGTCGGAATTAATATAAATAAATAACGCTGTGTGTGCAGACAATCCACACAGCATCATCTAGCCCCAAGCTATACAGAGTTTGTGTTATGGATGCTAGGTGACTCATATGATACAATACATGTTTAGATATTTTTATTACATAAAAAACGACCAGACCACCCAGAATAAATATCTAACGATGGAACAAACATTTGTCCCTAGGCGGGAATCGAACCCACAACCTCCTGCGTCACAGGACCTTCGCCCACCGCGCCACAGAGGTCGTCGAAAAAGAGAGACAGGGCAGCCAGTGCCCACAGCACTGCCCTCTCATCTTTACCTCTCCTAGGCCTCACGATTATTTTCGATACATTGAATCTGATGGACGATGAATGTTATGCTAGAAAAAACACACAGCATCTAGCCCCAAGCTAAACAGAGCTTGTGTTATGGGTACTAGATAACTGACATACATAATGGAATACATTACTTAGATATTTTTTACTATACATACCTACCCCATGAACACCTAAAAAAAATATCTGCAGATGGTACAAACATTTTTACCAAGGACAATTAACATTGCTATCACAAGTCACAGTGAGATTTTATATATATATTTAACTGTCTGTTCTGTTATATTAATTAATTAACTGAATAAACATTTTTCCGCCGAAACGGCAGAATGGAATTCGACGAAGCAAAATTTGAGAGATGGAATCCCGAGGAAGGACAAAATTCTACTTTTATCCCTGAAAACTCGTGCTAAAACGCGGTCAGAAGATACCTAGCTTAGCACAGATAATAGAGGGCGCTGTAGCGTACTGTGTACTTTTCTCGGTATTTTATGTTTTGTAGAATAAACCAGCTAAAATATTCTAAGCTGTGACTTTCTTTGTTAGAAATCTGCCGTAGCCAAACTCAGATAAAGATGTTTAATATTCGGAATTTCTTGAGATTAATTTATTGAGGTACCTTTATTATCATCTACCCTTTTGAGGTACCTTAAGGTACTTGTCTATCGCAGTCTGTACCTTTGATAGATATCTTTGGGTTATTGTACTCTCTATTCAATTCAATGCATTTATGTCAGTGACATGCGATTCCCAACCCGCATGTCCAGCGGGGATTACCCTACCTCCCACATTATATACTAGTTCATCTAATTTTGTGTTCTGTTTTAAGTTAATTTCTGTGTTTTTTTAACTATTCTTTTTATTATTATGTTTTTTTTCAGCATCTTTCTGTATTCTTTGCTATAGATAGCTCTATGTCCACAAGCATTTATTTAACAGCAAAAAATAAGAAAATTCTAAATAATCTTTCTATTTCTTTCGAAATAAATAATCCCTAAAAATCCTTAATATTAGTGTAATTTCTCAGGACAATAAAATTTAATGACTGGTTTTAAAAAAATCGTGCCAATTCTAGCTATCTGAAGAATTACCTATTTAAACGTAAAATGCAGGGTTCTACCCGTTTGTGGCTAAGCGTTCGCGTTTGAATTTTCTATTTCGTTTTTGGTTTCTAGTTTCCTTTCTGCTTTTGAGAGGGAAATTGGATGCTCTCGTTCTGCTTTTTAAATTGTCTTGAAATATCTTCTCCTTGAAAAATCATGAAGCTCCGACTTTCGTGGGATTTTGGGAATACTTTTCATAAGACGTAGGGAATGACCCCTTCTTTCTAAAAATACTACGTATTTCCTTTCGAAAATTTTAAGTATTTTTTCCCTCTGTTTCCATTAGACAATCGAGGAGAGAAGATTTTAAAAATATATATATTAATACGTACGAAATTAAAATCTTGATCTTGAAACGAATACACAAGAGAAAAAATAACAATGGAACCAAAATTGTAACCATGTGCATTTCGAGCTAGAAGGAAGAGGAAAAATTATACTATAATTATACTACTTCTTTTTTTAGTGCTCTTTGAATATTTGAAAAGATGTACAATAATTTTATATTTTTGAATTAGGTAACAATTTTTTTTACTGTACAAAGGGGCCCTTTGCATTTGAAAAGAAGTAGGATAATTGCTTGTCTTCCTTCCAGGTCGAAATGTACATAGTTACATTAATCTATAACAGGTGTAGGTATCAGGTAAATTTTCAGAAACTCGAGCGATCCCCTTTCTTTTTTGTATACCGGAGGCCTGGATTTGTGACGTCAGAAATCAGAATCCATTCTGAAGTCAAAGATTTTGGCCAATTTAATGAAAGAACAAAAGAAAATCGCGACAGGTGTGTTTGTTTTTTCTATCACAGTGTAACTCCCAATCGTAGGATTCCTATTTTAATGCTCCAAAAGTAAATGCGAGTTTCGTTTCGGCCAATAGGTTACTCTAAAAACACAGAATTAGAGTAGAGATTTCTACAAAAACTGAACGAAGCACGCATTGCATATGGAAAATTACCAAAATTTACCAAACGTGAGGATAATTATCACTTGACAGAAAAGAGCTAAATTCGATAATTTTCTGTACAATCCACAATTCCATAAGCAGATATTTATGAAAATTGTTTACAATAATGTGAATCATTGTCTATAATATGGTAGGTACCAGAAACAATTAAAGACCTCAATTGTAATTGATTTATACAAAAATTTAATTATTGGCTCATCAACAAATGTTTTTAAAGTGTAAATTCAATATATTAATTTTAAGAAGAATAATTTTGACTTCAATTAAGTATCTGATAGTGAATTATTTTTTTCGAATCCATTAGGTATTCTTGATTATTTTAACTCCTTATATTTGTTGATTTTAGTTTGTTTAAAGTATCTACAAAAGAAATAATCGCAATGGTATAAATATGGTAGAATGGTAGCTTTTGGTAGATCTACTTGGTAGTTTTTCTCTTTTGTTTTTCGTCCTACCTCTCACTTCTCTGTTTAGATAAAAGCAGTACAGACGTATACCCCATATTAAAAAGTGGATAATAAAGAAAGTCATTATAAAATCCTCAAACAGTTGTTTTACATGAAAACATTACCTATAATCTCCTAAAGGTTATGGGCCTAGACTAGCTTGCTAAAGTGTTGTGTAAATTATAAACAAAAATAAGCTCAAGTTTCGATCTACAAAATGGATCACATGAAATCGAAGCGGAACATTAAGCCTTTCGAAGGTGAAAAATATAGCGTGTGGAAGTTTCGCATTCGTGCCTTACTAGCTGAGATGGACGTTATAAAAGTGATCGACGAGGACCCTATCATACGTTCCAGTGAGTGGGAAAAAAGCAATCGAATTGCTAAAAGTATTATTGTGGAGTATTTGTCCGATTCCTACCTCGGATTTGCAAAGGAGGACAGCACAGCGCGGGAAATTTTAAAAAAGTTAGATCAACTTTACGAACGAAAAAGCATCGCGACGCAGTTGGCGTTACGTAAGAAGCTACTGGTGCTAAAACTACAAGGTGACCAGCCCCTTGTTAAACATTTCACACTTTTCGATGACCTCATTACCGAATTGCTAGCTGCGGGCGCAAAGTTAGAAGAAACCGACAAAGTTGCTCATTTATTGCTGACGCTACCCTCAACCTACGATGGCGTGATAACAGCTATCGAAACGCTGTCTGAGGATAACCTGACTCTGGCTTTTGTGAAAACGCGGCTTTTGGATCATGAAGTTAAACTCAAAAATGACTCGAGTGACACCAGTGCGAAAGTTTTATATGTAGAAAACAAAAGCGAATCGACGGGTAAAAAACGAAAGTTCGACAATACACAGTCTTCACAGAACCAAAAGCAGAACAACTGGAGAGATAACAAAGCGCGAAAGAAGATGCAAAATAATAATGTGAAGTGTTATCACTGCGGACGCAAGGGACATAAAAGAAATGACTGTTTCTACTACAAGAAAAACAATCAGAATCAGCCACAGAAAGCGGAAAGGGCAAGGACTGTTCAAGCGGTGGAAATCGACAAGTCCAATGAATTCTCTGGGTTTGCCTTCATGACCGGCGAATATTCAAACCAGGACCAAGGGAGCAAAATTACATTTTTATTGGATTCTGGCGCATCGGACCACATAATAAACAGGGAAGATCTTTTCGTTTCTCACGTAGTTTTGCAGCCACCACTTAAAATTTCAGTAGCTAAAAGTGGGCAATTTATTTCAGCTACAAAAAGGGGAACGCTTCAGGTAACTACCAACATGGGCATTCAAGGAACTTTGGAGGACGTTCTGTTTTGCAGCGAGGTGCCCTACAACCTTCTATCGGTCTCCAGGATGCAGAGCGCTGGATACTCGGTAGTATTTGGACAGCATGGCACCGACATATGCAAGAACGGTAAATCCATTATGCAAGGTAGGCCTGTAAATAATCTTATTACTGTAGATTTTGATACTTGTGTTAATGTGACCGGCTCAGCTTCCCAAATGTGCACTACTGATAAAGACAGTTATAAATTATGGCATCAACGATTAGGTCATATAAGTAAAAGTAAATTCTTAGAGATGAAAAATAATGACATGGTTGATGACATTGATCAAATTAGTTCAGTAGCACCTAGTGATGAGTTATGTGAGGCATGCATAAATGGGAAACAGAGTCGATTACCGTTCAACCAAGTTAAAGACAAAAGTTATGTGAAGCGACCATTATTTATTGTACATTCTGATGTTTGTGGCCCAATCACTCCATCAACAGTGGATAACAAAAACTACTTTGTACTCTTTGTTGATGAATATACTCATTACTGTGTGACGTACCTACTGACTTATAAATCAGACGTGTTTTCTGCCTTCAAAGATTTTGTAGCTAAAAGCGAGTCAAAATTCGATACAAAGGTAACTAACTTATATTGCGACAATGGCGGGGAGTATTTATCCACCGAAATGAAAAGTTATTGTGTCGAAAAAGGTATCACTTATCATTTAACGGTACCCAGAACTCCGCAACAAAACGGTGTATCTGAGCGGATGGTTCGAACTATAGTTGAAAAATCTCGTTCAATGATAAATGGTGCTCAGTTAGACAAAGCATTTTGGGGTTTTGCTGTCTTAATGGCTGTTTTCTTGATAAACCTTACACCAACTAAAAGTTTAAAATGTGCTAAAACACCATATGAATTGTGGCATAATAAAAAACCACAACTTAAGTATCTTAAGGTTTTTGGTTCAACTGTTTATGTTCATAACAAAATGACAAAATCAAAGTTCGATGCAAAATCATGGAAGGGCATTCTTGTAGGTTATGAACCAAATGGTTATAAAGTTTGGGATCCTACGAGTGACAAGTGTGTTGTGGTCAGAGACGTTATCGTAGATGAGACTTGTTTTATGCAATCCAGGCCCGTTAAAGAACCTGAAGGGAATGTTGGAAATTCTCATGACGAAACTGATAGTCGTAAGAAATCAGTGTCAATAAAGTCTCGGAAATCTGATCGATCTAAATCAGATGTTGCGAAATCTGATGAGTATGTGTGCCCTAGTAAACTTCGTAAGGTAAACCATGATAATGTAGAACCAATGCCTGTAAGTAGTAAGTCTGATACAATGTCTGATACGCAACAAAACACAGAAAACAATTTTGAAATGAGGAGGAGTGATAGGCTTAAAGGTCGTCCACATATAACTTATAATGATAATAATAAATTTGATTTTGATTCTTATAATAAAAATGAGTTAAATTCTCATTCTGTAAACAAAACATGGACTATAGTACCACGACCGGAAGGTAAAAATATCGTTGATTGTAAGTGGATTTTTACGATTAAAAACGACGAATTTGGAAAACCTTTGCGTTATAAGACGCGACTTGTAGCACGAGGCTTCAGTCAAGAGTACTTAACCGATTATAATGAAACTTTTGCCCCTGTAGCTAGAATAGCTAGCTTCAGATTTTTGCTAAGCTTTGCCAACCAAAATAACTTGTTAGTTCATCATATGGACGTAAAGACTGCCTTCTTAAACGGCGATTTAAAGGAAGAAATATATATGAAAATTCCTGAAGGTGTGTCAAATAATAACAATAATAACTATGTCTGTAAATTAAACAAGGCTTTGTATGGGTTGAAACAGGCGGCAAGATGTTGGTTCGAAGTATTTGAGCGTTCGCTGAAGCAAGAGGGTTTCCAAAATTCTTCTGTAGATAGATGTATATATGTACTTAACAATGGTGATGTTCACAAAAATATTTATGTGGTACTATATGTCGATGACTTAATAATAGCATGCAAGAAAAATGAAAGAATGATTAATTTTAAAAATCATTTAATGAGTAAGTTTGAAATGACTGATTTAAACGAAATAAAACTATTTTTAGGCATAAAAATAACTAGAAGCTATAACAAAATAACTCTAGATCAAAGTGCTTACATAAAAACAGTTTTAAGTAAGTTCAATATGCAGGATTGCAAACCTGTAAACACACCCCTAGAAAATAAACTGAATTATGAGGAATTAAATTCAGAAGAAAAATACGACGCTCCATGCCGTAACGTTATTGGTTGCTTGATGTATATAATGCTGTGTACTCGCCCTGATTTAAGCACAAGTGTAAATATATTGAGTAGATATACTAAATTCAATAACAAAGAATTGTGGCAGTGTCTGAAACGAGTGCTACGGTACTTGAAAGGCACAGTAGATTTAAAATTGTGTTATAAAAGGTGTGAGTACAATAATATTCTATGTGGCTATGTAGATTCGGATTGGGGTGGTCAGGACACAAAAGACAGAAAGAGTACATCCGGGTATTTATTTAAAATGTTTGACTCTTGCACAATAACCTGGAATACTAAAAAACAAATGTCTGTAGCAGCCTCCTCCACTGAGGCTGAGTATATGGCTCTATATGAAGCTGTAAGAGAGGCTCTTTGGCTTAAATCATTAGCAATCAGTATGTACATAGAAATTGATAAACCTATAATTATTTTTGAAGATAATAACGGCTGCATATGTATAGCTAATAATCCGACTAATCATAAGCGGACAAAACATATCGATATTAAGTATCATTTTTCTAGAGAGCAGATTGAGAAAAATGTAATAACATTAAATTACATTCCGACAGGTCAGCAGTTGGCGGATGCGTTGACGAAGCCGTTGCCTTCCGTCACCTTTCAGGCGATGAGAAGTAAAATGGGTCTTGAATAATTGATTTTTCAGTCAATACATGTAAATTAATTATATTTAAATAATTAAGATTAATCTGAGTTATAATTAGATTAGAAATGATTGGTCTGATTAGGTTTTACTGGGTTTCCCTAATCCTAGCAACGAATGTTGGACCATTACTAATGTATCCCAGAGAAGATATGGTTGGTATACGATCTGTCTAGGATGGTTTATGTTTATATAATGAATACACATTTTGATGATTATTTTTTTGAGGGGGCGTGTTGATTTTAGTTTGTTTAAAGTATCTACAAAAGAAATAATCGCAATGGTATAAATATGGTAGAATGGTAGCTTTTGGTAGATCTACTTGGTAGTTTTTCTCTTTTGTTTTTCGTCCTACCTCTCACTTCTCTGTTTAGATAAAAGCAGTACAGACGTATACCCCATATTAAAAAGTGGATAATAAAGAAAGTCATTATAAAATCCTCAAACAGTTGTTTTACATGAAAACATTACCTATAATCTCCTAAAATATTCACCAACATTATAATATTTGTATACCTGTTTGCGAGGTAAAAATTATTAATAATAAATTTACATCACTAAATAAATACATTTACCTACATCACTCTGGTTATAAGATCGGCTAACCGACATTTCGGACACTAAATTATCGGACACTTTGTCCGAAATGTCATATTTTAATTTTAACAATTTCTTCACTGACTTTTCGGACACTATCAAAACATTGAAGCTGTTTTGTACAATCAGCTTGAAAAGGTTTAAAGTTAAATACTACAAAATAAACATTAAATACTAAGAAAAAGAGCTTTACCAAAGCTGAGTATTTTAGAATAATTTGTAACGTGTATCACTGTTATACACCACACTAGATTATAATATATTGAAAAAAAAACCTTGCACATTACAAGTTGAAGGTGCCATGTACACTTACTCGGAGTGAGTGCAAAATACCTTGGGAGTCTTTCTTATGTTACTCACATTGAGATTGAAACTGAATATATGCAAGACCATTAGTAATAGTGAGCTCTGACATTTTTTCATTTGAAACATAAAACATGTTATTTTTATATATATATTTTTTTTTATGGCAATGCCAACATTATGGAAACATATACATGATTACAAAGTTTCTTAGTAGATAAAGGTTATTTTTATAGCAATGCCAACATTATGGAAATACATAAACATGATTACAAAGTTTCTTAATAGATGAAGGAGGTGAAGCTCTATTTTTCATTAATGACCTGTTGCTATCAGTTGGAATTAGAATGCAGGTACACCATGGTCAAGACCAAAGAATACCTACTACTATTAACTGATTAAAACTACCAACTGCAGGACAATGACCTGGCCTTATTAATTAAAAAACAAAATCCTACTGCTATTTTGTTTGAGTAAATGCATCTCACACAGGTAAAAGTTAGTGCACACTAACACTGCATTAGAATCTGGTATATTTCACTTTTATTAAAACAGAGAAAAGTGTAAGTATAAGTCATAAGAGCTTAAATATTTTTTTTCTAAGCTTTTTATTAATCATGTAGCAGATCAGTACACAGTAACTTGGTTACATAAAATACATGATTTACAATAAATAATTTGACATCTTAGATAACCAAACCATCACGGTTTTACTGGGATATCATCCACTTTTTGAAGAGTGATGCATCGGTTGCAATCACCTGAACAGAAGGTTTCAGTCAGATGGACGATAACCTAACCAAATATCTGACACTCATGCCAAAATGTCTGACTATACCATTCTAACATAAGTAAAATTTATTATTTGATGTACAAGGGAAACTTTATCTTATTGGCAAAAACAAACTCACTGGAGTTATAATGCTGATGTTCTTTTAAGAGAGTTATAGAGTGGCTAACTGCCATTCTAATAATCATGCATGCGGCTAAACTCATTAATGTTTAAGATATCATTGGATTCATCTTGGCAATTTAACTTTATTATCTGACTGTACAAAACAGGGTTTATCATCGGTGTCCGAAATGTCGGTGAAGAAATTGTTAAAATTAAAATATGACATTTCGGACAAAGTGTCCGATAATTTAGTGTCCGAAATGTCGGTTAGCCATAAGATCTGACTCATGTCCCATCTTACAACAATAGTGATGTATAATTTTTGTACCTGTAACGTATTCGGGAAATAACAAAAAAAATATGTACTTTATTATTTCATATTAAAATGAGATATTATCTCGATACTACTATCTCGTCACATCGAACTCAAAACTTTGAACTACATACTTAAATTTGTTAAGTAGACTTCTTCAATTTAAATTACATCACACCATAATCAGTTTAATCACCAATGTTATCAATCCAACGAACTAAAAGCAATAAACGCCATGCCGATAAGGGAATGGTGAATAAATCAATCAATGCTTGTGATTGAGTGTTTCCTTAGCGTTATTTTATGGGTCCAGTGGCTGTAGGCTCCACGGTCAGTGGTTGGTCTAGGAGCTGAGGGGTTTTTACGTACTTTATACATTCGAAAATGTATTTCCGCTGTGGTGACTCACGATGAGGCGTTTTCCAAGAACCCTAAAATAAAATAATATATAATAATATTTACCTTAGAGCTCAATAGAGTTCTAAGGATAATATTATATCAGAAAGAAAATAACAATCAAATAACAAATTTAAATTAAAACTAGTATTTACAATAGAAACAATTAAGCTATCTGCAAACTGTTGCAAACAATCTACATTATACAATATATAATATTATTGTTATGTGCATAATAATTATAGTATTATATACATTAAAGTTATATTTTAAAGTTATATTACAGGGCGTTCCATAGCCCTACCACATGGAGGGAAAGTATCTTCAATATTGTAGATAGAAAATTTTACTGAAAGAAGACTTCATTTTAATTTTTAAAATAATTTAAACTTTTTTTAATCTACAATATTTAAGGTACTTTCTCTCCATATTGTGGCATGGCTGTGGGACGCCCTGTATTGTATTTTTTCCGCTAAAGATTATTAAGATTTATACAAAGAAGATTTTAACAGACATTAAGATTTGTACATATAAGGCAGAGATCTTTCTATTCTTTTTCGATCATATTTTTTCGAAGTCGATAGAATTTAAGAAACTCCTACCATTGTAAATTAATTGAATTCCCCTGAGCTCTCGCACTAATCAAAGACCCAATCGCCACCAATTATGTAAAACATGCCTTTGTTTCCCATTCTACAAATTGATCGACTTCGCGGAAGGCAAATTAGTTAAGGATTTTCTTCGAACATATAAGTACTTTACTTACCTACTTTTAGACTTGCTATTTGCTGCCTTTGCTTGCATTCTGATAATAATATTCTCTGTAAGTAAAGATAAAGATATTTTATTGCACAAAACATGGTATATAAAGGTAACTAAGTACAAGGTTGTGAGCTCATGTTTCACTATTACATAGCATGCAATTAATTAATATTTCTAGGCTTAAAATTAATCAATTCATTAATGTCATAAACATTTCGTTCATTTAGCCAGTTCAATATTTTCTTTTTAAATAAATAGTCATTTAATAATTTAAAGTCATTAGGCAACTTGTTATAAATTTTAACTCACATTAGTCAAGCAGCTTTTTTGATTTTTCAGTTTGAAAGAGTGTGTTTATATAGTATATAGTTTATGTGTAAATATATTGAGTTAGGTAATTTGTAATATTTATTTAATATAATTATGTTTTTCAATATTCTGTTATATTCATATTTATTTTAATTGTTGTACACCCCCTGCCTTTCTTATATTCATAAATAGTTGTTTCCATCCCAAGGTTGCCTGGAAGAGATCGCTTCTAAGCGATAAGGCCGCCCATTGTACTTGTTTCATGTAATGTCTTTTTTGTAATGTTCTTTTTCTGGTGTACAATAAAGTGTTTTGTATTGCATTGTAAAGAAGGAAAGTAAGTATTTTATGTTATGAAAATAAGTCTTCCCGTTTTTTCCAAAATGTATCAGAGCGTCTGGTCGAAGAGCATCAGCATTCTTGTGGGCAACGTCTTGCGACTAGTATATGGACCAGTTGAGCTTCCTCTAGATTGTTTGCAACAGTTTGCAATTATATCGTAGTAAATACTAGTACTAATTTTGAGTTTTGTTATTATATTGCCTTCGCACTCGGGACAATCTCTGAAAATGAACGTCGCTAGTGTCGTAAGAAATCAAAGAGTCTCATATTGGACTGGGCGAGTATCGATTTCGTGGCTTAGTTGGTTGGAGTACACCAGACCTGTACTGAAGGTGAGGCGCGGGTTCGAGTCCCGCCGAAAACGAAAATTTTTAGGAACTTATTAATAATTTGTTTCTATTCTTTAGCTTGAGACTAGGCTAGATAGATTTTTTATATTATTTTATAGAGTCCGTATTTTAAGCAATACGCTGTCGGTAGCTACGTAGTTTAACGCATTCATTGCCTAGCTTCGAGGACCTGCAAATGAACTATGTGTCTTAGACCATGACAGTGTTAGCATATCGCATTCACTGCCCAGCCCAAGCGGTACAACAGAAGCGCTGACGACTCTTCAAAGATCGGATGGACCTAATGAGTCGAGAGCTGAGTATGTATATTTATTTGAAATTTGTAATTTTTTTTATTTATTCTTAATTTAGATTTGATTGTTAGTTTTTAATGCGACATTTGTATCCTTAGTCTGTATAGTATTACTTAAAATTAGTTAGTGTAAGTGGTTCTGTAGGACCGTTCTAATTAAATAAATAATTTGAAATTAAATTGAATTGAAATTAAGTCTTGGGCGGTGAAAGTGTTAACATAATAAGGTCAATCCTTCCGTATCCGCCCAGGCTCACGTAAGCGTAGGCACGTCCCTACGTTGTTTCCCATCCCTAGTTCTACACAGACCGTAAACAAAGCAAGGCGCTCGGCTCCTTTGATTAACTTATAGTTTCCTCGTCAAATTTATAACGTAGGCTCAGCGAACATTAGAACTTATGGGCTAATTAATTAGGGGGGATTTCGCTTGAAATGATGCCATTTTTATGGTTTCGTGGTTATTCTGTGGAGAGTAAAAGCTATTTTTCAATTTGTGCTTGGTTTTTTTTTAAAGGTTTTTTTGTAAGTTCTTAACTTCTTCATGCATTGAAGAAGTTAAGAACTTACAAAAAAACATTTCAGTCCGATCTTTTATGTACTTTTGGCATGATGAGATATTGAACATCCATACAAATAAAAAAAAAAAACTTTTTTGTATAAACTAGAACTTAGTTTGACCACAATCTCACCTGATGGAAAGTGAAGATGTGGTCGACGATGTATCACGAAGGTCTAGAAGATTTCACTATTGTATTGAAGACAAAAAAATAATAAAAAAAGTCATAAACCATAGTGTGATTTTAGTAGCAATGTAAATAAATAATTAATATTCGACAATCGATCGAATTTTCCAGACCATTTAAATGCCGACTTCACTACCAGTAAATAAAACTACAGTATAAATTTATGTCCATGTCCAGCTGTGGACTAATATTAGGCTGATGATGTATGTAATCGTACCTATGTATAAAATTATTAGAGAATTGAAAAAAGGAAAAAACAACTTTATACTACAGCTAGCTCCTTCCCGCGGCTTCGCACGCTTTTTCCCTGGACATAATGTAGCCCATGTCTGTCCTCAAGATCCCATCTACCTTCCTGTCAGATCTTTTCAGCTGAAAAACAGACAGACAGAGTTACTTTCGAGTTTGTAATATTAGAGTGAATTAGGATTCATATATAAGTCCACTGCTGGACATAGGCCTCCCCTAATGTACAACTAACAGGCTAAAGGTTTCTTCGTCGCTTCTTTACTTTAGTCCTACATACCGAATCGACCGAAATCAAAAATATCACTTTATTTCCGTATCAATGCTTTATTTTAAGAATTTGGCCTTTTCTAAGTGTACATTTTTGTATTTATGGAAAAAAAGACTTTTTGATTTGATTTGATTTGAAATGAGTTCCATATCGCTGTCTTGCTTGCTTGTCGCATCCTGCAGTCTTTTGCAGATCGTCTAGGCAGATTGTCACTCACCTGGTCGGAGGGCATCCTACACTACGTTTGCCGAGTCGCGGTCTCCACTCAAGACTTTACCTCAGCGTTTGTTGGTTCTTCTCTTGATATGGCCCCACTGCCACTAGCTAAGTCAGTATCTATGGTTCTCTGTCGGATGTATGCGTTTCGAAATAAAAAACGACAAAAACTATAAAAAAAATGTATAAGGATTTTACGTAACATGCAAACCCATCACACAAACATATTTTGTTCCGCGGAAATTATTCTGAATTTATAGGAATTGTCTTCAAAATGGATGGAAAGTACCTACCTTTTGATGAAGTTCACTCCCAGTATCTACCGCGTCCAGATTTCTAAGTAAATCTCAGCAAAACTCTACTGTAGGTAAGTACCTAGTGTACCTACCTAGGCATTAGAGTAGCTACATTTGTTTGATAAAAGCAGTAACAAACTGCAGACTAATTACTTGCATACTCCTAGCTGAAGGCATAATAGTAACTGCACACCTCCGTGCGGGATAAGTGCAATGGCTAGGGTTGCCACACTCCGTGCAGTTTACGTTACCGTGGTCGAAATTCGGCGCCATCACCCGAGCGGAATCAGCCAGCCGTCGAAAATATCAGTGGTTCGGCGCGACAGCAAGAACTCGGCCTCAGATTCTAAGAGATTAAGAATAATAAATAAGAATAAAATTACTTTATTTGTTCAATTTGGTTGCGGGTTCAATTCCCGCCTCGGGACAAATGTGTGTACGATCTGCAGACATTTGTTCAGGGTGTTCTGGTCGTTTTATATATATAATAAAAAATATCTATCTACGTATTGTATTATATTATGTATATCAGTTATCTAGTACCCATAACACAAGCTCTGCTTTAGCTTGGGGCTAGATAATGCTGTGTGAATTGTCCAGCATTATTTATTTATTTTATTTTATTTAATTAGACATACATATTTATAAGCATGTTGTACACGTGCTGGGTTTTTTTATTCATTACTGTAACAATCAAGGTTTGTTTCGGTACTCACAATCTTATTAAGGCGGCGATAGGTGTGACATGGGCAAATTTGGGTTAAATTAAAACAGTTTTTCTCCGTCATCTTTATCGATAAAGCTTTGAAAAATAATAATGTTGTAAATAGATGTAAGTGTAAATATTTGTTGTAATTATTTTTTGCTGTTAAATAAATAAAATATATACCTAATGTTGTTGATTAAAATACTAGGTATTTCTGTTTAGATAGTATCCGAATAAAACTAAAACGACGAAGCAAAAAAAAATCTCTAAATAAAAAACTGGCAACCCTAACACCAGAAACATTGTACCGGAACTGAACCCCCGCTCTGTCGGCGGTACCTACCATTCCACTCCCTAACTACTCAAGTACCTGTAAATATCTACCTGTTTTTGCACAGAAAATCTCTTGCTACGTGAAATCTTTTTCGAAAAAATAACGATAAAAGCTAGAGGTTTCTATTCACGGAGACAAATTAGTTAGAAAAGATTGAAGAGAACAAAAACCTTTCGCTTTATTTTGTACTCGCTTCTGCTCGCGACTTCGCACGCTTTTTTCAGGTATTATAATATGATGATAATAACTAAGCCGATTATTATTCTGCTAGCCGAATTTCGGTCTCGGGCGGCCGGTCTCAACGGAAACTAACAATAAATATAAAATAAAATATAAATAATGCTGGACAATGTGTTATGGGTACTAGATAACTGATATACATAATATTATACAATAAATAGATAGATATTTTAATATACATAGAAAGCGACCAGAACACCCTAAACTAATGTCTGCATCGTACACACATTTGTTCCGAGGCGGGAATCGAACCCGTAACCTCCTGTGTCGCAGGCAGACCTTCGCCCACCGCGCCACAGAGGCTGTCAAAATAACTTCCAACTCGTTAGATTTCCTCTCGAGTTAATAATACGTTACTTCTCACGTCATTATTCCGCAAATAAAATGATATAACATAAGAGTCCGCCATTTTACGAGAAAAGGAAAATCTTGTTCCATTTATGGACCAATAAACTACAATTCTTTGGGAATTATGCCGTGGTTACGAGAAGTTACATGATAAGGGTCGAATTCAACGTGCTAACGGCTGGTTAACTAACTAGCGAAATTTGACATGCATTAAACAAAATAAATAATGTTTTTTCAAGATTGAAAAATCAACTCTTAATTCCCTAAAATATTTACTGTTTTATTAGGTATGTTTTGAGCGATAAACTATAATAATAATAATAATAATGCTATGTATAATAAAAAATATCTATCTATGAAATGTATAATATTACGTATATCAGTTATCTAGTACCCATAACACAAGCTCTGCTTACCTTGGGGCTAGATAATGCTGTGTGAATTTTCCAGCATTATTATTTATTTTTATTTTTAATGCTAACTCACACTGGCATTATCTAGCCCTGTGTTATGGATAGGTACTAGATCACTGATATTATACATAATATAATACAATACACATGTAAATATTTTTTAGTATACATAGATAACTACCCAGAAAAAACACCCTGAACCCAGCACGCGCCACAGTGTAGCAGTAGAGAGTAACTTGTAAGCCTCGGCCGCATTGCAAGATGGTAGATATCGCTGATAGTAGCTAAGCAGGTTTCTTCAAAGTGATGGTAGGTAAGTTACGTAGTAAGTGGGTTAGAGTTCGAAATACAAAAACAGATTTCCGACAGGAAGTTAGCTTGTCGCCTGGATTCAGCGAGGACGGCGATGGGTTTTCTGACTTTGATAGATAGAGATAGAAAACACTTTTTGCACGCGGAACGCGTGATGCGGACGCTTAAATCAAATTGTTACAATTTGTAACTAAACAACTTAAAAACGAAGTGTCAATTGGCGTTCTTATCGATCAAGAGCGCTCATTTAATCAAATCAGATTAAAGCAACCCGCCAACCTAGTTGCCACCTACCATGTTGCGATGCAACTATGACAAACACAAATAAATTCAAAACCGAAACTTGGTTCTAAACAACAACATTCTTTTACCCACATCAAAATCAAGAAACGGCGTAAGAATCGACCACTCCAACTTAACCCGTGGATGTCGTACGAGGAGCTAGAAACTACCTGCTTGAAAATAAATTGGTATTTTTATCACATCTCCCCTTTTGGAAATCATTTCCTATCCGTTTGCTTTCGAAACCAAGCGTAAATCACTATAATTAGCACCAAAGATGTGTCAAAAACTGTAAATTTTTACTAATCAGGTTGTAGCACTTTAATGTCCCATATTAAGTCGTCTCTTTGTCTTATTACGGACATGGGTCCGTATAAGGGACAGACGATTTTCACTTGTAAAAGTGTCTAAGATTGATAGTGCAACAAACTGAGTAGGTACTAGGCTTTTAACAGAAGCTTGGTACAGAACCCTTCGTGTGCGAGATTCCGATTCACAATTGAACGGTTTTAGTGATAATGATAACCTTGCTGCTACCTTATTGTTTTCTGTTATTGTTGTATTTTAAATTATCATATTATATAAATATCTTTGTTGACGTAAAATATATTGGATTCTAAAGTCGGAGCATAATCTGTGATACTGTCTTGTATTTGTATTTCATTTTATCTAAGACATTTCAATTAAAATTATAATTGTCGGATTCGAAATCCGATCTCCTTTATAATAAGTTCTTGATTCCCGGAAACAAACGTCAAGCAACCGTGAGAAGAGATTCTCCAATTTGTGTTGTACTGTATTCAAAGAATTAGATTGTTTCGAAGTTACTAATGAAATAAGAAATAATTAAGAGGCCTCAGTGATGCCTTACTTGGACGAACAGCTTTTACCTTTTTTTGTTTTGCTCTAAAGTGCATACGATTTAAGTGATGAAAAATACCACATTATATAAACAAATAACTAATAACTATCTTTACTACCTCTTTTTTTCATTATTTTGTGTAGTTTTATAATAAATCACTGGAGAAAAACGCTTAAAAATAGCAGGGCGTTTGAGCCTTTACATAAAATATATAACTCCAGATGAAAAAGAAATTACAGGTACCGCTACTTCTACATCATATCTTTCTAATAAACATTCGTAATTTTTGTAGAATTCAATACAATAATAATAAATCCCAAAAAACTCATTTTTGTAAGGCGTTTTGCGAAGTAATTGGAACCTAGGTAATATTTTGCCACGATAAATTCAACCCTATTGATCAAATATCCCTTTGTATATAACTGAAAATCGTTTCCACACTAACGTCAGTCGGTGGCTAGCCGCCTCCATGGACGGACGCGAGGTCATGTTACTTTTTTCGCGATGACAGCTGGATACGCCTTACGAATTACGATTTTCGACAACTTTTGTTTTGCGGGTTCAATAGTTCATTTGTCATTGTAATAGAATATATAATGGATTGCACCTACGTTACAAGGATTTTGCAGTATTTTTATTCATTGACAGAGTTATCAATTTGGTAGAATGGAATGGTAGTAGTTAAATGAATATAAATAAATATTACTGAATAATTAAACACGGTCCAGATGTAGACTAGTATTATAATATCTGTATTACTCAAGATGTTGGGTACTTACTTACTTACTAGGTGACTGAGTTAGTTATTACAATAGATACATCATCATCAGCCTATGTTAGACCACTACTAGTCATAGGCCAGTAATGAGCACCATTAGCGCTATGTCTTCAGCATGACGCATCCAGCATCCGTCTGCAGTCTCATGGGTCGTCATACCACCTGATCGGAAGACGTCCTACACTACGTTTACCGAGACATGATCTCCATCCAAGAACACGTTTATCCTAGCGGTTGTTAGTTCTTCGCGAGATATGGCCGGCCCACTGCCACTTGAGCTTGCTAATTCTTAGAGCTATGTCAATAACTTTGGATCTCTGTCGGATGTAAGTATTCTATATCTATATATATATAGTATTCTATATATATACAAATCCTATCCTTCAGAGGAACTCCGAGCATAGCTCTTTTCATAGCTCGTGGACCAGCCCTGTAGTGAGTGTCTAAGTCTCGATCAGCTCCGTATAGGTCATGACAGGTAGGACGCGCTGATAAAAAACCATATTTTATTTACTATAAATACGAGGGTTACATAACTATTCCGCAAAATGATTCAATTTTGTATCTAAAAAGCCGTATACAGTATGCGGTCATCCATCCAAGTCAAAATAAGATAATACTTGAATGTAAATACTTTATTTTTATCATTTGATTAAAGCATTACCCGAGCGCCACCACTTACTAATTTTTTTTTTTAAATTATATTGTATAGGAATTTTCAAAAAAAAAAAAAAACGTTGGTCCGTTGGTGATACCTACCATAAGGTTCTTTAAATACATCTGTAATACTTTTATTTTGTATAGTACCTATGGACAATAGGCACTTATAGGCACTTGTATCCAGCAAGACAACTTCGCATCTCTGCCTGAACAATAAAAAATCAATCTATTACAGACGAAGCTTACGTTAGGTACCACAAACTAGCCAATGATTTTTTTGTAAATTGCCGTAGTAATAAAATAGGTAGAAGCTCATAAGTAGATCTTTGAGCGCTGGTCTATAATTTTCGGCGGGAGTTATTGAATTGTTCAAAATTTAAGCAAGAAATAGAAAATCTAAACGATTACTCAAATAACATAATTAGTCTGGCTCTGTAATTCGTAAAGAACTTATGTGGGTTTTTTTATTTTTACAAATCAGTTAATTTTCATACTAGGGGTCCGCCCCGGTTTCGCACGGGTATATTCTTTTGCCTATGTTCGTCAGGGATAATGTAGCATTTTAATAGTGAAAGATTTTTTTAAATCGGCCCAGTAATTTTGGAGCCTATCCTGTTCAAACAAACAAACAAACAAATTTTTCCGCTTTATATTAGCTAGCTGACCACTGCCCAGCCAGCAATTTCGTTCGCGTGGACTTTAATAATACCTTATGTGTTGGTTTCCATGTAAACTATCAACGCCAAAGTTTTACAACCAATCCTTTACGATTTTAAAACTTTTTTAGAAAACATTCCTTCAAGTAAATTTCCAAAAATCCGTTCTTAGCCTACGTACTAAAAGGAAACTCCGTGTAAAATTCAGCTTCATATCTCTTGCAGTTTCAGAGATCTCTTGATATTTCACCCAGTTTTCTGTTCTATTTTATTTATATAGATCAGCATTGCTATACAGCGGGGCAATGCAGCCAGTGGCTTAGGCACGCTTCCAACTGGTATTGATATGGATCAGTTGAGCTACCTGTAGATTGTTTGCATCAATTTGCAGATAGCTTAATTGTTTCTATTGTAAATACTAGTTTTAATTTAAATTTGTTATTTGATTGTTATTTTCTTTCTGAATAAATATTTATATAGATTATATTATATAATATATAGATAAATTCTATTCCATTACTCGGCTCCTACTGGCTTTTTCCTTACTTATCGTATTTTTTTATTCTGATCATTTACGTTCGTTACAGTTAAACTAAGTGTTTAAAAATACACCTTTTTCTAGAATTTGGCATTATTTTGACTCTCGAAACTCAAAATAAAATATATTATCACGTTTTAAAAATTATGATAATTTAAGCTAAAGCTATTTAATTTAAGCTGAAGTGGCAGTGGGCTGGCCATATTTCAAGAAGAACCGACAACTGCTCGGGTAAACGTGTTCTTGAGTGGGGACCGCGACTCGGAAGACGTAGTAAAGGACGCCCTCCTACCAGGTGGGATGACGATTTGCGAAAGACTGCTAGCAGATGCTGGATGCGGCAAGCTGAAGACAGGGAGCTATGGCGCTCATTAGGGGAGATCTATGTAACAGTGGACTGGTATAGGCTGATGATGATGATGATAATTTGTGAAGGTAAAACGTATTACCTACTAAATATACTTTTTTGAAATCAAGGATAACTGCGATATGTCAGCCTGTCGCGTTGGACTTTTTTTCAGTTTGAAAAGTTTGGCGCCGCCGGGGAGCGATTTTCTGATTTTCAGTAAAAAGCTTTAACTATTGGACGAGATGGACCTTGAATTTTTATTTCTTCTGAGTCGTAATTAATACAACTGTCTTCCGTTTTCGGCTTGCCTTTGAGTTTCGGGACACCCTTTATAAGTCCCTAGACACCGTTCTTCCATATTTGTCGGTGCGTATTTAAACCCAAAAAAAAACGCCGTTCGCTCCGCCGTTAACACTCCTGGCTAGTTGTCTTATTCTTGACTATCGACTTCTTCAAACCCCACGAATAATCTTAAATTATAACCCAACTGGTCACTAAAAACCGAAGAATGATCTCCGCAAAGCCTTTGGCTGTGACCTGCCAGGGCCCCACAAACTCACGGTGCGCCCCTGCAAGTTTTATTTGAGTTCATTCAGTATGTACTTTCGCCGTTATGCGTGGCCAAGATACAGATTTATTTATGTACCTACAAAATAGCAAAGCCGTAGGCAAATGTTAGTTAGTAATAAAATTAGTACCATGTGATTGTGTCAGCAACCAAAACAAAAGAAGTTTAAATCTTCTTCAAATGATAAACTCTGCATAAGTCTACGTAAAAAATAAGTGCCCTCTGTCGACTACTTTTGGTAAAATTGACGTGCAATCTGACAGTCATAGTTCTTCACGGCCAAGGCTTAAGTGTTTTTTGTATTAGATAGGAATGTTTGGTTCCAAAAATGGTTGGATAAGGAAGGTACGGCTAACAGGACATTGGACCTATTAGACCTTAAGTAAACAGTACATTATAAATAAATGAAGTAAATAATGCTGGACAATCTACACAGCATCATCTTGCCCCAAGCTAAGCAGAGCTTGTGTTATGGGTGGGAACTAGAAGACTCACCTCCTCAACAGCATATAATAATGGACAACTACTGGACGCAGACCTCCATCTGATTTTTTTCTCATGGGTGGTAATGCCCATAATCCCCGCGCTGGGCATGCGGGTTGGCGATCGCATTTCGGTGGTAGATCTATTCTACATACAAGAGGAGCTGCTGCCCGCCCCCCGGTGTATGTCCCTTAGTCGCCTCCTACGACACCCACTTGAAGAGTTGGGGTGGTAATATTCTAGGCCACAGAGCACAAAATAAAGTTTAGTTATAAGTTAATCTAAGCAGTTAAATGAAAACATCGGTGTTATGTTCACGACCACCGGATGGCGAATTATTGAGCCGATGGATGCAGGTTTGATTACCATTACAGTAATCACAGGGGAACTGTCTTAGTTTTATTAAGAACTTGTTCAGAGTATATCAGAGGCTGCAAGTGATAGGATATAGCGGATAAATACGACAATTTTAACACTTTAAGATTGGTGGAAAACTCGTCATGTTAACCAAAACAGTACCTAGTTTACTTTACCACAAAAACTTGAGGTTGTATAGGCGCAGAAGATAAAAAAGCTGCAAAAAAGTTTAAGTTTTTTTTTTAATGAATAACCTAACAGTCTGAGATAAAAAATACTACTTAGGTACAGCGGGGCAATGCGGCCAGCGTGCACGCTTCCGACTGGTATTGATTATGGATCAGTTGAGCTACCTGTAGATTGTTTACAACAGTCAGCAGTTAGCTCAATTGTGTCAACTGTAAATACTAGTTTTAATGGTATTCGATTATATAATACAAAAAATGAATGTTTTAAATAAAAAAAACGTTTGATCTAATCGACGAGGTACCTATTTATAATTTTCTCAATAAAACTCTTTTGCAGAGAGTATCCTTGTTGTGTAGTGAGACCCTACGCTTACGCTCGGCGCGCACGAGCCAATCCACGCAAGCCCTTCGTACGACTGTAATTTTTTGCGCGCTATCTTCGCGAACGAGTTTAGAAGTAACTATAGGATAAAAGTCCGTAAAGATAGCTAGCTCAGTAATCGATCATTACTTGAGTATCAATTTTCAATAGGATTTCGCGTTTAAAGGAGCGGGACCGACCAGAACGGCGGCGTAAGCTCAAAAATGTAGTTTTCGCTGATTATCTATTAATTAAGACATTTGTTTGCAAAAATAAGCCAAATGTGCCCTGGGTTCTTCTATTTAATGATCGTACAAACATTTGTCACGAGGCGGGATACGAACCCGCAACCTCCTGCGTCGCAGGCAGACTTTCGTCCACCGCGCTACAAAGGTCGTCAATTTGATTGTATTATGTTGCTTTGTTAAAAAAAATCTTTTTTTACACCTACTAGCTACAAAATTTATAGACCTAATCACAAGCTTCATTTCTCAGCTGTAAGTTTATAACATAGACAGTTAACAAAACAGGTTCCACATCAATATGGGACGACGACGACGGGGCCACGGTGTACTGAATGGAGAGGAAGCAACGGTGTACGTAGGCTGCATTTGTACCGATTGGTGATCCATTGAAACAAATGAATGGCTGAGACAAATAAAACGTCAAGTGCGAGATGTACTCGCGCATCAAGGGATCCGTACGTGTGTAGTGTTTCAAGTGTGTACGGATCCCTTGATGCTCGTAAGCAAAGATATTGACCCAGACGCACAGGGGCTTTATTCCCTAAGACCAATCCAAGCGTGTTACACACCTAAGACAAGACTACGGCGTGGAATCAGTTAAAACTATATTCTCTATGACATTTTGTGATTCCGTGCCGTAGCACGATACGATTTACGCACGATTTGAACTGTCAAATGAACGCGTTTGCTCCAAGCGTGTTAAGGCACAGATTAGCGTGTTCCTGCAATAGTTACTACGGCTCGTTTCTTTTGAGGTTATGTTGTTGTTTACATTGTCAATTTGAGATCTATCCTCCAATAAATTTTGGATGTTATTCTACGTACCTTTCAGAATGGTTCATCCATCACACTTGCATATTTGTGGAGGCTAACAGCATGTTACCTCTAGGCACTTCATTGAGAAATTAATAAGCTAGATTATTTATTTGCAAGTTGGTTTTTTGGGTGCGCTTCAGGATATTTATAATAAACTTTATAAATAAAATAAATATGCCAATTAATAATCTTTATTTAGGTATTTCGTTTGTTATACACAAGAGAGTTGTATGTGAGTTTTTTGTGCTAGCGTAGCCAGCCTAACTCCGTCCAGAAACGCAGAATCTTTTTATGGTCCTCAGGCGTTGCGGAGTTACTTCCACAAGTTGAGGATTTATGTTCACAGTGCTGTTATTCCCTCGCATTCCAGGACTATGTAGACAGTTGTTGTCACTGAGGCCACCTCTTCAGAGAGGGCAGTCAGTGATGCAGGATGGTGAATAAGGGTTTGTTTAGCGGGCAGAGCCCTGTTAGTGGTCAATTCAAGATTTTTAAATTGCTGTCACATATCTGAAAAAATACAGAAAATATTTTTATGACATCAAATAGGAATAAATAGGAGGAATTTTGATTTTGATTTTGATTAGGTGTTTTAAGTAATTAAAAAACATATGAATTACAACTAACATTGTAGTACTTAGTACCTTTATTTTGTTTGGCTGTTGATGTGACGTGGATGTGATTTATGGTGTGATTGATGATCCACCTCACATCAGCCTATAATGGTCCGCTGCTGGACGCACCCTGGTAGGCACCTTATTGGTTGTTATCTCATAAACCAGTATTACTAATTATAATTGATGCACTTACCTTGATTTCTGGTGTTATGTATAAACACCTTTCAGGAATCACTATCCTGGTTGCAGGATCCCGCGTGCAAGAATTTAATTCTTTGTTAGCCTGCACGAACAATAATTCAGGTCCATTGATAGAAGTGCCACAGAATCCCTGAGTAGGTAACCTCCTGCAGGTGCTTTGTTGGTGCCAGCGTCGTCTTCGTTGGATAATATAATTTTTTGTTGCTTCACTGAATGGATATTGTACAAAGAGATGATAATTCTACGAAATAAATTGTTTGTTTACAAATAATTTATTTAGGTTATGCTGAAAACTATTCGTTCCGAAACTAGTCATGCGTGACTTGAATGATAAAATTCATAAAATATTCAATAATATTTGGATTCTAAATTTTCTAATCACACTATAATATTGTAAATTATGATTATGCAAGGTTATAATTCCAGATATTTATTAATTAAGTTGAAAATTGGAAACAAAAAATAATTTTTAATAAAACCAATATTTTCCGAATAAATTGGATGAAGATTTTGAACGAAATATGCGAAACACAATAAAGGGCCATAGACAACTAATCTTGTCGCGTACAGAATACCATTTTTTGATTTCAAACTCAAGGCACGATACGATCACGCTTGTGTTATAAACACGTTGTGACGTAGCACGATTTGGGCAAGGAATCTATTTGGTCATAGGGCATAATGCCCCAGATCACAAAAAAATCTGATTTGGTCACAATTACATAACGACTATAAAAAGACGGTTTTTACATTTTTTTCCAAGACTATTCCTTTCCTTCATTTTGGGTCAACGGAATGTACCTTATAGGTTTTTTTTAGGAATATACAAAATAATAGACTTAAAAGTTTGATTTAAATCGCACCTTTGTCGTTAGTCTTTAAATGCTGTATTTGATTTATATTTCGACAACAAAGTGATCCTATAAGGATTCCTTTTATCCTTTTGAGGTACGGAACCCAAAAAAACAAAGTGTTTGACATCAGTGAGAGAAAGTTGGAAGACTATTAAGTGGGAGGCAGGTCACATAGCCCGCAAAGAGACATTATGGTGCAGGAAACTCTTGGAGTGGAGACCGTGGGGGAAATAAACAAAATTGGGACGGCCGCAAATGAGATGGAAAGGCGACGTCAACAAGATAGCGGGCAGCAACTGAACATTAACTGCCTAAAAATAATTATTAATAATATTTACACTTCAATCTATTTTCTACAACTCTAAGCCGTCACCAGAGGCAGAGTAGAGTACCCAGAATGCTGGCAATGCTGTGAACTCTATTAAGAGTTTTGTAAGATCTTTGTATATTGCGTGTGCCTCAGGACCCCAAGGACCTAGGGTTTCCACCCCAAACGGCTGAAGAACATGGTGCGTAGGACCGACGCGTGAGTCACCAAAGATGTAAATCAATTCAAGATGCAAATCAAAAAGTCGATTCGCCGATTTTTCCTTCATTTATGGACTGATTTGGATGTATTTTTTACACTAGTATAAAAAATGATACAGAGGTGGTCCCATAAAACAAATATTCCTGAAGGATTAGAAAAAAAAATTAAAATTTCATTATTTTTATTCATTATTTTTTACATTGATTAACAGTAATGGATTGAAAGTCGTTTCCGTTTTATTTATTTTTAAACTATCAAAAAAGAAAATCTAAATGTCAACTCTAATCTCTGAAGTACTTACTTGTCCCACCCATCCCACTTTAAATAAACTAAAACATTGAATGTAATCGCAAACAGTGTAAATGCGTCCACCGTGAGATCCATTCAAGTTCATTGTGACTATAAATCGCATCATAGTATAATGTGTTTCTTTTATCTGTTTTTAGTACATTTAGTTTTGCATTCATTAGTTCGCCGGCTTTCATTCATGTCTGAGAAGAACTGGTTGAAACTTGTTTTTAGGGGTCCGTACCTCAAAAGGTAAAGTAAAGCTAAAATTTGAAAACCGTAAATACGAAACTACGGTTTTCACTTTTTGAGCAAAAGAAGTAAAAATAGACAGAATCCAATTGTTAAAGCATTAGGATAGGACATAACTATAATATGATTGTCTGTTGAACAAGCAAATTTCAAACTACCTAAATCATTAAATAGATATGATTTTCTATCAAGGCGTTTTAACCAACTGACAATAAACAAAGCATCAATATTAGCTTTAACTGCATAAAATGGACATTATTCCCAAAACTTCCATTATAACACAAATCCGCATTATTTACGGCCTCCGAAAGCGGAAGTGACATCACGGGCGACACGTGACGTGGCGGAAATCCAAGCGGAAGTGCCGCCATAACGGCTTAAGCGTCAGTGAAAAAAATTACGCGCGGTTTTTGGCGGGAAACGATTCGCTTCCGTATCCGGTGGCGTGGAAGCCTGAAAGGTGTTAAATTGCTAGGATTTATGAAATTCAAAGGTTCAAAGGAGGTTTCAGGGGGTGATTATTTGTATTGATCTCAGGGATAATTTAATATTTTTCCTGTTGGACCGCCCGGGTTTTTGGATGCTGAGATTTCTATTATGATGTCTTTTATGTTGTTACGGATGACAGCTGAATAGGCATGGTGACTGATTAAAGAAAGTACTTCGAGATTTTTTAGACATTATAATATTACTTAATGGGGTGTGAGCTAAGTGTGAGTCAATTTTACAATCTCTTATTTGTATGTAACTTCCGTAGTTCTCGGTTCGTACGATAGGGGCGCTGTAGAAAAACCCGATAAATAATGCGAAAGTTTAAAAAGTTTTAACCTATGGGAAAATGAGTCGCCACGTCTCGATACTATCCTCAAATAGAGTTAGTTTTTGAAAAAAAAATGCAATTTGGATTCGACTGTAAAACGCTACAATACGAGTGGCATCACGAACATTGAAGAATTGAACATTGAATGATACAAAATGATATTCATATTTTTATTAAATAGAATCTCTTTATGAACTAGTGGTCCGCCCCGGCTTCGCACTGGAATATTCTACCGCCTATGTTCATCAGGGATAATTTATGATTCTAATGGTGAAAGAATTTTTCAAATCGGTCTAGTAGTTTCAGCGCCTATTCAATTCAAACAAGCAAATCTTTCCTTTTATAATATTAGTTTAGACTTACTTTTAACACACACAGACAAGCACACAATCTAGGATTTATACATATAGGCTGATGATGATGATGATGATGATGAACTTTTAACCATAATTATCTTATAAATCCTAATGCAATGTAATCTAAATATAAGTTCAATACAAGTGTGAGCACCAATACAAACCAACGTTGTTTAATGGTGCAATATTATAATAAACTATGTATTACCTTTATAAATAAATAAATATTCTATTCTATTCTAACCCAAAAATAATTCAGTTCCCATGGGACAGAAATAACCTTACATTTTGATCTTAGTCAAAAGGCCGAGAAGCGATGAGAAATAATCTTAAAACATTTATATAGTTGACTTGGATTGCAAAAACGCATAAAGGCCATTTTTCAGATCAACAATGCGTGCGAAGCCGTTGGCAAAAACTAGTATTTCTCATTCTCAGACAAAACCCAGTCGCGAGGTATTGTATCCAAACTGAAACCAGAAACAATGGAATGCAATATACGGTGCCGTTTGGTATTTGTAATAACTTCGTTCGGACATGAAGCTGACGCGATGTTCTTGCTGAAAAACACAAAAACAGACAGACAAAGAGAGGTTAGGGTTATGGTGTGTGTGATCTTTTTTCAGCACTGAGACTCGGATTGCTCTATTGTATGTAATCGTTCTGTTAGCTTAGCCAGCCTAACTCCGTCCAGAAACGCAGAATCTTCCTGGGATTTTCACAGGCTTCACGGAGTGACCTCGGTTAACTTATTTCAAAATCAATTGAACAAACATTCGGTTTTCGATCGTGTAATTCGGTAACACATGTTAATATTTACATTTTCGAAAATACAATTTATATTCATTTATATAATCTATATGTTATTATATTAATTTGCTATCGGCTTTTTCTCAATTCCTTATCTCTGCAAACAGCAGAGTATCAAACGTACGACTTCGAAGCCATCATCCGCAAAAACAGCATCCCTGATCCACAGAGTACGGGACAGCCACAACATCATCCTGAAAACCATAGCGGAGAGGTTCTCATCACCGCTGTGGGCAGGCCTCAGGCCTGCAGAGTCATTACGCTATTCTCAATTGATCAATGGATGTGCGACTGGGTTCGATTCCATCGATGGGACAAATAGAATTGCACTAAATTTTATTGCTGGATAGTCAATGTGAGTGAACACGGAGTGAACGAAGTGGATTCCCCATTTTACGTTTCGTTTTCGATTTTGCCTAAATATTGTCCTAAAACATTTTAGAAAACATACCTACCAAGTACGTTAGGGGCTTCATAGTCTGTGTTGAAATAATAAATATTTAGGCTGAAACATTTAATAGTTGGGTTGCCTAAGAAATAAGGGTCCATTAAATAAAAATATAATGAAGGTTACGTTACTGTATTTGGAGTCAGAATTGCGGCAATGAAACGTTATCAATAACATGCATCGGAACTGTCATTGTCATGGTAGAAGTTTTCAGTGAAATGTTGCCAATTTAGCATATTGGGCAATTTTCTTGCCCTTTTTCTATTTGTTGATTTATTTATCAATTTTTTATTACTACCTACCTACCTACATTACATTTTTTATCTTAATGTGAATGTGAGCAATATAAACTTTTATAACATCATAATCATAATTAAGGGTTTTCGATTAGCATTTTTAAAAAGAAAAAAATAGTACCAAATATATCGATAGGTGGCAGGGGGAAATTAGGGTCAAATGAAAAGAAAACAACCTTACGTCAAAATCGTTCTATTTACTGTCAAAAGCGTTCATCTCATTCATTCATGGGCTTCAATTTCGGCTGGGACTGGCAATCGTCTCAGTGACGGCTATTTTATTTACAATTGGATGGATAGGAGGCTCGAAGGCCATCCAACGGGCTTTCAAATGTCAAATTTGGATGGGGTATTTTACCGTAATTGCTCTGCTGGTTTGATGAGTGACGCCGGTAAAAGTCTCTTCACCATGACGATCACTCTGGAAACGAGGCATGCTTTAGTTTATAATATTATTTAGTATTTAGTACCTACTTAAGTTATAGATTTATATCACTCTTTCTTTTTTTTTTCATTGTAAGTAGGTATACTTTGTTTGTGTGTTAGTAAACCTAATATAGATCCTAGACATCCGAAATAAAAAGATTTAATTTTTTTCTTATTTATTAATATCATTTACACTATTTACTTGATCTGTCTTTTCTAATCACATCAGATACTTTTTCTGCTATCATCAACCCTGCCGCCAAAGGATTAGCCTTAGGTATTACAGGCATTACCGAAGCATCAACCACTCGAAGTCCTTGAACCCCTATAACTTTCAAATTACTGTCCACTACAGTACCCATGGCACAAGTACCAACATAATGGTATAAAGTCGTTGACATTTTTAAAATATAACATCTGATAAATTCCTCAGACGTGAAATCTCCTTTACACTCATCCAATTTTAGTGCAATTGGTTCGGAGTTTACTTGTTTAAAGTATTCTGTGTGCTGTACTTTTAAGAAATTAACGACGTAAGCTACCATTGCATCGAGATCTTCTGGATCTGAATAGAAATTTAGCTTTACTGCAGGTGGTTCTTTAGGATCACCGCTTTTTATAGTAACAGTGCCAGTAGATTTTGGAGTTATGTTCGCTACGAGAGTGTACAAATGATTTCTTCCTTTAGTCGCTTTGCTAAGAGCATCGCATATTTCGTCTTTGTAACCAAACACTTGCCCGCAAACCAACACTAGGTATGGAGTGTCGTGGGTGATGATCAGATTCGTTGTTTGGTACTCCGGGTGAGGGACTTCCTTGTTGATTCGTGCTGCGCCTATCATAACAGGAAAAACTATGCTGGTTATCGTTGGAAGCTCGGATATTTCTAAAGATTTTTCCATCTTTTGGACGATCTGAACCGCTACATGATCTTGCAAATTCTGTCCAACTGGTACATCCTTAATAACAGGTATGTTGAACTTTTCTAAATGCTCTTTTGGTCCTATTCCTGAGTGCATTAGAAGTTTTGGACTGTTAAAGACCCCAGCTGCTAGAATTATTTCTACCTTTGCTTTGATTGTCTTTGTGTAACCTTTTATATCTACTGTTACTGATACAGCGTTTCTATTATCATCGAAATTGATCTTTGTAACTAATGTTTGATACATAACACATAAGTTTTTCCTGGGTGCAATAGATTTGATATATGACTCAGCTGTACTTTGTCTTATTTTATCGTTGATTATAAATGGTTGTGTATATCCGTATGTGATATTGCCATTCAAATCTAGCCTTCTCTCTTGGCCAGCTTCAACAAAGGAATTTAGATATATCTCGCTGCGTTGATGAGGTTCTCTTGTAATATGTATAGGACCATTAGTTCCATGGTATTTGCCACTTTCTGAGTTTAACACTTCTTCGTCTACAGTTGTTTCAATTTTCTTGAAATAGGGCAGTACATTTTCAAAACTCCAAGAATCATCATTAGTGATCTTAGCCCAAGAGTCAAAGTCAGATTTGTCACCCCATAAATAAATGAAGTGGTTTATCTGAGAGCTTCCACCTAAGATGCGACCAGCTGCTGTTTTAAAAACGTTCAGTGACTGGGATTGTGATGCTGGTTCAGGTTCCGAAAGGTAATTCCAATCTTGGTAAGAGTTCTGGAGTGCTACGAAGGTCCCTGCAAGCTGCAAGAAGTTTTATTGAATTTAAAAAAGGGCTTACATATTTTGTTAAACTTTTTTATTATTTAAAAGGGATATCTCTTTTCATACGTCCTGGTAGCTGGGTAGCCGGTGCCAAGTGTCCAGCAGCGAAGTGTATGCTAATTACGCAGGTACTAGCCCGACCACCCACACTCCGTTTTGCTTGCGCAGTACAGTTTGTGCAGTTATGATTGTGAAAAAAGACTGAACACGGTACAGTGACCACACGTGCAAGTAATCTCGCGCAAACTGGACTTCAAAGTCCTGAACTGTCAGTACGGAGAGGGTATAGTAATGTAGGCACAAGGTATTTGCTTTCTATTATTGCATGCTGATAAAACATCAACACACAAGCAAGCGACAAGAAAACACTATGCCGCGGATAGAACGCCCAAGCCTAAACTAAATTTGCGCACTCCAATCTTCAGCATGTCAAGGATTACACAAACCACGCTTCTTCTTAATATATTAGGTAAATATTTTGAGTAGGTATTAATTATTATTATTCATTTATTTCAGATTATAAAAACCTATACAATGTTAAAAACAAAATCCATAAAATATTATTACACAAAAAACTTAAAACAGACACAACATTAAACTCTTACCCCTGATTCCAGAGACGGAGCCGTTCCACTTTCAATGAGCAACACTGTTGTATCAGCATCCTCGGTGAGTCTATTAGCCACCACGGAGCCAATTCCTGAACCTATGATGATGTAGTCGTAGGTCGCACCATCTGTAACATTGTTATTCTTGATGTCGTCATCTTTATCTAAGCCGTTCTTATTATCTATCTTTAGAGTCCTGAAATTTTTATCGGCAAGCAGTATTGTCATATTTAAAATATTCTTCCAATTTTGTCGCTTCAGCCGTACCTTGGACAACCAATAGGCCTTCGGCCACTTTAGCTACACCACCCCTACTGATTCTCAAGGTGCTTGGCGCCCTAACAGGGCCCCTAACACCTAGCCTATTAGTTAAATTTTTATGACCCCTCACATTGGTTATATAATCTTCTTGGTCCTTCAACCTGATAAAATGAAACTTTTACCTTCTACGTCTGCATGTGGAGGCCACTGAAGCTTGTACAGTCCAGTTGACATTATGATGGACATGATGACCATCAACACATACTGGATGATGGTCAGTAGCGTCTTGGCTAATGAAGTGGTAACCAGGACCATGGTTTTATCTAGAAAAGAAGATGGTTATACAAATTAGTTTGTTTATTTTTGTTATTGTGTGGGTATTTTTGTTTGAAAGGATATCTCAAGAAAATATTGTGAAAGCTTAAGAAACGCAATATTTATTAAAAAAAAAAAATAAAAAAAAAATTCTTTATTTCCATAAATACAAAAATGTACCTATACTTAGAAATTAAAATTATTTATATTTTTAATTATTTCTTAGAATTATTTAAATACAAGCAAACTGGGTTTTTAAATTTAAACACTTAACGTAACCAATGTTTTAGATCCAATGCTTAGAATTTTTCCTGAGTGGGTAAGTACTATGCAAAACAAAAAAGAAACCTTAGCAATACATTGATCAGAACAAATCTCGCATACATAATAATTAATAACATTTTAGTTCAGATTCTATCTGTGAGGTGCCGACTTAGAATTTGCCGTAGGAGGCGACTAAGGGACATACCTACACCGGGTGGCGGGCAGCAGCGCCTCTTGTAGAATAGATCTACCACCAAACTGTGATCCCCAACCCGCATGCCCAGCGGGCATGTATGGGCATTATCCCCCATGAGATAAAAAATCAAGGGAGGCCTGCGTCCAGCAGTGGACCATTATAGGCTGTTGAGGTAGTTTAGATATTAGGGAATGTCTAGTTAAGTTTTTAATAATTAAACATTCTCTAAAATGTAAACTAAAATATGTATTTATGTAATTAGACAAAACAAAATGCTCATTTTAACATTCTCTTAAGGTTCATTATTGTGTTCCAGACCTCCTTTTGAGTGTAAGAAACCTGTAAAGAAGAACTACACACCTACTGTTGATCATATTATATTAGTGAATCCACCAAATTAGTGAAAGTGTGTCGAATACAAAGCCGAATATTAATATACTTACCTAGAGATATAAAGATTATGAGCAGACTCAACAAAAGCGGATTGGGTAATAGACGTAGGCGTAGACGTTAAGAAGCACTGCTACGTCCACATTTAAAAATCAGAGCAAACCACAACTCATTTTTATAAACATTAAAAACAAACTGAAGTCGCAAAATTTATGATTCCCAAAATGCTAATTATTTCCTATAATTGTTTTGCAATATTTGTACAGGTGCATGGAAAATATTCAAAATTTACTTAACAACTTATTTGGAATTTATTAATGAGCCTTTATCAATTCAATAATTTGGATCATAAAGAAAAAATTGACATTTGATCATGTCATCATCATCAGCCTACAATTAGTCCACAGCTGGACATAGGCCTATCCCCTAATGAGCGCCATAGCGCCCTGTCTTCAGCTTGCCGCATCCAGCATCTGCCGCAGCAGTCTTTCGCGTATAGAGGTATCATGTATATAGGTCAAAAATGGGGGAATTTTTACGAAAGCCTTTTCTATTGCTTTTCTGCCGATTGTCTTCCGGCGGGAAGACTGATGCTTCTGTTCTTCTATGCATTCCACTCTTTGGCTATGCTTCCGGAAATCCCCCACGTGGGGGACGGCCGTGGGGGATTTCCGGAATAATCCCTTATTATGAACGTAAAGCAGAATCCTAACTAATATTATAAATGTGTTTGTTTGTTTTTCCTTCCTTCACATACTAACTAAGCAACCAATCGACTTGATTTTGGCATAGAGTTAGTTGAATGGATGGAGAGTAACATAGGTTTTTTATCCCATAAATAAGTTCCCATGGGATGAAAACTATAACAAAATGGGATAACCTTTAAAAATAGGAACAACGCGTGCAAAGTCGAGCGAAGAAGCTAGTTTAAAAATAATTAAATTTAAGTTCAACTTAAAATATTAAAATTATAAATATAAATAGCGATTAATATAAATGTTATGTTAATGTACCTACTATCAGCAAATATTTGTTTTGGGTATTCTTGGTTGTATAATAAAAACACTTAATTCTTATATTTTATGTTCACTTAATTCTTATAAATAAAATAAATAAATATTGCTGGACAATTCACACAGACGCGGGACAGAGCAGGACGCGTGATAAAAATCAAGATTTCTTCTAATTAAAAGAGTACTGTCCAAGTAATCAAATATTTAATTTTTGCGAATCTGTTACCGTACTTTTGCTTTATTTTCCAATATAAAAATCAAGACAGTAACACAGTAGGTAAGTCATATTGTTTGGGAGAAAAATGTATCAAAATTTAGATATTTTTTTAATAAACATAAACAAGTAATGTAAAAACTATCTTGGCGCAAATGAAATGGAATATTATTTGTAGGAGTCTAAGAATCCTAGATTTCATATTTGAACAGCAATCGCGAAGATCATGGAAATGTTGATTATTTCGAAAGACCACTCAAAATTTGACATTCTGAGACGTAGACATTGTTATAGTGAAGCGATTAATTTAGTGGAATTCGGCCTCTGTATTAAAAACCTAACAAAATAAGCTAAGGTATAGGCAACATAAGTTTTGTAGCGGACGGAGCCGGGAGCTAAAGATAGTGTGTCGGTATTTCGCTTCGCATTCGATTTCTAACTTAGTTAGAATTAGGATTAACGTTAGAATTAAGATTTTTTAAATGTATAAAAGTTTGCTCGCCCTACCCCCCTACGCTGGCGGGACGAAAATATTTGATATTAATAGGGCCAATTTCCGTGAAAATGATGTATAGTAGTCAGTGTTTTATTATTGAATTATTGCATTTATTAATGAAGACGTCACAATTCTTTTATAACTGTAACATCGTAGGGGAGCACAGCTGCCTATACTATATATGACTTTTCAGTCTAGTTTAGGCTTCTGAGGCTTATGCATAATTTGTTTTGAACAAGAATATATTTTTATGTGTATTTTCATAATGTCAGACAAACTGTTATGTAATTATTTGTAATGATTATTTTTGCAATAAACATCTTATCTTATCTTATCTAGTATCTAATTCTAAACAAGCCTAAATAAAGAACCAGTAATACAGTCTATTTGTTTAATTGGAACGTGGGGGAGAACCCTACGAGTAGGACATTACAGTAGGAGCTAGGACTCCCACAAGTTTCGATGAATCCTTGTCGAGTTGTTCTAAAGTCAGAGTTCCCCCAAGCACGAACGCCATCTACAATTTTATATTTTCACAAAAGTTCTGTAACTTTTACCTACAGATTTCTTTGGAACTCGAGCCCCGAGTGCAAAATTAAGTTTGTTCTGTCCGCTTACAAGAAAGTTAGGTAATGCACGTAGATATCAAATAATAGCCAATAAATACTGAAAGGTAACAGAGTAGTAATAAAAAGGCGGACCGTCTGGATGTATGAATGTTGGTTGAGTTATTGTATGAACAAGTTGTAACACTAGGCGCGTAGTTCACTGTATAGTAAGGTAAGTTTGTTCGTCGAGGCGTGATCTACATAATATGTCGTCGTCGTAGGTTATGCTTCTTTTATAATTCTAATATTGATTATTATTATTCATTGTTTTCAAGATGGGGCTGGAAAAAGGCCGGAAGTCACCGAACACAAATTCAATATTGGCAGAACAATGTTAGACTTAGACAGGCGAATAATTATTTATTAATTTTGATGTGAAATTATAAACTTACTAGTGGATAAAAAATTGAAGTGAATAATAACTGAACAACACCTTATAAGCTAATAATTGTAATTACTATTTATAAAGCTGTTAATAGTATAAAATTTGACTTGTCAAATGAAATCTCATGCTTATTTTGTGAGCCTAATAAATAAAGTTTTCGATTTCCTCTCATAAGTATAACTTTCTTTTCTTTTTAAATAAATAAATATCGCTGGACAATTCACACAGCATTATCTAGCCCCAAGCTAAGCAGAGCTTGTGTTATGGGTACTAGATAACTGACCATCTAAAATCATTAAATTTCCAAAAGTTGCTAACCACATAAAAATCTTAACACTGCAATTTTGGAAATAAAGTCGTTAAGTGATTTACTGTTGCAGCCTGTGTACTTAATTATGTCTCCACGCAGAAGTTGAGATCTAGATGGGTTTTCCGATAAGTTATCGGTTTTGACCCGGAGAGGGCTCTGTCATCGATAAAACACATTGGATTTTATGATCCAGTCAAAAGGGTAGCATTTTCCTTTGATATCGGAGAATTGGTAGTCTATTTTAGGTTATGGAAGGCGCGTTGGCATAGTGAGAGTTTTGCAGTTTTTGATCTAAAGATTTTCGGCTTGATTTTTTTCTTTTAAAGAAATTTACAATTTAAAATTTTGAGCTAACTGCAGACTGTTGCTAACAATCTAGAGGTGGCTCTACTGAACACTGATGATAGGATTTTTCAATTAAATGTTTTTAAATGTTAAGTGGACCTCTCAGTAGTTTACTTTTGTAATAATTATGTAGCCGAGCTAAGCTTCAGTTTGCGACTTCAATTTCGTGGCAAAAGCTTATAATAGGTATTACAAACTGTGCTATGAATTTTCGAATAAGATAAAGTAGGTGGTGGCGCTAGTTTGGGTGGGGTATACGCCTTAATAATGATATCATTATTGGTGACGTCCCGTGGCAGTGGACAATTGATCGACGTCACGTCATCGTGAACTCGTCCTAATGACATTATCGTTATCGTTGACGTTTCGTTGACGTGGCCGTGGACAAGCGGCCGGCGTAAGGGAACGTACAGAGGAAGAGTGTTAGATTCCTTCTGCATTATTTTAACACCAACACTTCCAATCTGTGATTATGTCAAAACACCCCTGTTTGGGGAAAGTATGTCCACCAGTGGACATTATGTATGCTGATGTGAAAAAGCAAATAAACTAGAGATAATTAATTGTTATAAAACCATGGTGAGTTTCATTTATCAAGCTATCATCTTCAACTAACCCTGACCAATTAAATCTCTAATTAAAAACACGATAAACTAAGCTGGTCATTTTTATAATTACTCGTTCCCACTTTCCCAGCGATGGGAACTTTCCCAAATGACCTGTTCATTGTTCGATTTTGCCGGGCTTAAGGGTGTGAGCTTAGTGACTGATTTACTGCTTTAAGTAAGCTTTGGATTTTTTGAAATGCTTTTAAGTTGATTGGATCGGAATTATCGAGACGAGAAAACTTTTTTACATGTACAAAGTAACTACGTATTTTTTGTACATTGGCTTTGTACTAGCTTCGACCCGCATCTTCGTAAGTTTTAAGACTTTGACATTTAGCAAATATATTTTAGGATTATTTTTAACAATTTTTTTTGTTACGGCCAAAAAACGTCCTGTGCTGGACATAGGCCTCGTCCCAAAGTCATGTGACTAATTTAAATTTGTAAGTTGTTAGTCTTTTCATAATTTTGATTTTGTTTAATTTCTAATATAATTTTAAGTGACCAATGTAATTAGTTAGTCGTAAATCGTGTTAGTAGCTACATAAATAAATAAATACAAACGTAATCATGATAAATATCGAACCTCTTGTTAGTCCTTTCAGTTTTTTCGAGCCATTTTAGATTGTCATCAATTCATCATATATCTTATTCTACTTTGTTTCTTTTAGAAACAAAGTGCTTGGGAAGACTAATCCAACGAACCCACACTCGACGTCGTTTCCTGTGGGAGTTCCTATTCCTTCTGACTCCATCATCAGAACAGCTCGATGTTACCATAAAATTAGTATATATTATTATATATCACCGAACTTACGCCGAAATATGCCAAATATTTACTCAATCGGTTGAGGAGATCTGGTCTGAAATACAGATGCAAGGTTTATCCCACTCAAACAACAGGGCAAGTAGAACAAAAGTTTCTAAAAAGAATCAGAGTGAACTCTTTCAATCAAAGAAAATAAATCCATGGAAAGAACTTATTAAATCTACTAACTAGAATTAAGAAATCTTTCAGCTGACAAAACGATGTACAGCATTAAAGAGTTTTAAGAAAACGACTACAATTACCAGGACATTAATTTCCCAACAAGTTATCTGGTCACCTAACCTAGATTCAAATTTATATTTATAAAAGAGAAGAGAAATCTGGGTGACATATCAAGAAATCTCTGAAAATAAAAGAGCTACGAAGGAAATTTTGGAAGGAGTTTTCTTTTAGGACCTAGGCACCTGCCAACAACGATTTTTGGAAATTCACGTAGTTTTCTCCATATCTTTAAAATCGTAAAGCATTGGCTGTAAAACTTTTGCGTTGATAGTTTACATGGAAACCAACACTTAGAGTATCACTAAAGTCCACGCAAAAAAAAAATCGCAGGCGGGTCAGCTAATATTGCTTAAGGACCATATAATTTTTAATTTATGTCTCGACTATTGCCCCTAGCAAAATTGTATTTTTCTTGACAAGTCATTCACACTTGACTTACAGAATAACATACATTCCAAAACGTCATTCAATATACATCTGTATATTTTTATTTATGTGCGTATTGACAATAAATAATGGTTACCTTAGAAAAGGCAACTTTATCATAGCTCGCTTTTATAGTCTTTCTCATAGCTTGTACTGTATTTCCAGCTTTTTAACCCATTGTCCGCCCAAACCTTTGTATTGGCATGAGAACTTGTAGGCACAGGAGGCATTCATATTATTGTGTTAACTTTTCTACAGGTAGTGGGTAGAACTCCTATTGTAATTAATTCTACGTTTAGAATAGGGTACTTGTTTATATGCACGTGAGTTCAAATAAGCTGATTATTCTTATTTGTACCTATTTTCCATAGATTTAGAAATATATCTGTGCATGTTTTTTGTACTAAATGATATTTTTATTGTTAAATTTATCTATATCTACGCTTAGTCTAGCATTGCGGTATGGATGCTCGATCCATACCGCAATGCTTGAAAACGAAAGTTTTCAATCAGTGCGTCCTACCCGTCATGACCTACGGAGCTGAGACGTGGACACTCACGGTAGGGCTGGTCCACCAGTTTAAAGTCGCCCAGCGAGCTATGGAGAGAGCTATGCTCGGAGTTTCTCTGAAGGATAGGTATCGTAACGAATACATCCGACAGAGAACTAAGGTTGTCGACATAGCTCAATGGATTAGCAAGCTGAAGTGGCAGTGGACTGGCCATATCTCGAGAAGAACCGACAACCGCTGGGGTAAACGTTTTCTTGAGTGTAGACCGCGACTCGGCAAACGTAGGACGCATTCCGACCGTTTGACGATTTGCGAAAGACTGCTGGCAGATGCTGGATGCGGCAAGGTAAAGACAGGGCGCTATGGCACTCATTAGGGGAGGCCTGTGTCCAGCAGTGGACTGATATAGGCTGATGATGATAATGATGACGCTTAGTCGAAATAGAGGTCATTCCGGACACTGCTAGGGATTTTTTAAATTTTGCGTCTATTAAATTTTGTCCATCACAAAATATTACATAATTTTTTTTTATTTTGTGTTGCTCTTTGGTTAAAGCAAGGTCTTCATTATGAATTCACTGTAGGATTATGTTCACGTATGAACCTATTAGGTATAAAAACAAATATTATAAAGAGGAAAATAAAGAGGAGGAGTTTTATAAATAGGAGTGTTTGTGAATTGTTTTGTGATTTTTTTGTAAATTGTTTGTGACGTTGTAAGGAGTAATCTCTGGATCTACTGAACCGATTTAAAAAATTCTTTCACCATTAGGAAGAATTCTTTTCAGTGAGTGACAAAGGCTATGTTTTATCCCGGAACTCCAACGGGAACGGGATCTACGCAGGTGTAACCGCGAGGAGTCCGCTAGTAGTAGATATACCTAAACGTACCTACATTCTTCCGTGAAGTAATATCGCATACCTAAGTAAAGACGGCGCTTGTGCACTCAGATAGAACTGAACAATTTAATATGAATAGAGCGGAATGGAGAAGGCATTAATAATTTTTATGTTTACTTTATTTATTTTATTTATTTAAAATAGGAACACCAAAAGAATACAATATTACGCTTATTTTAATAAATAATGATAAGAGACTTGATCTCATATTTAAAAGAGATGGACACAATATTATTTACATTTTGAGATCAGTTTTACTTATGAACACAGTAGTAACTTTAATTTAGGCAATTTAACTTACAATAAAATAGATAATAATCGACGACCAATGTGGCGCGGTGGACGAAGGTCTGCCTGCGATGCAGAAGGTTGCGGGTTCGATTCCCGCCTCGGGACAAATGTGTGTACGATCTGCAGACATTTGTACAGGGCGTTCTGGAGGTTTTCTATATTAATAAAAAAGTATCTATCTATGTAATGTATTATGTATATCAGTTATCTAGTACCCATAACACAAGCTCTGCTTAGCTTGGGGCTAGATAATGCTGTGTGAATATTGTCCAACTTTATTTATTCAATCATTAAATCATCAAATCAATCATTAAATTGTTTTGTAATAGAAATACTCTATTGACCCACCAGAACACAAATAGACAATTCACAGACGTATTCTATTAAGGTCCCTAACGCCCTCAGTAGGTACGCCCTTTAAGACCTCCAAAATACCCCAAATTCCAAACTCCTAGTTTGGAATTCAGATTGAATTCCGATAATTCGAATCTCAACCTGTTGACATACGACCTCCGACTTGATTGGCGCAGGATTTCTCGATAAGGACCAGTATAAACAAGGTGGGTTTGGATAACGTGAGTGCGTTATTATAGCTATCAAAAGCGATGGGTAGAAGCTGTATTTTTAAGCGCGCGATATATTATGACGCCATTTTGTGAATAGGATAGGCATAGGATTTCGCTTTTAAAGGAGCGGGATAGAGCAGAGCGGCGGCGTAAGCTCAATATTCAAGTTTTTGTAAAGAGCTTGTGTTATACGTACTAGATAACTGATATACATAATAGAACATAATACATGGATAGTTTTTTTTTATAATACATAGAAAACGACCAGAACACCCGGAACAAATTTGCAGATTCGATTCCAATTGGAATTGAATCCGCAACCTCCGCGCCGCAGAGGTCGTCTTTTGCTGATTATCTATTAATTAAGACATTTGTTCGCAAAAATAAGCCGATGGTGCCCTGGGTATTCTTTTATTTAATATGGTAATGAAAATAGAAAATCTTGTGTATGATAGTTTTGGAGAAAAATTGTAAAAACTAAGAAAACAGATACTTAGTACTTTGCACAATTATGTCTGCTATTTGAAATCGTTTTTTTTTTCATATTCGAAAAGAAGGGGATCTTTTTTGTATCCCATAGATTATTAGGTATTTTTTTCAAAGCTTTATCGATAAAGACGACGGAGAAAAAATGTTTTAATATAACCCAAATTTTTTACCATTTCACATCCATCGCCGCCTTAACCCACGAAACTAAAAACAAAAAAGGAGGTTCTATTTTCGGCTGTATGTTTTTTTTCGTATGTTCATCGATTTCTCTGTCAAATTGTGGACTGATTTGGGAATTTTTTAAGCTTTTGTATGGAGAACTAGCTGTTGCACGCAGCTTTTCAAGTAGCCTATGTCCGTCCTTAGTATACCATTTAACTCCTTGTCAAATTTCTTCAAGATCTGTTCAGCCTTTTAGGCGTGAAATGGTAAAAGACAGACAGAGTTACTTTCGAATTAATAATATTACTAGAAGTAGTGCGAGGGCGTGTTGCATGGGCCATGAAAGTTTTAACATATCGCATTCACTGCTTAGCCGCAGGCAGTAAGATGCGTGGTGCACGTAGCTTTAAGTGGGCAGGAGTTTCGTAAGCCGTGAAAGTGTTAATATGCCAAGTTCAAATCGTCTAAACTAGCCTTAAATGTACAAAGTTATTAAAACATTGGCTTCAAAACTATCCAGTAATAACCCTAAACAATTTTTACAGACATTGGTTCTTGGAACAACGCAATGCTCAACAATTCTATTCAAACAAAACTCATAATAAAACTATTTCGAATGAGTCTGAGTTCTGTATCGTCTTAGACAATTTAAATTTTAATAACGCCCTCTAGCTCCTTACAAAGTGTAGGTATTCTAAAGTTTGCCACCTTAAAATTAGCACGCTTCGTTTCTTGCATGGATATACAGATATCGGAAGAGCTTTAAAACCCTAGTTTTATTGAAAATCACACTAAAATATGCGCAAAATATTACACAAAACGTTTTTATGTGTTATTATACGCTTTATGAATTTTTAGACGATAAGACTATAATTAATGTGAAATAATGTAAATTAGCCATCTTTTATATTATATTGTTATAGGTTACCAACTAAGAGTGTTAGAATAGTAAAATATTCATGTAACTACCACACCTGTTTAATTATGATGCAATAAACGAAATATGAAAACTAATTAACAAATAAAATAAATAAAAAATGCTGGACAATTCACACAACATTATCTAGCCCAAGTTAAGCAGAGCTTGTGTTATGGGTACTAGATAACATAATACAATACATTACATAGATTGATATTTTTTATTTTAAATAGAAAACGACCAGAACACCCGGAACAAATACCTGCAGATCGTACAAATATTAGTCACAAGGCGGGAATGGAACCCGCAACCTCTTGCGTCGCAGGCGGACCTTTGCCCACTGCGCCACTGAGGTCTATAGGATATTTGTACGATCTGCAGGAATTTGTTGAATTGTGGTGTTCTTGTCGTTTTCTATGTATAATAAAAAATATCTATCTAGGTATGTATTGTATTGTATTATGTATATCACTCATCTAGTACCCATAACACAAGCTCTGCTTAGCTTGGGGCTAGACAATGCTATGTGAATTGTCCAGCATATTTATTTATTTATCTATTTGCGTCAACCTTTAATCCGAGGACGAGATAAATTGACAAGGTTTTTCAAAAACTGTAAGGAGAAAAACTGTAAGGAGGATTGGTGTAGGAAAGTACATAAAAAAATTGCCTCTTCCATCAACCTCTAGGTCTGCGATTTAAAAATGCTCTCAGTTTCACGTGAAAATTTACAGCCCAAGTTTCGTATTCCGCGTCGGTATTTACTTGAGTTGAACTTACAGGTACAGCGGCATAAATAGCTGAGCAACAGTTGTGTGAAGAAAATAATTAACTGCATAACTATTGGGAATGTTAACAACGTCGATAATTAAAAACCGGAAATAAAACAAGCTTAGACTTAATGGTTTTTTTTCTTTATAGTGCATAAGTCGCACTGAGACAATTTTCTTTAAAGCTTATAAGCTTTGTATACTTAACTACTGATTATATATAATATTTATTTATTTATCCTGCACTAACCATTTGTTATGTTATGTCTATCTGTCTATAAGAGGTTCCATTTTTTTTTTTTCAAAAAATTTAAATAAAAAAAACACAAAGATTACTGAAATGTTCTGAAATCTGTGAATCATCATCATCAGTCTGTGATAGTCCACTGCTGGAAATAGGCCTCCTCTAATGCGCCCTGTCTTCAGCTTGACGCATCCAGCATCTGCTTGCAGTCTTTCGTAGGTCGTCAACCCAATGGTCGGAGGACGTCCTTTACTTCATTTACCTTACTTCATTTACCGAGTCGTGGTCTCCACTCAAGAACACGTTTACCTCAACGATTGTCAGTTTTTCTCGAGATATGGCCGGCCCACTGCCACTTCAGCTTGCTAATTCATAGAACTATGTCGATACCTTTGGTTCTCTGTCGGATGATTCGTTAAGAATCCTATCCTTCAGAGAAACTCCGAACTCTTTTTGAATTTCATGCATCTCAATAAGACGAGAGCTAGTTTGACGTCTCAAACTAGCTCTATTGTGATGACTGATGATATTCTAGGTGTGCACCAATTATTGACCGCCGTTGGTACAGCAGTTGCTCAGCTATTTACGACAGCAACCTGCCTAACTTGTACTCAACATAGCAGTCTTTGCTTAGTTGAGAACTGCCAAAGAATTCGCTCTGGATGGTACAACTAATGGCATCTGAACATCCTAGTAGCTAACTCGACTTTCATTTTAAAATAACTTTGAAAAACTTCATGGTAGGAAACGTGTTAAAAGAAAAAGTAAGTAAAAAAGCTAGGTAAGAAAAGTATCAAAAATTTGTAAAAGAGAATAATATTTTCTTTGATAAAAACCAAAATGGCCGTTTGCACATCGTAAATCAATGACTGTACTTCGGAGTTCGTAGTTCTATTTGGAATAAAATCCATGTTTCCAAATAGTTCGATCTGTCAGTATAACAATTTGGAAAAAAAACATCCAAACAGTTCGACTATCGAACTACTGGTAGGACTGGATGGAATAAAGGGTTTTCGCTGGAGAATCGACTCAGCACGTTGATGTCATGACGTAAGATTCGACTTATGCGACTTACCAAAATGCATTAGGTCTTTTTGTGTATTTGGACGACTTCTGTCGAAGTAACATTACTTATCTATGTTACTGTGGTGCGAAGGTCTGATTGGTCCCTGGTTTGATTCCCGCTTCGGGAGAAATGTTTGTACGATCTGCAGGTACGTCCCAAGTAATCTGGATGTTTTTTATGTACAATAAAAAAATTATATTTATGTAATGTAATAAATTTTGTACATCAGTTAGCTTGTACCCATAACACAAGCTCTGCTTAGCTTGGGGTTAGATGATTGTCCAACATTAATGAAAATTATTCTTTTTTTATGTAAAGAAATTCGCATTTGTTCTAATTTTTGGGCATAATGCCCACAATTCAAAGAAATTCATAGGTTTTTTTTTAAGAGATAACATTTTATTCAGAAAGAAAATAACAATCAAACAAATTTAAATTAAAACTAGTATTTATAATAGAAACAATTAAGCTATCTGCAAACTGTTGCAAACAATCTACTTAAGAAAAAACGACAACCTCTTTGGCGTGGTGGGCGAAGGTCTATAATAAAAAATATCTACTTATGTATTGTATTGTATTATGTACCTATATCAGTTATCTAGTACCCATAACACAAACACTGCTTAGCTTGGGGCTAGATAATGCTGTGCGAATTGTCTAGCATTGTTTAAAGCAGTTTTTATGATCACTGTATAAAATAATATATAAATATTAATTTCTATCGTTTTCAAGACACATTTAGACTTGAAATATTTTTCTTACAATTTATCATGCATAGTTTGAGAAACTGGGGTAAAAAAAATTCGCAAGTTTATCCACTAATTATGGGACATCCTGTATATGGTCTATCTTCTATCCTATAGATAGGACAATAGATCATTTTGGTGCATGCATAAGATGATAGAACTGATTGGTATTGGCTGCAAATTATGCTAAACTCCATAATATGCTAAACACCAATTTGATTACTATTGATTGGTAACAGAGAGACGTGTTCAGAAATTTATCGAAAAATATATAAAAAATTCATAATGCAACCTCAACAGCCTTATAATGGTCCACTGCTGGACGCAGGCCTCACCCGATTATCGCCTTCCTTATTTTCTTTTATCTCACGGGTGTGATGCCCGTAATCCCCAAGATGGACATGCGGGTTGGGGATCACAGCTTGGTGGTAGATCTATTCCGCAAGAGTTGCTGCTGCCCGCCCCCCGGTGTATGTTTCTTAGTCGCCTCTTACGACACCCTCGGAAGAGTTGGGGTGGTGCAAGACTCACCCACTACCACTTCAGCTTGCTAATCCTTTGAGTTATGTGTATGCATAGCTCTCTCCATAGCATGCTGGATGTCTTTAAATCGGTGAACCAGCCCTACCGTGAGTGTCCACGTCTCAGCTCCATAGGTCATGCATGACGAGTAGGACGCACTGATAAAAAACTTTCGTTTTCTATCAGTGCGGTATGGATGAAGAGAAGACTCGACGTAGTTTCCCAAACGCCCAACTTCCCAACTTTTTTTTTCCAGTCTTACAATCTTTATTTTGTAAAAAAAAAGCCAAGTTCCTTCTATAATTTGCACCTATTTCAACAAAAGAGCTCGTCGACAATTATTTTCAGAACATGGTCTAAAATCTAACGACTCACTTCGGCAATCTTCGTACATCCTCGGCCACGCTCGTGGCACGCGTCATTTACTTCGGATACCTTCGGGAGAGATCGGGCGTCTTCGGAGCTATAGCTAGAGGCGGTTCGTTACGATGTAATAGTTGTAAAGTCAAGAAGTCGGTTAGGCTGTGGTTATATTGGAAATAACTTTTAATTTACGCGAATTAGATACCTAGCTAAGAACCACTATTGCTCTTGAATCAGCCCTACTCTAGTTTAATATTTATTATGTGTATTATTGATAAATTTATAAAAACGAATTATTATTATTTCTGATATCCTCATAAACGAAATCTTAAAAAATTCGTGCGTGATCTAGTGCCCACGGCACGGGTTTAAGTTTAGAGGTTCTTTCAATCCCACGGAAACTGATTTAAGGGATAATCCACATTGTGCAGTGGTGTGTTCATGACTGACTGAAAATCCTACCTGTAAGCAAAATTTCAGCCAGACAGAGCCGTTCAGTAGTTTTGGCGTGTTATGATGATGTTACAAACATAAAAACATGCATTTATCTAAACTTTTAAAGAAGTAAAGTTTGTGAAATTAGAGTTTGTGAGGTTGTATTATTAATCTGTGGATATACTGAACCGATTTTGAAAATTCTTTTACCTGATTTTAGTGTTAATGCTAGTTGTAATTGTTTTATTCTGTTTATGAAATTTTCTAAGAAATGAAATAAAGTCCCAAAGTTTTTTCCTGTGAAATTTGTTTTTTTTTTTATGTATTGTGTACTTATTTTATTTTTAAGAAGTAGTATGTTTGTTGAAAACCCGTTTTTCTGACATAGTCACAGCAATGTCTGAAAGTCCCATTAATAATGAAGAATAAAAAACCCTTGTGCACACAGCCTAACAACCTGTTCTCTCCCCACCTTGGTCCTTGACCTACCATCTTGGAATTGTTCCTTTCGACGTTCACTTGTTTCTTTTTTATTGACAGAACACGGCTACTTGAATTTGGAATTCGTTTAATTTATGGTTTTTTGTTTCTTGGATGTGAATTGACCTAATTATAATTATGTTCTGATGGTTTTAAACAGGTTGTGTCTATGGTTAGATACAGACAGATAGAACAGAATTCAATATATTCTCATTTTGTAACTCTGTTGAGTCAACAAATAAAACCATTATTATTATTATTCTTAAACCTTAGAAAGATTATTTATCGGGAATTTATCGCGCACCTTTTGTTCTCTTTTTTTTGGGGGGGGGGAAAGAAAAGAATAGGTACGCCACAAATAAACGATATTAATCCCACTAATATTATAAATACGAAAGTTTAGATGGATGGATGGATGGATACATGGATGGATGGATAGATGGATGTTTATTGCTTAATCACGATAGAACAGCTGAACGGATCTGGATAAAATTTGGTACAGAGGTAGATTATAGTCTGGAATAGCACAGAGGCTTATATTTTATCACGGAATTCCCACGGGAACGGAAACTACGCGGGTGAAACCGCGAGGCGCTGCTAGTATTTGATATGTTAACAAATCGCGAAAGTTTCAACCATAGCCAAATAATGTTTCATTTCACACAAAAACTTTGAAAATATAGCTATGTACTCTTTAGAGTTGTTTGTTTTTCACTGTTCTATAACACAATTGTTTTACATTTGTGCTGCGCCTCCGCTGGTATTGGTAAGGATTTTCAGATTCTGTAGATTGTTTGCAAAAGTCTGCAGTTCGCTCAATTGTATATCTTAGTTCTAATTTGTTTCATTTATTTGATTGTTATTTAAAGTACAAGACCAAATAGAATTATCACGACATGATAAGAACGCCATTTTAAATTCTCTTTTAACGCATTCGCTGCCTAGCCTCACGACACGGACCCGGAGATCGACTTCTGCGTCTTGGACCATGAAAGTGTTAGTCATCATCATCATCATCATCAGCCTACATTAGTCCACAGCTGGACATAGGCCTCCCCTAATGATGTTTTAGATTCACGACCAAAATGTAAGGTTGAATCTCAATCCTCTATAATTAGAAACAAAGTTTTTTTTTACGGCAGAAGTTTGAGTTACTTGATATAAAACAAATATTTTACTAACATCAATAACAGCTACGGGAAGTTATAATTTCTAAATAGAATATTCTTAGAAATTAAAGAAAACCCAAACTAAATTTCGACCACCCAAAATGTTTACAAAAATATATAATTTTATTACTCCATTTGTCCGTATGCACATCACAGGAGTAATAAAAGCTTAGAATTGAAAATATGGATTCCATATGTTGGTTAATAATAATTTTATGTGACTCCAGTTGTTATCATTTACAAACGTAAAAAACTGTAATATACCGATAATGTAAAATTTTATTATTGACATAAATTTACCTATTGATCTTAATATAATATTTTGTGCACGTGCCTAGCAATCTTTTATTATCATTATCTTACATAACTATTGAATAATAAATAATGCTGGACAATTTACACAGCATTATTTAGCCCCAAGCTAAGCAGAGCTTGTGTTATGGGTACTAGATAACTGATATATACATATTACATTACATTACATCCATACGGCGGGTTCGAGTCCCGCCGAAGTCGAAAATTTTTGGGAACTTATTTCATTTCTTAGAGATTACATCCATATTTTTTATTATTATATACCTATCGAAAACGACCAGAACACCCGGAACAAATACCTGCAGATCGTACAAATATTTGTCCCAAGGCGACACCGAACATCGGACCCGCAACCTTCCTGACCCCGCGTCGCAGGCGGACCTTCGCCCACCGCGCCACGAGGTCGTCATTATCATTATGCTAGGAATTTCTCTAAAAAACTGGATTTGTAAAGATTAAGTATATCCGACAGAACCAAAGTTATTGACATAGCTCAAAGAATTGGCAAGCTGAATTGGCAGCGGGCCGGGGCGATAGCTCACGAAGAACCGACAGCCACTGAGTAAACGTGTTTATGAGTGGAGAGGAGACCGCCACTCGCCAAACGTAGTGTAGGATGAGGCGGCAAGCTGAAGGCGCTATGGTGCTCATTAATGGAGGCCTATGTCCATCAGTGGACGAATAGGAACAAACGAAACAGGCAATAGAATTATTATTTTAATCGCACTTGTTATTTTGTCTATACATTAGTTTCCTTGTTCATTTATTTCATTGCTTTTTAAATTAGGTATTATATCGGATGCAACAGTCTGCAGTTAGCTCAATTGTTTCAATTGTAAATACAAATTTTAATTCAATTCTATTATTTGATTGTAATTTTGTTACTTATTTTTGTGTAATAAACATTATTTGAATTTATTTCAATGAGTGAGCTAAGTAGGTACAATTTTAAAGCTTTTCAAATGTCATCATCATCATCGGCCTATACTGGTCCACTGCTGGACATAGGCCTCCCCTAATGAGCGCCAAAACGTCTTCAGCTTGCCGCATCCAACATCTGCCCAGCAGTCTTTCGCGAATCGTCATCCCACCTGGTCGGAGTGCGTCCTACACTACGTTTGTCGAGTCGCAGTTTCAAATGTTACTTAGTTTAATTATTTATTAAGTCTAGATTTAATCAGTCATAAAAAATAATTTGGTTTTACTATGGATATATTTTTAATGTGCAAGTATAAATCACAAGAAGAAATAATAAAATTCTCATAAAACTAAAGATGGCTTCCTAAAATGGATTCCATAATTCAAAAACCATAAAACAAAGAGTCATTTGATATACTTAGTTATAAAATTGATTAATGATTGAACTGTGTCGTTAATGATTCGATTTTATAGGCCAAAAGTTATTTTTTTAAGATGACCAGTTTTGGTTCCGCTATTAAAATTATAATTTAACCGTATTCTTAAAAGAATTTTACTTTGCCTTCTGGAGTCGAGCGGATTTAGCGGCTTTAGAAGTTGTGTGTATAGCGGTTTCTGTTCCTTTGTGTATACGGACTTTTGGAGTCTTCATCTGTTCAACTCTTTTAGGCGCTGTCTGTAACTACGAATAGAACGTATGCAAATATATTATCGCTACGCCTCGTAACACCGGTCAGTGAACACCGTAACGGGGCAACCTATGTCACCTTTTTGTGAAAAGGATAGGCATAGGATTTCGCGTTCATAGGAGCGGGACAAAGTAAGAGGGGTTAGCGCAAAAATCTATTTTTTGCTTATCATCTATTTATTTAAAGAAAAAAAAAGCAGCTTAATAGATGTTTTTTTAATAATAAATAGTTCAATTACCATGCTTATTCTCAACATCTTAACTTCTCTATTTAATGAAAAATTGACCGTGACAGTGACAAACAGTGACCCGAGAGCTGGCGAGTATCTGGCACAGCGCATCAGCATTGCTATACAGCGGGGCAATGCAGCCAGTGTCTTAGGCACGCTTCCAACTGGTATTGATATGGATCAGTTGAGCTACCTGTAGATTGTTTGCAACAGTTTGCAGATAGCTTAATTGTTTCTATTGTAAATACTAGTTTTAATTTAAATTTGTTATTTGATTGTTATTTTCTTTCTGAATAAAGCTTTTAAAAAAATGAAAAATTAATATTTTAGTTAAAAATTTGAGGTAACTTTGCGATTTTTTCCTATCGCGAAAATTTTATAAAGTCGTGTTTTCGACTCATACAACGGATAGAGTAAGAGTCCTGAACTTTACCATTATATGTATTCCATAGTAAAATATTCAATAGTTTTAAAGAAATATACATCCGGCGGAATTAATACAAGTATTTACAATAGAAACAATTGAGCTAACTGCAAACTGTTGCAAACAATCTACAGGTAGCTCTCAACTGATCTATATCAATAACGCGCGTGTCCCGCTGTATGGCAATGCTGATGCGCTGTGCCAGATACTCACCAGCTCTCGGGTCACGCGTCGCATAGACCATTATAATATTACATTAAAGATTTAATATAGTAGGTATACTCTCTTCATATTATTAATTATCTACCATTTAACCATTTTTGCCGGAAGTTGAGCGTAGGTGTTAAATTACTATTTGTATAAGTCCGAGAGGTCAAGTGATTTCTTAACATCCGCTGGACAAATGAGAGACATCCTACGCGTTATTCGTTACCATATTTGTGGTGTTTTCATCATCAATGGCCTATGACCGCTGTCGGAGGTTTTTTTTTTTGCTGTGAATAAATAAAATCAAAAACTATTTAGAAAGAAAATTACAATCAAATAATAGAAATAAAATTAAAACTAGTATTTACTACAGAAACGATTGAGCTAACTGCAGACTGTAGCAAACAATCTACAGGTAGCTCAACTGATCCATATAAATAAAAATTAAAATAAATAAATAATGCTGGGCAAGTCACACAGCATTATCTAGCCCCAAGCTAAGCAGAGCTTGTGTAAGTTATGGGTACTAGATAACTGATATACATAATAAAACACAATAAATACATAGATAATTTTTATTATACTTAGAAAACGACCAGAACACCCGGAACAAATACCTGCAGATCGTCCAAATATTTGTCCCAAGGCGGGAATCGAACCCGCAAGCTTTAACGTTGCAAACGGATCTTTGCCCACCGCGCCACAAAGCTCGTCAACAACATGGTTAGCAAGTAAGTAGTCCATCTGGACTGATTACTTGATGAAAAATGTTAAGAAGGCGCAATGCGCGCCGTTTTTGAAAAGGACAGTTATAATATTACTTGGACAAAGCATACGTTTGTAAAAAATTTGTTTTTGCTTATATACAAGAAAACTACACAACTATTCTTAGTATTAATTTATTGAAGTAAAAATCTTATATCGATAAAGAATATGTTAGGAATATAATTAAATATACACGGCAACAAAGTGAACTTTAGGTTAAGTATGGACGATTTGTTTGTACATACATTTCACCCTCAAATTGGCTGGAGTGTACGTAAGTAAAGTTTATTCATAGGTATGACAAAGTTTGTTACCTACTATTTTAATTCAATCAAATAATCCTTATCTAAAATCAAACAGATAATACCTTTAAGACCAAAAACTACCCCGAATTGGAACCGGAAGTGGTAGCAAACCGGATATGAACCCCGCAATTAGCCGGAAGTAAGATTAATAGTATTATTAAAGGGACGAAAACGTTAAATTTCGTTTTAAACTAAATAATCCTTAGTTAATTACCTTCATCTATTCTGAGATTGCGTTTGCGAGCTGCCGTGGCGTAGTGGTGGTGACGGACTCATTGAACCGGTATCGATTCTCGATTAAAACTAGGTTTTTGGATTATCGAAGCTACTTTAGTACACTTTAGTTAGATAGAGCGGGAGCGAGTCATCTAAAAAATTTTTTTAAACTTTCGCGATTTGATAACATAATTTTAAGATTATTTATCGGGTATTTATCGCGTACCTTTTGCTTTCTTTTCCCCAACGTTTCAACCGCGTTACAGCGACCGTGGTCAAAAGAAAAAAGTGGTAAGCAAATCGCGAAAGTATAAAAAGTTTTTTTTAGATGACTCGCTCCCGCTCTTCGGAAAAATAGAAATCTTTATTCATAGCATAAAAAGAACCTATGACATATCACGAGATACAATCTATCAAAAAAATTATCTGAGCGTCTGGTCGAAGTGACGCGTAACCCGAGAGCTGGTGAGTTGAGTATCTGTCACAGCGCATCAGCATTGCCATACAGCGGGGCAATGCAGTCAGTGTCTTGGGCACGCGCGCGACTGGTATTGATATGGATCAGTTGAGCTACCTGTAGATTATTTGATATATTCCCAACCACCCCATTTTTATATAAAATTTTAAATTTTAAAATTTTATTTTATTTATATAAAAATAATTGTAAAATATAGTTATTTTATAAATAATAAAAAAATTATTAGTTACAAAAATGTGATAAAAAGTATTTGAATACTGTACTTAAGATATTATTTACTATAAAAGTAGTTGTGTATGATGCTGTGATTACTCACTGTTTTTCTTACGATTATTATTTGATTTAGAAATTATCTAATAAAAAATGTTATTGACAATAAACCAGAACTTGATTTGCTCAAAAGAGTTGGCTTTTTTATTTCCGACTATTCCTACTTATACTCAATTATGTAAATAGTAAATAGTGAGAATTAATATTTCCATAGTAAAAAAGTCAGGTTTATTTTAATCAAGTCAATGGGGTGAAAATTCCCATCCAGGAATTTATTTTCCCAACCACCCCATTGATGGGGAAGTCAATGGGGTGGTTGGGAATATATCGATTATTTGCAACAGTTTGCAGATAGCTCAATTGTTTCATTGTAAATACAAGTTCCAATTTGTTTCTATTATTTGATTGTTATTCTCTTTGTTATGAAATAATAGTTAATTGGTTGTGTTTAAATTTAAGTTAAGTATCTTTATTTCTTTAAAAAAACCCGACACAGTCCTCAGTTTTGATGAAAGGTCAAAAGCCAGCAAAATATTTCTAAAGAGCGGCCCACAAGGTTCAAAGTAATCTCTCCATGGATTGCCCGAATACATTTTTCTGGACTTGGAAGGCTTTGTCTGCGTCAGTGGCATTGCCCTATATGAGAAGGCCACTAGTATTATCTAATACAAATAGACTATGTAATACATAATAATAACAATAATACCAATAATAATTGTCTATGTCTTTTGCTGTAATAAATACTTTTTTTACATTTACTTTACTACTTTTTTACTTTTTTTTTTATTGGAACTTAGACTATTTTTGTTTGTAGCTTCGAATTACTTAGTAAAGATTGTCCACAAACCACTCAGAAATACTCGAAAACAAAACCCGCGAGCAATTTATGCACTAGTCCTACTAATAAATAAAAAAATAATGCTGGACAATTCACACAGCATTATCTAGCCACAAGCTATGCAGAGCTTGTGTTATGGATACTAGATAACTGATATACATAATACACAAATAGATATTTTTTATACATAGAAAACGACCAAAACACCCGGAACAAATATCATCGTACAATCATTTGTCCCAAGGCGGAAATCGAACCCGCAACCTCCTGCGTGGCAGGCAGATAAAATAAATAAATAAATAATGCTGGACAATTTACACAGCATTATCTAGCCCCAAGCTAAGCAAAGCTGGTGTTGTGGGTACTAGATAACTGATATACATTATACATACAATTACATAGATAGATATTTTTTATACATAGAAAACGACCAAAACACCGGTACAAATATCTGTACATTGTACAAACATTTGTCCCAAGGAGGGTATCGAACCCGCAATCTCCTGCGTGGCAGGCCACCGTCCACCGCGTCGTCCACCGCGCCACAGAAGTCAATATGTGGTCATATTATGTTGTTTGCACACGATACTTATTTTATTACTTAAAACAAAGCGTAGGTGTTTGTTAATTTAAATAAATAATAAATGAACATAAATAAGAACAAGTCTAGTCAATACAGGTTCTCATTCATAAGATTAAACTCCGTTCATAAATCTAAGATTAACTTTTTATGAATAAACTTTAAACAGATGGTTATGGAATTAGTTTCGGTTAATTTTGTGAGGTCAGTGGCCTTAATTTGGAACTTAAAAAGTTTGCAAGATATTTTAAAGACTTGTAAGTTTTTAAAAGACTGAAGAATACTTAACCTTTAGGTGCTCGCGTGGGGTCAGATTGACCCCAGAGGTAAAACAAATTTGGTGTTTTACACCCTCAGGAACATTTGTATTAAGCCTCTTCTAGACAGACGCGGCCATGGCAGCTGGTACATTTTCTAAGTAAACTAATGTTTGCAATCTTTCTTTTCACGGTGGGTGTAACACCGTCAACATCCTAAATGCAGTCTGCGATTGGAAATTTTTCTTGCATAAAAAATCCATTAACAATTTTGGCCCGAAACGTGGTTTTAAATGCTGGACAATTCACACAGCATTATCTAGCCCCAAGCGAAGCAGAGCTTGTGTTATGGGTACTAGATAACTGATATACATAACATAATACAATACATAGATAGATATTTTTATTATACATAGAAAACGACCAGAACTCCCTGAACAAAATGTCTGCAGATCGTAGGTACACATTTGTCCCGAGGCGGGAATCGAACCCGCAACCTCCTGTGTCACAGGCAGACCTTCGCCCACCGCGCCACAGAGGTCGTCGAGATAAAAGCCAATAAGGCGATTATCAGGGGTAGACCTGCTTCCAACAGTGGACCTTTATAGGCTGTTGATTTGAGGTGAGGTGTGATGGTGTGATCTGAACCCCTCATTATCAGCAGTTGACCCAGCTGACAGCTAGACCAACGAAGCAGTGTTAAGTCGAAGTCGATTCGCTTTTTCGAGACAAGGACGAGCGAACACCGCGCGGTGAAGGCGAGAAAGGGAGGCAAGAACCGACCCGCGCGCAATTTCACTGCTTTTTAATTATAAATTTGATATTGCTCTAAAATAATACTCTTTCGCAAAATAATCAAACTTAAGTATTTTTCAGACGACATTTCATTAAAATATGTTAAATAACTAGCAAAATGAAACTGGTTTTCCGTAATAAAAATGAAAATTTAGAGGAAACCTTGCGATTTTTTTCTATCGAGTCAAGTTGAGTCAATCGTGTTTCGACTTCTATAACGCACTAACTAAAATCTTAAACATTCGAGGATCATCAAAAAAATAGTGTTTTCATGCCTTAAAATTGATTTTTCGTACAGACAAAACCTGGGTTTTGGGTCCTATTTCATCTGATTTGCCCCAGTCACAATGGTACTCGTGACGTCATCAATCCATCGTCTTTAATTAACATTGATACAATCAACACGTCATCGTCTTGCCTCTATTGTCAACGCTAATCATACAGTGTACAGGGTGTACTGGGGTAAGTGAAGTAGAAATACTTTTGGTGGTAAAATATTGTGGGGAAAATCTTAAAGTTAATTATAGCGCCGCAGGCTCCACGTCGTCTGAAATTAAAACCCTTGTTTAATGCTTATTTATTAATTTTTTAAAAAAAAACAATGCCAATAGAAACAATCCTTCAGAAATTGAGATAAAATAACTAATACAATAATATATTATAGGTTTAATGTAGGTGGAGCTAACGGTGCTTGAGCTGTAAGAGGTCCCATAGATTTTCGATGAGTTGAGTATCGAGATATACGAGATTTCGTTTCTTATTTGGTTTGAACACACCCGTACTGAGATTGGGAGGTGGGTTCGAGTCCCGCCAAAATCGAATTAAGTATTTTGTTTTTTTTTTTTAAATTCCTATAATATATTTCTATGAAAATTCGACATCTTCCTAGTAGATCAGGTAGGGCGGGCCTCCCACGCTTCTGCAAAAACATATCTATCTCAAATCCTCACTTGTTCTTTTCCACCCTGCCTTGTGGCAATCCTATTGATCTATTTGCAGAATAGATAGAAACCGCCAGTGCGTACTGCGTAGATAATTATGAATGGCCATTTAGTACAAACATTGGTACAAAGAGATTTATGGAAAACGGTGACGAAATTATAACGGCCGAGATTGTTTGCTTCTAATTAATTAAATATGATAATAATGCTGGACAATCAACATACCACTATTTAAACTCTGTGTCAGTCCTCATACGTATGAAATTCGGCTGAAATGTATGGATAAGAGTATGAAGATATGTCGATCTTTATCCTAAAGAAAATAAAGTACGCTAAAAACTGTGCCGCTTTTTCGAAATATCTATAGCGCTTCTAAATTTATGTACACAATCTAGTTCTTACTGTTGTAGTATACAAGTATACTAAAGGGGTCATGAACAATATACAGATAGGCATAACTCATAAAGCATTCAATTCGACGACCTCTGTGGTGCGGTGGGCGAAGGTCTGCCTGCGACGCAGGAGGTTGCGGGTTCGATTCCCGCCTCGGAACAAATGTGTGTGCGATCTTCAGACATTTGTTCAGGGTGTTCTGGTAGTTTTTATGTATAGTAAAAAATATCTATGTATTGTGTGATATATTATGTGTATGAATTATCACCCATAACACAAGCTCTGATTTGCTTGGGGCTAGATAATGCTGTGTGAATTGTCCAACATAATTTATTTATTTATTATCCTTGTTTGTGTTAAAATGTTTTGTTTCTCACTATCAAATTTAGTTTTCTAGTTTAAGGATGCTACAAAACAAAATTTGATAGTGAGACCCAATGTCTGCTTCATTTGCGGCTACATGATAGGTACTTTGTGGATTGTCAAGCATTATTTGTTTAGTTATTAATTCATCCAGGTGACCTTATATCTTACACTTAGGACACTTTTATACGAGCCTAGGGCGTGTAAGCTTGAGTATTATTTGGTCTTGCTCGATCTCTATCCTAAAGAAAATAATGTACACTAAAAACCGCTTTTTCGAAATAAAAAAAGCGGCACAGTTTTTAGCGCTTCTTAATTTATAATGTATCTACACAATCTAGTTCTTAGTGTTGTAGTATATAAGTATACTAAAGGGGTCATAAACAATTAACAGATAGGCATAAGTCATAAAGCATTCAATTAACTGCGTATACTATTTTACATGATTTATAACAAAAATCGATTCATTCAATAACATACATGATACAATAGGCACTGGGCAGGCTTATCCCCAAGAAGCTTAAATTTATGGTAAGTAAGGGTAAGTCTTAATTTTTTAAAAGTAGTCATTTTAACCTTACCGGGATAAATAATCCCTCGGGAATATATTTCTTATTAATTTTTAAAACGATCCATAATTGATGGGCTAATCAATTAGCATACATAAAAAAAAAATCATACAGCCGAACCATAGAACCTAATCAGTAAAAGGGGGACAAAAAACAACCAATGGTCAGTTTATGCATCCTGCATAAACTGACCATTGGTTGTTTTTTAATGTTGACCACTTCCTTGCATGGGGTCTTAAATCACCCCAATTCGTCCTCGCACACATATTTTGAGGCACATTGTACATCCCGTGGACCCCAACGCAAATGCGTTTAACCCCACATATATCTAGTAGGTAAATTATTGAAATACCTAACGCTCAGTAGGAATTTCTGCAGTGGCCTAGTGCCCAAATTTAGTGTAGCAATATCGACGCACTGAGTTAGCCAGGCTACATAGATATATGGTTATATGCTTATCGTGTGCCAGTGTTTATCTACATGTATATATAAAAAAAGTTGTTAGGTATTCATTATGGATGTAAGCGGGTTAACTACGAACCTTATTTGTGTTGGAAGAACACCAACGTTTCATCCCTTAACGAGGGACTTCTTCAGGGTGCGTGCGGTACTAGACGCACGCGTTCCGCATCCCTCCGAGCACTCAAATAAGGTTTCACAAATAAGGTTCGTAGTTAACCTGCTTACATCCGAAATGATTTCTTTAAACTACGATAGTTTTTATAGTAAAAAGGTTAGGTAAGTTTATAATACATCTATAACTTAGCAAGTAAATAACAATCAAATAATAAATTTAAATTAAAACTAGTATTTACAATAGAATCAATTAAGCTATCTGCAATCTGTTGCAAACAATCTACAGGTAGCTCAACTGATACATATGAATACCAGTTAACAAGTAAATAAATATAAATAAATAATGCTGGACAATTCACACAGCATCATCCAGCCCCAAGCTAAGCAGAGCTTGTGTTATGGGTACTAGATACCTGATATAATAATATAAAACAATACATAGATAGATATTTTTTTATTATACATAGAAAACGACCAGAACACCCGGAACAAACTGCAGATCGTACAAATATTTGTCCCAAGGCGGGAATCGAACCCGCAACCTCCTGCGTAGCAGGCGGACCTTCGCGCACCGCGCCACAGAGGTCGACAAGTTACAGTTAACTTAGCCAAACTCGTTGCAGAATGTTTATAAAAACACCCTTACCTATACTTATATTATTATTTATTTCGAATGTACCAATAATTTAAATAATTCTAATCACCTTACACAGAAGTAGGGAGAATGAATATTGCCATTCAAAATGTATTTTACAGTGTTGCAAGTGGTTAGACACAAAAATCCTTGACTTGTACCAATAAATGACTATTATTACTATTATCAAATTTACTTTTGGGGTTACTTTGACATAATGTAGTTTGAAAGGTTTATGATACGGGAACTCGTCTCAGATATACATATTTTATAGTGGCAAAAAAGCCTTAGTCCGTGAGTCTATTTAAACGCTATTTACTAATTCCATCATTATAAAATACATGAAAAATTTAAAATGCACCAGATTTCTGACAACGCTTGGACTGAAAACTCTCTAAAATCACCCTGACTGAAACCTCCTTGATTATGCTGCAGGCATACAAACAAAGCGGGCATTTCCCGAAGCAGCGGCCAGTCGGCGATTCCACTAGCCTAATGGCCCAGCCAGGAACAATTAAAACTGTCCGATTCCCCGCTTTGGAAGCGACGGTAATGATTCGTGAATTTAGCCGGGCGTTAGAGTAGAGTGGATATTCCAGTTGAAGATTTGCTTCAAATCTGGAGGATTTTAACAATTATGGAGATAACTTAACCAGTTCATTGTTGGAAGTGTGGTTTTGGATGCTGATATCACAAGCTCTGCTTAACTCGGGGGTAGATAATGCAGTGTGAACTGTCCAGCATTATTTATTTATGTAAACGAAAGTGGTAACGTTTGAAGTAAAGATAAGGTAAAAAAATAAAACAATACGGGTAGATCGGTGTGTGCCAATAATAACCAACTCGCAGTGACTCTAAATTAAATTTTAAGCGCAAAAATAAATATCCCTTTACATATGACTTTTATGATAATAACCACAATCAGTGCGTCCTACCGCGACGTGGACACTCACGGTAGGGCTGGTCCACCAGTTTAAAGTCATCCAGCGAGATATGGAGAAAGCTATGCTCGGAGTTTCTCTGAAGGATAGGAATCGCAACGAATACATCCGACAGAGAACCAAGGTTATCGACATAGCTCAAAGGATTAACAAGCTGAAGTGGCAGTGGGCCGGTCATATCTCGAGAAAAACCGACAATCGCTGTGTTCTTGAGTGGAGACTGCGACTCAGCAAACGTAGTGCAGGACGTCCTCCGACCAATTGGCATGAGGATTTGCGAAAGACTACTGGCAGATACTGGATGCGGCAAGCTGAAGACAGGGTGCTATGGCACTCATTAGGGGACGCCTATGTCCAGCAGTGGACTAATATATGCTGATGATGATGATGGTGGTAGTTATCACCATGATATTTTTGTTATAGTGCTTACCCGCACTCTGGGTATCTCCAAGAAAAGAAATAAGTTCCCAAAAATTTACTAACTTCGGCAGAACTCGAACCCACGCCCCACCCTTAGTACGGGTGCTCTAACCAACTAAGCCACGAAGTCTCAGTCGGTTTCATCGAAAATCTTTGGGACCTCACACGGACTGTAGCGCCGGTGGCATCACAAAAAAAAATGGGAACTTATTTCATTCCTTAGGTGACCATGATAATTTCAAAAACTCAATTGATTCTAGACTTCTAATCATGTCCACATTAATCATACTAATTCACGTCGCCATAAGTCAAGGATAGTAAGCCATTGAGTTATCCCATTGGATTTCATTACAAACGAATCATGTCATTACACTGGTCAAAAAATTAACGAAATGGCCCAACGTGGGTATTCTCCGGTCTGGTTGGAATCCCGCTGAATCGTTGCTTGTGGTGTGACGGGTTCTCATTTAACTTTTACCTTTCATGGCTGACAACACAAATGTCATCCACCATGGTCCGCGACCCTACCAGTGCTGGGCAGTGTATGTGTTAAAGGAGGCCTCTATCTAGCACTAAAATAGCATAGGCTGGTATTTTACCCAGTGAACTTTAAGCAGCGTGGTGCTGGCTTAAAATTTGCACCACCATAACTCTTCCCGCGTGTGTGCCGTAAGAGGAGACTAAGGGACATACACCGGAGGGCGGGGAGCAGCGCCTCTTGTAGAATAGATCTACCACCAAACTGCGATCCCCAACCCGTATAGGACCCGTACTGGACCAATATAGGATGTTGAGGTTCAGCTGGTCACTAGCATAAGATGATGAATTGATGATGATTATAACACACAAATAAAGAATAGGAACTATCTCTTCTGTATAGAGCTTTACCTTCTACAGACTTAAGTCTCCTCGTTTCACTTACTCCCTAATAACTCTATGAGCGGTTCTCTTATTCCATCATCATCACCTTACATTAGTCCAACACTTGACATAATTCCTCCCCTAATGAATGTCATAGTGCCCAGTCTTCAGCCTCCTCCAGCAATGACTGTAGTCTTTCGCAGCTCGTCATTCCACCTGGCTGGAAGGTTTCCTATATAACAATGATGGACACGATTCACACAGCATTACCTAGCCCCAAGCTAAGCAGAGCTTGTGTCGTGGGTACTAGATAACTGATATACATAAATAACACAATACAAAGATAGATTATGTTTATTATACATAAAAAACGACCAGAACACCCGGAACAAATGTCTGCAGATCGTACACATTTGTTCCGGGACGGGAATCGAACCCTTACCATAGTTATCCTATGTCTTTACATTAGGTCCATATTGTGATGGCATGACGTCACAATTGTGTAATGCTCTGTTTGGTG